>PVHT020000165.1:14120373-14258718 GCA_004024745.2 Catagonus wagneri
TGTCAGAGTAAGGACAATAAAGAGAGAAATAAACAAATGGGACTTAATTAAACTTCAAAGTTTCTGCACAGCTAAGGAAACCCTAAACAAAACGAAAAGACAACCCACAGAATGGGAGAAAATATTTGCAAATGATTCAACTGACAAGGGATTAATCTCCAAAATTTACAAACAGCTCCTACAGCTCAACACCAAAGAATCAAACAACCCCATCCAAAAATGGGCAGAGGATCTAGGCAGACAGTTCTCCAAAGAAGACATGCAGATGGCAAACACATGAAAACATGTTCAACATCACTCCTCATTAGAGAAATGCAAATCAAAACCACTTTGAGGTACCACCTTACACCAGCCAGAATGGCCATCATCAAAAAGACTACAAACAATAAGTGCTGGAGAGGGTGTGGAGAAAAAGGAACCCTATTACACTGTTGGTGGGAATGCAAATTGGTGCAGCCACTGTGGAAAACAGTATAGAGATTCCTCAGAAAACTCACAATAGAATTACCATTTGACCCAACAATCCCACTCCTGGGCATCTATCCAGCAGACACCATGACCCGAAAAGACACCTGTACTCCAGTGTTCATTGCAGCACTCTATGCAATAGCCAGGTCATGGAAACAACCTAAATGCCCATCCACAGAAGAGTGGATAGGGAAGATATGGTACATAACACACAATGGAATGTTACTCAGCCATTAAAAGGAACGAATTACCAACATTTATAGCAACATGGATGGACTTAGAAATTATCATGCAAAGTGAAACCAGTCAGACAATTAGACAGTAACACCCAATGATACCGCTTACATGTGGAAACTAAAAAGACAAAATGAACCTTCTTATAGAACAGACAATGACTCACAGACTTTGGAAAACCTTGGTTTTTCAAATAAGACAATCTGGGGGGGTGGGGGGATGCACTGGGGGTTTGGGATACAAAATCTGTAAAATTGACTTGTGATGATTTATGCACACCTATAATTGAAATAAAATCCATTAAGAGAAAAAAAAATTTTAAATACTCTTTGGCATACAAAAGAGCTACAAGTCAGTAATACACAGAGATCCCATATACCCGTTATTTGGCTCACTCACTGTTAAGATATTACACAACTATAGTGCAACTTTTGAAATTCAGCAATTAAATGAATGCAATACCATTAATGAATCTACATATTTTTTTCATACTTTGTCAGTTTTCCCAAAAATATCCTCTTTCTGGCTCAGAATTCATTCCAGGATTTCACATTGCATTTAGTTGCTTATCTCCTCCAATATGTAAAAGTTCCTAGCTTTCATGGCCCTGGCATTTTTAAAGAGTATTTGTCAATTATTTTCTGGACTGTCCCTCAGTTGCTTTATTTTACCAAAACAGACTCTAGAAGGGATGGAAAATATGATCAACAGTCTGATTTCTAAAGAAGACATAGAGAATGTAGTTTAACTACAACCCCCCTTTATCTACATGTTCAAATGATTTCATAGGGAAGTTCTTTCAATCCTATAAAGAAAATAATTATAGTATTACCTAAAATGAAACAAAAACCTGGCAAAGATTGAGCATGTGTACTTAGAGACATTCACACACATACACAGACAAATAAGAAGTCTATAGGCCAATCTTGCTTATGACTACTGATGCAAGATTTTAAAATAAGTATCAACTAATATAATCTAACAGCACATTAAAAAAATAACACATCTGCCTAAGTGGAGCTTATTCCAAGAATAAAATGAATTTTCAATATTAAAAAATTGTGTTAATATGATTTATCACATTAACATAGGTCTAAGCACAAAAATGTGATGATGATTTCGATAGAGATATAAAAAGGCTAAAAAGGCACTTAAATTCCATTATTCTTAAGAAAAATACTCCATAAAATAGGGACAAACTATTTCATCTCAAACCAAAGGTCACTGGAAAACACTAGAATTGTTTTTGATCAACAAGGGTTGTATTGGCACAATTCTTCCTTATTAATCATAAATGTACTATAATCTCAAAAATACATGGTTTTTGTGGGGATAGTTTGGAAGGAATTAGATATTCTCATTTGGTCTTTCAATATATAAAAAATAAATAAATGATGGCCAGGAAAATTTGAAGGAAAGGTCCCAGGGAGGCATCTTTAAAGACAATGAGAGGAATGCATCCCTATTAAATGTTAAGACATAATCAATATTTAAGATAGCATAATGTTATTTAAGTGTTTAAAGGAGAAAAGCACCAACCTAGAATTCTGTATCCAGCAAAAATCACCCTTCAATAGTAAAGAAATAAATTCCTCAATCAGAAATTGAGAAAATTTGTCACCATTAGACTTGTTTTGTAAGAAATGTTAAAAGAAGTTCTTTAGCAAGAAAAAAGATATGAAACACTGACTTACATAAAGAAAGGAGCTTTGGAGAAGAAATAAAGATAAGATTCTTTCATTCTAAACTCATCTAACCAATAACTACTTGTTCAAATAATAATACCAACAATATATTGGATGACTATGGACAAATGAAATTAATGACAGTAATAAGATATAAGAGGAAGGAATTGGGAATACCATGTTATAAGCGACCGCATTACCCATGAAGCAGTATAGTTAATTTTTACATATGTAATATGTATAAATGGTATGTGTGCTCATATATGAGTGAACTTAAATAAACTGTATATTACAAACTCTAGGGAAACCACTAAAAAATTTAGGAAGCAATCATAGTGGCTATATTAAGAAGGAGAAGAAAATGGAATCAGAAAATGTTCAGTGAAAACTACTGGACACAGAAAAGAAATGGAAGATGGAGGAAAATATAAATACCAACAATTATAAAGAAGTATTATACCAATAATCCCTTTAAGTGTGAATGGTCTAAATACACTAAATAAAAGACAGAGACTGGTGGAGTATACTAAAACAAAACAAAACAAGACCTAACTATCTTGTCTCTTGTTGTCTACAAGAAATTCACTTGAAACAAAGACATAGATAAAGAATAAAAGGATAGAGAAACACAAACTATGCTAACACAAATTAAAGGAAAGTTAGAGTAGCTATATTAATTCAGACAAAGCCAACTTCAGAGCAAGGAGTATTATCAGAAATAAAATGGGTATTAAATAATGATAAAATGATCAATACTCCAAGAAGACATAACCATCCTTAATGTATGTGTGCCTAATAACAGAGTGTCAAAATGTGTGAAGTGAAAATGGATAAAACTGCAAAGAGAAAGAGACATATCCACTATTTTATTTGAAGACTTCAACACAAAGTGACAGAGCAAGCAGAAAATCTGTGAGAGAATGGATGAATAGAACAGGACCATCAATCAAGGACTAATTGACATTTATAGAATACTTCACCCAACAACAGTAGAAGACACATTTTTCTCAAGCTCACATGCAACATTCACTAAGACAGACCACATTATGGACCATAAAACACACCTTAACAAATTTAAAAAAATATAAATCAAACAAAGTATGCTCTCAGACCACAGTGGAATTAAATTAGAAATCAATAAAAGAAATATACTGGAAGATCATAAAATATTTGGAGATTAAATAAAACACTTTCAAAGAACATATGGATCAAAGAACAAGTATTAAAAGAAATTTTTAAATACTTGGAGCTAAATGAAAATGAATGCTCAATTTCTTCAAATTTGTGGATATAGTGAAAGCAATGCTTAGAGGGAAAAGTATAATATTAAATGCATATATTAGGGAAAAAAAATGATCTACAATAAAAAAGCTTCCATCTTAGGAAACTTCAAAAAGAACACCAAGTTAAATCCAAAGTAAACAGAAAGATTAACAATGATCAGAGCAGAAATCAATGAAATTCAAGACAAGAAAACAATAAAATCAAAAGCTGTTTCTCTGGAAATAAAAAATCAGAAAGATTCAAAAAAACTATAGCCAGGCAAACCAAGGAAAAAGAAGGAAAATGCAAATTACTAATATTAGAAATGAAAGATAGACTAGCACTATTAACCCCATGGACATTAAAAGGATAATAAAGGAGTATCTTATATTCCTATGCTGACAAATTTGCTAACTTAGATGAAATGGACTAATTCCTTCAAAGTTATTATAAAGGCTCATAAAAGAAAAAATGGGTAATCTGAAGAGTCTATGTGTATAAATAAATTGAATCAATAACACCTTTCCAAAATGGAAAGCATCAGGGCATTCACAATAAAAACTCTCAGCAAGCTAGGAATAGAATATTGCTTTTTCAACTTAATAAAAACACCTACAAAAACCTACAGTTAATATATAATGTGAGTTTCTAGATACTTTCCCCTAAGAAGGGAACAAAACAGTAATGTTTCCTCTCACTACTGCTTTTCAACATGCTTCCGGAAGCCCTAGCTAATGCAATAAGACAAGACAAGGAAATGAAAGGTTTACGGATTGAGAAGGAAGAAAGAAAACTGTCTTCGTTCACAGATGACATCACTGTTTATGTAGAAAATCTCCAAGAATCAACAGAAAAACTTCTCAAACTAGTAAGTGATTACAACAGGATGTCAGGATACAAACTTAGAAGATGCAAAAGTCATTCCCTTTCTCATATACCAGCTATGAACAGTTGTAATTTAAAATTTAAAATATGGCACCATTTATATGAGCACTCCATTAAAATTAAATACTTAGGTATAAATATAACAAAATATGTTTAATAACTATATAAAGAAAATTCTAAAACTATGAAAAAGAAATTAAGTATCTAAATAAATGTAGATATAGTCCATGTTCATGTATAGAAAGCAATATTGTTAAGATGTCAATTCTTTAAGTTTACCTAAAGATTCAATGAAATCCCAATAAAATCCTAGCAAGTTACTTTTTTAACAAGGTGATTCTAAAGTCTATATAAAAAGGCATAAGTATCTGATGAAGAACATACCCAAAATATACAGAACTCTTAAACTCGATAATAAGCAAATAAACCCAATTTACAAAAAAAAACAGAACTGAAGCGAAATTAACCAAATGAGTTATACAAATAGCAAAATAAGCATATTAAAAGATGCTCAACATCATATGTCATCAGGGAATTGTAAATTAAAGTAACAAAGTGATACTACTACACATCCACTAGAATGGCTAATATTCAAAACTGACAACGACTTTTCATTCATTGCTGGCAGGGAATGCAAAAAGGTACAGACACTTTCTAAGACAGTTTGGCAATTCCTTACAAATCTAAATGAGTCTTACCATGTGATCCAGCAACCGCACTCCCTAGAATGAATTATGTCCACCCAAAACTTGCACATAAATGTTTATAGCAGTTTTATTCATAGTTACAAAAATTTGGAAGCAACCAAGAAGTCCTTCATAGGTGAGTAAATAAACTGTGGTACATTCATAGGAAATATTCGGAGATTTAAAAAAAAAAAGGCCATAACGCCATAAAAAAAGAAGAATGCAATATACATATTCTTATGTAAAAGAAACCAGAAAAGAAAAGGCTACATACTGCATAATTCCAAATATATGACATTCTGGAAAAGCCAAAACTCCAGAGACAGTAAAATGACCAGCAGTTGCCAGGGAGGAAGGGACCACTAAGTGGAATACAGGGGATTTTTAGGGCAATTAAACTATTTTGTATGATACAGGAAAGAAGAGCACATGACATTATGCATTTCTCAAAACTCATAAAAGTGTGATAAGATACAAAGAGTAAACCATGTAAACATCTATCAATACTGGTTCATTGATTGTAACAAATGTACCATACTAATCCAAGATGTTAATAATATGGAAAACTGGGGAAATGGAAAGAGGGGCATGTGTGAACTCTTTGCACTCCCTGTACCTCGGTAGTTTCTACTCAGATTTCCTGTAAACCTGAAATTGTTCTAAAAAATAATGTACTATTTGTTTAAATAATGAGAATGCTTTCTGTGTATTTATATGGAAAAACCTATCAGATGCACAGGTAAGAGAAAACAGCAAGAGCAAAAGTGTGCATAAAACATGTTGCCTGTTATGTAAAAATGTGAGAAGTAGTAAAATTATATTCTTATTTGCTTGTTTATGCATTAAATGTTTTGGAGGAACACCTAAGAAACTGGCAGCAGCGGTTACCTGTGAGGCTGGCAGCTGAACTAGCTGGATGAGGGGCTGTGGAAAAAGATTAATATGTGGATCTGTCATGTGATTGCAGCATTGTTTTATTTTACATTGTCTTTTAAAAAACAATCCCCTCAGAAGGTCTGTCTGAGCTCTAGAGGAAATCTGAATTTGACCGTCCACAAAGTAGTATTTTCATTTAATACTCTGAACAACCTATCTGGAATTAACTCTATAGAAACACTTTTGTGTGTGCACAGTATATGCAAAGAAACTATGAAGACATTCTTTGCAGAATTATTTGTAATAGCCAAAATTTGGGGAGCATCTAAATATGGGTTGACAAGAGGAAGTGGTTAAGAAAATTGTAACACAGAAAAACAAGCTATATTAGGAATCTCAAAGCATCAGTGGAAAAGAAAAAAGACCTGTATGCATTGATGTGGATAGTATCCATGATGTATTGTTAAGGCAAAAAAATAAAGTTGCAGAAAAATGTGGAAATTTTAAAGTATAATATAATTGTGTGTAATGCAATAAAGAAAGATCTGGAAGGATATGTAGCAAACTGAAAACAGGGCTTACCTCAGGGGAAGTATGTGGGATTTTTAGGATAGAAGGAGAGAAGTTTACTTTTTACTCTGTCTGCTTCCTATTGTTTGATTTTTTCTTCTGCAACTATGATGTATTGCTTTTTATACATGAATAAAAATATAAAGATTAAAAAAAAAAAAAAAAACCAGTGGAGTGTTCCTGTCCAGAAGCAGCCACCATCTCAGGGGGCTGTTTGCCATTACCTCTGTTCTTTTTTGTTCGTTTTTTTCATACTGGGAAGGGCTCAAGGAACCTCTCTGTTCTCCCCAGCATTGTTAACTAGGGCACCGATTCTAACTTGCCAGTCCTTGTAATTGGATCCTTCCAGTAAAGCTGCCTCAATAAAATGTCCCAAGTGCCGCAGCCAAGTGTTTAGGAGGCACATAGGACCCTGATGGCAGCTTTCGGGGGTGGGGATGGGGGCCCGAGCCGGGGGCCTGGGTCTAAAATGTTGTAGGAGGCATGCATTTACGTCCCAGCAAGCTTAACTAGCGACAGAGGAGCATGTCTGTATTTTCCATGCAGGCTTAGCGAGCCTTGTTTGCAAGGCTCAGGATCCCTGGTGAGCAGTTTTCTGAGGCTTCAGTTACAGCACAATTGCATAAGTATTAATGCAATGAGACTTTTGTATAACTACATTAGGGAAGGGGAAAATTAACTCAGTGGTTTCTCTAGCAGGCATTCACAACTGCTAATAGTGAATATATCGCAAGAAGGAAGTGATTGTTGATAATTATCCCCTAAATCCCACTTCGTGCAATGCCTAAAATGATAGGCAGAGAAAGGCCTACAACTTCCTGTTTGCTTGGTCTGGAAGTGTGATGTAGGTCCCATTCAGATGGTCTTTCCTTTTACTGTTTCATCTCACAGGGGTCCTAAATTCCCTTATAATCTAGGAAACAAGCTCTCTACCTTGAGTTGAATCCAGAAGTAGCCTTTTAAGTCATGCCAGCTTGGAGGCACTGACTGTTTGTGCTTAATGCTTGTCTGTCTCACTTTCCCTTGTTCACACCAAAGGGAATGGAGGTTTTCGAGGATGAAACTGCACAGAGGTTATCAAGCACAGAGTTAAGAATTAACTCAGGCCTCCAGAATTTTATTCTAGATTTCTGGAGTCATATGCTCTTTTATTCAAACCTTCATTCATTTCTTCATTCAACAAACACTTATTCACCACCTATTATACACAAAAGAAGGTTTAAAATAGTTTAAACATTCTAGTTTAAAAAGCCAACTTTGGAACCAAATTGAGTAGGTTTTCTTCTCAGCTCCAATACTTTTTAGCTGTGTGACCTAAGTCATACAGCCTCTCTATATCTCTGCTTCCTTATATTTACACAGGAATCAGGAGGAAAACCTATCCCATCAGGTTTCTGAGAAGACTAAAGGATTTAAAACAGTCCATACTATAAACACGGTAGCTACTATTGTTATTTTTATTATCATTCTTATAATTTTGTGCCAAGCCTTGCACTGTGATTTTGAACCACAATCTATATAATCCACAATGATGAAAAAAGAAAAAAAAAAAGAACATTCAGGGGCCTGGTTTCACAAAATTTACAGACTAGTGGGGGGCTTAAACATTAATCAAATATGATTAATCATAAAACAAATGTGAGATTGCCATCGTGATTGATGCTTCAAATAAGATGTGTGTGATGCGTTGAGGAGGGGGGTTGAGAGGGAAGCAGGGAGAGGAGAACTGGGACTTATCCTAGGCAGGAGAGTCAGACAAGGCCCATCTGGGGAAATGAGAGAGTTCTGAAGTGTTAAAACACATATACACACACACACACACAACTGGCAAAATGGGAAAGGAAGGGTCTTCAGAGCAAAGAAAAACAATGTGCAAATGCCCTGTGGTAGATGGAGTGCTGTACCTACATGAAACCACAAAAATGTATGGTTGAGACAAACATATCAAAGACAGGGCAAGATGAGGTTGAATCCTGGTCAGCAATGCATCTCCTGCTGCCTGGCAGGCCCTTTAATGGGCTCATCTTTATTCTGGTTCCACAGGCACCGAAAGTTTTAAGCAGAAAAGTGCCATTTCCCGATTTCCATTTAGAAAACAAAAATTATCCTAGCTGCTAAATGAAGAATGGGTTGAAGGAAGGATCCTTCTTGAGCACCCCAAGTCTCTCCCTGTTGACTTTCATTCCTTTGCAATAAATGGAAGGTGTGCATCCCAGAGCAAAAAAGTTAATGATCTTTTCAAGAGCTGAATCCAAAGGGATGTGTAGGGAAGGTGGGTGTAGGGAGTGGGGTGGAAGAATGCCCAATTAGCCTGCTTGCCAATTTAGAGACTAGCACACCCAGTTCTCCTCCTCTAAGTGGGCACCATATCAAATAGCAACAGGAGTCATTCGTTGAAAGCAATGGAAACTGGTTCTGGACACCTACAGCCAAAAGGGAGTTTGTTAGAAGATCTAGAGCTATCTAAGGATCACAGGGAAGGTTGCAAAGCCAGACTTAAATTCAACAGGATCCAAGCAACTCAAAGAATCTTGGTAGAAGAGCCAATGGAGAAGGCTTTTCCTCTCCACAAAGAAGTTAGAAGGGATGGTTAACAGCCAAAAAACAACAGCCCCTAGAGTATTGGCTCATGGAAGCATTTTCATGAAAGTATCTCATCTCTCCATAGCACATAATCTATTCTTCCCGCCAAAGTTTCCGCCATTTATTCCCTCAAACCCGCTTTCACCACTCCTTCAGATCCATCTTCCTAAATGATGCCATGGAGGAAACCTCCACACTTCATCCTCCAACCACTCTCACTTTCTCTCCAAATTCCCATTATAATGATGGTAGGTACCCTTCTCTTTCCTGGAGTTTTAAAGACAGTAATCTACCTGCTGGTTACTTTCAGGGATATGTGATGGGACAAGAGAAACAGCATTGAGTCTGCATAGTGAGAACAAGATTTTGGCTTTTGCTCATCATGTAATCTTTAGTAAGTCATTCTTTCTATAAGCTTTAGTGTTCTCATCCATGAAATGGGGGCAGCAACAACAGCTACCTTACAGATTACAGAGCCATCAAAAGAAACAGTGAATGTGAAATTATTTTTAAACCAGTGGTTCTCAACACCCACTAAGCTTCAGAATATCCTGTTGTTTGTTTCTCCAAATGCAGATGCATTTCCCAGACCTACTGAACCACAATACACAGGGATCAACCCCAGGTAGCTATACTCTGAAGAAGTTTCAAATGTGATGGATATGTGCAGCCAGGGTTGAAAACCACTGTGAAAGCACCTTAGGAAATACATGCTACTGTCTAGCAACAGCGTTACTTCTGTGGTCTGGCTACCATGCTCCACCCCTTCTCCCAGCTTCTCCAAACCTCCATTTGCTGAGATTGCCCAAGGGGCCTTCAATCAATGTCAATCAGACACAATGCTTTTGATCAAACAGGCCCAAGTACTTCTCATTGCTCTTAGGATTCAGACTCTTGAAGGTTCTTCATTAGCTGCTCTGTTGATCTTTGATGTCAAACCCTCTCTCTTGGCTCTGGCCCAGCCCCTTCTGGTTCTCCAATATACCAAGTCCCACTTTCGTGGTGTCCTCTGTACCTCCTGTCCAGAATGTTTTGTTCAAGAATCTGTGCCTGGCTTTTTCTTAACATTCAGGCCACAGGGAGACCTTCCAGCCCATCTACTTTCAATTACTCCCTCTCCACTTGTCACCTCCATTGCAGCACTTGATTTCTGTTCTTCAAGTCACTTATCACTCTCTGAAATTATTCATTTATTTGTTTTCTTAATGTATCCATCTTCCCTGGCTAGACTATAAGCTCTGTAAGAGGATATTGTAAATCTAGGCAACTGCTTTATTCCCAGTGCTAGAAGATTGCATGGCACCTAGTAAATTCAATCAGTAAATGAATAAATAAATGTACATTTCATTATCTAGGGCAAAGCAGACTCACATTTTGCCATCTTCCAGTACTTTAGCCAAGCTATGAAATGACTGGCGTTTTTGCTTTGATTCACCTCCCAGTTGCTGAATTGCAGTTCCCTAAATTCACAGCCAAGTCGTATCAGATGACCATCGACTCCAAAAGGGATCATGAATTGCTTAATACGTTTTCTTCTGTGGCTTAGGCAATGAATTTGATATTTACTGTTTGGCAAAGTCTTTCTGTTTTTCTTTGTTGGTAGGTGTAAGTTGATTTTTGCAGCCAAGAACACCTCTTTCTGGCTGGCTTCCCCCTTTTTCCCCCCTTTTACTAGCATACCCTGGAGTAGTATAACCAAGCAGAGGTGAGTTATGTGCAGGGAAATGGGCCTTAATGAGTAGAAAATCCAAGGAATTCATTTGATGTTAGCACATTAACACTCTTTTTGCCAAGTCTTCCAAATTTCAGCTTTCTCCTACAAACAACAAAAATAATGGAGGAGGAGGAGCTCAAAAACCACAGTTTAGGATAATATAAGCAATTCTATACATTTTTTAATGAAATGTGCTCAAAAGCAGTCAACCATCATCAATAAACCCCAGATCCAAATGTCAACAAGTCCCACTGGTACAGTATATTGGTCAGGAGTATGGGCCATGACGTCAGTCAAACTTGGTGCTGTGGCTTACCGGCTGTAAGTCTGGGGCCAGAACTTAGACTTTCTAAGTCTCAGATTCCTTATCTATAACATAAAGGCAATAATAACACCTCCACCTTATGGCTAACCACTGTCAGGATGAAATGAGACAGTGGATGTCAGGCGCCCAGCCAGCACAGAGTGACACTCTATGCATGTCTGATAAAAACTAAATTAAATAATTGAATAAGTGATATCCCCCCCCTCCCACTTTGTAGTCTCCATTGCCCACAATGCCCTTCTAGGCTATGCTCATTGTGAATAATAGGATTAATTTGTACAGAAAGATACTCATGGTTGTGGTGTGCTCTAGCTTTTCTAAGCCTATTCTCCTGAGAAACAACTAATATTTCTGTATTATAAAGGCCCTAGGAGTTCCTGTCATGGCTCAGTGGTTAACAATCCCAACTAGCAACTATGAGGATTCAGGTACGATCCCTGGTCTCGCTCAGTGGATTAAAGATCTGGCATTGCCATGAGCTGTGGTGTAGGTTGCAGACACGGCTTGGATCCTGCATTGCTGTGGCTGTGGTGTAGACCGGCAGCTACAGCTCTGATTCGATCCCTAGCCTGGGAACTTCCATATGCTACAGGTACAGCCCTAAAAAGATTTAAAAAAAAAAAAAAGGAAACAAAGAAAGGCCCTAATGTTCTGTAGGTAACAGTCTCTCTCCCATCAAAGACAGATAAAAATGTATCCTGTAGGCTGAATGTAAAGTCCAAATATTCTTGAGAGTCTGGTCCATTGCCAGGTCCTGGAAGTATTGCGTTAAATAAGAAATAAACCTTGCCTCCATGGGTCAGACACTCACTTCAAGTCTCCATTCTGCCACTCACTAGTAAAGACACTAGCAAGCTACCTTGGTATAAAGCTTGGTCCAGTGTAGACGGTGACAGCTGACATCCCATACTCAGAGCAGAAATAGGACTTACATAAGATAAAGCTTTTCTAGTGGTCAGAAACCAACTCTTAAGTGGAGAAATGCTTTTAGAAAGTTGTCAGGTGCCTCAAAATATTAGCCCCTGAACTCAAAAACCAGGAAAACAAGTCGTGTTCACGGGATCCATTGCTGCCTGCAAAAGAAACACCTAGGGAGAACACATTCACTGCTACATACCAGTGCCATCATCACTGAAGGCTGCAGCCACTGCCACAAGGTGCCACCACCATGAATAATCCCCTCCCAAATGACATCCTACCACTCAAGGAACCAGGCAGGAACATCCAGGTGGCTGAGCCTAGATCATCAGCCAATCGTCAGTCCATGCTCTAGCTGCCAGGGCTTGGCGAGAGGAAAATCTAAATGCTAGCAGTTTCCAACGTGGAAGTGGAAGGCCAACACCACCTTCCTGTAGGATTTCTACTGGAGGGATCCTCACCCAGAAGGCATGTCTGGCTGCCAAGCATTTCCCCAAATGACCAATAACCCACCCCCAAAGCCTATGGAAGTACTTGGCACACAGTTGCCAGCTGTATCTTTCTGAATCATGCTGACCCGATGGTGGGGTCGATAAAGACTTCAGACCTCAAGGAGCGCATTCATTGCGTCCTAAAGAAGGATATATTATCCGTATGTGAAAGAGATTGACTCTAAGATGCTATGGGCGTTTCAAAGAAACATTCCAATAGTTTCATGCTGTGAGGACAAGGCATTTGTGTAACTTCTACGGGGGGGAAGTGGCTTACTGCTTAATTCACTAATATCAACCTGTCATCTCATTACTATTGATCAGCACTGGATAGCCAAGGGCATGTTATGGGGGAGCTGGTTCCTCCGAGATCTCCACTGACCTATCCATCCCCTTACCCAGCACCAGGTACTCTCTAAAGGCCCTAGACAATTCTGCAGCCAAAGTTTTTTCCCCCCGTTTCCTCCTCTGCCCCAGGAAAAAAAAAAAAGAAAAAGAAAATGAACTACCTATACGAATTGCAGAGAAAGACAGTCCTACAGGGTAACTTCATTCAGTATATATATTTGCTGTGCGGTGGTGGAAATTTCTGGAGGGGAAGACAGGAGAGAGGAGAAACAATACTAGCCTTGGAGCCTGAAGTCTTGCTTGGAGGCTCCTCGGCACTCTGCCAACAGCATGCTTTCCCCCCAAGATCTCAATCCTCCCACCTCTCCCTGTATCATTTTATAATAAGCAGCCTAGAGTGCTGTCATTTAATACACATACATGGGGCTCCCCAGAGCTTGGAAACTCTCTTGCAACTGTCTCCTTGATAGGCATCTAAGAAACAAATGAGGAGAAAGGATGTCTAAAGGCTCCATTAACATTGTTAGGTTAGAAACGTTGACAATAAGTCGATTCTTTTTGACATGACTGTCCTGGTAATGAAGGGACATTTCTACATGGCTCTTCCTAATGTAAGATAAGATATGGATGGCCTCTGATTTTTCTGACACATGTCCAGTATATCAAAGGGGTGGGAACCAGTCTAAGAAAATAGGTTGTTTCAGTGACACATTAATAGGAGCCCTGGTTGGGAGATTAATGATAATGCTACCTTGCACTTGAGTGTTCTGGCAGCTCACCTGGGAATGAAAGCTGGAATTCCTACAAGAGGGGCTAGAAAACCCAGGGGCCTCCACGGAACATCCAGATGGAGTTCCCTCGTTTGCCCATAATCCTAGAAAACCACAGAGAGGAGAGGAATGGCTCACACTCTGGAATGTCACTTTCCATCTGCCTCTGGCGGGGCTGTGGGTGGGAGTAATTTGATGGGCCTGTTTCTGGCTTTGTGGGGGGGGGGAAAAAATGGATCTGCTGGGATCGGTCGCAAGTAGAACTCAGGCTGCTGGGAAAGGGAATGCTGACCCATCTAGGAGGCAACAGAACAGAGAATCAGGAAAGAGTGGTTGAAAGATCAGCTCTTTTAGCATCCAGTTTTCTCTCCTCAGACATTAGGGTCTGTCCTACGGAGCTCAAAGGGTCACACCGAGTGATTACAAATAAAACAAAACAAAACCCGGCCTCCGTGCTCCCAGCTCTCCTTGCCCGGCCCTGCTTTTTCTCTTTCCCGTAGCACTTACCGCCTTTTAACACACCAGCATCATTTACTATCACATAATCTTATGTTTAGCTTGGCTTCACGGCACGGATTTTTGTTTTGTGCATCCCAAGTGACAAGAACAATGCTGGTATAAAACAGGCACTCAGCAAACACTTGTTGAATAAATGACTGATTCAAAAAAATTGTGAAAAGTCAAGTATTCTCTTTTTTTCTTTTTTGACTACCTCACAGCATAGGGAGTTCAGATACAAGCCACAGTTGTTGACACCTGCCTCAATGCCAGATCCTTTAACTGTGCCAGGCCAGGGATCAAACCTGTATCCCAGTTTAGAGATGCTGCCAATCCAGTTATGCCACAGAAGAACTCCAGATATTTCCTTTTCTTTTCTTTCTTTTTTTTTTTTTTTGGGCCACACCCGCGACATATGGAGGTTCCCAGGCTAGGGGTCTAATCGGAGCTATTGCCGCCGGCCTACACCACAGCCACAGCAATGCCAGATCCGAGCTGCGTCTGTGACCTACACCACAGCTCACAGCAACGCCGGACCGTTAACCCACTGAGCAAGGCCAGGGATCGAACCCGCAACCTCATGGTTCCTAGTCACATTTGTTAACCACTGAGCCACGACAGGAACTCTAGAAAAACTTTGTTAAGTCAGTTCAACTTTGACAATTTCACTGTGCTGTATGAATGAGAGAATGTATTATTATTATTACTATTATTATTATATAAATTATAATCATTTAAAAGATTCCAAGAAAATAACAAATACTTTGGAAAAGGTCAGCACTATAAATAAGTTTACTAAAAGCAAAAGACGGATAGGTTTACCCTCAAAAAAGTTGTTTATTCTCTTGCATTTATACCCCTCTTGACAATTACACAGACAGTTGCAGTACTAGTGATAACTGTAACAACCAGTGCTTATCAAGTCCTGACACTGTCCCAGGCCTGTGGCAAAACTATGTAGATGTTATCTCATTTAGTTCCCTCAGCAACATACTAGAGCACCTGCCATAAATATCATTCCTGTTTTACCAAAGAGGAAACTGAGTCACTGCCTCATAATCACACAGTTAATACATGGCAAAAAAACCCATAATTTTTTGATTCTGGGCTGTAACTTTAGGCCCTCGCATCATAATGTTTCCTTTCCTTTCCCCCCGCCCAACACTTATTCCACCCCCTTGTTCCTAGCCCACACTGGTAAAGGAAAAATTAAGGAAGGGGACGAATTTTTTTTTCCTTAGGAATGGGGAAAGATGAGAAAATGGATACCGTACAGAAGACCCAAACACAGACTTCAATCCAATCTTCCCTTTATCCCTAGAACACACAATATGATAGATTCAAATCGGAGATTTGTGTGAACTCAAATATGGTTATCTGACTTGCCTTTTCTTTAATTAGTTTAATCTACAGGAGTTAAGAAAATGCTTCTTGGAGTTCCCATCGTGGAGCAGAGGAAACAAATCCGACTAGGAACCATGAGGTTGCAGCTTCGACCCCTGGCCTCACCCAGTGGGTTAAGGATCCGGTGTTGCTGTGAGCTGTGGTGTAGGTCACAGACCTGGCTTGGATCTGGCGTTGCTGTGGTGTAGGCTGGCAGCTACAGCTCTGATTAGACCCTTAGCCTGGGAACCTCCATATGCTGCGAGTGCGGCCCTAAAGAGCCAAAAAAAAAAAAAAAGGCTTCTTATAGAATAGCACATCCCATCTGTGACCCAGGTCCTTTATTCACCTCCCTTCTCATGCTGGCTCTTGATTCCGTCACTTACAGCCCCAGCTCGAGCCTCACAGGGCAGATGGTGCCAGATGGTTAACTTATAACAAGTTCTACCATCGAACTGCAGAGCTGCTGCCAAACTATCCTCTTTGGAGCCCTAGGAGTTACTCAAAGATGTCTCAGGTACCCCCAAGGGATGGGAGAGACGCCGTCCAGACCAGCTTTGCTTTTATCTGCTTCACACCTCGAATTTCTGAACCAAATTTGTTTCTTAGGATTCATCAGCAGTAACAGAAAGAAGTGCAAAATCATAAGATAGGAAAAAAGCACCATTTACTGGAAAGAGCCCTTGGCTGACGGTTAAGGAAATCAAGTCCTGGTTCTTCAGTTGCCATGGCCAGGAGCAAATCCTTTAATTTCCTGGGACTGTTTCTTTGTCGGCAAAACGAGGGGATTTTGTATTATTATTATTGGTTAATTCATTACGACAAACGTGCTATCATATTAACCATAGAGGAAACCACGAAGACTCTACAGGAACTCTTATCATTTTCTCAATTTCTCTATAAATCTAAAACTACACAAATTCTACATGCTTTAAAAAAAAATTAAATAGCAATTCTAATGCCTGTCCCAGCTTTTTCAAACCACACCTGACCCTACCTATCCTTTAAAGAAAGCTACCTTGGTAAATTATTATTTACTGACTTTCAACTAGGAAATTCAGAGGCAAACTATAATTCCTGAAACTGTTTTAGATACTGGGTTATCTTATACAATTAAGTTCCTCTGGATCCTCCAGGTATCACCTACATTGGTTATCTTTTGTTGTGGAACCTCGAGTTTCTTCACCCACCCTTATTTCCTTGGTCCTCAGTTTCCACCACTGGTCTTTGAGCCACCTTGCCAGTTTCAATGAATCTGTCACTATGTATTAAAATTAGTGCATTGTGTATATACCTACGATATTGGTTCACAATATGAAGCATGATTATAATAGAGATGATATACACATAGATACAGATATAACTTAGATAACAGAGACAGAGATATGCATATAGACAGATTTATGTTTACCCTCGTTTGACTGTCCTAATGTTGCAACCCCTTAAAGTCTTGCTGGTACCAAAAAGAAGCTGCCAGTTGAAGCCTTGGCCAATTATCGAAAATAAAATTTCCCATATCAATTTTCAGTCTTCAGGTTTGGCCATCATCTTTTGTTATTTCCAAATCTCTCATCAATATATGACGGTATCTTGCTGGTTCCCAGGTCTCCATTTAAGTCCATATAAAAAATACTTACATTAATAAACAACTGTAATATATATTGTGATGGTGAGAGTTCTGGGTGAAAGGGGGAATGTGCTGACCCCGATGCTTCATTTCACTGAAGGAAATGGGCAAGTGTTTGCTTCTCAGCAGAGCTTCCTACTCGCCTTCCTGACCCCAAATTCCTTAAGGATTGTTAATGACAATTCATAGGCTTCTAAAATCCCCCCAGCATAATCAATTCTGTGGGGTTTAGGCCAATCTATAAATTGGGTGTTTGGAACCAAATTGCATAGCTCTCACTGACTAGAGGGGCCCTAATGAAATCGTTGCTACTTGACCTGCTTACTTGAAAGGCCTTAGGAAAAAGAAAATCCATTAATCAATTTGTTTCTTGAGGCAGCTTAGCAACAGGGATCCCAGTGGTAGAATGGGTGCTTTTGCTAATAAGCAAGTTGGATTGAATAGTTCCTTGTATCAACCTAATTTAACTTTTAGGTGATTGATTTTCATTGGGAAGATTCAATGAAACCTTCCTACCTATATCTGAAAAAGATACAGATATAATTTTCCCTTTTGGGATATGCTGTTTCATAAATGTCCCAGTCATGTATCTCCAGAAGCCCATCACAACGTAGGAAAACTTGTGAAATTCCGCCTGGCATCCAGAACTCTCCGTGGTTAGCAAATCAAGTCAGAATGATTTCCAAGCCCCAGGCTTCAAAGATCAATCCACAACTTTATATAAAAAAAAATTCACATCCACTGCAAAACATTCTCTTTTTATCTTCTCCATCATCCAGGGATGTTTCGGTGCAGCTGGCATTTATTAATTCATTCATTCACTTGTTCAACAAATATTTACTGAGCATCTACTATATCCAGGTACTACACCAGGTGCTGGGGCTGCTTTGGCAAATAAGAGTCTTGTGGAGCTTACCGTGTACTGGGAAAGACAGATAAGTAACAGGTAAATAAACATAGAACTGCCTTCCATAACTGCCACGCATAAGCGTGGTAAATGTTATTAGAAACCAAAAGAACATAACAAAGAGTAACAGGAGTGAGTCAACCTAGATTTGATGGGGAACAATAGAAACTAATATTTCCTGAGTGCTACTCTAAACACTTTCCATATATTTCCTTACTTAAACCTCCTAACAGTCTTACGGGATAAATATCATAACAACACACATTTTTAAAATAAGGAAACTGGCTAACAGAGAGGAGAGAGAGTTCGCCTAAGGTCACACAGGCAGCAATTAGCAGATTCAAATTTTGATCCTGGCAGGTCTGCTCCAGAGTCCACTCAGGCAGCACACCATCCAGGAGAAATGTTCTCTACGCTGATGCCTGGAAGCTTGCACCGAGACACCCACACAAGGAGCAGGGGCAGAGCACTCACTGAAACTAACAACATGCAGGAAGATCCAGAAGCAGAAAAGCAGCTGGTGTTCAAAAAGGCAGGCAAAGCTGCAGCAACATCAGTTAAGAGATGAATTTCCTTTTCTATAAGCACACTATAAAACCATTTTTAGTATTTATTTCAACATACATCAGCCTCAGACTAGAGGTCTTATACAAAATCATTCTGAAGTTCAAACCCCACACCTAACTGGGGGTTGGAATCATCTGGGTAACTAACTGCCTCGGCTCTCAGTTTTCCCTCTGCCAGAGAGAACTGTGTTTATGAACCTATTCAGCTGCTGGGAGTTCCAGGGGGAGATGACTTCAGAAGTGTGATATTTAAGAGCAGGAGGAAGGAACGGCCCCATAAGGATGCTGGGCCTCTATTTATTTCACTCCGTATGCCAGGCTCCCAGCCTTCTCGGCTGATTCCCATTTGTCTTACTCCTGTGGAATATTTCAGATTTACAGTGCCATCTGTTGAGGAGCACAGGCCCAGGACGTCACGGTTCAGCCTGCAGGCCTTCTGCCGCCCAAGGCAGGGAGGCGGCCCCGGAGCACGGTGGCTGGTGCCAGGCTCGTGACTTCCCTGCCCGTGCCAGGCTGAGTGATGGATTAGGGCCCCAGCCGGGCCCCCTCCTCTTCTTTCTGCATCTGGATTGGTGGCGCAGGAGCGATTTCTGGTTCTCCTTCTTCTGTGCTTTGCCTGTGTACCCGCACATTCTTTCTCTATTTCTCTCTTTTTTTCTCTCTCTGTATCTCTGTCTCCCCTTGTTGAAAACAGCCTTCTGGCTTGGATCTGGGCTCCCTGGGCCTCTCCTCTTCAGCACTGTATATTAATTCCTCTATTCTGGCATTTTCTGAAACTGCCTTTGCCAGGGCTGTAGGGGGTGGCTGCTAAACTCTGCGACTCTGACTAAGGAAGAGACTGTCACAAAATTGCCAGGTATCATTCAGACCTTGAAGGGCACAATGCTTCGACCATTTGGATGTGGTTTTGGAGGAATTTAGGGTCTGAGTATTTGTCCCATTTCATCCAGGAAAGCCTCTTTATTTCCAAAGCAAACTTTCCGTCTGTCTGGAATTGATACATAAAAATGCACCCCAGCTCCTTTTGCACAGCAGGCTCCACTGTGATCAGCAGGCCACGTGCGTGCCCCAGAATCTGCAATCGGGCCATCCTCCAGGATCCCGTACTGGAGCAGTAACAGCAACAGACAAAGTGCAGGATTGATGGGCTGGAGCCTGCTCTGTCATTCAACTTGCATCACCTCCTGCCTGAACAGCACATTCATCTTTCCAGGGTGCTTTCCCATGCCTAAGCTTCTTCTAATCAAACTCCACATTAAGCCAGGGAACCACACGGGGACGGGTCTCATCATTCCTATTCTCGTTCAGTTGATGAGATTCAAGGACGACACATGATTTGCCCAAGGTCACACATTATTTGTTTTGCGGATTGTTGTTATTATTTGTGTGTGTGTGTTTTTTTAGGGCCACACCGTGGCGCATGGAGGTTCTCAGGCTAGAGTTCGAATCAGAGGTGTAGCTGCCAGCCTACACCACAGCCACAGCAATGCCAGATCCAAGCAATGTCTGCGACCTACACCCCAGCTCAGAGCAATGCCGGATCCTTAACCCACTGACCATGGCCCAGGGATCGAACCTGCGTCCTCATGGATGCTAGTCCCGTTCGTTTCTGCTGAGCCACGATGGGAACTCCTTTTTTTTTTTTTCTGGTGCCACATTTTCCAACTCATAATCCAGTGTTCTTCTCTCGCTATCAGATTTTTACTCCACATTTTCACTTTTCTTAACCATAAAATAATCATGCTTGCACTAGTACTACCCCATACATAACCAAATGCTTTTTGGGGTTGCCTTTCGAGGTCTCAGAGACTCTCAGTTCATTTTTGCAATTTCAACAACTCACATACAGCTAAGTCAGAGTCATGTGAGTACAAGAAAGCCCAGTTTGCCTTAAAATATCTATACAAAATGTGTATGTTCAGCAGCAGTAATGATAAGAGCAGCAGCAGCTAACAACAACAATAACAATAGGAGCAGAAGCTAACGTTTATTAACCCTGTGCGGAGACTCTTCTGCTTTTCGTGTTATGTGAAACTCACAGTGACTCTACATGGTAGGTAATAACCATCTTCTCCATTGTACAGAGAAGAAGACTGAGGCAAGGAGAGGGCAGGACACTTGCACAAGATCATGATTAGCTTGTAGCTGAGGCAGAATCTGAACTCTAACTGCAGAGATCATGCCCCTAGTCACTTTCATTACCAATTAAGTAAGATTTTCACTGGGACAAAGGGTAATAGAGGAAGCAAATATTCATACAACACAACAAAGGTGCCAAGAACTCACATCACAATCCTCTGTCCATGAACTAAATACCAAGAATTTCTCTACTTGAAAACAGGCCCTAAAGAATTTTATCTAATATCACTTAAATCACAGAGTTGTATTAAAGAAATTCCATGCCTGTGAGTTTCTGCGTTTTTTGTTTTGGGGTCTCTGGTTGTTTATTTTTTTGGGGGGGAGGGAATCTTTTTGCCTAAGCAGACCAGTGTTTCTGAATTGCTGTCTCACTTTACTCAGACTCCTACCATACTGTCACCCTGCCTGTCCCCCACTGTCATACAACGTATGGAGCCATGTAGTAATAGACAGACCTCATCGCACAGCCTGTTTACAGGGTATCTCAGCCCTCAATTTGCATATTCAAGATTACAACTTCGTTTATCGGCACAAACACAACATCATGTGCTAAAAAAGCCATGAGATGCGATCAAAAGTCAATGAACCAGAAAAAGCAAATATGGCAATACGTGTTGCTCACTTCGATGAAAATAAAATTTTTAGACGTAATAGCAATTTCTTTTAGTGGCAGCAGAGGTTCTCCCTTCTCTATCTTGGCCCAGCAGACCCCACTACATGAAAACCCAACTCAGAGACAAGCAGCTATGTGTGAGAATACCCAAGCCATGATATACAGAAGAGATTAAGAGGGCAACCAAACTTGGCTCAACAGAAAACCATTCAAAATTCCTAACAAGTCACTGAAAAGTGCAAATAATCATTAGCCTAAGCCTAAATTTAACAGGTTCTCTCCAACTATATACTTTATACATTTTTGCTAAGCGGTGATTTAATACCATTTTTTGTTCTTTATTTAGTAATCAAGATATAATTCAAGCCAATTGCTATGAGAATATTGGGGAAAAGCATTGAAAAAATGTCAAGTATCATGTTAAGATCTCTGCAAAATCTCAATTTTTCAATTTGCTTCTTAGTGTGAAAAAAGCTAAAGGCAGAGAAAGGTAAACAGAGTTTATGTCATTTTTTTAACCTACTCAACTTTCTATACTAAATCTCTTTGAGGAAAAAACAATGATTCTAAGGATACATCTCCCAGAGAAGTATTTACAGTGATTCTAAGATAAGGAAGATAAAGGATCCTTCTAAAATGAGTAAAGAAAGAAATCAGTGCCAGCCAACTCTTAGGAGACTGAATTCCAAACACAACATAGATTTGTGACCCCACGCATCAGGCTCAACTTGCCAATTATCAAAAAAAAGAGGGACTGGAAAGATTTATCATTAAGCAAGGTGGCTCAAAATCTAATTTTGATGACATACATAAATGCATTGGCAAGCTGTGGATTAAATTTCCTTTAACATAAAACCTAGGTTTAGAAAAACCGCATAAAGGAGATTAGAGGGAAAAATGTGTCTTAACATTTCCTACCCCCAAATGTTTGAGTTAAAAGTGTCTTGGATACTTAAAAACTGAAAACATAGCCAAAAATGTACCAACCTCAAACAGATTATGTTCCAACAAAAACCTGAAAGCTAAAGAGAAGCTTGAGGGAAAAAAAAGGAAAAGAAAAGAAAGAAAGAAAAAGAGAAGCAAAGAGAGAACAGAGAGGGGGAGAGAGGGAAGGCAGGGAGGGAGGAAGTAAGGAAAGAAACTTGGAACTCCACTAAAATCCTACCTTGGATTATGGGAGCAAAGGAATCTTGACACAGTGTATTGTTTTTCTCTGTCATCACACAGATCTGCATTTCAAGCTAGGATCCAGCATATTGTTTCCATTGAGTTGGATTAGCAAAATTTGTTTCCAGGAAAACTTTAAAACTAGTCCCAAGTTTAAGTCTCCCTTGGTTAGGTCATAAAGAACAACAATCAATTCCAAAGTTTGATGGCTGTTCATGGTGTCATTTGCTGCTTCACATCTGTTTAACTCGGAAGTGCCATTCCCAATTGAGTGTGTTTTCGGCAAGTTCCCCATGAAATTACTTCAGCTTTATGTAGAGATCATGGTGTTACATTTCATACAGAGCTAAAACAAATACTTTCAAGTAGTTTCCACTCTGATATTTCTGCAAATACAGAAGAAAAAGAATCTGGAGCAGGGAGGGGGGGAGTGTAGGAAGAGAGAGATGATTGAACATCCTATCTTCGAAGGAAATACGGCCAAAAGTAGCGAGAATTATTTTTAAGCTGTAAAAGTTCTGGACAGATTCTCTTTACAGATGATTATAGCATAAAGTATTATTGCTCTTTTTACATGGGCTGGCTTATTGTACTCTCTCCTATACATGGTCTGGCTGCTATGTTCCAGAAGTCCTCAGTTCCACAGTTTCCCCGGCCAGTCGGGGTGGATGCTGTAATTCTTTGTTGCTTTCCTACAGACAAAGGTAGGACTCTCAGCCTTTCACCAACAGATGGGAGGCTTGTATTCACTTACGGGTGTTCTCATTCTGCCCAATAGTGAACTGATTCTTACCCCACTCCTGGGATGGTGGAATTCCAGGTCAGAGGTAAAAGCAACTATTTCTAGAGACACCAGAGAAGGGCGGGGGAGTTTCATCTCAGTCCTTCTGATTTAGAGTCCTGGGGTAAATGCTGCTATAACAAGGCTCCACACCAACAACAGGATGACATAAGCTCTTCCATTTCTAACCCAGTTACCCACCAGAACCCAAAGCATCCTGAAGCTCATGATGTATAAATTTAATTTCTCTTTTATGGCCAGAGCAGTATTTTCCATGATTTATAAATCATTTGGTCGGTGATTTCTTTGAAATCTTTGCCTCATTTATGCTCTTGACCCCTTGACCTCCTGGTACATTTATTTATGCCAGAGATCTCTCTGCAGTGGTGCACTTTAATGTCATTTGCCTGAGACTGGGTGGCTGAGAGGCAAAGAAACAAAGACAGACACTTAAGGAGGTTTGTGATGCAAAAATGTGTGTTTAAAAAGAAGGATAAACAAGGGAAAATGTGAACCCTTAAAACATATTATTCCTGCACTATTGATTTATTGCAGGAACCTGCTATTTATTGAATACTTTATGGGTATCTGATTATATGGCAATTGATGGGGCAATGAGAGAATACTGATCCTCACAGCAAAAATATTTGCTGCAAATGTCATGACATGCATTGTCTATAATATGATTCTTTCCAGATGGTTATTTTTCAAGTTTCAGAAACGGAAAAATATGCCTTAAGACAAGTATACATGAAAATGATGTCTTTTTCCTTTGTCTCTTTTTGATTTTAGTTTATTAATACTCTGCCGTTTACCATGAAGCAATGCGCTAAAGAAATCTGGTCAGAATGACATCTGATTAATTGGGCAGGGCACTTCCTACATAACTCTTTGCTGATAACCCAGCTGTCCAAGAACCATTTCATTATAAGAGATGCAGAGGCAGGCGACAGTCACAAAACCACTGGGAAGCTGGGTCTGTTCTAACAGATTGGCACAATTTTTATCACTGATGCTCAGAACCCACAGGGCTTGCAGAGCCCAGCGCCAAGGACAGGCTCTGCCTCTTGGGACAGCCTGCATTCCTCTAAGCCACTTACTCATGATTGAAACATCATGAAAACAAAACAAAACAAAACAAAAACGGCTTCTCTTCAACACCCTCAATTATTTACCTGATGTAGAAGAAGTTATTCTGGTTTTATATATAGTGAGACTCACTTGCAAGTACACACAAATACATAAACATAGTCCAATGGACACAGTCTAGAGGTAAAATATAAGATTCTATTAGCCATCACAGCTAATTTTAACAACATACTAATATTAAACAACCACTGTTCTATGTTTTAGAAGGCTAAGTGTTTTATTTAGCTCCTCAGGCTGCTCTGTTTTACCAAGAAGTATGTCATTTGCGCATATAAATAACGTAAATTCAACTACTGTGTATGAGCTTGGAAAAAAAAATAATGAGAGGGAGAGAAATAATAATGTAAACAGTGTGTGTGATTCTGTCCTCATTCCAAGCAGAAGACACACATATCACAGTGACTATGAATCAGGCAACCTGAATTGCTGGTTTCCTCCCCTGGCTTTGTTTTCTTCCTGCCTCTCACATCATGAGCCTGATTCAAGGATAAAGCTGACTATATAATTTTTTCTCACCACATATGCTGATGCTACACATGAATGCTTTAAAGTAGGTTTATTGCAGCCCATGACACAGCTAGGAACCCTATGTGAACAAGCAGAATGAAAAGTACCAAGAAACATCCCATAGCACATCAAAGAGGAAAACATCCCAAGGCAAAACAGAGATACCAAATAGCAATCAAGTTCGAGCAATCAGAAATACCAAGGTTAAAGTCAGTGGAAGGTGACAAAATGTTAGCACCAGTTATTTAGGTGGTGGCTATTTACCTCTTCATATATTTCTCCATATTACATCTTGCCTGCAAAAACTTTGGGTTAGTTTCATCATGAGAAAGAAACAAACTATTAAGGCACTATCGCGAAAATGAAAGATCTTAAAAAAGGGATAGAGGTTAGCATAATGCAGCCTGGATCTGGAGAGTCCAAGGGCTGGGACGTCTCCAGAACAGGTACTGGGAAGCTCAAGTTCATTTTCTCCTGCTTCTCTGGGCGATCCTGGCTCAGAACAGAAGGTCTTGAGTCAAAGAGCTCTGAGGTCAAATTCTGACTGAACCACCTTTAGCTTACGGACCTCTCTGAGAAATGGTGTGCTGGTCAACACTGAACAACCAGCTCTGGCTAGAGGTAATGTGCTTTGTACCATTTGCCAGTTTCCACAAGTGCAAATATGCCCAGTGTGGTCAAGATCAACCTCCAATCTGGGGTCAACTGGATCACAAAATTCCCAACAATTTAACAAAGGACTTCCCCCAGGCTAGTACAAGACAGCCCTGAACACCACTGTCTCTGAGCCTCAGCTGTCTCCTCTACAAAATGAGGATGTTAATGATACCTAAGATCCTATTCATAGGTATATTGTGACAGTTGAAGGATCAGATGCATGTACAACGCTCAGCAGAAGGTCAGGCTCAAGAGGAGCATTTAAATGTGGAGAACATCATGGAGGAGGGCATCTGCTCCTAAATGCATAAACTACCTCTGGAAAAACGTAAGTAAGAAATTGGGCAATAATCATCTTCAAAGAGGCAAGGAGCAATAAGGAGGTGAGTTTTCACTGTTTGCCTTTGTTACTTTTAAATTTAGAACCATGGGAGTTCCCGTCGTGGCTCAGTGGTTAACGAATCCGACTAGGAACCATGAGGTTGTGGGTTCGATCCCTGGCCTCACTCAGTGGGTTAAGGATCCGGCGTTGCCGTGAGCTGTGGTGTAGGTTGCAGACGCGGCTCGGATCCCGTGTTGCTGTGGCTGTGGCAAAGGCCGGCAGCTACAGCTCCTGTTAGACCCTTCGTCTGGGAACCAACATATGCCGTGAGTGTGGCACAAATAAGGCAAAAAGACAAAAATAAAATAAATTTAGAATCATGAACATGTCTTCCATATACTAAAAATAAGACTAAAATTCTTTTACAAGAACAGGAATTAGGTAAACTTTAGTTCTTAAGGCTGGCTACCTTTACCAGTCAACATGCTCCCCTGCTGAGACTGGCAAAACTATACAAATGAACTCAGTAAAAATCAAAACACAAACTCCTACCTGGGACACGCAAGAAATTCATTTAGTAGGTTTATGTGAAAGAGATCACGGCCGATGACACATCTCCAGTTTTCACATCTGACATTAGTCGACCCAGTTAATGTCAGTTATTAACCCCCTATTGTACAGAGACTGTTTATAGATGGTAGAGCCACAATAATCAATAATCGCGTGACTATGTGGCCTTAATTTATTGCAAAAACAATATTCTAACTATAGAAAGTAAATAATAGAAATAATTATTAAAAGTAAAGAATAGAAATAATTAGTCCCTCATTCTTTTTATTTTTTTCCCCATTTCACATCCCTTTCTTTCTTCTTATTTACAAATGTGTTTGCCAGTTGCTTGCCTGCCAGGTCTTGGGGGTCCCCCTTTCAAAGTGCCCTCCCTTTTGTATCTGGGAGAAGAGGGGAGAGGCAAAGGTTGGAAAGGGGAGGTGGCAGTTACGTTACCATGCTACGTGACTTTCATAGCAGCCTGCCTCTCCTGTGGTTCCAGGGTCCCAGGTCTGGGGTCCATCACCCTGGCCTCCGAGCGAGAGCAGGTGTGAACTTCTTAGCTTATCTGAAGCCCCAAAGTGAAAGACGACTTTCTCTTGATTCTTCACAGCAGTACTGAGATCTAGGCTCCAACTTTACTAAGATTTTATGTATAATTCAAGAGGAACAGAAGGAAACTACAACCCAGAAAGACTTGCCTTTAGATCTAGCAGGACACCCAGATGCTTCCTCTTGGGGTCCCACCTGAACTCAGAGTGTAGCCAAACCTATCCCCCTTTGCTTACACTCCAGGTCGCATGGCCTTGCCTCCCAAGGAGAAGAGATGTGAATCGTCATCCTAGGCCATCATTTCTATTCCCAGTGGACTGACTCTTTGCCAAGATGATCAACAGAGGCAACCCATTCCTTTCACAGGGCAGGCCCTACCCTCACTTACATGTGGCTCCACTCTATGGTCCCAGCACGAAGTCAATATAAGAAGACAATAATCCAGAAATAGAGCACTTCTCAAAGTCTGCATGACCAAATCTCATGGATCACTCAAAGTCCAGTCCGGCCCCCACGCTCAGCCCATGAAATAAAGACCCTGTCTGCTTATCCTTCTGGAAATCACTTCCCTGGGAGACGGTAGCTCAAATAATCATCTGCAGGCCACCCCTGAAACTGGGGACCACGGTTAGGGCACAGTGCACACTCAGCCCATGCAAATAAAATATAGGATGCTCTGCTCATACACAGGCAACTGAAGTCCACGACAAGAGCATGCGGTTTCTCCATCAAAGGTGTCTCTGTGGTTTCACAGGTCTCCCAAATAACAGCTGGCATCTGGCTTTACATTTCAGTACCTTAAAGACAACTCAGTTGATTTTCCTAGAACAAAGAACTCATCTGACTCACAGAAGTTCAGAAAGCTGACTTCCTTATGAGACAGAAAATCTTTGCAGCTCTTAAATGACAGGATTTTTTTGCTCAGCTTCTCCTCGTAAATGTTTCAAAATCTTCAGACACATTTTCAGTTAGGTCAAACTGTTACATTCATATAATTTTGACGTAGCTATGATCATATTGCAGATAAAATATTGTATTTAACCTTTCTTTACTCAATATAATGCATATGAGTTTTTTATGTCTCATCTGTGTTGTTTAGAATTAGAATGATGATGTGAGTGCTGTAATATTAGTTACATCAAACTGGAAGAAAGCAGACACTCTCCAAGTGGAAAGGGTGGCAGCCAGTACAATCCTAGGCTAACCCAGTACAACACTAGCATTATTTCTAGATCTAATCTCCTCCTTTCGGAAACCCCATATGAACAGGATCCTGTCCCCAGCATTTGGCATAATGCCTGGAACAAAGCAAGCACTCAGTAAGTCTTTGTTAGATAAATGAGCAATTGAATAGATAAGTGAATGAATACTGTTCCTGTCTGCAAGGAGCACTCTGACTTGTCTTGGGGCAGCATCTCAGACCCTGGACCCACCTAAGCACGCCTTTTCATCAATACAGCCCCACTCTTTGTCCTGTGCAACTTGAAGTTATCGCTGAATCAAAGGAAAACTTATGACTCCTCATCTTAGGAAATACAATGGATCCCGAAGTAGGTCTTTCATTAAATAGGCCAATGCCTTTTAAATAATCAGTGGCTTACTTGACCTGGGAAATCACGACTAGCAGCATACTACAGTCCAAGTACCTCGGGGTCTGTGTTTTGCATTTTCTATTCTCTGTGCTCTTGTTCCATGGTCCCCTGGTTTCTCAGGAGAGATGTTCTGCCCAAATAATAAGAGGGGTATTAAGGCCTCACCAAAAGCCCCCAAAGAATGTGCCTTAAAAATGCAGTATTCATAATACCCAGGACAAGGAAACAACCTAAATGTCCATTGACAGATGAATGGATTTATATACACACACACACATACATACACATACATACAGTGGAATACTCCTCAGCCATAAAAAGGACAAAATAATGCCATTTGCGGCAACACAGATGCAACTCGAGATTCTCATACTAAGTGAAGTCAGAGAAAGACAAATACCGTACGTATCACTTATATGTGGGATCTAAAACATGGCAAAAATGATCCTATCTACAAAATAGAAACAGAGTCAGAGACGTGGAGAACAGACTGTGGCTAACAAGGGGAAGAGGGAGGAAGTGGGAAGGATGGGGAATTTGGGGTTGGTAGATGCAAACTATTACGTTTAGAATGGAAAAGCAATGAGGTACCACTGTACAGCTCAGGGAACTCTATTGAATCTCTTGGGGTGCAAAATGACGGCAGAGAGTATGAGAAAAAGAATGTATGTATGTATGACTGTGTCACTATACTGTACAGCAGAAATCAACAATGCTATAAATCAACTGCTGTTAAAAAAAATAAAAAGATAATATTGCAAAAAAAAAAAATGCAGTAGTTTGAAGCATAAACTTATTGGAGTCCAAAGGAGCTTAGATCAATTGTATAGAGAGCAAGTCCCATGGTCCTCATCTGTAAAATAGAAATAAATAAAATAATACGTGCAAAGTCCAAGTACTGCCTGGAATGTACTAAGAACCCAATACATGTTAGCTTTTTTAATAATATAATAATGTAGGCCAAGCAGTAAATTAGAGGCAATGCTTTCAGGCATTAGAGTAAAATACCAAAGAAGCTTTTTAGGGGACAGACACAGGTTTTGCCACAGTTCAAACCATGTAATTTACATGAGGGTTATCCAAGATTCCACATCCTGACACCATCCTCCGCTCCCATGCCTATGATGCCATCACTAATCAAACCGTGATTTGGCCTCAGTCGTCTTCTCAATGCCGACTCCACCAATCAGCATTGTCACAGGAAAGAAAATCAGTTTGCTATTCCATATTTAGTTGGTTCCCTCCTTCACCTATGCTAACATAAGCCCAAGAAAGAACATTATTTAATCAGACAGTTTGTAATTTTTTTTTGAAATAAGCCATTAGGCCAAACTATTAAGTTGTAAGCCTTTCGCCTTAGAGTATCAAGTCACAGAGAGCTAACAAACTTATGTTTTTATTGCCAATGTAGAACTTTAATCCTGTATACTGAAGACAGTCCTCAATGAATAACTGTTGGATTTCATGCTGTTTCAAACCCTGTAACCGGCATTTATAAATTCACCCCTGTTCAAATTTAGATCTCTTTGTTTTCCTTTCTCTTCACTACTTCTCTAGATAATCTCTTGGATCGTCATTAGCTAACTTCCCAAATGAAGACTAAGTTTCAGGAACTGTGTGTGTTTTCAGTGTTGGATCCTTTTAAGAACAGCCTGACGTTTTATTAGACTATTCACTGTCCCACTATGGGGAGCAACTGAAATAATATGCCAATCGTTCTTGAACAATAACAGCAAATTAGTTCAAATTACAGAACAGCAAGTGTTTTAGGGGACTTTTTTATTGATTTAACTCTTTTGAGGTCACAACTCAAGGTCTTTTCTCCAGGTTATAAAGGAACCATTTAGCTGAACCTGTGTTTTCTTTTTCAACTTTATGCCAAATAAATACCTGGTCCTGAGGCAAGATAGCAAGGGACAAGATGATAAACAGTTTCCCGAATTCTCTCTCAGAACTTCCATCCTACCTCTGGATCCTGGCATGCCAAGGCACGTGTTGGTACATCACAGCTGTGTTTATACAAGCCAAGTGAACTGGGAAGCTACACATCAGCCAGTGAAACCGATCCAATCTGGCTAATTGGGGCCCCTAACTTATCTTTCCTCACTGATGTTTATTTTGGGGGAAGTCTGAACACTCCTGAAAACTGCTATAATTACATTATCCGTATAAATATAGCCTAGGTGACCTGTTTCAACCATAGTTTAAGACTAATCAGTTTATTTCATACCAGCAGCAAGGATTATGAGAGAATCTTGATTAATCAAATCTGGAGTGAGAGTTCCTCATTTCACTCGAACAACTAAATCAAATGCAAACCAATGGTTCACATAAGGGGCACCAGAGTGAGTAAGACCAGGGTTCAAATCCTATGAGATTCTGGAAAATTTACTTTGTGGACAATTTAACCCCAAGCTTCTCATATGTATAAAATGGATATTATAGCTCTATCTTGTAGGCTGGGTGTGAAAATTAAATAAGATAATGCATTAATCATTTAGTGCCTGACATGATAATAAATAATGGCAAGAATTATTGATGTTGTTCATTTTCTTTCTTCTCACCTCAGTTTCTTTCACTGGGTAAGAAGATAGCACGTGCCAAGTTCAAACTAGTTGTAATGGACATCTGGGCACAGCTCAGCCCTTGGGATAGTATGGTTTCTTACTTGGGGCTTTGAGTATTCTATTCTTGCAGCAAAAGAAAAAAATTAAAATGCTTTAATATTTCCAGACAAGGCTTCAATGTATCTGCTGCATCCTGCCATCGCTGATAAGTGAACCACGCAACATGCATTCTGAATAAAACTGGGGGAAACTGTGCTAGCTTTGATGAATGCAATCCTGTGCTTTAGCAACCCCATATAACAGGCCAACAAATTATGCTCCCTCTTCCCCTCTGTGCCTTGCACAGACCCAGGAGGACTGCACCACTGCCATCTGAAAATCTCAGAGTGCCTGGCTGAGAAGCAAGGAGAATGGCATAGCAAGGAACAGCAAGAATATTGATTGGAGGGCCACCTCTCTAATTAAGGAAACACTAGGTTTGTGATTCTGAGGAGCTTACAGCACCAATTTCCCAAATCAACCTGATGTGCTCGCTTTTCTATATGATGTCCCCTGAGGTCCAACCAACGGCTTTGTAGTCACCGTAAGAGAAACAGGCCCCGCAACCGCACAAGGGCAGCTTTCCATTTTGACTTCTGAGGATGGATGATACATGCTGAGACCCAGTGCTTCAAACTGCTGTTCCCAAAGCCTAGGCAGCACAAGCTTGAGTGAAAGGGCAGCACCAAGTTCTACCTAGGATGGGTCTCTGCTTTGCCTGCTGTCCCACTAGAGGAAGGCCATCACCTCTGAATTCAAAGAAAAATGGGGTCATTACGGTCTAGGACTTATGACAAGCAAGATGACGTAGACGTTAGCAGCATAGTCTCTGAAGTCCAAGAGTAGCTAGTTACAGTACAAGCTGTTCTACTTACTACTACGTTTCTTTCTTTCTTTCTTTCTTTCTTTCTTTCTTTCTTTCTTTCTTTTTTTTTTAAATGCACCTGCAGCATATGGAAGTTCTCAGGCTAGGGGTCAAGTCAGAGCTGCAGCTGCAGGCCTATGCCATAGCCAAGGCAACACTGCATCCAAGCTGCATCTGTGGTCTATGCCACAGCTTGTGGCAGCTTTGGATCCTTAACCCACTGAGTGAGGCCAAGGATCAAACCCACATCGTCATGGACAATATGCTGGTTCTTAATTCGCTCAGCCACAATGGGAACTCCAACTAGGAAGTTTCTTAAAGCACTGCTCTCCATGGTCCTCATATGCTAAGTCGTAATAATAGCATCTGCTTAAAATTGGGTTCTTGAGAATTCAATGGTGTAATTCACTAAAATGCTTAGACAATGGTCTAGCAAATACTGACTGCTTTAATATGTTAGCTGATAACTAACTCATCATTCACCAAGAGTATAAAAGTTCTCTGTTGAGATAAATCATGAGCTTACTCTAGCTAAAATAGAGAATTAAATTGCTAAAGAATTAGAAATGAAGTTTATCAGCCTTATAATTATATAATATTATGGCCAAGAAGTCTGAAAATACCCTAATCCTATTCCAAACTACAAGCATTCTTCCAAATGAGAGTTCAGAGGTTATATGTAAGCAAGGAATAATGGCAGACGGAAGTTAAAGTAACACTATTAGCAGAGGCATTGGGATGGGCCATATGGAAAACTGTTTTTGCCTAGTTAGACAATCAATTGATCACACCTGCCAGTTCCAAAATGAATAAATCCAGACATCCACAGTCTACAAAAGAGCATGTTTGCTTGCATTGCTCAGCATCAAACTGGCCTGGGCTGTGGTCTGTGCAATAGCCACTGATATAACTGCCACATGGTAGAAGAAAGAGCAAGGAGATAACTCAGCTTGCTCTTGAGGCAAAGATAATAGCCATGCCACTATTTTGGCTGCATGGCAAGAAAAAGCAGAAAAGTACAAAGGCAAGAGAGAGAGACAAAGAGACAGGGAAGCAAATACAAACAGGCCATTTGACAAAACTTATGATCCCGGGGAGAGAATTACCTGGAAATGGAGAGAGAGAGGATTCTCCATTGGTATGTGACCTTTGCCTACATCACTACATAATGACTCAACTTTACATTAAAGCTCTTGGTCCAGTCACTGCACTTAATCTTCACCAAGCCTAACTGGAGGGAAGATTAAAAAAAAAAGCAAAAGGCCTATAAGGAATGACTGGCCAATGGGGACCTGCTGTATAGCACAGGGTTCTCTGCGCAATATTCTGTAATAATCTATATGGGAAAAGAATCTGAAAAAGAATGGATGTATTTGTATAACAATCCCTTTGTTGTACAGCAAAAATTATCATGACATTGTAAATCAACTCTACTTAAATAAAACTTTAAAAAATGAAAAAAATAAAAATTAAAAGGAGTTCCCATCATGGCACAGCAGAAACGAATCCAACTAGGAACCATGAGGTTGTGGGTTTGATCCCTGGCCTTGCTTAGTGGGTTAAGGATCCGGCATTTCCATGAGCTGTGGTACAGGTTGCAGACATGGCTCAGATGTGGTGTTGCTGTGGCTCTGGTGTAGGCCAGCAGTTATAGCTCCAATTGGACCCCTAGCCCGGGAACCTGCCTATGCCATGGGTGCGGCCCTAAAAAGCAAAAAAAATAAAAAATAAAAATAAAAAAAAATAAAAATAAAAAAATGAAAAATATAGGCCTGAACGTATTCAACAGGGTCGGGGAACTCTAGTAAAGAGTTCACTGGAATAGAAGCCAGGAAAAAAAATCAGTATGTTTCCACTTTATTTTGAAGCTAAAATTCGGTTATTACTATATAAAGTCATGTGCATGAAATCAGGGTTTCTCAGTGTTGACACTGTTGGTATTTTCTGCTGGATTCTTTGCTGTGTGGGGCTGTTCTGTTCACTGCATCATGTTTAGCAACACCCCTGACCTATACTCAACACATGTCAATGGTAGCCTTCACCTTCCACCCAAGCTGTGACAAACAAGACATCTCCAAACACTGTCAAATGTCTCCTCAGGGGAACAACTGCCTCCTCGTTGAGAACCGCTCCATCAAGATTATGCTGTTATGACAACTGCCAAATCACAACCAAAGACCCTTACTTCTTCCTCACGTCGCAGGTCCATCAGACATGCACTGAAGGCTCTGCTCCAGGACCAGCTAGTTGAGGAAGCACTATCTAGAGCATTGCTCTTAGCATGGCAGAGGAAAACAGAAGAGTTTTGTAAATCATGTGCTAACAACCACAGCTTCCACCTAAAAATGACGTACAATCCTTCCACTCACATTTCATCAGCCAAAGCAAATCATGCTTCAATGGCCATAGCCATTCATAAGCTCCAACAATTCCTATCAAAATCACTTCTAAAGGGTAGACTTTAGAAGGAAGGAAAATAATCTCAGAAAAAAAAATAGAGTGAGATAAATGTGCAACCAGAAGAAGGCAAGAAAGGAGGAAAAAGGAAACCCATACATAGGCAAATAGGACAAATAGAATGCACAGACTAAGATGGTAGAAATCCAAATGTAATTGTAATAGATTAAATATAAATGGGGAAAATGATCTACTTAAAGGACGGATGTTTTAGGGCTTGATTAAAGAAAAATTTTACTAAATACGAAGCAAAACCCAGGTCTGTGGTGTTTTAAGAGATTGATCTAAAATTACAAGGACAGAGAAAGTTTAAAGATAAAAGGATAGGAAAATAAAAATGCCAGGCAACCAAAAGAAAGATTGTATAGCTGTAATAATTAATATTTGACAGAGAAAGTTTTAAAGCAAAAGCATTATTGAAGCTAAAAGGGTTCCCAATTAGATGAAAATGTTTCAACTCATCAGAGACAGATAATATTCTTAAATGTGTGTGTACTTTTCAATTATATAAAGTAAAACCTGAAAGAAATACAAAGAGAAACTGACAAATAAACATCATAGAATGAACTTTAACACAAATGTCTCTCTTTCTCAAAAACTGACAAACAGATAAAATATCAGTAAGAATAAGAAATATTTGAATAATAACATTGATCTAAATATCACATATAGTACTGTCAACTAACAATGAACAGATACTCAATTTTAAGGATATAAAGTTAGGAAATTTGATTCTTAGGCCATAAAGTGAGCCTCAACAAACTTAAAAAAGTGAGCATCAAAAAATTTAAAAATCAGTGTCATATGAATACTGATTCATACAGACTATTCTCTTACCATACTAAGAGATAAAATGAATTCCTTCCCCCAAAGTACTTTTAAGTGGAGAAACTAAAAAAAATTGCCTTTGACTCATGTGTCAAAGATAAACTTTAGTGGAAACTAGAAAATTCTTGAATCTGAACAATAACAAAATATGACATTAAAAATTGTGGGATATAAGAAAGGAGGTGCTAGGAGTTCCTTTTGTGGCTTAGCAGTAATGAACCTAACTAGTATCCATGAGGACATGGGTTCAAATCCCTGGCCTTGCTCAGTGGGTTAAGTATCTGGCATTGCCATGAGCTGTGGTATAGATCTGACACAACTTGGATCCAGCATGGTGTGGCTGTGGCTGGTGCCTATGGCTCCAACTGGACCCCTAGTCTAGAACCTAGAGGCAAATTCAAAGCTTTATTTGCTTATAATAGAAAAGAAGAAAGGCTAAAAATTAGTAAGGAAACATCTCAAGATAGAAAATCAATAACAATAAAATAGAAGAGACTAGTAAAGAAAAATTAATGTAGGAGGAAGCTTTGAACTTTTTCAAATGCTAGCTGTAGTTGTCTTTAGTGCTATTCACCAACTAGGCAAAATGGGATAGCATTTCCCTGGCTCAGTGGGTTAAGGATCCAACATTATTACTGCTATGACTTGCATTACTGCCATGGAAGAGGTTTGATCCCTGACCCCAGAACTTCCACATGTCATGGGCATGGCCAAAAAAATATATATATATATTCTTTTGCTTTGCTCTTGTGAGTTTTTGCTAGTATGTGTTTAGCTACACATTTGTTTTTATTTATCCTGTTTGATGTGCTTTTAATCTGCGAATTCATGCCTTTCATTAATTTCTTTATGACTAGAAGTTTCTTAGTCATTATCTCCTAAAATACTGCCTCTTCTATTCTCTTCTTCCACAACTCTGTTTAGACACAGTTTATGGATTCTCCTACTCTATCCTCCTCTTCTCAACATATTCTGCTTCTTTCTCAGTGTTGTAGTCTGTGTAATTTCTTCCTATTTATCTTCCAATCTACTAATTTCCTCTTTAATTATATCTAATGTGCAATATGATCCATCTCAAGTTTTTCATTTCGATAATTCTATTTTTTGAAGTTCTACTTGGTTTCTTTTTAAATCGCCCCAAGAGTTTTTCAGTCTCTTATTTATTACTCAGCATAATTCTCTCTCATGAAAGATTGGCATAAAAAGCAACTATATGTAAAACCTCTCATAACATCAATCAAAACACAGTGATGCTCCTAATATAAATAACTGAAAGGCAAATTCCTCCCTCAATTCAAATTTAGAGAATGAAATAGACTGTTTTTTTATAATGTTATCTTTCAGTGGACAGTAATAGCTATGTGGATATTCTTTTTCCCTAATAGCTTGAAAGCTTAGAATTTATATTTATGACCAAATGCAAAAGATTTCCTTGGCCTAAGTGTTTGGATTCATTCATTCCTCTTTCCATCTTCCCTTTAAAACACACACACACACACACACAAAGACAAAAGACTCGTATCCATGCACTCACTTCTATATATCTGTATTTTCTATCATAAGCCTACTTGGGTAGTATGTGAGGCATAAGTAATCAAAATAGCAAATATCCCTAGGCCTCAGTTTCACCATCTGTCAAATCATTATTTATGGTTTTAAAAATTCTAATAGTGTAACACAAAGAAAAATGAAACTGTGAGCACAACACAGTTGAAAACTCATGGTAAACCCTCTAATTACTTTAGCTTTTCAAACTGGAGAACATCTTAATAAATAGGGTTTATTTGGGAGAATCATTTTAAAGGCCCAACTTCAAGCACTCTGCAATGGAATTTTTCTTTTCACCCTTTGAATATGAATTTGCTTTGTGACTTCCTTTGATCAGTAGTAGAGGTGACATATCAGTTCTGCATGTATAATTCTTAAGAGTATTTGCCCTGTAAGTTCCCATCCTCTTAAAATAATCCCATCATCATATGCAGAAGCCCAAGCTAGCCTCCTCATGGGTTACAGACTCACGCAGTCCCATCCAACAGTCAATACCAACCCCCAGATATGTGAATGAAGACACCTTGAATCATCTAGTCCCTCCTGAGCTACAAGCTGATACGTTACCACAAGAATATCCGCAGTTAAGACTGGCCAAAGAACCCAGTCCAAACTGCTAAACCACAGAATCATGAACTAATAAATGATTGTTTTTAACTACTGAGTTCTGGAGTAGTGTGTTACACAGCAAGAACTAACTGATACAATTATTATAAACACTGGTATTTCACTCGATTGTCTTTACAATTCTGTGAGATAAGCAGAATGGATGCTATCTCTCATTTGTCAGACAAAATATAGCCTGTATCACTTCTCTATCACAGCAGACTCTCAAAATTGGATACATGAAAAATAATTCAAATGGATGTAAAAATACTACAGTTTGTATTTACCTTTATTTTTGTTTAGAAAGGAAATAAGGGGAACTTTTACTAATATTCAGCAAGAAAGCAACATATATAATTTATAACAATGATGTATACATTAGAGATACATGCTCAAAAATATATTATCGATAGTGATGGGATATTTAAAAGTTTAAGGACATTAAAATGTCTATAATCAATTGCTTTAAGCAAAATGGTAGAAAGGCCTAGTTTAGAACACAGGTCTGTGACTATTACTATCTGTACCTGACTATAGGACATTCAAACCCAAAGAACAGCAAGAACTAAGCAGAATTTTAAAATAAACAGGAAATTTACTGTAACAAAAAAAAGTTCCAAAGACTAATTGCCTTCCTTTGAGGAATTAGGCATGATAGTCAAAAATTGAAATTATGTAGTTTTCTAAAGTATAAATAAAATATCTCAGTGTGGAAGGAATGCATTTTTTAAAAAGCAAAATAGATTAATTTAAATTATACCCTGGTGGACATTTCATAATTAGGTTTATATATGATTGCATCTGGAAAACATCATTCTTCTCAATAGGAAAATTATACAATATGTATTATATTGTGGGAGCATCACATAAAATTATTATGCTTCTCCCATCAGCACGAGGGCCTCAATTTGCTTTAAAAATAACTGTGAAACTATCCTGGAGTTCCCGTCGTGGCGCAGTGGTTAGCGAATCCGACTAGGAACCATGAGGTTGCGGGTTCGATCCCTGCCCTTGCTCAGTGGGTTAACGATCCGGCGTTGCCGTGAGCTGTGGTGTAGGTTGCAGACGCGGCTCGGATCCTGCATTGTTGTGGCTGCGGCGCAGGCCAGTGGCTACAGTTCCGATTAGACCCCTAGCCTGGGAACCTCCACATGCCGCGGGTGCGGCCATAAAATGACAAAAGGCAAAAAAAATAAATAAATAAATAAAAATAATTGTGAAACTATCCTATCATATATGTTTTATAAAATCAAAATTATCTTTAGTCTCAAAACTCCATATACTGCCAATAAGAATAAAAATTGGGGGTTTTTTTTCGGAATTCATTGATAATAAAAGCTTTACCCAGGTGCTTTAAACAAGGTTGGCAAGGGAAATACATTGGAATCCAATTCTGTGATCAGCTAGCCAGTCTAGCCAGTCATTCTACATGCCCTTCTTTATCAGGGATTATGAGGATTAAGTGAATTAATACATCTGAAACTCTCAAAATAGTGTTTGGCATATAAAAAAATGCTTGAGGCAGGTTATGAATTATAAGGATGGAGTAGGAATAAAGATGTTATTCCTGGGAAACTTTTGGAATGTTCCATCTCTTTTGTCTTGGCATGCATGCGTGCATGCACGCACACACACACACACACATACACACACACACCCCAATAGTTCCTGGCAGAAGCCACTGCCAGCCTAGCCAATTTCTTGGAATCTCTGATTTTACCAATGAGGAACCAAGCTCAGAGGAATTTAAAGACCTGTCAATGAATACTCCCAGTCCTTTGTTCTATCTATACATTAGGCTGCCTTCAACTATCATTTCAGGACAGATGTAATTTTCTGCCAGAGCTAATTTGATTCTCAGAAGGAAACTCCCAGACACTTTGGGGTCCTCTTTGTTTTTCCAGTTTTCAGGATGAACTACTCAGTTTACATCCAAAGGGGCCATGAGCCTGGAGCCCAAAGATCTAATGCCTGGCTGAGCCCCACTTGCTTACACACACATAAACCCAAATGACTTTACAGAAGACCCCATTTACTTTTGCAACATTTTAACCTTCACTAAGTATAATATATACACATTGCTCATACACATTGTGAAGGGAAGGGCAGGCAAAATAAACCATCTTTCAGAGTTCAGTTCATTCTGGGACTTCCTTTTGTGCAATGGCTCTCAACTAGGGGTGACTGCCCCCCCAAGGGGACATCTTTGAATGTCACAAATTGGAAAGGTGAGAGTGCAACTGGCTTTTAGTAAGTAGTCTAAGGGTACTGCCAATATCCTATAATGCACAGGACAGCCCTTTATAACAAAGAAATTATCTGACCCAAAATGTCAATATTGTCATGTTTAAGAAATCCTGCTCTAGTAACTAGAAAACCAAGGTGCCTCCCATAATAGCACAGACACTTCCTGGCTGACTTTAGGCAAGTTGCTTGAACTCCACCAGCCTCTATTAGATTTGTCAATAAAATGGGGGTATTAACGGTACTTACCTTACAGAATCATTATCTGGATTGAACAAGAAAATCTATGTTAAACCTCCAAAACGATGCCTGTCTTGCAATAAACATTTGATTGATTCAGTAAATACATGCTGAGCATAAGATGCTGTGGACATAAAGGTGTATGAAAACACTTCTTGTTACTATGCCCATGAAGCTAACAGTCTAGAGAGGAGATATTAATCAAAGGGCCACAAGCAATAAAAATTAAGTATTGTTATACTTAATAAAAGAACTTCCTCCTTTTCTAGATTTCCTCGTGCTTCTATTCCTCAGCCCTTCTGTGATTTTTTTTCCACTACAGTCCAAGAAGGGCTAATACCAAAGATGCCTGGGCTAAAAGTCTTCCATGCCCACACAGGGATGGAATAACAGGAAAGCTCTTTGCTCATCTGTCAGCTTTTTGACCTCCAAGAGAAACTGTTCCCAAGTTCTAACTGTCTGCTCCAAACTCACAGTGCCTGCGGAGGGGGCATGTGAGCCACCAACAGCCCTGCCACCAGGCTATGTTGCTATAGTAAGGATGCCCTTTATTGATCAGACTTGCCTGGTGTCATGCAGCTCCCCAGCCTGCCACTGGGCTCCCCGAGGGGCAGCTGGCAGCAGCGGTGTCTCACAGGACCAAGACTGATCTCGAGCTCTGCCCTCTCCTCCGCCCTCGACACGTGAAGGCTGCCCACAAAGGCGCCTAATGCTTCTTTGCAGTGTCTTGTCATTCACACACTAATTTGAAGTCACAGATCAAAACTGGATAGACACACCAGGGAAAAGAGGTTTGAAGGTTCCCTGCCTTCCCTAAAGCGACGCTACAGTCCTGCATCAGCAGCCAGCAAACCCACTGTTTTCCCCAGAGAATCTCTCTCCTACCCTTTAATTTCACCACCTTCCAGAGTTTCTCCATCTTGCCAATGTTTTTATTAGAGGAAGTTTGACACTGAACCTTAGCAGAAATGCGACATGTCTGCCACTGATTAGAAAGCCAATGTCCTGAGAGGTTAACAGACATGTTCAAAGGTCAGAGTGCTGGTTGATACTGAACACCTAGACAGAGATCCAGTTCCCTGCTTCCTTTTAGTACCTTCAGAAAATGAGGCAGCCAGAAGATGGTCCCACATAAGTTTCCTTTTATTTTAAGCCAAGATAATAGCTTCTTCATATAAACATCTGCATAGAAATATAGGTGAGAGGCCAGAAAAGAAACTCATGGTCTTGGAGAACAGAGAACAGACTTGTGGCTGCCAAGTGGGATGGGGAGGGAGTGTGATGGACTGGGAATCTAGGGTTAAAAGATGCCAACTATTGCATTTGGAATGGATAAGCAATGAGATACTGCTGTATAGCCCTGGGAACTGTATCTTATCTAGTCATTTGTGATGGATGATAATGTAAAAATAAGAATACATGCGTGTGTGTGTGTGTGTGTGTCTGTGTGTGAGACTGGGTCACTTTGCTGTACAGTAGAAAACTGACAGAACACTGTAAACCAACTATAATGGAAAAAATAAAAATCGCTAAAAAATAAAAAAAAAAGAAATGTAGGTGAGAGGGCAGTATGCCTAAAAAATAAGACATTACAATTTTTCTTCTTCCTCAAAGAATTCCCAATGTCACTGAATATTCACATTCATCTACTGAACACGTACCTCCATCCCTTCCCCACCACCACCCACATGTGCCAGTGATCTGTGAGCTCATTATGGGTACTTGCCGGTGAGAAAGTTCAAGCAGAGTAGTCACATGGCTAAGTGAAAAATCATATAGCAAGTCAGGAGCAAGGCCAGAATTAGGGATTCTAATTATTGCAAAATCCCTTAGCCAAACAAGAAACATCCACAAAGGAACCTACAGCTCTTTATTCCAGTGGCAGGGATCACTATTCAATCACAGCACCTCTTTCATTTGAAGTGTCAGAATCCTTTTTTTCCTTTTTTATTTTTTCCATTATTTTTGATTTACAGTGTTCTATCAATTTCTACTGTACAGCAAAGTAACCAAGCCAAATATATATATGTATATATATATGTGTGTGTGTATATATATGTATGTGTGTGTATATATATATATATATACACACACACACATATATATTTTTTTCTCACATTATCCTCCATGATGTTCCATCACAAGTGACTGGATATAGTTGCCATTTGCAGCAACATGGATGGAACTAGAGACTCTCATACTAAGTGAAGTAAGTCAGAAAGAAAAAGACAAATACCATATGATATCAGAACCTTTCTTAAGATGATTGTCCGGGAGTTCCCACTGTAGGGTAGAAACACGAAGAAATCCAGACAAGGAGGAAATTCTCTTATTAAGAATAACAATATTTGGGCAGTTCCTGTCGTGGTGCAGTGGTTAACGAATCCGACTGGGAACCATGAGGTTGTGGGTTCGATCCCTGGCCTTGCTCAGTGGATTAAGGATCCGGCATTGCCGTGAGCTGTGGTGTAGGTCGCAGATGCGGCTCGGATCCTGCGTTGCTGTGGTTGCGGCGTAGGCCAGTGGCTACCGCTCCTGTTAGACCCCCAGCCTGGGAACCTCCACATGCCGCAGGTGCGGCCCTAAAATGACAAAGGCAAAAAAAAAGAATAACATTTAATTTTTATTGCTTGTGGCCCTTTGATTAATATCTCCTCTCTAGACTGTTAGCTTCAAGGGCATAATAACAAGAAGTGTTTTCACACACCTCTATGTCCACAGCATCTTGTGCTCAGCATATATTTACTGAATCAAATATTTATTGCAAGACAGGCATCGTTTTGGAGGTTTAACATAGATTTTCTTGTTCAATCCAGATAATGATTCTGTAAGGTAAGTACCGTTAGTACCCCCATTTTATTGACAAATCTAATAGAGGCTGGTGGAGTTCAAGCAACTTGCCTAAAGTCAGCCAGGAAGTGTCTGTGCTATTACGGGAGGCACCTTGGTTCTGCAGCTCTGATTGGACCCCTAAATTGCGAACTTCCCTGTGCTATAGGCGTGACCGAAAAGAGAAGGGGAAAGGAGGAAGAAGAAGGAGGAAGAGGAAGGAGGAAGACGGAGAGAAAGAGGAAGGAGGAAGAGGGAGAGAAAGAGGGAGAGAAAGAGGGAGAGAAAGAGGGAGAGAAAGAGGGAGAGAAAGAGGGAGAGAAAGAGGGAGAGAAAGAGGGAGAGAAAGAGGGAGAGAAAGAGGGAGAGAAAGAGGGAGAGAAAGAGGGAGAGAAAGAGGAAAAGAGGACGAGAAAGAGGGAGAGAAAGAGGGAGAGAAAGAGGACGAGAAAGAGGACGAGAAAGAGGACGAGAAAGAGGACGAGAAAGAGGACGAGAAAGAGGACGAGAAAGAGGACGAGAAAGAGGACGAGAAGAGAAAGGAAATCAAGTGTGCGCATCCACCAAAAATAACAATAATAATAATAGTAATTGTCTGAACCGCTATTACCCATCAAGTTCAACATAGTATGTGTTGATTTGGAAATGTCTCTTCAAGCACGATACATTTCATATAAACTTAGAGATGAAAAGAGAACAGCCATATCAAGAGTCAGAGAAAGAACACTCTAGATAGTGGGAACAATATGAAAAAAATGACAAATATGAAAAGATACTGACATAGTCAAGGAACTAGAAGAGATAATTATTGTTGCACTGAAGTGAGCAAGGATAGGAGCATCGGGAAATAAAGGTGGGCTAGGTGGGAATTCAGAGGACTGTCCCTCAGCACACAATGGCCTCCTAACACCTGAGTGTCAATTAACCTTATGGGTAAGGTTAACACAAAGGAGCAAAAAGTACAAGAAGTTACCCCAACAAATACAGTTTTTAGGCAGAGGATCTAGATACAAAAAAAAAAAAAAAAAAAAAAGGAGAAGCACTGGGCATCTTGGTAAAAAGAAAAGAATCACTGTTGGCTCGGCTCACGAGCATGCTGATGATCAATTATATCAGTCAAGATTCAATCAGGGAAGCAGGACCTCTGTGTATGGGATATGTATGTGCATATACAGAGTTGGAAGCCACTGCGTGAGCAGGAGTCCCCATGAACTGGAGCCTGTGTCAGTTCTCATCACCTCTGACCTGATGGCATTAATGACCAGCAGAAGCCAGAGCCTTTCATCACGGAGTTAAGTGTTCACATTGCCCAAGAGTCTCAGAAGCTGAAGGAGGGTCCTGAGGAAGGAGCAAGAGTTGCAGACCTCCTGGCCTCGATCACATACCAAGGAGGTGTGCCTTCAGCTAAAGCACAGTGTGTGCGAGCTCCCAAAAGGCTACAGCTTCCCCTCCAACCTCCACGTTTCACACACGGCATCTCTCTGCCACCCACTCTCACTGGAAACATAGCAGGAAGGGGATTTTTCAGGCACACGGTTCAGCCTAGCCAAGGTGCTATATTACAAAGCCATCCACCAACTCAAGGGCAGACCCGTAATGCCAGCACTTGCCAACTCACCAGCACCCTCTACCACTCTGCTCCCCTCTGCAACCCCGCATACACTGCCACGGTCATCTCTGGATACAGATGACCCAACTAAGAATTCCTCTGTCTCCCTCTCTCCCCACCCTCTCGTTTGAACTAAGAAACTCACAGCGACTGAATTAGTTACATATCTGAGGGGACCTGGAGAGGCCGAGCAAGGTGGAAGCCGAGGAAAGGCTGAGGGATCTGCAAGCAGAGAGAGAAACCAGCAATGAAAGAGACTCTGCGACCCTTGAGAAATGGAACAGCCCCTCAGTTTCCGGCCTCCTGTGAGGGGCCCAGTTGTACTTTGCTTTCTGTGTAAACATGTGACAGGCCAGATGCAAGTTAAAAAACTTCACTTGCACCTTTACCCTTGCATCTTTATTTTGCCAGCTGGGTTTTATTTCTGGTTTTTGCAGCCAATCCATCCCTAAGTCAGATAGTGGAGGTTGAAGCAATCTGTACCTGCTTCCCAAGCCTTCCGGGTCACTATGTTCAGTGACCCAGATGGCACAAGTTAGGGTGCTTCGATTCGCACCCACAAGGACGTGCCATGAAGTCATAGGAACTTAGGAGAAATGATAAAAAGAGGGAGAGCAAATGAGTCACGGAAACCTCTCCCTCCCATGCTGAGTGCTGGGCACATTGTGTCACGTCAGCAGAGGCCTCCTAAGGTAGTTGGGGGGTGGGGGGTGGGGAAGGAGGTGCAATTTCAACTCAGTGCTGCTCCTAAAATGTGCACTTGAGAGATGGCGCTCTTCCCAGAGCTGTCAATCTTCCAGCAGTCATGATTCCGAAAACCAATTTAATAGAACATTTTAAAGAAACTTTTTCAAAACTTTTATGCCAAAAAGAAAAGAGAAAAAAGTGCTAATTGCACTTAAGAGCGTCACATGCTTTTCAGTCCAGGCACTCAGACTACTTGATGAACTCTCATTTCACACAACCTCGCTTCACCTCTTAGTGGGAACAGATTAGTATCGATTTCATTTTACAATACGGAGAAACTGAGGCCATTCTCGAGAAAGAGAACATTATGGCTTCAAATTTTCCACATCAAGAGGATTTAAGGAAACATATGGTTCATTCATATCACGGGCCTTATAAATGCCTTAGTCTGAGTACTGTGTTTGGCCTATTTTGGTTACAAATATTCTACTCTAGGTGTTGGTTTCACTGGCCTCTATGCCTCTGCCACAAGACTGGAGACACAAAGACAACTGATAGCTCCCCTCCTTACAATTCTTCAAACCAATGGAAGGAAAGTACATTTATCTAAGCTCCATTTTCCTAAAAATCTCAAGGAAGAATTTTAAGTAGTTTGGCTCTGCAAGCCCACACCAGGACCGATCGCTGAGGGTGGGGGTTGTCAGAGAGAGGGATACTGTGATTGGTCAGGCCTGGGTCACATGGGTCACGCCATGGCCAATGGGAGCAGGGAATACTACTGAAAAGGAAGCTTAGCTAAGCTATAACCAGCAGGGGAATTACAACCACTGGAATTGTATCTTCAATAAGCCTAATTCAGCAAAGAGGTGGCTAAATATATGTATCTTATCCTCTCCCTGTTAAGCACTCTAATAGAAAGAAGACTTGAAGCTAAATCTTTGTGGAGTACACACTTGATTTCTTAGGGTAAATGTTTAGAAGTGGCACACCTGGGTCAAATGATACTCACATATTTTTGAAGGTTTTGATCCTTTTTGCTGACCTGCTTTTCAGAAAGGGGGTACAAATTTACATACCCCTCAGTATGTGAATGCATTATCATTATCCTTTTATTGGTTTCTAAAGGAAGGGGTGAAAATGCAATAAAATGGACCACAGGAACAGGTTGAACAGTACAGAAAAGAAGGAAAGGACCCTAATAAATTACTACTGAGACACTCAGGATCTGAACGACTGAGAAATGTTTGTACTGACGAGGTATGAATGAAATCAGGCAAAATGACAGATGATGCCGAGTCCTATCTCTGAGCAAAGGCTGTGACCTTCAAGAATCAGGCAGCAATGTAAACAAGAAGTGTTCCTGTCAGGCAGCTGTGAACCTTGAGGTAGCCGGCCATGCACAGCTCACTTCCCCAGCCTCCACCGAAGAGAAAGTCAGCCAGATCAACTCCTGGCGGTATAGAGATGGCAGTACATTTCTCAAGAATCAAAGCCCTTGAAGACATGCTCCATAACTGTGCCAACGTCCGGTGGGCTAATTGCCATTGCTGCAAAGAATCTCTAAGATTACAGCAGGCATCATAAATAACAGGGGGGCTTTGTGACAGCACATTATGATGAGGTCTCCATCGCTCTTATCTTTTACTAGAGTTGAGCTCGTGCATTCGTGTTCCTAATGAATCTTTTTTCATTTGTGCAAGTGATGTTTCCATTTGACAATGACAGGAACATCAAGTGGAGGTTAATTTACTCTATTGCCAGAGCTTCATTATTTAACCTGACGTTGAGGACAAAACAATGTAGCTTAATAGATGACAAATAGAAATTAGTTGTGATGAATTTTGCCATTTAATTCTAGCATACCCACTGAATGTTTGCCATAAATATGGTGAGAGAGCCAGGATACCCTCTCTGTGAGTGGGATTTGCTCACCGTTCTATTTCCAAGGTATCCACAGATTTTGAGACTTCCAGTGGTAAGTTCCACTGGAGACAAGCCTCTCCAGTTACACAAAAGACTTTGGAGACTAATGGTGATGCACTGTCACTGGGTCAAAGTTTATTAGATGACTTTCCTTCAGCACTGGACAAACAAGTGACTTACAAGGCTAGACATGAGACACTGTATTCAATTTTCATAGCTATTAGCATTAGCACCTAAAAGCTACACGTGTGCTTTTTTATTCTTCCACATGGAGATAGCTGAGCAATAAAGAAATTGCTCAGTCAGACAGCTTACATCAGAATTCAAGATCAGCCAGTTACTAACCAGGTGCTTTTAGGTAGTTCAACCTCTCTTAGCCTCAGTTTCTTCATCTGCAAAATAGGGCTATTAATAGTATTTATGTCCTAAGAAAGATAAGATGGGATTCTGAAAAGGAAGACATATGTAACTTCGAGTTTATACACATATAGTGTCAATATCCTTGAATAATGGCTAGAAATTCAGTCATTGATTCTGATGGATTTTCCCTCCATCAAGACGTGCTATTGATAAGAAACGCAGGATATGGCATTTACACCTTCATACCATCCTTCCCCAAAAAATATTTACATTAGCACATGCCTTTTCACTATAGAGAGAAAGACTTTGTCCCCAGCTTAAGGAATTTTAGGTCCAGCTGAGAGTGTAACAAGTTAGAGAAAGGGGGAGATCATTTTAAGCAAAAAAGGATAACCTGCACAGACATTCGGTTGTAGCAGGGAGTGTGAGAAATACTAAAGACTGAAAGAAATGTTTAAGGCACAGAAATTCACAAAATCATGGCAGAAGAAACTGGCAGGGCCACGCTTTTCAAAATCTTTGAAGGCCCTGGTGAAGAGTTTTGTTTTTATCCCAAGAGCAATGCCTAGGAGGCCAAGAGTTCCAGCTAGGGCCATAATACGTTTAGATTTCATTTCCAACAGGTAACTCTGAGAACATTCTGGAAAACATATTTGGAAGGAGGCCAAGAGTAGCTGCAGTCTGACCACACTGGAAGCTACTGCAGTGGCCCAGACCAAGATGACAGTAGCTTCGATGAAGCAGTGATAGACAGAAAGGTTTGATCAATATCTGGAAGGTAAAATTAACTGGACTTGGCAATGGGTTGGATATGGAGATGGGGATAAAGAAAGAGGTATGGATGAGGACTTGCACAAACCATTGGGCTCGACCTCCTTGTTTAGAAATGAAAGAATAAGGCTCAGGAAAGTAAATTAATTTTCTAGAAATCAAGACACACCTATCGGTGACTGAGCTTATATCATGAGTTTATGTGTATGTAGTGCCCATTCATGTGTTCTACGTGTAGAGAAAGGATTTTTCTGTGTAAACTGGGTGTTCACACGCACACATCCAAGATAAATTATTTAAAGGAAAAAGTTGAGCACTTTTGTATTTCTAAATAAAAGAACCCCTTTGCCCATCTCCCACCTCTATTAACTGTATCCCTTTGACATAGTCCTCATGCTCTGTGCTTATTTTTATAAATTGCAGCATATATGCAACCCTCTTTTATCTATCCAGTGTGTGGTCACCTCATTTTTATTGTTATTCTGGCTTCTATTCAATTTATTAGTTTGCGGCCTATGTAAGCATATTTTAATAATTTTGAAGGAATCTTTTCATCATTGAAGCTTGTCTAAAGAAGGCCTGAAATAATCAGTATTTCAGATTTTTTACTGCTTTCCACCCCCCTCCCCCACCACGCACACACACTCATATATGTTTTGCTATTTTAAAGAAAGAGATTTAACAGCCATAAGGCACTTTTAAAAATAACATTCACATCTGGGCTGACCACCTGTATGCCAAAATTTAGCTTGATGTTAATTAAAACAGGCATGTTATAAACCTCAGGAAATGGCAGCTGACCCCTAACTATGAATGTAATGCTATAATAATACGTAGTAAAAATAAGACATTTTGAGGCTGTTGCCCAAACCACTCATGCATTAAAATTCTCACCACTGTATACCCTTGTGCGAGGATGGGTAAATCAACTGCAGAAGTAGTCCAACCCAAAAAGAATAATGATAACAATTCAAGAGCTAAGAGCCATTCATTCGTTCAACAGATGGCTTTAAATGCCTGTCCTGGATAGCTATCAGTATTCCGCCTTAGGAGAAAGATTCTACATTGCGTTTGGAAGACTGATTATCTCTGTCCTGTCATATGATAATAACATCAACGCAGCTGATATTTACTGAATATCGTACTAGATGTCTGGCACTGGGCTAAGTACTATATGTAAACGATTTCATTTAATTCTCCTAACAACTCTACAAGGTAGGTGCTGTGATTATCCCCATTCCACAGACAAGGAAACAGAGGCTTAAAAGATTTAATTACCCTCTCCGGGTGGGCATGGCAGCCTTCTGACTCCATGGTCCAGGTGTCCACCAGGGCTGTCCAGAGCCACAGAAACTTGCCCTCACTCCCACTTGGACCCTGTTCCACCTACAAACTCACCCCATTCTTTTCAGACCCAACCACAAGTGACCGCCTGCATTTTCCACCACCGCCTTCCCTGACCCTTTATTTGTCACTTTCTCCCATGTGACCCCAGAGCCTCTCCCATTTCCTTTTCACTTTCCCATCAGCTCCACTCATTCGAAACTACTTTTCTTAATTGCCTTTGACACCCCGGCATTTGGCAACTTGGCTTTTACTCTGCTTTTCATTTGCTCCAGCTATTTATCACTGCCTCTGAATTCTCCAATCGTCCTCTTCTCTTTACACCTTAACATGCTGCTTCATCAAGCAGGGTATTAGAAACTTGCCCTTTAAGACACATATATGTAGAATGCAGCTAGGTCGAGTAACGTATTTATATTCAAACTGGATTGGAATACAAGGACAGGGGTATGTTTTTAACTTAAAATTCTCTACTGTACAAATTATACTGTCCAGAGTCCCCGCTGACACAGCTGGAAATAGCACTTGAGGCTGTGAGTCTAAGTTCACATCTGAAATGTCCATATTCACTTCCAAAGGTGTGATCATAAAAAGATTTTTTTAAAACCTCTGCAACTCAGGTGTATTAAGAATTCTTGAAGCTACAATAATGCTTGTACAAGATGTGTAAGAGTCACCAAATCTGTTAGTTATGCAGCATGCAACAACATTTGACCAGACTCTGTTCCATGGGACCTCAAAAGCTTTAGGCATACTGCTCAGAACATCAGCTTTGTTCCCACTTCTACACATCTTCTCTAAGCCACCTTAGACAAGTCATTTAACATCACTGTGCCTTGGTAAATTATCTTTAAAATGTGAATGACTCTAGGATCCTTCCCATAGAATTTTGAGGACAATCAAATGAGAGAACACATTTAAAGTGCCTGATCTCAAATGTACTCAATAAATGATAGCTGTTATTGTTAATACAAACTCTTTTGTAGTCATTTTTACACTAGCAGTAGTGGTTGTGGTGCTTGCTGCAACAGCACATCCAAGTTCTATGCTAAAAGAATTCCAACTACTCCTCCTCTCTTCAGTAATACCGTCAGCCATACCAAATTTCTCGTGGTTACCCTGAAACACCTTTTCCTATATTCTCTTTCCCTGAAAATGCCGGTCCCCTCTAAATTGACCTGATAAAATCCAAATTTCACGTCAAATACAAGCACTTATGTGAAGTTCACTCTGACTCCCTAGAACAGCCTTATCCCATTTTTCTTAGAAATATGTCCTATGAGACTGAGCTGGTGGAGAACAGGGATGATATTTTATTTCTGATGTTTTATTCCCAACACCTGGCATAGAGGCTAGCATATTATAGAGGCCTGTGCAGGAAGCTCTGGCTCCAAGGAACAGAAAACCTCACCTCAAACTGGCTTAGCACTAAGGAAATGCTTTATCCAACACGACATGAAATACAAAAGCAATATTGTATCCAGGGCCCATTCAATGATTCAACACCCTCATCAAAAACCTGAGAGTTCTCATTGGGGCTCAGTAGGTTAAGAACCCAACATCGTGTCCATAAGGATGTAAGTTCGATCACTGGGTTAAGGATCTAATATTGCTACAAGCTGAAGCACAGGTCACAGATGTGGCTTGGATCAGGTGTTGCTGTGGTTGTGGCAGGGGTCTCAGCTGCATCATCAATTCGATCCCCCTAGTGAGAACTTCCATATGCTGCAGGTATAGCCATAAAAAGAAAAAAAAAAAAAAAGGACCTACTGTCCCACCTCCCTGCTGCCATCTCAGTGAGGCAGCCTTGCCTTCACATGGGAGTCCTCATGGGCATTACATGGTTGCCACAGCTCCAGGTTCCTCATCCAGATGCAACAATGACAGAGGAAGAAAGGAACTATCTTTTCCTGTGTTTCTTTTAGAGGAACTAGAAATCTTTCCCAGGAGCCCTCAGCATACTTCTGATTTCCATTTCCCAGGATTAGATTTTATGTTCATTCCCAAACCATTCATCCGCAGGGGAAATGAGATTACCACGATTACTGCAGGTCAGGGATCAGCAAACTTTTTCTGGAAAAAGCCAGACTGTAAATACTTTAGGTCTGGCAAACCATACAGGGTCCATTGTAACTACTCAATGTGTTCTTGCAGCACAAAAGCACCCATAGACAATGTGTAAATGAATGAGCAGAGTTATATTCCAATAAAACTACGGATACTGAAATTTGAATTTCATATAATAGTCACATGTCATGAAATATCCTGCTTCCGAATGAATGTTTTTCAATCATTTCAAAAAAATGTAGACACCGTACTTTGTTCCAAGGCCACATGAAAACAGGTAGCAAGTCAGATCTGGCCCAAAGGCTATAGCTTGCCAACCCTTGGCTTTTATAGTATTTGGAGTCAAATGGATGTTTAAAAGCCATTTACCACAATTTCCAAAGTGCACAATAAATATTTTAAAAATTAAAAGAATAAATGATTAAAGAGAACACAGCTCTTGCCTGGGAGAAGTTCATACGATCTACATGTACATGATTTCCTGAAAGATATTTTTAAAATAACTGCTTTTCCTAATAATGGTGGAGTTAGCAGGACTCAACAAAAGAATTGTGGTTTGTGACAGCTTAGATATTAAATTGTGAAAATGGAAGGTAAATAATATCTTGTGTGAGGATGTGTGGGAAATACAGATTTTAAAAATTCCTCATGAATATAAAGTCATAAAAGGTTTGCTTTGATGGTAAGTAGGTGCAAGAGATTACTTAATGCATGTTTTCTATGTTAACATCTTATGACTTCACCATTCTCCAAACATAATGCTGCATATACCCTGATGCAGGCAAAGAGATAATTATAGAGTAACTGCTTGCACTCAGTGTAAATTAATCAAATGTAAATTAAATAAACTGTAAATAGAAGATACTCCTTAGCTGATACGGCAAGTGAATCACCTCCATTATAGACTCATTTTTGCAAAATTACATCTAATCATAGTATTTTAAGATAGTGTTTGGCAAAACATCTCTAAATCTGTCAACAAAAGCAGCAATTACTTCTTTGCGGCTGAATACCTTTGCCAACAAACACCCATCTGTCTGGAAAGATTTATGTATAGTTCTGCCTAAAGGCAGGGCTAAAATCTCAATGACCTCTGGAGGTTTCTTTCACCTTTGTGCTCTGAGAGTCAATAAAAATTCATTTTAGAGTCATTTTACTGCAATCCTTAAAAACTAAAACCGAAGATGTAATCAAGTCTGTTCCAAGAATCCTAAAAATAAATACTCTTCTGGGTAATTATATAGTTATTTTGCCTGATCAACATTTTAATCTTGCTTGTCAGTTGCTGCTTTAATAGAGTCCCAACTCCTTAATATGGTTTGTAAGACACAGTGTGGCCTCAGCTGCAGTCAGCACCATTATGCTACATAGGACTGGTTTTCTTAGGTCTTCAGGCACTTGCTTCCAGACCTTACACAAGCATTTCCTTCTGCCCAGGCCACTCTCCTTCTCCCTATCTCACTTGCCCTTTGACGTGGTTGGCATGCTCACCTCCTTCAGGCTTTGGCTTAAGTTGGGGGATCTGGAAGCCTCCTCTGCCTCCCTGACCCCATCAAGGGTGAGGAGGCCCATCTATGTGCCTTGAACCCTAAGCTTGCTTACTTCTTTCTTGGTACTCATAATCCAAGTATTTTCTATGTGCTTCTTAGCCTGAGGGTTGAGGGCAGGAATGACTGATAAGCCTCGTGGAAAATTTAGACTCTATATTGAAGGGTATAAAAAGAAACTGTTGGAGACATTTGTCATGCTCATATATACCTTTAAAAGAGCTCGGTTTGGAAGCATTATCAGAGAATGGACTTCTGGAGTACAGGGGAATGGACAGTGGAGGGCTATACTACAGGCAGCCAGCCCACATAGGAAGAGGTTACGGTAGTCCAGGTGAGAAAGAGTGGAGGTCTAATCTACAGCCATGAATACTGTGAATGGAGAGTGGTGTCAGTTTACAGACACATTTAGGAGGCAGAAACCTATGGAATTCTTGTCTACGTATGAAAGTGAAAGACCCGAAGACAAAGAAATCAGGTGACTTCTGGTTTCCAGCCTGGACAACTAATCCAATAATGGTGCTAGCCACTTGAGAAGATACAGAAGGAGCAGCAAGTTAAAGCTGGGACAAAGGGGTGATTAATTCCATTACAGACATACTGATTTCAAGGAGCCCATAAAGCATCAAGGAGGGGGATGACCAATAAGCTTCTGTGTGTGTGTGTGTGTGTATGTGTGTGTGTGTGTGTGTGCGCGCGCGCACGTGCGTGCGTGCGCACGAAAGAGGAAGGAAGGGGGTGGGGAGAGGGAGAGGAAACAGAAGGAAAGAAGCGTAGAGCAAAGATAAAATCTGAGACAGATCAAGTTATGAAGAGTGTTGATGACCTAAGTGTATAGATCAAAGAGAATGTATATCCAAAAAGAGAGGAGAGCTTGGCAGGCATTTGAATGATACCAACATCTAAAAGGCAAGTAAAAGATGAGGGGCTCATGAAGCAAACTGAGACAGAGTAGTCAGAGAGGAAGATAATATATCCAATAATATATCACCTCACACTAGTCAGAATGGCCATCGTTGCAAAGTCTACCAGTAACAAGCGCTGGAGAGGGTGTGGAGAAAGGGAAACCTGCCCATACTGTTGGTGGGAATGTAAATTGATTTAACGACTATGGAGAACAACACAGAGGTTCCCCAAAAACTAACAGAGTTGCCATATGATCTAGCAACCCACTCCTGGCCACATATCCAGACAAAACTATAATTCATAGCACCACTATTCACAGTAGCTAAGGCATGGAAGCAATCTAAATGTCCATCAACAGAGGAGTGGATAAAGATGTGGTACATATAGAATGAAATACTACTGCCCCATAAAAAAGAATGAAATAATGCCATTTGCAATAACTCGGATGGACCTAGAGATTATCATACCAAGTGAAGTAAGTCAGACAGGAAAGACAAATATCATGATATCGCTTATATGTGGAATCTAAAATATGGCACCTATGAACTGTTTATAAAACTGAAACAGACTCTTAGACATAGAGAACAGCCTTGTGGTTGCTAAGGAGGTGGGGGAGGGATGGATTTAGAGTTTGGGACTAGCAGATGCAAACCATTACCTACAGAATGAATAAACGACAAGGTAACTACTGTATAGCTCAGGGAACTATATTCAATATCCTGTGATAAATCATAATGGAAAAGAACATGAAAAAAGAATATATAGGTATATAGAACTGAATCACATTGCTGTACAGCAAAAATTAATGCAACGTTGTAAATCAACTATACTTCAATAAAATAATTTTTAATAGTCAAAGAGGAAGGTTCTAGAAGGCAGATATTATTAATAAGAAATCTCAGTAACACACCATAATAAGCATTTATCAACCTGCTCACAGGTCTACAGGTCAGCAAAAACGGCTCTGCCCAAGCTGCAGGTCTCTTTGGGATTACTCTTTTCCACGTGTCTCTCATTCTTTGGGGACCAGCAAGCTCCCTAAGGCATCATCGTCTTCTACTGATTGTACAAGCCCAAGAGGAGTTTTTGTTTTTTGTTTTTTTTTTTTGTGTGTGTGTGTGTGTGTGTGTGTGTGTGTGTGTGTTTTTTTCCGTACCTGCAGCACGCACAAGTTCTCAGGCCAGGGATGGAACCCAAGCTGCTACAGTGACAATACTGGATCCTTAACCTGCTGCACCACAAGAGAACTCCCAAGAGCTGATCAGACTGGTATTTTACCACTTTTGCCCATATGCCATCGGCCAAAGTGAGTCACAAGGCATGGGCACTTCACCCATTCCAGTGGGTGGAGAAGTGGTCAATAGGGTTAAGAATTTTTATTGTGGCCAGAGCAATTTTTTTAGAGCACTAATACTGCATTCCAGTTAAAACCGACATTGCTCAGTTAAAACCGACATTGCTCATTGCAAATCAAAATATTGTTTTCTGTGTTTAAAACATATTTAGAGTCAGAGACCTTCCTGGTCCATCCCCCTGGAAGGCACACAAGGGTCAGTCACTAGAAATCACACCCTTATAAGAAGCCAAAGTAACTGCCAGAAGAAAATATGGTGTGTGAGTATTAGGGTCAGGCTTTTTGGCATCAAGGGCAAGACTCAACCAAGTAAGCTCATGGAAAGGAAAGTTCATTCTAAACATACATGTCAGGTAGGAATTGGTCATCAAGAATGGGGTCTTATCTGGGGACTCAATACTTCCCCCAGTTTTCACATCAGTCTCATGGTCTCTTCCTCTTACTGTTTTAGCTTCTCTCTGTACTTGTGCATCATCCTCCATCTATCAACTAGATGCTCCTGTTTACTCAGTCTCCGATCCAGACTAAATTCTACTGGCATGTAGCCCTGGCTGACCATGACTCTAACTTGGGGCATTTTTCTGCCCCTATTTCCAGGTGCCTTGACCTCTCCAAGTTTCCCAGTTCATACCCCTCAAGGTGAGATTTGGATTTACTCAGCTCATTTCTCACCCTGGCAAACTTATCAACTGGTCACCCTTGAGTCACTATAGCTGTCCCTAGTCTAACTATTTGTGACCCGCTGCAGGGAGGTACAAAGATTAAGAGATTCTCCCTTAGAAAGTACTGTGGGTACAAATGTACCTGCTAAACATTCTAGTACGAGGAGTTTCCCAGAACTGGAGTTAAGATTCAAGTAAGTAAATAGAATGCCAACCTTCTAATTACTGGGAGAGCACTCAGGCAGAAAGTTCTTCCTAAAAAAAAAAAAAAAAAAGAGAGACAGATTGGAGAGACTGTCCCATCATTGATGGAAAAGGAGATTTAACATGTTACATAATGGAATGTCTCTCATATCTCGCAATCCAGCCTCATTTACAGGAACTTGTCCCAAGACCCTGGAGGTAAGAGCTAAAGTAATAAATTGAATTCAGCATTGTGATATTGGAAGAAATGTTGAGAAACTAAAGCCATGCTGCTTGGAATCCTTAGAGAAGGAATGAGGTGCCGGCAGGAAGAGGGTCCTCCTCCCACCTTATGGCGAGAAAGGGCACAACGTGGGAGGAGGGATGGAAGCCATGGCCGTGCGTGATGGCTGGTGAGACATCGAAACAGCCGTGATGGCCAGGGTTGTCCTTTCCACACCAAAGAGTAGATGCAAGCATGTGGGATAATAAGCCAAGAGTTGCTGGCATTCCTAAGGGATATCACTTGATGTCTTCTGAACTCTTTAAGATTTGATTCCCCCACCCCAGACACACAAAGATACACGCACCCCTATGTTCACTGCAGCATTATTTACAATAGCCACAACATGAAGATAACCTAAATGTCTACTGACAGACGAGTAGATTAAGAAGATGCGGTACATATATACAGTGGAATACTACTCAGCCATAAAAAGAATGAAATAATGGCAGTTGCAGCAACACGGATGCAACTAGAGACTCTCATACTAAGTGACATAAGTCAGAAAGAGAAAGACAAACACCATATGATATCACTTATATGTGGAATTTAAATATGGCACAAATGAACTTATCTACAAAACAGAAATAGCCTCACAGACATGGAGAAAAGACTTGTGGTTGCCAAGGGGGAGGGAGTGGGACAGAAGGGGAGTTCAGGGTTGGTAGATACAAACTATTACATTTAGAATGGATAAGCAATATAGGTGCTACTGTATAACACAGGAAACTATAACCAAACACCTGAAATAGACCATGAGAAAAAGAATGTGTATCTATTTATGACTGGGTCACTATGCTGTACAGCAGAAATTAACACAACACTGTAAATCGACTAACCTCTAATAAAAAAAAATAAAGAGAAAAAATAAATAAGAAGAATGGAAAAGCAGCAAAAAAAAAAAAAACATGCAAGAAAGTAAAAAAAAGAAAAGTGCCTGATGGTATGGCTCTCACTGTTCTTTCAGTGGAAAGAGAATGTGCATCTTTAGTAAACCCTGGGGCAGATTTGCTTCTCTCTTCTGACAGGTTATCCAAAGAGCATGGAGAGTTTGTGTTCCAAACATGTAGGCTGTGCCGCACTACCAACCAAGGATGTCTCAAGTACTCAATTAATATGTGTGTGTGTGTGTGTGTGTGCGCGCGCACGCGCGCGTCTACTTACTCTGTGCTTAGAACTGGGTCAGATCTAAGCAGAATAGTAATTCTGGAGATAGAAAACACACCAGAAGCAATTAAAGAATAAAGGACCATATATGATCTAGCATCACCCTACAGGGTCTAAGTGACTGTTCAAGAAAGGCAAGGTTACATTAGCTAGAATCATGAGAATGAGGTCAGGGATCAAGAGAGGATTCAGTCTGCGCTAGCCCCATGGATCCAGTCTATTACTGCCACCAAAATTTCTCCAGAGGACTTCCCCTGTCCCTCACCCTCAAAAATAAGCTAAAGAATACTAAAAACTTATAATGATTTCCTTTAATTTTTTAAATAAACATATGACACACCTGTTACTTTTAAAAGGGGGAAAAAGGGTGTTGGCAAATCAAACCATTAGGTGTCACAAAGCCAAGAAGGTTGGAAATCACCACATTCAAGTCCCTCTTGGGTTTGGAGAGATTTATGTTTCTTAAGGGCGTCCAGACATTAGCAGCTCAAACCCCCACACTGTATCCTGGCTTCATTTAAAGGACCCATAGGTCAGACCAAAACACAACGGGGCTTTATATGCCAATTTTTCTTGACTCTCTGTAGGTCAGGGGAAGTTAAGCTCATGTAATTAGGGGATAAAGACGGAGGCTGGGAGTGGGGGATGGAAGCCTGATGAAAGTTCCAGAGTTTAAAGGCTCAGTAGGAAGCCAGAGGAAAAGTCGATAAAGTCATGTCTTTATGAAACATGTGTTTTCCATGGTCCGGTAAACGTCTTCGCCATGACACCTAGGGACTCTCTGCAACTGCAACACGGCACCCTCTCCCACCTGTGAGGCAAGGACAATGCAAATTCATTATGATGACCATAGGGCCACTGTTATCCTGAGTTGCCTTCTCATCATCAAATACCAGTTCAGTTATATTCAGTATAATATCAGCACTAAACGCATTTCAGTGCATTAACTTTACTTCACAATTGATAATCCAGGTGCCTTTTTATGAGAATTGTCTTTTAAATAAAACATTGGATTGATCGAACTCTCCACAAAGGATGCCCAAGAGCAAAGAGGTTCCTATAAATGACACAGCCAGGATCAAAAGTGCAGGGTCAACATGTCATCACGGAAAGAGATCAGGAAGCAATGCCCGGCAGCAGTAAAAAACAAAGCAGTGAAAATTAACAACAGACATACCGAGAAAAGAAATTGAGAAAAGCCCTAAAATCCTCCAAACAAACACAGAAGAATCTTCAATTGTCCCCACAATGAATATCAATATTCCTATTAATGACTAGATCCCAGAATCAGACTCAATTCCAGCTGTTATTAACAAACTAATGAGGCCTATGACTCCTTCAGATGGGAACCCAAGGTTAATCGACCCAGTGAGCTTCTGAAAATTAGCGATCACCCTGATGACCATTCACAGCACGCAGGCCCACCAGTGACCAGGACCTGCTGTCAGTAGTAGTCTTATGACAACATAAAATTCCATGTGATGGTCAGAGTTTGTCCATTAGGAATTCTTGTCACCTATCATTACAAAAACTTTATATCCATAAGATTTTTCAGTCTTTGTGATCCATAATCCATCCATCTATCCAACTGACTGATCTCCCTTCCTTCCTCTTTCTTCCTTTCTCCCTCTTTCCCTCTGCACTTCCTTCCCTCCTTCCAAGAAATGTGTGTGTACTGAGCATCTGCTAAATGACAGACACCACTCTAATCTTTGGGAAGACAGTGGCGTACAAGATACACAAGGTCCCTACTCCAGTGCAGTTCAGTTTCAAGAGGGAAAGCAGATGAGAAACAAGTAAACAAATACATCAAGAAAATGTCATACACTGCTTAGAGCTGTACAGGAAAGAAAACGTAATGGAAGAGAGTGCTGCTGCTTTAGATAAGGTGCTGGGAAAGTCACCTGGGGAAGAATTGACATTTGAGCACTTGTCTTGGAGAAAGATCAGTAGGAATTCAGGCTTTCTCGACCTCAGCATTGTTGACATTTTGGACTGGATAATTCTTTGTTGTGATGAATGATCCTGTGTGCTGTTAAGATGTTCAGCAACATCCCTGGCCCCTGCCCATTAAATACCAGTAGCAACCACACCTCCAAATCATAACCATCAACAGTATCTCCAGACTTTGACAAATAATCCTTGGGGAAAAAAAAGTGACTGTTCAAAAACCATTGGATTTTGTGAAGATCTGGGTGGGGGGGATTATTCTAGAGAGAAGAACCAGCACAGACACACCCTACGGTGGGAATACACTTGATGTGTTGAAGGAAGAAGAAGGCCATGTAGACACAGCACGGTGAGCAAAGCTTAGAGTAAAGCAAGATGAGCTTGGAAGTCACCAGTTCACAAAGGGCCATACTGCAGGGTTTGCACCCAACTCATCACGTGGACCCTTGTTGATGTGGAAGCTCTGAGTCCAGTGGAATCAAGAATAAACATGTGAACTGAAATGATAAAACTATCTATGCTTTGGTATCCTTGAGTTCATGTTCTCGAGTTGGAGGATGGATCCTGCAAGCAAACGGCCATACCCACGCAAACGCTAGAGAATAAAAATCACATAGGTACCTAGTTCATCTCCATCCTGGTAATTGTCTCCTCATAGGTTATTGTATTTCATTAATTCCCCTTTGTGAAAAAAAAAATGTTCCAACTCAGCTTTAAAAAATTTGCATTGAACATCACAAATACTAAGTAAAGAAGCACTCAATTTATAATCCTTCATGGGCTTTGGACAGAACCAGTATTGTCAACAGTAAGTAAATCCATGTCACATTTGTGTTCCACTTTATATGATATTATGTCATAGGTTAACATAAAAAATTAGGCCTGCAATTACCAGCACAGAAATATCTTTGGCAAAGTTTATTCCGAGACAGGAACAAAAATATTCTTTTTTTTCCCAAAAGAGAGGCAAAATTAATGATGATAACCCGTCTTGAACATTGAAATGGACACAACCCTATGCAGTAAATAAGACAATTTCTCAGCTGGGTCTTATCTGGAAAAAGTAGGGCTGAAAGCTGGAAGACTGACTCTTCAATACCTTCCAAAGTACAACAGCACACAAGTTCCCTTCAAAATTACTCAAGCATGATTAATTGAGCTGCGAGCTAAGAAACTGACTGTATGTCAGATCTAACCCTAAAAATAGATTTTGGAGCAATCTGTAAATGGTGTGGTAGATACAGACCTCAGGTCAACTGACAAACAACAAAAAAGAGGCAAGAAAATTTCGCAAATAAACAGTATTGACAATGTGGAGAGCAGTGCAAAACACCTGTAACCTTTCAGCTCAATAATCACAGAAGCTACACGACCGAGGAAAAAGAGTTTGGGGCAAGGAGATGGAGTTTCTAACTTTATGTCACCAAGTAACAGTCTGACTTTGACAAATCTCCGTGCTCTGCCTCAGTTTTCTGACTTGCCAAATGGGCCTAACAAGGACAAGTGTGCTAACCCACAGAACGGGTCAAATAACATAATGTGACTAATGTGCAAAAAATTACCTGTCAAGTATAAAACTTTATAAATTTGTCAATAGTATGGTCACCAAATCAATGCTTCATCTGGGGTTTATCCTGTTAATAGTCATTTTTGAACTAAAAGGAAAAATTACAGTATAAAATTCCATTTTGCCCACAGATCTGTATGCAACTCTTGGTTCCTTTCCATTGTATAGAAACTGGGATGAGAAAATGAGATACAAGAGAAAAGTAACTTTTTTGTCCGGTCCTCTACAGTCAATTGCATTGGTCCACATGCAACCACCCCCTCCATGGAGGACTAGATTCATCCATTCATTCATTCCACAAATAGTTACCGAACACCCACTATGTGTAGGGCCAGTGCTAGGCTTTGGGACACAGGGAATAAAACTGGGTCCCTGCCCTTGAGGATTTCAACTTGGGGTTGACAGACAGGCTAGGAGGGAGATCCTATCATTTACCGAACATAGGACTGTGCCAAGTACTTTCTCTAGGGTTGTATATATTTTATGACTGTTTTGTAGGTGACAAGCTGAAAAAAAAAAAGGAATGTTTTTCAAAATTTCTTCTAAAATCACAAAGCTTCTAATGAGAGAGCAGGCCATGAGCCCATCCCTTTATTCACGTGCGTCATTTACTTACTGAACAACCTAGGCACTGGGGATACAGCTGAAAATGAGACAGACAAAATTCTTTCTTCTCTTAGTGTTTATGTAGTTGTGAGGAGAGACAGATAAAAAGCAATAGACACAGGTCTGCCTGATCCAAAAATCTAAGACCCTTCTATATGCTGCCTTCCTCCAAGTCATCACTTGGTGGGAACCAGAGGGAAAATAGATGCCTACAGACAACAAATCCCAACTGAATATCCCCAGTCATCTGGAAATCTACAAAGACTAAAGCCAGATAAAAGAGGTTGCCAGGCACTACAATGTCCTCCTCCAACATCTAAATTGAAAATGTTTGCACTGGGTTGAGAGCCTGTTAAGCCCAGAGGCAGACAGCTCACAGACCACCCCCATCATGAGGAAAACCCTTACAGGGGGCACAGACATGCAAACCAGCTCTCCAACAGAAAGGCCCAAGGTTTAGAGGAATGATAAGGCCTGGGTGCCTGGCTCCCTGAGATGGCGAGACGAAAGCATACGCCTGCCGCCTGGCAGCAGCCCTCCCTGGCCTGGAAAGAAAGTGTCTTTACGGGCCAAGGGAAGCTGGCAGCGGCAGTGGCCTCGGATGGAGAGAAGCCGCCGCCAGCCAGGACCAGCATGGGGCTTCCCTACAGGCGGTTCTTGCTGAAACAAAGGGAGGGTGAAGCAAAGAGCCGTGGATGTCCAGCCTCCAGGCTCCTTTCTAAAACTGAGAGCAGCGCTGTGCTAATGGAATGCCGGATCTGCTCTGAAACCTTCTGCACCACGTTGGGGATGCAATCTTCGTAATTTCCTGAGGACTCTTCTCTGCATAATGGATTTGAGTTATAAAAGAATTTATGCCCTCAGGACCAAATTACCCAGATAATTGAAGATACAATGCGGGGGCGGGGGAAGGGGGGTAGTGCAAGGAGAGAGAAAGGCCTCAATTACATGGATTTCTCCCTTACTCTGTGTGAGTTCAACAACTGAATGCACCACGGCGTTTAATTTTTAGAGTCACTTGATAGCCACAAACTGTCCTGGGTTGGTTACTCGAATTCCATGGCTTTCTTGAATACAGCCAAGCTGCATCAAGGCCTGATTTAAGGTCGGCTTGCAGATTTTAGAGCCTCAAGTCACCCACTCGTCCCTGCCCCAGTCATCCAAGATGAGACTTCTTGGTTTAAGCTTCTCAATCACAAACAACTCTCTAATATCGCATTTAAGTTAGAAAGGCTTAATAGTAAAACAGGGTCAACTAAAGCGTATAGGCTGCCACGACTGCTTGGGGAACTCCAACCCATGCCTCAGTCCTAACTAAGAATTTGATGGGGATTTTAATGACAGGATGGCTTTGCTCCTGCTCCTTTGTTCCTGTTCCTTTTTCCAGTCGTTCCCATACTTGAAGCTACCCTGAAATTCCAGAGTTGTAGGCACAAAACTAGTAGCACCATCCCTATATAAGAGCATCAAGAGATTTTCAAAGTTAATTTTGCCACCTCTTTGCTGACTTGACACCCCAAGCCCGAGCAAACTGTGTCCCTAAGATCGTGGCTTGTAGGCCTTCCTTTGGGATTAGGGATCGTAAGGTGAGTGCAAAGTCTTACTCCATCCCACACTCAATGGAAGAAATACGCGAAATACCAGTGTCTAAAAAACTGCAGCAAATACACCTTTATCCACGTGTTCTATAGCATCCAGGTTCCTTTCATTGATCTAGGAGGCAGGAAAAGGGACACAAAGAAGCTACTTTAGGAGAGTTTAGCATGATTTAGTCAAAATTTATTGATTTGGGAATTTTTCATTATAGTTTGTTATTTACCTGGGCACATTTTATTGTATTTAAGAGCCTTGTTTGGTCAATATTTACAGACCTGGATGGATGAGTAAAATTAACTCAAAGACTCTAAAATAAGACTGGAGTCTTGAAGCCCCAGAATCAGGGCAAGAGCAGATACGGCATCTATTAGTAAATCTGGTAAATTATGCATACAATTTGCAAGGCACCCAACACTGGCCAGCTCAAATCAAATCCCCCACAAAGTAGCAAAGGGCGGGGAGTGGGGGAATGGAAAGTGGTGAGAAGTCTGTGAACAGGTGTTAAACCACTTATTCAAGCACTCCTACAAACAGCCTAAAAGATTTTCCCAGCATCCTCCTGCTCTCTATGAGTCACTGTGGGAATAGCAGTAAGGTTTGGAGTTGAGTTATAACCATTCAGTGAAGCATTTCCCTCCAGACTGTACAAAGCAAAGGGGCTATGTTAGTAAATTTATTGACTATTTCATTAGATCAATATGGAATATGATTTAAAAGGCTCTGCCCAGGCTCTTTAAATCTATTTAATCAAACCAATTAATGAAAAAAAGTAAGAAGTTGAAGCATATCCTGCAAGGTACATCATAAATATATTCTCTTACTTAGGCTTTTGATCTCACCCAGGTAATTAACAGCTTGAGTTAAGTTCAGTCATTCCTTCTTGCCTGGCTGTGGTCATAAAAACCCCCAGGCTCTGTGTAGCTCTTGGATTTATTATGTTTTTCTTACTGCAAAAACGTCTCTCACATTCCGCTTTCCCCTCCCCTTGAGAAAGTTTATGTAGCCATTGCTTTTGCAGCTGTCATGAAGGCTACACTGGCTGGCAAGCTTTGTCCTGCTCAAGAGGCTGGATACACTCAGCTGCTGGAATCCACTTCAGTAGCCTCTTCACCCTCATCTAACTCTTAGCAGGAGACAGAAACATCCTGAAGGCCTGACTTCCAAGGTTCTTTGTTCCCAGTGTCTGCCTATTCTCAGCTACTTTTCATGAATCAAAGGGCCTCTCCCCTGTTACACAGAATATGGCTTGTATTATGGGATTTGGGGTGGTCTCCCTCCTTACAACCACTGCTCAATGATCTCACTCCCATGAATCCTCCAAGTCCTTCTTCTACCAGTTCCCTAGGATGTCTTCTAGCGACAAAGCTTTTGAGATGCCTAGGTAAGCCCACCCAACACCTGGAGATGAGAGATGAGGTAAGGTGTCCTTGAGTCAGCACCAGCCTGGCCTAGGAAGCTGAACTTAGGGCTTCATTCTGCTTTACAGGCACAAGAACCTCCATCTGGAAGGGCAGCAAATGTTCCCCGCAAGTTCTCGTCTATCTGCATTTGGAGTTAAGCTTGGTAAATCTAATTACACAGGTAACTGCTCCAGGATCCTCCCACAGCTGAAAGCAGGGCCTAAGAAAATAGGGCAGTCGAAAATAAAATTCCAACTGTGTGTCAAGGTTTGACCTTCTTAAATAAGCCACAATTCTTTGTGCAGAAAGGTAGAGAAATAAGACTCTTGATATGACCAGTTTTCCATGGGCAATCAACTTTTGTTTCCATGTACCAAAAGCTGGGAAGGCTCAAAAAATTCTATTGAAGAGCTGAAATCACAGCAATTGCTTGTCCAGTTTAAGATCAATAGCAGCCTATTTCACTTTTGCCTCCCTCTACTTTGGTTCAGTTCAGTAAGTATTTATTATCTTCCATCTTAGACGTTGTCATAAATACACAAAAGAAATACAAAACACATAGTGAGCCCAAGGATTTTATTATCTTTGTAAGAGATTCAAGCAGGATGACAAAAAATGCTAATGCTTACACCATCTTCCCTTTGGCCAGCCTTACAAATACGTTCACACAGACTTTGGTCCCTCATTCATTCAACATCCATCTACTCTACACGCCAGCTATGAATGCTGCGTGTGTGATAACAAAGTAAGTGAGCAATTACTGTGCTGCATGTGTGATAACAAAATAAGTGAGCAATTACTAATCTCTATGGGTTTACTGTAGAATAAAGGGGATATAAGATACAATTTATTTCATGGCTCTTCAAACTATGACATTTACATGAATAAAACCCAAGAGTTTAATTCAAATCCTCACATCATTTTTTTTTTTTTGATCTTTTTAGGGACATACCCATGGCATATGGAGGTTCCCAAGCCAGGGGTGAAATAAGAGCTGTAGCCATTGGCCACAACTTAACACCACAGCTCACGGCAACTTACACCACAGTTCATGAGAAAGCCAGATCCTTAAGCCATGAAGTGATGGCAGGGATCGAACCTGCATCCTCATGGATACTAGTCAGATTAGTTTCCGCTGAGCCACAACAGGAACTCCTCTCACATCATTTTAATACGGTCTAAACTACCAATTCTATTGAACACTGAAACTCCACCAATTTGTTTGAAATAAGTAAAGGTCCATCTTATCTAAGTAAACACATGCTTTAAAGAACATATTTAATAAAATCGTATTTAAAAACTTGTAGCAATTCAAATTGCTGTTGACAGACCCTTTCACAGAGGTTACACTTGGGTAACTAGAAATAATATGTGATTTCTATGTTGCTTGAAATAGGGTTTCTAAGACACTTGAGCAGGCTTGAAAACTGTTGATTAACCATTACAATCATGTTATATCACTGTCTTAAATAGCAAATTTTTTCAAGAAAATCTTCCTTCCTAGACTAACGTTAATTTATGAATAACGTCTTTGACACTTAAACAGGGGCTGAGCTAAAGTTTATTCATTACCAACACTGACTTGCAGAAATAATAATCGCTAGTATATCTAAAATTGTGAGCCCTTGCAAAATGGCTCAGATACTGGGCTAGGTGCCTTAAGTGCATTATCTCACTGATACTCACAACAACCCTGTTAGGTAGGCTGTCTTATTAGTTCTGTTTTCCAGATGAAAACATTGAAGCCAAAGGTCCCATAACTAGTGAAGACTGTCTGAATTCAGAGCTCATATTTTTAAATGAATCCAAAAATCAATGGAGCTGTGACACATCTTTGCAGTTCAGGGTTAAAATAAGTAAGTAGGTTGGCAAAAGTCCCAAAAATATCCACCAGCACAGAGGGAACAAATGGGATTTTTTACCCTACCAATTTCTTTTCAACCTCTTGATTTCTAGAGGGACCGTTTTTGCTCTATGCCTCCTGTTCTTTTGCCTGCCCTCCAATCAAAGATGCTCAAGTGGCCAAATCCACTTAAAAATCACAGAAAATGTTCCTTCCTCTTGCTTCAGGTATGTGTCTGTGTGAGACAACTCTGGGATGCTTGGTGAAGAGGGAGTTTGAAGAATGGTATGTAATTCCCATAACTAAAATTAAATTATTAATTTATCAATTAATTGGATGAGGATTGGTGGGAAAGACAGGCCCTCGGCTCAGCAGAGCTCTACTGGGTGCCAGATGAAACAAGCAATCTGCCCGGCTGAGATGGATAAGGGGAAGAAAAGCCACAATAGTAATAAATGTGAGAATCCCCTGGCTTCAAGAGAGGGAGTGCCAACCAGCTCCCAGGAGGACACATGCAGAATCGCTAAGATTTCTCCAGGGGGGGAGCTGTGATAGAATCAGCCCCCCAGGCCTTGTAAAAAGAGACTCCATTGCTTGCCCAGGAGTTGCTTTTCTTAATTCTCTTGCATCCTGAGAAAGATCAAATCCCAGAGAAGAGAGGTTTCTAGCCTCCTCTTGAACAGATGGAAAATGTTTTTCTTCAGAATACTGTTCTTTAGAACACGTCTTTTAAATGCTTCTTTTTCACTTGAAATTCCACTATGCCAAGATAACAATTGTAAACATTTTAGGGAGCATCATTCCGTATCTCTTATTGCTCACAGGGAGGTAGTGAGCAGCTACCAACATCCAGTTATTAATTAGATAAATATTTGCCAAATACTTATTGTGTGCCAGGGTTCATAACTACACATGATTTTCCTCAACCTTTTCAAATTAAAACTATTCAAAAATATGGCGTGAACTTATTTTCATAACAAAGATCTATGTGATTACTCAAACATTTCATCATGTTTGATCATAATTCTAACGACGGGCCTTGAAAATTTTCCAACTTCTTGATATCAAAAACAATGATACACAAGAAATCTTTCAACATTTCTTGGATTATGTGTTCCAGATAAAAAGGCACTGGGAATTCAAAACACCTTACATTCATGTACTTCACTATTCAAGTTGTCATATTTACAACATGGCAATCAAGAGGCTGGTTTCTGTACAACTCACATCAGAACTGGTCTGTTTCACGGTTACACTGCACACATCTGGTTTTCCCAATTAAATGTGAGCAAGCAAGACTTGACAGATGAGGAAACTGAACCACAAAATGTACGTGTGCATGAACGGAATGGAGAGGGAGAGACCTAAAGATAATTTCCTTAAACTAGAAACCAGGTATCTCAACACCAGAGTGAAGTACATGAAGTCAAGTACATGAGTATCCACAGGATCAAAAAGATTCTAGTAGCCCCACAGACCCTTCTAGATAAAGGATTCTTGAAGGTGTAAATTATACCTGCCTACCTCAACAGTATATTTCCAGTACCTAGCTTGGGGCTTGAAATATGGCAGGTATTCAATAAAGAATTCTGGATTTAATGGGCAAACCACAAAACAGATCTTTCAGGACCACTGCAAACCATAGCCAATTTTGTGCCCTCATGCCCACTCAGCAATGAACATTTTGAAATGAAGCACAGGAATCCATAGCTGGTTAATTACATATAGCTCTTATCCTCCAATGAACTTCTCAACTGAAGGAGCTGTGGACAGTACGCCTCCTCCAAAACAATGTCAGATCCTTGAACCGAAGGACTTCAGCCAAGAGAAACTGACCAAACAACAAACAAGAAGAAAATTCTCACAGTAAGTGCTTTATTTTGCCCTTCCTGAAAATTTCCTCCCAACTTCTATCAGCCAATTCCATTCATTTCCTCCATTTCTGCCCCTCCTCCTCAACCCATAATATGACCTCACCCTCTGCTGCTTTGTCAGAAGTCTGTCTTGGGTACTAATTTATATATACATGCACGGTACATGTAAAGGAGCATTACTAAGTGGGTGGTTCTTGAAAAATCAGCCATTCATCATGCATATTGATCACCGGGGTAGTACGGTATGAATCAGAGAGCAGCAATCATTAAATCAAAGATTTATACTAGTAAAAGAGCACCAAAGCAATTCATCAATTTCATACCACCTTCGGTGATTAATTAGGTTGCAATCTGACAGCTTAGAAGCTGGTTCACAATTAAGGCTATTACAGTTAGAGGTACGTTGCTTTTTTTCCCTTCCCTTCCAGAAGGAAAAAAGGGGAGGGGAGGCATTAGCCTATTGGGTTTATGGCATTCTCTCCTTTTCCTTCATAGCATTTATCACAACTGGTAAATTTAGAGTTATCAATCGGATTCTACATTTAAATTCTCTCCATTAGTTGATGAGGTCCCTGAAACTTTCAAGCCTGTAGCACATAGCACATACTTATACTCAATCAATATACGTCTCACAAATGAACCTTTCACAAGATGCTTCTGATGCTTCGTGCCCAGATATAGCATCACTTTCATTGGGGCTTCTCGTGTGCCACTGGGTCTCATTCTTTAAAAAGTTAAACATAATTTTTCTAGATTGGAGAACCACTTAGGAAAACTGTTTGACAGCACTGACTGATGCCAAAACATGCATTCCTATGACCCGGCAATTCCAGTCCTGAGTATGTTCACCAAAAGGCAGGCACAAGAATGTTCGTAGAAGCACTGAGATTAACAGACAAAACTGGGAACAACCCAACTATTCATCAACAGAGAATGGAGAGATAAATCATCATCTGGTCATACAATGACAAACTGCACATCCATGACTGTGAACAAACTACAGCCTCATGCAACAATATGGATAAATCTTACACACAGACACACACGCGCACACACACACACACACACACTACACTGACAGAAAGAAACCAGGCACAGGGTATAATATATATCTATATCTATATATATAGACACCATGTGATTCTCCTTATATTACATTCAAAAATAGGCAAAACTGATCGGTGGCATCACAAGCTGGGATAATGATGCCTTTAATAAGTGGGTCGGGGAGTGAAGGAGGCCTCTGGATACTAATTACACAGGTAGGTTTACTCTGTGAAAACCCACAACCCATTTCTGTTGTTTCATCTTGGGATAATAAATAGAGCTATATGATTAGTGCCCTTTTCTCTATGTATGTGACAGTTCAAATTTAATTAAAAAAAAAAAAAAGAGTTAACATAGTTTTGCTCCCTGCGATACGAAGAATGATCAACATCATGCACACCCCAGGTCCAGATCCACATGTCAGCAAGTAGCTCTTGGTGGAGATTCCAAAGACACGGCTGTAGTTTTTAAATATGAGATTGTAACTGCATGCCCTTTAGGGTCCCTTCCAATTCTCAAGTTTTACGGTAAGTAATCTTTTGAAAATCTATAGTGAACTCAACGCTCATGGATTTCTTGACTCACTTTGGCCTTCCTCAGAAGAGTGAAATGAGGCAATTAGAGAAGACTGTCTTTCTGACTTATGTACAGACACCTGTATCACCATTTCTAATTTCTCCCTGTAACACTTGAAAAGCAAGTAGGGGCCTTTCTGTAAGTCAAGAGGAGTTAGAAGAAATGGGTATGTAGACAAAGGCCAAGATCCCATTGATCTTGCTCTTTGTTATATCCCTGAGGCCAGCCATAATGCCTGGCACATACTACGCACCCAAAAAATACCTGGTTAAGTGTTTTACTAAATACTTCCCCAGTACTTCTACCTAATTTCCCCACTTTGTATTCATCTAGAAGCAGCCTGGTTATTTTCAGAAATCTTCTGTCAATCATAGCAACCATATATATGCTATAATTAAAAAAAATTTGTAAGATAAACATGTCTTTTCAAAAAAATTTACTATGTCTTCTCAGTATAGCAAAATCTGACTTATCCTTGTCTTTTAAAATTTGCCCATCCTAAATTCAGGTGTAATAAAAGACTTTCACCCTTAGAGCATAAACCTCAAAAACATTCATTTCTTCATTCCTTCATTCATTTACCAAGCGTTTATTAAGCACCTTGAATCTGTGTTTAGCGATCTCAGTTGCGAAGAACAAAAACCTCGAACAATGACTCACAGACTTTGGAAAACCTTGGTTTTTCAAATAAGACAATCTGGGGGGTGGGGGGATGCACTGTGGGTTTGGGATACAAAATCTATCAAATTGACTTGTGATGACTTGTGTACACCTATAATTGAAATAAAATCCATTGTTTAAAAAAAAAAAAAAAACCTCGAACAAACATTTAGTAATAAGGGCACTTGTGGCACCTAACAGCAAGCCCTTACATAGTTGTGCAGACTTCTTGTTTGGTTTGATTCAGTAGCTCAATACATCATCAAGGCCTCAGACACCTGCATCTGTCTACCTTGCCATCCTTGGGGCTGGCTTCATTTGAACTGGTACCCTGATGACTACAATGATTGTGCGGTGCCACTAACCGTATTGGATATCTACCCAACAGTCATACTCCTCCACTTCTTCCTTTCTGAAAGCCCGGTTTTGTTTAGGTATCACTACATTTTCCTAAATGTGGATGGTAATTACCTGCACTAATTATGGTCATCCCTTTCATCTTCCCACAATTATTTGAAGAATGCCCATGTAACAATTCTTGGCAATGTAAGGGGAAATCTGCCTTGGCCCTTCTAGGGATGTTTTCCACACTCACATAAAGGGATACACGTCAGGAACTTGGCCCCCTTCCTATCTCTGGACACTCTTGTACGTGAGATGATTCCTGAAGCTGCTACACTCATCTTGTCACCACAAAGAATCCTACCAACACAGACTATAGAAAGAAGGAAGGAAACTTGCACGCCTGGAATTAACCAATCTTGGAACTGTCCTACCTCTCAAATTCAATTATGAAATAAACACATTTTGCATATTATTTTGAGCTGCTCTTAGTTGGGTCTTTGAGAGTTTTAAAACACTGAGTTATGTGCAGTTATCCCTACACAAACACAGCTACTTCCAGAGCAAAGAAAAAAGATAATCTCTGAGAATTTCTCTTAAAATAGAAGAAAACTGACCCAGACACCTCAACCTATCCCCCTCCTCCCCTCTCAATTCTAATTGGCCGGTATTAGGTTTTACACCTATTGCTGAACCAATTACAGGCTAGAGACGTTAAATTACTAAATCCAGTAAGGCCCATCCCCTGAGATCTGGAATTGGGATCAGCTGTGTCTGAAGTAAGGGGACAGAGGGAGGAATGACTGCCTGATTAAAATTGAGTTCCTGTTAAGAAGGAGCTGGCTATGAGATGCTCTTCTGTTGTATCCTGCTTATTATCATATGCATAATATGTACTGGACTTGGGACTCCCCAATAATAGGACATGTTTAGCGCAGCTCTACCTCAATAATCAAATTAAAGTGTGCATCCTTCTTGAAGGTCCTATTTTTGGAATCTCGAAATCTCAAATCTAAGCCAAGTCCATCAGATCTCCAACAACACGCCTAGGGCTCAGGTCCAAGTGTGGGATTTGCTAACGGAGATTGTATCTTAAGTAAGGCTGAAGTAGGTTTCTCTCTACCTCCCATTCATTTCAGAGCTGGGGAACCATTCCTAAGCATATTTGTATGTTTAGGACTTAATAACTTGCTTCTAGGCACGGTTCTAATACTCTCATTTCCGATCCAACTTTTCTGAACCTAAGTCCTCAGACTTCCTAGAGCCTAGAAAACCATTCCCCAGGTTGGAAAGACCTTCTCTCCTTGGGGCAGTACGGTATAGTGGCTGAGAGAGGGCTCAGATCCCCTCCCTACCATTAACTAGGTGGTCCTTGGGCAAGCTGTTCACCTCTAAATGCCTTAATTTCCTCAACTATAAAATGTGAATGATAATCATAATTCCTACCTCCTAGGGTTGTAGAAAGTATTAAACTAGTCAGTGCACGGAAATGCTAAGCAATAGTAAAATAAAATATTATCTACTCTGTGTTTCTTCATCCCTTTATTCTATCTCTTACTGCATCCTCGTAAAACTTTATCATCACAATTAGAGCTAAGTGATGGGACTTTCTGGTTGGATGTTGTCTGTCAATCGAATAGCTTGAATTTGTTTTCATATTTAGCTACACAAATTCACTAATTGGTCTAAGAATTAACTTGGCGAATTAAATGTAAAATAATATTCATATGGTAATTTTTTTTCTTACTCTGCGCTTTCTCAGAGGTCATACGACTGGGCCTTTCTGGTGGGGGTTAGCATCATCATCTTCAGGCTGCATTCCTGGCTTTGAGCCAGCTCCTCTCCACAGCTTCAGAAAGCCTGAGCTCTGAGGGTGCCTTGGGGATTCAACTTCATTGACTCACAAAATCAAAATATACAAATTCCCCTTTAAACCATGATCTATAACTGGGAGAATATTGCCTCTCCACTGCATTAAGGCCCGCCCTATTACCTTATGGAATTACCCACAGTGGCAGAAATCCATTCACCTGATCCACCGACACCCTGGGGGCAGCTCAGATAGCATAAAGCCAATTGATAGATGTATATTTGATATATATTTTATGCCTAGAATTTATGTCTTCTGCATGTTTCATTTGCTATTCTGACTCGCTTTATGCCACAGGAGAGCTGGGGAAATTTTGAGGGGGGACTGAGAAAGAAATGGCATGGAAGAACAAGGAAATCAAAATGGCAATTTTTCTCTTTGATCTAGGACTTGACGCCTGAGCATCCTGATAGCTCCAAAGCCAAGAGGAAGTATTCCCTCCCTTCCTCCTCCAGGAAGGGATTATGAGAAGGAAAAGAACTAAAGCTGGAAGACCAGGAGAATCCTTTCCCTGCAAACTAGCAGCTGAGCCAGGTCCCCAGTACAAAGCAGTGGGAGTGCTGAAGACATAAGCCATAATAGAACGAAAGTCATGAATTTTAAGCTACACAGTTATTAAGACCCCATCACATATTTCAGCTCACTTCAGTCTCAAGGTTATCAAGACTGGTATTTTCAACCTCATGTTACTGATGTCTCAGAGAGGAGAATGGCTTACAGCAAAGCTGAGATTCGGATCCAGCCTTCTATCTCTCTGGTGTGTATACAAACGGTGATGTGCAAAATTTTAGAAGCCTTCTTCATAAGCTCTTTAAGGAGAGAATTCATCATCACACATATTATTCAAAGGCCTACTATGTCTACTATGTTTTCCAAAAGCTTACTTAAGAAAAAAAGAATTGATACCAATTTTTAACAACAGTCTACACACACATTTACTTATACACACCCCCCTCACAGTTACACTGTGAAAGTAACGCAAGGTTGTCTGACTCCAGGAACTGTGCTCTTAAGCACTCCGCCATACTGTTTCTCTGTCATCTCATGAATGGAGAAATGGAAATCCATATCTTCAACGATAAAGCTGGCAAAAAGGCCAGGTCTCCTATTGGCTCAATAACTAACATATTAAGGATGGGGCCCAGGGAGAGACAAAAAAATCAACTGAGCCAGTCCACTTTATTATCTTCCTCTGCTCCACTGGCTAAACTTCCACATTGGCCTTGACTACTCAGGGAGGCCAATGTTCATTTCACTTCACCAAGTAAGTATTGGCCACCAAGCCTATGCTGGGCCCTGCTAATTCAGTGTGAGCAACACGGTATGGTCCTCAGCTTCACAGTGCTTATAGCCTGAAGAGTAAAGCACATACGAAACTGCTAACAATGAAGAGCACAAGTGATGAGGCAGCCAGTCCTTTTCAGAGATTTTTCCAGTCTTGGAAAAGATGGAGGAAATTATGTAGTCTGGTGCACCCAATGCAGACATCTCTACAATCTCTCCTACAGATGGTCATGCAGCCTCTGCTGGAATCCTCAAACTAGAAAGGTTCTCCTTCCAAAAGCAGAACATCCTAATTTAAACATAAAGCTTTTCCACATACCAAGTCTCCATCTTCTGCCCTATACTATTGGCCATTGTTCAACTCTATCTTCTGCGGACCACACAACAGGATATAACCCACTCCAACAGAGCAATCTTTCAACATATTTGAGGACATCAATCTAGTGTCCTGCAAGTTTCCTCCTTTTGAGATGAAAACTCTCCTCGTCCCCTCAAACATGACCTTAGGCCAGGGCTTCCCAAACTCTTCACACAAGGCAGCATGCTGGGTGCTACGGCATTTGCCAATGACTAAGGTTAAAAAACTGAAAGCAACACTTTCAAAGCAATCTGACCAATATGGTGAAGTAGAACTACAGTCTACCTTGAACAGGATCCTGTCCTCCTGTTCCCATATTCACTGTTTTAATACTGATCACACAAATTGTCACATGTTATACTCAGATAATTACCCACATTTTCAAAGAGAACATCATCAAGTCAGATCTCCCCCAAACCTCTACTTGGGCAACTGATGTGTTTTTTTAATCTACATGCAGGGCTTCACATTTGTTCCTTTTAAACTTAATTTAGTTTCTTGGGGAAGCTCAGATGACTGGTGTTTTTGGACGTGCTGGATAACTCGTCCTTGGCTTCACAAGAAACTGATTTTCCTAAGTAATCAATTTGGACTAAGCACTTGACAATTTGAGGAGTCTTGCTTCTGAATTACGGAAGATTCCATTATATGTGAAAAATCTTTTTTTGTTTGTTTGTTTTTTCTTTTTAAGGTCACACCAGCGGCATATGAAGTACCAAGGCTAGGGTCGAATTGGAGCTGCCACAGCCACAGCAACACCAGATCTGAGCCACATCTGCAACCCACACCAAAGCTCATGGAAATTCCATATCCTTAACCCACTGAGCCAGGCCAGGGATCAAACCCAAGTCCTCATGGATACTAGTCAGGTTAGTTACCGCTGAGCCACAACGGAACTCCCAATATACGTGAAAAATCTCTAATGCTTCTGACTCCGCTCTCAGCCCTGTGTCTCAGCTTGACTCTCACAGGCCTTTCTAACTCCTGCCCACCTGCCCCTTCTCCATCATGTCAAATCCTCTCTCCTCTACAATGAAAACAATACAGTTCTGACCCTGCTTCAACCAACGCATTTATTGTCTTCACATATGCAGTCAGAAAATTAAATGTAGAACTTCCTTTTATGTAACGGGCCTACCCTCCTTACAAGCAATTACATGCAAATACAGTAATCTTTATTCAGAAAATACTTATTGAACTCATGCTATATGCCCAGCTATGAGCTCACTGAAGAATGTTGTGATGTAATATTAGACATGCTCCCCGACTTCGTGGCACCTACCATCTAACAGAAATGATAGATGACCATCAACTAAACACAGCCAATATAAATTACAGATTTAACAAAGTACTATAAAGAAAAGACAGATCCGTGTAACTAGAGAAGCCCCCCTCTCACAACGGGGGTTAGGAAGTGGTTCTCTTAAGAACTGGGAAATGAGCTGCAATATAAGGAGGGGGGGGAAATAACAAGAATCTTCACTGCTGCCTTTTTTACAGTGTTGAAAAATAGCAACAACACAAATAGCTATATAAAGGAACCATTTGCAACATTAATTTGTGGCATATCCACATGACAGACTATTAGAAATCCATTAAGAAATAAAATTTTTAATTATTACAAGATAAAAAAACATGCAAACCAACCTAACCTTAAAAATATTAATGTAAAAATCCCTATATAAAATCTTCACAATGAGAATCCAGCAGTACATTATGCAAATTGATTCATTCCAGGAATTCAAAAGTATTTCAATCTTAGAAAATCCATTAATGAAATTCATCATATCAATAGGTCAAAGGAGAAAAATATCACCAAGAAAACTGTCAAAAGCATTTGATAAAATTCAAATCCATCTCTTCAAAAAGAAACTTCCTTTTTGAAAAAAGATATACATATCCTGCGACACTAAGAATCATTCTAACTATTGAAACACTAGCAGCATCCTCAGTAAAATCAGCAGTAAGACATGGGAGCATTCTTTCACATTTGTTATTTAATATTGTTCTAAAAGTGCCAGCTAGGGAGTTCCCTTCGTGGCTCAGTGGTTAACGAATCCAACTAAACTGTGAGGTTGCGGGTTCGATCCCTGGCCTTGCCCAGTGGGTTAAGGATCCGGCATTGCCGTGAGCTGTGGTGTAGGTTGCAGACGCGGCTCAGATCCCGCGTTGCTGTGGCTGTGGTGAAGGCCAGCAGCTACAGCTCCTGTTAGACCCCTAGCCTGGGAACCTCCATATGCTGCGGGTGCGGCTCTACATAAAGGCAAAAAGACTAAATAAATAAATAAATAAAAGTGTCAGCTAGAATGTGTAAAAAATCAACAAAGTAAGAGATACAACTATTGGAACATGAATGCACAGTTATCACTATTTGCATATGAGATGCTTATACTCTCTGAAAACACAAAAGAAATAAAAAAGCATTAATAAATCAGCCACTTATAAAATAAATACACAAAAATCAATACTGTTCTTATAACACTAAATACAGAATATAAAAGGAAAAAATCCATTCACATAAGCAAAAAAAAATTAAGCCTATAACTTGAAATAAAAATAGCGCAAGTCTGGTGTGACATGTATGAAAATAAAGTTACTGAGAGGTACAGACTAAGAATGAAGACACATAACTTGTTACCGAATAAGGAGACTCAATATGGTAAAAATATTCTTTTCCCCCCAATAAATTTAAAAATAATCAACAGAATCTCAATAAAGTTTGACAAATAATTGCAAAAGTCTCTTTTGGGAGACTATTCATAAACAAGTGAAAAGGGCCCAGAAAAGTCAGGGGCAAAAAAAAATACTAATGAGGAATAATTTTTCTTACATATATTATAAAGCCACAGTAACTTAAAATTGTTTTCCCTAAAATAAAAAATAGACAAACAGAAGGAAGGAAATAGCAAAACCTAACACTTTAGAAGAGAGAAAAAAGGCAAAACTAATAATTCGAAAAGCTGTTCTTTTAAGAAATCAATAAAATAGGCAATATACTCGCTCTCTTGATCAAGAAAAGGGGTGGGGCACAAATATCAAAATAAATGGTAAACAGAAAAATGGAAAACATTATTAGAAAGTACGTTCTGTAATTCTGTGCAGTACCTTTGAAAACCTTTATAAATGGGTAAGTTTAACAAAATATAACTCACCAAACTGATCCCAGTAGACAAAGTTCAAACAGATGAATTTCTCCTAGGGGAGAAAAAGGAAGTTATCAAAGGCCTACCACAAAACAAAACAACAAACCAAGTAGCAGATCTGTATGACTTCATACAGAAACTGGACTTTCAAAGAAGATATAATCCCATCCTACTTAACTTGTTCCAGAAAACAGGAAAAGAAGGAAAACCTTCCCAACTCCCTTTGTAGGCCAAGTATAACATTAGATAAATCAGGTAAAGACTGCACTAGAAACTGCGGACTCATTTCATTTGTAAACATGGAAGCAAAAACAGAGTCTTAGCAAACACAACCAAATAACCAATTTGAATAATGTTCTAGCCATACAGGGAGAGTTCAGCCTAGGAGCCTTTGCTAGTAAGTCAAAGGGGGAAATCAAATGAACCATGTACACTGAGAAGGCATTTGACAAAATCAAGTTTTTTGTGTGAAGTTTACAAGAATGTGAATTACAATTAATTTTTCTTAGTCCAGGAACCAGTGGAAACACTGACATTCCTGGTTGAAGACAAAGCACATCAGGAAGAGACACAAGTAGCTCTGACAATCATGCACTGCATGCAGGGACTCCCAGGTGGACCTAGGGGATCTGGGCCGGGTGTGGACACCTGTCATTTTAGAGAACAGGCTGTGCTCGCAAAGGTATCACTCCCACAGATGACTACACTGCAAAACGCAAAGGAAAAGCATGCCTTTGCAATGGAGAACTCTAGCTAGTATTGTTTCATCCATCATTTAACCCAGTCCTCCTCACTGCTACCCAAGGAATAGGTAGAATCATCTGTTTCCTAGACAAAAATTTGAGTAGAGATGCTTAGTAACCTACTCAGATGAAGGGGTTGGATTCCTACCCAATCTCCCTTGTTCCAATCCACTCTACCCCCTGTATCCTTCTAATTTCCCAGTCAGGGATCTTCACTGGCCAAACCCCAAAGTAAGCCAGAGGGCAGGGGAGTGAGTGGTGGATACGATTGCTGTCAGTCTCCTAGGCACAGAACAGGTGAACAGAATACGGTAAATGGCCAGAGAAGTTAATGCAGGATACCTGACGCATCCCATTTCCTAACAGTAAGGCGCAATTACTGAGTTGCTGCCACCTAAGTTGTTCAAGGACTGAATTAAGATACTGCAGGCAGACACTGCAGCACCTTTTTTGGCACTGACAGAACTCTCAACAAATACATGCCACGACACAGACTGCCATTAGCTTGTATCAGTTAAACGCCCTGAATCGAATAAACTTCATTTTTCCATCAAAAATGGCTTTTTTACTTCAACTTTAAGAACAGAAAGCAGCAAAGAAAACACACGGCTGGCTCCATCCACCAACATGCCCTGGAAACCTGGTTAAGTATCACAAGCAAACCAACATCTCGACAAAGGAGGATGCTGATAAAATGAGCAACACTAATTTCCCCTCAAAACAGCACTTTACATCCATTTTTTAAAAGCACTTCCCTCCTAAGGGAACATCTTTTGGAGCTGTGGTCTCATTCTAAGAATAAGCTCTTTGTACCATCTTATAGATAGTACAGTTCAGCACTTAATAATTTTGGTCATAAATGACCACCTAAATATGTCAGGAATAATATTGAATCTATGACCCTTAGAGATGAAAGCATAGATGACTGTAATTAACCTACTTCCAAAATTAAAAGAAAAAAAAAAAAAAACCCTGCTCCATTCTCTCCTAACTTCGGAACATATGGTGTCAGATTACATGGTTGGCACCTAGCTGACTGCTGGGTCCATGTGTCGCATTCTTACACAAACAGGCAGAGGCGGCACAAAGCCTGCCCAAGGCGAGTCTCGGCCAAATCCAAAATAGGCAGCTAGAGCCACAGACTCAGCCAGAAACTACTATTAACAGCCAGGAGGAGGAAGTAGAGCTCTCAGCACCAAGCTCTGAGCCCACTTTCCCCTCCTGCCCCACAATCTCCTTCATAAGCATCTTGAGAAGGACCCATGGAGGTTGGTTTCTCCCCTGACACACATCACCAACACTCCTGGCTCTGTTTATTAGGGAGAAATTAAATTGGCCTCAACCCATCTTTGGGGTTGGCTCTCAAGGCATTTTGAAGCAAGTTAATCCAACCAAATGCTTTCCAACCCAATTAAAGTGGTGTTTGTCATTCTCTCAACCCACCACCACCACCACCCCACCCACCCACCCCCAGCTCCCAAATACTGGCATGTTTTTACCTAGCGAAGGACATTCAGCCCCAACTTAGTGAAAGCAGCAAACTGGAGAGCCACCAGCATCCCGACCTCACCTTACGGTTCCCCTCTTGAAACTGCACCGGTTTGAGCTCGTTTTGCCCCTTTAAATAGGGTGCCAATTAAGTGAAGCAGCACAAACTTGAGTCTGGTGTTGCTTCTTTAAATAGGTTGTTGGTTAATCAAACCTCGCGTTACTTCACAAGCTGCACATGCGCAAGACAGGCACACACCTGATGGTTTTGTTCCAGAATGACCCCAGAACCAAAAACCTTTGGTCTACAGAACTCAAAGAATAGAAATGTTGCCACCGGAGCCTGTTAAGTAGTGAGAAGTCCTTCAATAAGGAAAACCTGACTTCCAGCATCAGGAGTAGCTTATACGGACTAATTCAAGAATAGCCAGTCAGCTTCCACATTTGAAATTCCCCTAACCCTTTAAATTTCACCCCAACCCTAGATTGGGGAGACAAATTTGAGAGCCTTGTCTCCTTGTCTATAGATCTCAAAATAAAGCTCTTTCTTTGCTCAAAAGCTACTGCTATAGTATTGGCTATGCATGTAGGGCAGGAAGCCCTCACTCAGCAATATGCTCCCCTGTCTTATTGTGGACCCCATCTCTGCTTCTAAAAATCCATTTCAAAGTGCAACATGAGGCTGCATATGCCCCTGAATGGTCAGGTCCCCCAAACTTTCCATTGTCATACTGAATATCCCCACATTATATAATTCCTTCCTTGTTATGATTGTTATCTTTCTTTTTTGCTTTATTCTTTGAAAGCTGCCGACCCATTTCAAGCTGAATCATGAACCAAGAGGGTTTAGCCCATGTCAGCTGTGGGAATTAAGAAACCCTAAGGAACTGGGTGGAGCTGGTATAATTAGAATGAGACGCAGCCTACGCAGAGACCAAAAGTGGCAGATGTGTAGCTGGTTTGGCTCACCTAGGGCATCCCCTACAAGCTGGTATGTGGAAGACATTAGTGAGAGGAGGACAGGAAACCTAAGGGATTGGAAAATGGGTCTTTTTCAACCTAAGCCCAAAAGAGAAAAGAGAAAAGAGAAAGACATCCACTAGCAAGAAACATACCCCTCCGAGCCCCTTCCAACACATACTATCTGGTCATAACATGATACTGAATGGAAGACTGTTCTCTTCTTTCCATGCCCATCTTGGTGGTCATGGTAGACATCTGTTATTTCTGCCTCCCCAGGGTCTGTCTCCTATTTCTTCTGTTAATAACACTCCCATTTCCGGAATGGAAGACTTCTTTCTTACTCAAAGCAATTGTGATGAGGGTGCCAGTCCTACTACCTGGCCCCACCCCCATCACCACTGGCCACAGGGATAGGCATTTGATCAAAACAGGTGAGAGTGTTTCTCATTCTGTAGGCATGAGTTAATCGCAAGGAGTGGAAGTGTAACCCAAGCCAGGTCAATAAAAACCTTTCCTGATATTTATGTAAAACTGGAATCTAGAGGAGAAAGCATTCTTTTTCCTCTGGAGTCACCAAGCTGCGACTATGTAAAACTAGAACTATCTCCACTATGTGGAGGACACGGCACAGTCTGTATGAAGAGGCCACACAGGTGGGATGGATATGGAGGAGAAAGAGGTGGGTAGAGGGAAAATGAGTTGGGTAAGAGATAAAGAAAGATGGGAGAGAGGCTGGGGAGAGTGGTGAGGGAAAAGAGATGGAAGAAGAGAGAAATGGGTGAGAGAGAGAAGAGAAAATTGGAGACAGGAAGGATGGGGCAGAAGACAGAAACATGGGATAGAAACGGGGTGAGAGAAGGATGAAGAGAGAGAAAATGGAGAGAGATGGGAGAGGAAAGTGGGGGAGAGAGATGAGGTATAGAGTGATGAGGGGAGAGAGGAAGGTGAGAGAAGTGGAGGAAGGGAGAAATAAGGGAGAGAGGGAAGTAAAAATGGGGATGAGAGAGAAAGATACAGGGAGAGACAGATGGGAAGCGAGATGGGAAGGGGTGAAGGAGAAATGAGAGGCAAAGGGGAGAGGGCAGCAACCTGATGGCTTCTCTTTAGGTCCTTCTTCCAGGCCACCCTGGAGGCCACTGGCATCCTCATGTGTACGTGGGTTTATAATCAGATTTGAGTTGGATCCTATCACTTATTGCAAGCTTGGCTCTCAGTGGCTTTGTTCTAGAACTCAAAGATGAACTGGAAGTTTCACGGGTCACCTCGAAACCTAATCATTCTTAGAATCTACTCAGCTGATTTTCATACTTCGAATAAATGGAGAAACTATAAGTTCCTTTCTGCCACCTGCAGAGAGCATGTAAAGATTGTCATTGCTTCCTTCCTACTTACTAATCGGTGTCTGACTATCGGAAACCAACCCTCCACCAAAAATACAAAAGAAAATATTTGGAGGTTAAAAGCAGCATTTAGGAGAAAATAATGTTGTACATTGTACCAAAATTTAATATGGCTTTATGCAAAATAGTAATGTGTCTGGTGATACAAAGATTCTTCTAAAGTAGGTTAATAACAATCCAATACTATTCTCCTTAGGAAAAAAAAATGAAAATGTATTTCAAAAATAAAAAGGCCTAAAGTAGCTGAATCTTGTACCCATTGACGGAGCTGATTTACATAGGTAGCACTTAACATTCCATCATCATTATCCTATCAGTCTCCTGTCTAACAAGCGAGCCTGAAGACGTTCAGTGTGCTTAGAGGTTAACAAAAAACCCCTATACCCACCAGCCAAAATGGTGGTAAATGACAAAAAAAAAAAGAAAGAAGAAAGAGGAAAAAAAATTTAGGCAGACAGATGAGACGAGAAAAAGACTGTCTCCCCCTTCCTTCTGTACCAATATAGTAACCTAAATGATTGAATAAAAGAAAACTAAATATTTAAGAATAAGATGTGGTTATCAAATGTGGAGGGGGGGAAAGGGGGAGGCATTATGATAATAGTTGAGTCTGCCTCTGCTAGAGGAAGCAGCTTTGAGTGTGCCCGCCTTGACTTAAATGGAAAGCAAATGTAAATGAATCACAGTTCGTCCTTTAGACTCAACTGGGTGAATATTTTCCGACTTTTTTTCTTTTAAAATGTTAAGTGAATCTAATTCTGATGTGAAGAACCAGAGAGAGTGCTCTGGGGAGACGCACGGGTCTGTCTGTGCACACGGCGTGGAGAGGGGCAGCACAGGGCCATCCTCCTCGTGTTGAGAGCTCCTTCTTGGCCATGTACTTGGCTGTGACCTTGCATATCCTATGGCCTCTTCAGTGCCTCTGCCAGCATATCAAGAAGGCCAGGAGGATCAGAGGCAGAATGGAGCCTGGGAGGCTTTAAAGCCAGGGACCTCCGTCACCCTAACCACTAGGTAATCACGAACTATATCTAGACAAGCCGAAAAGAGCCTTAGTTATGTCAAATGTGTGTTGCCAGGGTGGGTGTGGGAAGGTACCCTTTCAATCAGCTGAAAGAGAGGTATATGGAGGCAGAAGAAAAAGGAAAGGAGAAACAAAGGAGCATGAGAAGAAAGAGCAGGCAAGTAGGAGAGGGGAGGAAACAAAAAAGGCAATGATGAATAAGAAGACGATTGTAGAGGTGGAGAACAGATTAGTCAAGGGATATAAAAATTTTCTTACCCTCGACTCCTCTAGTTTCTTACTCTAAACACCTAAGTTGAGACACAGCTTTCCAGAAAATGCTCCAAATACAGCTGCCCATATCCTAGCCCCTGGGCAGGCATCATCCATGTAACACGTTGCTCGTTCCTACCATGTCTAAGTACACAGCAGAATCTGTTCTAACACAGCACGTCAGACAGTCACTGTTATAAAATAGGACAATGCCCTTAATATAAAAGCACCATCTCTAGGGCTCTTCCTCGGCCTTACATCCAGACTGTGTGCCCTCTAGCAACTGTCCACTCCACCTGGGATTGCTGCTAATGATGCTGACATGTATTTATAAGGAAAAGAGACAGAAGTCAATTAAATAGAGTGTGATACCAAGAGAAATATGCAGAAACTCCCCTCATTTCTTTTTTTTAACTAACAACCTTGGGCCATGTCCCTTTTTGTCCTGCCCCACAGTGTGACAAGACTAAACCAGACAAACCAGGTTCTCCCAGCCAGCAGTCTAGTCTATGAAAGAACAAAGATAAAATAAAGTGACAGCTTTTGAATATTAATAGGGCGTATCAGCAAGGGTGAGCAGCAAACAGTGGAAGTCATCCACAAGTTCTAAAAGCAGTTCCTAAAAGCCCGAATTCATCTCATCATTCCCCACTTAAGAATTCCACGAAGAAAATGAATCTTTATTTCAAAAATAAACTTCTGAGATGACTAGAGATAAAAGCAGAGAAAGAAATACTGAAGCACCACAGGACCATCCTTCACTCATCTCCCCCCCGGGGGCCATCACAATGCCAAGCATGTTATAGATGCCCAATAAATGTTTGTGGCATGCATGATGTGAAAAGAAAAGGAATGTTTTAAAATCAACTTCAGAACGGGAGTGGGCTTTGAAAACAGGCTGGCCCCAATCAGGATCACAGAAAGAGAAAATAGAGTTTGAGGTCCCTGAGATCTACTCCAGATATTTACCTACAGAATCTTTGGAGAGTTTCGATTTCTGAAGAAAAATAGAAACAAAGTTTTCTGGGGCAGCATATTTCTACCTCTCTTATGTGCTCACCCACCCACTCACATATTTGATCATCCATTCACTAAATGTTAGTGAAGTGCCTACTATGTGCCAGGCACTGGGCGAGGCTCTCAGACTCTAGTGGGAAAGAAAGCAAGCGACGGCTCAGCTCTCAGGAAACTTGTATTCACTTTGTCCCTTCTCCTTGCCCTAAATCTAAACCCGGGCCAAACCGTGATGTGCTTAAGCCATTTCAACAGCATGATTTGCTTCTCTATTACAAGTGTCCTTCATCCCCAATTCATCTTTCCCATCCACTCTGCACTAATTTTTCTAAAAGAAAATTGTCATCATGTTGTTCTCCTGCTCAAAAATCTCCACTGGCTCCCTATCATCTACAGTTCACTTGAGGACCCATCTATCAACCAGGTACTAGGATCAGGCATGAGGCTAAGATAAGGTCTACACTCCTCAACATACACTATGAGCTGTATTGGTTTATCATTGCTATACAGAAAGTGACCCCAAAGCTTGGCAGCTTAAAACAACAAGTGAGTATTATCTTTCTATATCTGTAGGTCAGGAATCCAAGAGAAGCTTAGCAGTTAAACTGAAACCTCAGTGAAATTGTCAGCCAAGGCTACAGGCATCTGAAGACGTGACCAAGGATCCGCTTCCAAGAAGACTCCCCCACATGGCTGTTGGCTAAGATCTTGGATGCCGAGCTGCCTGGGTTCAAATCCACCTCTCCTTTTGTAAGTTACATAAGCTCCATCTACCATATTTCCTCACCCATAAAATAAGGACAGTAGTACCTACTTTATAAGCTTGATGTGAGAATGAAATGAATCAACATTTATAAATTACTAAGAACAGTCCTTGGCATGTAATAGGTTCTATTATAGTATCAGTTAAATAATATAGATATTGTTCTTCTACATTCAGTTCAAGTTCTATACTTCAGTGCTATTGCCCACAGTGAACTCCTTCACTAAACCCCCAGTGCTGTAACTGTGATCCATTTTGACTCTGGTCAGACCCACGAGTTATCACTTAATTACCTCTCTTAGGCATGTCTCATCTCATCTCCCAATGGTTGTTTCTTGGCTGTCTTTAAATTCTGTACTTCCTGAGAGTGCCTAGGAAAAAGTAAGCATTCAAATCAAAAAGAAGCAATCGAGGAGTTCCCGTCATGGCTCAGCAGAACTGAATCTGACTAGCATCCATGAGGATGCAGGTTCAATCCCTGTCCTTGCTCAGTGGGTTGAGGATCTAGCATTTCCATGACCTGTGGTGTAGGTCACAGATGCGGCTCAGATCTGGCATTGCTGTGGCTGTGGTGTAGGCCAGAGGTTACAGCCCTGATTCGACCCCTAGCCTGAGAACTTCCATATGCCATGGGTGCAGTCCTAAAAAGACCAAAAAAAAAAAAAAAAAAAGAAGAGAGTAATTCATATCAGCCCCTATAAAAAATGCTGCTGCCTACAGTCTAGTCCCCCAAACACCAAGAAACCACACTTTCCATGTGACCCTCTGATACTATAAAGCTGACTTAAATTAGGCTTTCCCACAAGATCAGACACAGATCTCCCCCTTCCTCACCAAGGGGAACTTACAAAAACACCCAAGATGACAGGGAGGGACCCACCCCCAAGACCTGGAGGTAGAGGAAGGTAGGTGTGAGCCTTAGAAAGGAGGGCCCAGGTCCTGATACAAATGCAGGAAAAGCAAACTCAATAAAGAGGCTGAAACTTCAAAATCATCACAGACAAATGCTTCTTCTGCATCCCCAACTCAAACATGATGGAATTTTGGGACTCCTCATCTACACTTCTTTCTTAAAATGGTGGTATTTCCTAATAACTTACATCTTCTGAAGTCCCCGTTATGGCCCAGCGGTAATCAACCCAACTAGTATCCATGAAGATGTGGGATCAATCCCTGGCCTCGATCAGTGGGTTGAGGATCCAGCATTGCCCTGAGCTGTGGTGTAGGTTCAGATGAGGCTCAGATCTGGCATTGCTGTGGCATAGACTGGAAGCTGTAGCTCCAATTTGACCCCTGGCCTGGGAATTTCCATATGCCAGGGATGCAGACCTAAAAAGACAAAAAAAAACAAACAAAAACAAAACAGCATTTACAACTTCTGGTCACAGCCAAAACCTGTGCTGAGCCATTTCTCATACCTAGAATCTGCTGGTATATATCGAGGTGATCATATACGCAATGGCAATTAGTAGTTACCGGGGTGGGGTTGGGTTTGGCGGGAAATGTCACCCACCATCTCAGATAGAAGGTTCTAATCTTGATTTGGCCATTAAGATATTACATCCGTTCATAAAGTCATCCACTTATCATTAATTCATTCCTTTTGCAGTTAATCTCTAGGTACAGTGAGTGATACCAAGAAGTAGAATATAAGTGTCTGGGCTTCAAGTAAGTTACCTGAACTAGTCCCTTCTCTGGCGTCAGTTTCTCAGTCTATAAAATGAAGAGGTTGGACAAAGTCTCTAAGGTTCTTTTCACTTTAAAAAATTTCTCTTTTTCTGATTCTAATGCCTATTCTGCTTCGCCAGGCAGGGTTGCTATGAAGATGAAGTTAGAAAATGTGCATGAAAGTGCTTTGAAAACTATAAAGCACTTCTCAAAATGTGAGGCATTATCCTCATTGTTATTGCCATAGCCTCAACAATCCCTGGAGAAAACTTTTCAAAGACCTGCTTGATAACATCCCACTGGGACCCTAAATGAGAAAAGCTCTTCCTCAAGTCTCACTGGGATCTGTCCTGATGCTGGTAAGTCCAGGAAGTTGTTTCTGTACATTAGCAGCTTCTCACAGCAAATGCTTTTCAAAGATTGCAACTGCCCACAGTGGGTGTAGCGGGGGTATTATTATGTGACCTAATCCTGAGGTCTAGTCAAAATCCTGAAGGAAAAAGTCTGTGATCAATTAGTGATGTCTGCTCTGCGCATGGAATTGAGGAGCGGTCACCAGCTGATTGATGTTCCTAGACTAGGAATCCTTTTGTAGCTAGGCTGTATGAGCCTCAATTATGTCTCCGGCATTTAACCAAGTGTTTCGCAAGAAACATCTCATTTTTGAAGTAGGTACTAATGTTAATCCCATTTTACAAATGAGAAAACTAAGACCCAGAAAGGCTGACTTGCCTAAGATGGCCCTGCGAGTATGGGACAGAGGCAAAATTAGAAACAAAGGCTGAGCAATCCCAAGGCCAGGGTACTTTGTTGTTATAACATCACACTGAACTTTAGCTGGGTCTTAAGACAGCATACAAATAGGTAAACCAAAGGACCCCCTATGTTTTTCTTGAATAATAGATGAATTGCTAATATCAGCTCAAGGCTGGAAAGTTTTTGGCAGTCTCTGACTTAGCCCAGGGGTTGAACCACTAAAGCAGGGGCCTGAAAACTTTTTTGCTTGCACACTACATTAGTTTAAAAAAATCATGTCATTCAATCCAGTATATAGATATCTACTTATATATGCATGTGTATTTCGAATTGCATATGTGTATATATATATATATATATATATATATATATATACACCCATATATATAACAATACTAATGTATTAGATATATATTAAAAATATATCAAAAATAGAAAAAAATTCAAGGAGAAATCTATATAAATCCAAATTTTAAAATTTTCTACCCAAACCCCAAAGAGATTATTATGCCCAGTCTCTGGGGCACACACAGCCACTTCCTGTAACACACAGCAAGAATGATGTATTTTCTTTATTTTGCCTTTATTTCCTCTCTGGGTTCAACGTCAGGGCTGGCCCTAGATAAAATGATCAAGAACAGGGTAACTCCCTCTCCCCACCCACCCGTCACTACCTCTGCTCCCCATTCCCACCCTTCACTCTTATATTCCACACTACCCTTTCCCAGGCTCCCAGGCACACCAGGTATCTTCATGCCGTTCATACCCACTGCCCAAAGTCCCCTACTTTGAGTTCTTATCCAGGGCTGGCATCTCCCACTACAGCCAATATCCATGCATTTATACATTCATGCATTCTTGCAGCACTTACTGAGTCCCTGTTATAAGCAAGCACTGCGGGAACTTGAAGAATCCAAAGATGAACCAGTTCCAGGCAGAGCCAGACCAAAAGAGGAATTAACGCATACATATAACTCCATATGATATTAGGCTGAGGTTCACTAAGACAGACTCAGGAATGACTTCCCTTAGAAGGATCCAGAGAATAGGAGTGAGTAAGAAGGCCCTGAGCATGGGTGGGTGGGACTCAGAAATGGCAAGAAGCACACTTCAGGGTCAAGAGCTAGTGGGGAAGAAAGCCAAAGAGGTCGGAGAACTTTCTAAATGGAACAGGTGTAGGGGGTTAAAATAATAATCCACCTGGCAGAGAGCTGGCCCTGTGTTCTGCAGCACAGACAACAATGTTCACACAAATAAGAAAAGACCAGAGTGGCTGCAGCAAGACAGAGAGTGCAGGACTTGATAAGACTGATGGACAGCCATGGCTCAAACCCTGACAGGCTCACAGGCTGAGTTAATTCATTGAGGGGAAAGTATGCAGAACAGCCGAAATCAGATTTACTTTCAAGAAAAATTATTCCGGCTGCAGTGTACAGAGTAGATTGAAGGCAGGTAAGGGAGGGTTCATCACCTGGACACCTGCCTCTGGGACTGAGCGCATCACCCCGAGCACATCACCCCAGCTGCCCCGGAGCCTGCCCACCATCAGGACTAACCACAGAGCACAAACTGCGAAACAGCGGCAGGAGAACTCCCGCTGCAGCCCCTGCACATTTCATAGACCAGCCCCTCCCTCTGCAGCCTGGTGACTTGGGGAAAAGAGTTCCAGGCTCTGGGCCCTTGACAGCCCAGGGTGGGCCTCCTCCTGGCAGGACAGATTCTTCTCTTGGTCAATCAGAAGCTGGAGAATCAGATTTCCCATTCGGTTCCCAGGGTGCTGGGGCCCAAGCCGACACGCTGCTTCTTTAAACGTATTATGAAGATTATCAGCAATGTATCAAGGTGTCTTTGCAGAATGGTATAAACTTCAGCTGCACTACTTATTGCCATAAACCACACTTCCAGGTTTTTATTTATATGCGCATTAGTTCAATATGATTGGATCTGTAGGCAGCAGAGGGGATTGAGGTAATTTATATATATATCAATAAAGGTCTCCAGCCAGCCACTGGGTGCTCTAAGGGGAACAGGAGTTCCATTTAAAACATTAGCAACTGGAGAAATTGAAAATAACTCTCTATTTAGAGGCCAAGGATTAAGGCATTTTGCAGGGAAGATCTCAGCCCAGTCAAGCTATGCTAAAAAGGCTGTTAAAATGTCATTTGGCTGATAGGTAAGCCCCAGAATTTACCTTAACCCCTTCACTTCAACTGGATTGTTTTCTGTTTGACCCTAGGCAGGGGCAGCACAGTGGTGGGAAGGGTGGCGGATGGCACAGGGATATGTGGGCTCTGCTTCCTAAGGACATGTTCACTTTCTACTGGTAGCATCATCTCAGCGAGTTTTGCCACGTCCATTGGGTGAGGTCTTCCTGAGACTTTTGGTCAAGGTTCTCTGCGGTCCCCAGCAAAGAGGCCTCCTTGTCCAAACAGCCGACTGGACTATCTCTCCTCAGGTTTCAACTAATGATAAAACGCCACCAGTGGGGGAAATGGTGGGAAGTCAACTTTTCCTGGCAATGGTGCCCTGAAGAGACTGCTGCTTCCTGCCATCTACTCCAGTGGAGCCTCTCTCACCCCTGGGTCTTGTGCTTTCTCTTCCATTTTATGAACTGTGAAATAGACTTCCAATGAGTTTAGCTTACATAAGCCAGAGATTCTGTTGCTTGCAACCAAGGAACCTATCTGGGTGAGCCACTGAGGGCCAGAAGCCCAGGGATTGCTCCCAACGTTGGCTTTGTGACCACAGACATGTATCCTCCCTATTCTGGGTGTCAATTTTCTTATCCGTAGAACAAAAACATGGGAAGAGGCCAATGGTTATTAAAACTTAGGGTGTGTCAGAATCATTCAGGGATCTGAACATTTAGATTATGATTTCACCATTTTGGGGTGGGGCCCAGGCATCTGTCTGTAACCAGAAGTGACTCTGTGTCCATCAAGCTTTAAGACCGCATTTTCTGCTTCCCTTTTTTTTTCTTCTTTTTTTTTTTTTTTGTCTTTTTAGGGCTGCACCCACGGCACATTGAGGTTCCCAGGCTAGAGGTCGAATGGGAGCAGCATCAGATCTGAGCCACATCTGCGATCCACTGAGCAAGGCCAGGGATCGAACCTGCGTCCTCATGGATGCTAGTCAGATTTGTTTTCACTAAGCCATGATGGGGACTCCAAGACCACATTTTTAAATGATGTTCTCCGGGGCCATTTGTTCTGGGAAGGACCCATAGCCAGGCACTGGGTGAGAGAAAAGTCGACACAAGTGGCTCTCGTTTCAACAAGGGCAGTTTTCCTTTTATGCTTGATATATTGAGATTCTATATTAAATTTCCTCTGTAAAGGGAGAAAAAACCAAAATCACTGGACTAAGATCACTAGATGATCTCTAAGGAACTTGACTCTTCTAATTCCACAGAGCACCTCCTACGTGGACTCTGAAAGGAAGCAGGTGTCAAACCCTTTGGGGAACGGACAACTGCATTTACTTTACTTGAACTTGAGCTTAGGGAAACAAAACCAAGACCTCAATCCCCAGAAATCATCTTTCTAACAAACCCACAAGCAGGAGTTTATTACCCTACTGGTAAGGATGCAACAGATGAGGCCCTGAATGGCTGGCCTGGTGCGAAGCAATTAGATAACAGTGGAGCCCAGTGACCCTTCAGTCACACTGAAGGGCTCCTCCTACAGTGCCTCTTCCTGCCGTGGTATTTGAAACACCATAAACTGGAGCCAGAGGAGATCCATAAACAGCCCAGTTCTTATTTTTTACTTTAGAGTCCCTATGTGGCTTCATTTATTTTCAAAAGAGCATGTGACATGTTCGTTGGCACCTTACCTGCCATAAAATATCTGTTGACATTTGTGGTTTGGGGCTGGATTGGATTAGTGGCTGTTTCATTCCATTCACCTACTGCATGTAACACCAGGAGAAACACCACTCTACCCTGAGCCCCCTGTCACATCTTCTGCGCTCTACCCAGAGCAACCCTTATGAAAAAAGAGCTACCCTGTCTTTTACCAGCTCTGCAAACTTAGACAAGGCATGGAAACTCTGTCTCCATTCCTTGGCCCCCATGAGGTTGCTGTAAGGATGCCAAGGAAGAAGAGGTTAGTGACAGTGGCTAACATTTTTTCCACCGCTTAACAATGGCACAGACCCTGAGCTTTGCTGCTTACGCCAAATTGCCTCAGTTAATCCTCTCCCAAGTCTACAGAGTCGGTACGACTCTCATTGACCCCATTTTAGAGAAGGAAAAATGAAGGCATGAACAACTTAAGGAACTTCCCCAAGGTTATACAGCCAACAAGTGGTGGAGCAAACTTCAGCGTCAGCAAGTCTGACCCCATGACTGTGTGTTTCATTGCAACGCTATGTCCACTGAGCTTTTCCACGCCCGGCTGAAAAGCCTGGCATGTTGGGTAGAAAGAGGGCTCCTAGAGTATGCTGGCAGAATCAGATGTGGAGGGTGACCTAGAGTCAAATCATGCAAAATAAAAACATGGTACAATGGAAAGAACAGCAACCTAGGCTTGTCCTCACTAGCAGCAGGATGTTATGCCCCTTGTCCTCCATGAGGCTCAGTCTCCTCATCAGCAAAATGGGGGAAATCTTTCCTACCTTGGAGAGCGAGTGAAAAAAATAGCAACGTGTGCATCTGCACTACTAAGCACTCAGGAAACATGAATGATGTAATGTGTGTGACAGCATGACCAAAGGCTAGTGCAGAGGAAGACTACCATTCATATAACGTATTATTATATTTTAGAGGAACACAGAGTTCCTTCCAAGATTAGAAAGCCAACTAAGAGTTTTCTCCATAAGATGAACTCACAGAGAGCGTGAGTCCAAAGTCCGTAGAGATAAAACAAACAAGCAACAAACTTCTCTCCATCTCCTACCCATGGGTCAAAAGTCTTGAAATTCCTACAAAAGGAAATCTCTACTACATGTCAAGGCATTATACGTGAAGGACAACTTAAGGATTAACCCGTGGGGAAGCTAGTCTTGTTTCTATTTATTCAGATAGGATTTCTATTGATATGTTTATGTGTATACTTTTAGATATATTTCTATACACACACTCACAAATATTTATTTTAATGAGGTCCTATTACATGTGCTAATTTTGAAATCCACTTTTTTTACTTAAAAATATACCACAGACATCATTCAATGCCAATACATTCAGATACACATCATCACTGTGAAGCCTTCATAATAATCCACTTATACAGATACACTCTGATTGACTTACTAGAAATTTAAATGGCTTTCAGTTTTTGCTCTCATGAACAGCACTGAAGGAGTTCTTGTTGTGACTCAGCAGCAGTGAACCTGACTAGTATCCGCGAGGACTTGGGTTCGATCCCTAGCCTCGCTCAGTGGGTTAAAGGATCTGGCGTTGCGGTGAGCTGTGGTGTTCAGTCACAGACTCGGCTCAGATCCCACGTTGCTATGGCTGTGGCACAGGCCGGCGGCCTGGGAACTTCCATTTGCCAGGGCACAGCCCTAAAAAGACAAATAAATAAATACACAGCACTGAGACAAATACCCCAGTACATAGACAATTTTGTGTGCTTATGCTTTAAGGCCTTAGGTTAAATTCCTGGATATGGATATACAACGGCAAAGACACACATATTTGAAACCTTCCTACAGGAGCTTCTGGGTTGAGAAATGCATCCAGATGCCAAGAGGGGGCACACCCCAGTTTCACTGGGACAGAGGCTCCTCCCTTAGGGACCTTTTGGGACCTCGCCCCATGTGACTCTTCATCTGGCTATTTATCCTCTATAATGTCCTTTAAAATAAGCTGGTAAACACGGGGCTAAGAAAAATAATGTAAGATCCACCACTGGCCAAGTGCAGGGCTAGCATTTAAAACAAGCCTGTGGACCCCAAAGCACATGTCCTTTCTGCTCTTGCTGGGCTTCGTCCTGACTTGTAGGTCTAAGATTCAGGTCCTGGCACTGGGCACACTGAGAACAAAACTGCAGAATGAGAAGACTGTAGCCAGTATGAACAAGTTAAAGACTGAATGGTCGTGAACTGACGTGATTTCAGCAACACTGTCAGGGGATTAAATGTACCATGCAAGAACCTCTAAGAAGTTAGGTACAGATTTGAGCAGAAGAACGTGGCTGTAGGATGCTGGGAACTTGAAACAGCTTTAAAGGATGCATTACAGATTTAGAGAGAAGGGATGAAAAACTTAGACTTCTTAGCCTGAAGAAAACAGAACCATGTAGTAATTCAATTATGACTTGAAACTATGGGAAGATTTATTCAATCAGGCTGCAGCTGAATCCACGATGTGTGCCTGGCTTGATATGTAACTTTACACACAATTCTCAACATTTATGCTTGAGAGGGTTTAAAGAAAGCATATTCACATCTTACTTTTTTTTTTAATTTAAAAAATAAAAAATTTTCTATATATTTCCAAACTGCTTTGCTCCAAAAAGGTGTTCCTTCAGACTACCTTAGGGACCTTAGATTCACTCCTCCTTTAGGTATGAGAGTAGAGAGACTTAATATAACTAGCTGGTTGAACCATACGAAATCGGCCTATCTGTGGGTCAAAAGCGTTTAAATATTGATAAATTCATACAGTTCAACCCGATAATTCATCCCTAATGTGAACAAAGTGGTGCCCTTCCATTTTGAACACTGTGTTGGGCATTCACAAAAGGGCAATTCACATATTTGCATTGTGACCCTTTTTTAGGTGGGATGGAGGATGAAATAAATGGAGACTGTTTCAATTCCTCCTCTGAAAATGCACCAGTTTTCTGAAGAATGACTTTCCAGTCTGAAAACAGTCTGTTCTTGAATAAGGGAAAGCACTGATTCTGAGCCGCTTGGTGGCAGAAAGTGATTTGTTCCTCTACCACACCTCTCCTGTCAAAGACGAGATCCAATAAAACTGAAAAGAGACCGGTGTGCACTGTCAGATTCCTTGAAACCGTCTCTCTACACACCAACTAAATCTGAAGGAAAGTCACAGTTAAAGAGCCTTCCAGTAACCTAACCATAGGACACTCTATTTAACTTAAAATGTTAAATTTATTCAAATTAAATCAAAAAGTTAACTCTCCTGACAAGCCACACTGAAACTCTCAAGGCTCTGAGAAGTCCTGCAGTAAAGAAATCCACACCTTTCCTGAACCCTGCACCTCTCACACTTGTCTGATCACAAATCCCTTTGATCACGTCACTTATTACCATCCAGTGGAACAGACTCAAAAATGTCCAAAACTCTCACTTTATTAGAGAAGAACCTAGGTCATAAACATTATACAGCATTAGCACTGTTATCTCAAGCCATTTAGCAGGTATTTATTGAGTGCTGGCTGTGTGTCAAAATCTGTGCCAGGCACTGGCAAATTTTGAATAGGACCTAAGCCTTGATCTCGAAGACATTATGATCTAATGGGGGGAAAATGAATCAACAGGTAATTTCAACTTAATGTAACTTGGAATAATCTAGAACATGTGGCTACGGAATACTTAAAATTTGGCTTCTGAAACTGAGGAACTGAATTTTTCATTTAATTTTAATAAACTTAAATTTAAAAACTAAAGCTGTATGAAATATCTTTCTATTGATTGCACCTTTGTTGTTTTGGCAGGATTCTATTTCTCTTTAACTACTGAAAATTTACATTCTAAATTGAGTTGAGCTATAAGCATAAAATGTACACAAGATTTCACAATGGTTCCAAAAATTATAAACCATCTCATTAATAACTGTATTGATTATATATTAAAATATTAATGCTATAGCTATTTAGGGCTAAATAAGAGAAATTATTTAAAATTAATTTCACCTGTCCCTTAATTTCTTTTTTTGGACTTTTTAGGGCCATACCCGCGGCATATGGAGGTTCCCAGGCAAGAGGTCTAATCAGAGCTACAGCTGCTGGCCTACACCACACCCACAGCAACACAGGATCCGAGCCACATCCTGCAACCTACACCAGAGCTCATGGCAACGCCAGATCCTTAACCCACTGAGTGAGGCCAGGGATCGAACCTGTGTCCTCAGAGATGCTTGTCAGATTTGTTTCTGATGAGCCACAATGGGAACTCTCCTTATTTCAATTTTTAATATGGCTGGTAGAAATTTTAAATTACATACGACATTCATTATTTTTCCTTTTGGACAGAGCTGGTCTAAAAGATTTAGAATGGTCAGGAAGCAGGAGCGCCCAACAAAGATTTGGGAAAGCTTTGTAAGAAGTGATTTTTAAGATGAGACCTCATGGAGGAGAAGGAATGAGTCAAGAAAAGGGAGGAAGAAAGAGCGGTACTGAAAGAGGGAGTGACCGTGCAAAGGCCCAGAGGCCACCTGGCTCCAGATCAGTATCATTTCCAGTGCACTGCACCTTCTCTGCTCCAGGCCCCCAAATACTCCACAGATCTCTGACACTGAAACCACCAGAGGCTCTTTATTTGGAGTGAAATATCTCTGAAACCACCTACAGATATTAGGTGCTTGGAAAAGAGTACTTTGATCACATTGCACAAATCTTAAAGCTAAATATAGATTCCACTCTTGAGCAGGCTCCTGAGTCATTCGAAAGGTGCAACTATTTTTGATGTGCTCAAAGGAAACTTCCTTATAGGAGACAGCTCCCACCAAAGCAGACCGCTCCCAGTAAGTGTCATTACAATTGGCTGTCGCCAAGGACAGGTAAATGGCCTGGAGCAGGTGCAGGGAGGGAGCTCAGCAGGCAAGGATGGGTGCAGAGGGGGATGCTAGGAGGCCATCTAGAATGGTGGTGAGAGTTCAGGTCCTAACCATCACTTATCAGCTGCATGAAACCAGACAATCGCATAATCGCTCTAGGTCTCAGTCTCCTCATCGGTAACTGAGGAAAAGAGTAGCATCTATCTCCCTTGGGAGAGCCCGCTTAGTGTACTGCAGGGTGCTGAGCAGCATGCCTGGGCTTTACTCACCAGATGCCAGAATCACCTCTCACCCCAGATATGATGACCACTAACGTCTCCAGGCACTGCCTAACATCTCCTGGGGTGCAAAACCACTGCCCGCTGAGAACCTGCAATCTACTGAACAAGTTGTTGTGAGGATTAAACAGAATCTTGCATGAGCAGTGATGGCACAGTACTCAATGAAGTTTTGCTAAATAAATATCTAAAACAAAGGGAAGAAAAGCTCCTACAGGGATGACAATGGCACTGAGCAGATCTGCCATTTCGTGAATTTAACCAGCCGTCACTTTCACCCAGGATCTTCCATCTAGTCTCTCCCCTCCTCCCACCCCAAGAAGCTAGGCCCTGGGTCTCCTGGGTAATATGGGGAGAAAGGCCCTGCAAATGGGACACGACTGCCTCAATGGATTTAATGGTGCTTTTTAAATGTGGATAATTATGGGGCCTCTTCTAAGCAAGTGCACCAGTGGCAGGAGGCTGCGGGCTCTGGGGCACTGTGGGCCCACATAGCTCAGCTCTGTCGAGCTGATGGTAATGTTATTAAATGTGCTCTCTCCTTTTATTAGGCATCTTAATAACCTCTAAGTTGCACCCAGGAGAGTTGGTGCAGAAAAGGAATTCTGGCCAACCTAATTTGTATTTGAAAATACCCCATAGGCCAACGGAACAAGATTCAGATGAATTTCACAGGCAGCTGAGGGCTACACAAGGCAAGTGTTTCCAAATTGTACTCCTTCATTGAATGCAAAATGCCTGCCCCCTGCCTCCCTCCCCTACCCCCGGTCTTTGTCCTCCTTTTCTGCCAAGGCCCCTGCACCCCACACATGCGTATGCAACTCACTCTCCAGCCTCTGTTAAGAGAAAAGACTTAATGTGGGTGCTCCCTCGTCTGTAGTGAAATAATGATGGGAGAGCATACTTATTGACCATGTATTACCCTGAGCCAGACCCCAGTGCACTCCTTAGAACAACCGAAAAGACGAGTGCTATCGTCCTCCCCCTTGTATAGTTGAGGAAACTGCAGTTTGAAAAGGTCAGCATCTTGCCAGAAAGAATTACACAGCTAGATAATTACAGAGTATGGACAGAAACCTAATTCCACTTAACTCCCGAACTGCTGCTCCTCACCACCGCCTAACAGGTTTCAATCATGGGGCGGTGACAAGGGGTGAGTCCATTTATTAGTGCACCAAGTTTGGGTGACTGTATATTAGAAACTTGTATGAAGTTCTAGGAAAAGACACAGCCCCTACCCTCAGAGAGTTCATAATGGAAACTATGCACAATGCAAAGAACATTTTAAAGGAATCAGGAAAGAGGAGTCACAACTCATATTCATTCAACAAACATTTTGTGTGAAGCTACTCCAGGCAGTGTTCTAACTTGGGGCAGGCACGGAGGGGGGCGGGGATATCACCATGGCCACAAAAAAAGTCAGTGGATTGGGGAAACATTCCAGGTATAGAATGAACAATCTGCCAGTCTTCACTGAATGGCTAAGAAACAGAAAGAAAGCAAAGAGGACTCAGATTTTCCTCGTGCAAGAGATGGTGAGGAGGAGCAAGCCAGTAGCTAAGGCTGAAAGGTGGGATTTCTGGAAGAAGTAGTGAGTTGGTTTTCGGGTAGGTTAAAGTAGAGTTGGCATAAGGCATATTAGTCTCTTGTTGCCACCGTAACAAATTACCATAAATTTAGTGGTTTTAACAACACAAGTTTAATTTCTTCCAGTTCTGGAGGTCAGAACTCTACCATGAGTCTAAAGGGAATAAAAAGCAAGGAATTTCCAGGGCTGGTTCTTTCTGGACAGTTTGGGGGAGAATCTGTTCCTGGTCTCTTACAGATTCCAGAAGCTTCTGGTGTTTCTTGGCTCCTGGCCCCATCACTCCACTCTCAGCTTTCTTGTCACAGAGTTCTTCTCTGTCCTCTTGTGTCCCTCTTCTAAACACAACTGTAATGACATCATTCCACTGGGAAATTTTGGATAATTTCCCCATCTCAAGATCCTTAATGTAATCACATCTGCAAAGCACTTTTACTATCTAAGGTAACGTTCACAGGTTCCGGGATTAAGACATGGATGTAATTGGGAAAGTCATTACTCAGCCTACCACATATTCATAAAGACATGTTCTACATGCGCTCAGAAAGGTAAGTCTAGAACTTACAGGAAATAATATCCATTCATTCAGCCATTCAATTATCATTTACTAAGCAGTTCACACTGTGTCCAGAAGATAATCACACCCAGGGAGCTGATTTGGGACTTCAGCCCCAAAACTTAGAGCTGATGGTATAGAGAGTGAAAAGCAGAGAACTGAGGAAAACATTTTAGGGAAATCCACACATTTCTGGAAGAGACAGGACAAGGGGAACCAGTGTGAACTGGTCCAGGTTAAGACATGTGGCACCGTTTACACAGATTTGTTTGTATTATACGTGTGACTATGGGTGATTTTATATATATATAAATATATATATTTTATATCTATAAATATGTATGTATTATATATATTAGAATGTGCATATACATTATGTATATATGTATTATATATGTGTGTGTGTGTGTGTATGTATATATATAGAATGTGCTTTAAAAATATTTCAAAATAGGCCGTCTGGTGGCAGGATCAGGGAGGAATTCAAGTAGATTCTTCCTGAGTTCAGCATCTCTGGAAAGTCTGTTCTCCAGGCTGTAATCACCACCAGTGACTTGGTTCTGGCCTGTCCGTCCCCTCTGCCTTTCTCGGCCAAGAGCAGCCATGGAGCACTTCACATCCAACCCCTACAGCCTGAGCTCTTGGCTGCCCCAGTAATGGAGGCAGCAAGAATTTAATCCGTGGCAGCCTCAGGTGCAGAAAGATGATACTAAATATTTCATTCCTGGGATGATGGGAACTGGAAGCCCCTGGAGAGGATCTGGCTGAATCTTTTAAGTGAGCCCTTCCAGGAATCCATTGGGTAACCATGCTATTGGCAATAATGACTGCCACTCAGACCTTAGCTTCCCAATGGGAGAGGAAGCAGCACTGATGTGCAGCAGTGCTAAAAGGCCAGCTCCAACTCTGGTTATAAGACATTAACTGTGTTTTTTTTTTTTAATTCTGCTTTCAGAAGTTTCCTGTCACATCTTTGGAGCCAAAAGATATTTGTCATCCATCCCCCCCTCCTTTTTTTGTTTGTTTTTCATAAAGAGCCAAAAGAAAGGAAGGTAAAAAGATCTAACAAAGAGAAATCATTTAAGGTACATTTCTTCTCTTCGGGAAATTACCTGCTTTGGCTTACAATTTTAACTCCTCTCAGTCTTTAATAGCTAGCTCAAGAAGACAGTAAGTGTTAGAATGGACAAGAGAAAAACATGCATTATCTTGGGAAATTGCATAGATCGTATTGGTAAGCAAATACCATTTGTAAAGCACCGAAGTATTAAAATGAAAAAAGAGACTATTTTTTCTCTAAAAATTAAGTGTTTTGAAAAACTGGATTAGATTTTTTTTCATTATGCTTCACAAAACTGAAAACAGATGGTATGCACTATATAGACTTAAACACACACACATACACATACACACACACACACACACACACACACAGAGAGAGAGAGAGAGAGAGAGAGAGAAAGTGAAAAAGGTCAGCTACAGTGTAACAGGGAGGTAAGATGACCTGAAATATGACCCCTTTGCCCTTAAGACCTGAATTTAGATCTGGTTTGTGACTCTGGGTCAGAGCTGCAGACCCTGAAGGAGTGAGGGGTAAGCTGGAAGTCGAAAGGCTAGGAGCAGAAAGCAGGGCTACAGGCATTTGGATATGCCCGCTTCCCCTCTCCCTCGCACCCTGCCACCCTTCCAGATAAAGCTCCTTCAGGATGCTCCACCACCCAGCCCAGGTTCTTCTGCCTCCTCTGAACTTTGGTGCTAATTGGACCCCGCCTTTGTCATGGATCCGGCGTCCTTCAAAGATACAGTGAGTTTCTTGAGAGGCAGTTGGGTGGCAACCATTAGGAGCATGCATGATTCCTTCCCCTTGCTTCCTAGATTAGCCCGGGGATGGGCTCTACATGCAAGCAGAGCAAATATTTATATCCTCTGCATATTTGTATCCTGTGTTTTCCAGGGAGTGGTAAGTACTAAAGGAAGTGTGAAAGATGACTTGAGGTAGTAGTACCGGGATATTCTCTAAAGACAAAACGTTACATAGTAAGCATTTATACACACTAAATAGAAAGCAGTTTCTATTTAGTATCAATGATATTGCTTTGTGTCTTAGAAATAAACATATTAAGAAACCCTCCAAATATCATAACTCTGAAATGTAAATGTATATATTTGTTTTCAAAAATAAATTAATATAGAAAAATTAAGCAAAAGTTCACATGAAATTTAGTTATGGAAAAAATCACGAAGATGCTGTGCAAAGACTCAAGTGGTAGAAAACACTGCCTTATGCCACTTAACACCATATTCTCCTATTGTCCTACAATTATTCCTCAGTTGGAAGTATCTCAAAACACTACGGTTTGTTATCGTTATCGCAGTGTTTTTCATCCTGAAAAAAAAAAATCTCAAGAATAAAGACATAGAAGCCTTCGTCATGATGACATTTTATTGCCTTGATAGTCAAGGCAATGAGCTCTGGAGTAAGAACAGACCTCTGTTTAAATTCTGGCACTGCGATTTTTCTAGCAGAACTTCTAACTGTAAATAATTATGTGCTCAGTGCCTCAGCGTTAAGTGTTATGAGGAGGAAATTAAGTAATGCTTGCAAAGTGCTAGCTTGGTGCCTGGCACAGAGAAAGAGCCTAATATATGGTAGCTCTTATTGTTAACAATAATAGTAGCATCAACAATAACAATAAAAATTGACTTTTTAATGGAAATCACGTCTTTTAAATGGCTTTTATCCAGTCCTTAGCATTTATCCAACCCATCTACTGGGTGCCAAGTACTGTGCAAGACAGCAATTCAACTGTGGGATGAGAAATGCATGAATTCAGGATAGGCAGGGTTGGGAAACAGTCTCTAGAATCAGGCTGCCTATTTATTTTCAAGTCCATTTGAAGTTCAAGTCCATTTAAGTCTAGTTGTGTCGCCTTAGGCAAGTGACTTATCTTTCCATGCCTCGGTTTTCTCATCTATAAAATAGGATTAATAATAATAACCACCTTGTAGGTTGTTGTGAGGATTAAATGAGTCCAGGAATATAAAGCATACTGACACTACCAGAAATGTAACTGAACACAGTAAGGCCAAATTTTTTTAGCTTTTACTGTTGTCGTTCTTGACTTCATCAGGCTACCACATAGTCTTCCACGTTCCTTAAACAGGCAACTGCTTTCCAAACTTTGCATTTGCCACATATTATCCCTTAGCACTAATTCAGAAACAAAGATGTAGCCATGTAAGGATGTATGAGGTTCATCTACTGAGAACATTTTATCCCTGAGCTCAATTACTTCATACAGACTCAGATCAAGCCACTTTTATAATGAGAGTAGAAGATCACCTACAGCTTGAATTCTCACAATAACTAGGAAAATTTCCACCATCATCCTCTATACATAGACACTAGAGCACACACACAAACACACCCCTTCCTACTGCATGAAATTTTTTTTTACTGAAAGTGGTGTTAATGTAAGTATTGAACAAAGCAATTGCATACTTGAACCTAAGACCAGTATGGAGCACACATTGACATGGAGCCTTCCATAGGAATAAGACTGGTTCTCCAGGCACAAATATACTATCTGTATGGACCCAAGACAAGCTATAAAGAGCCCAACTTTTTTTTTTAAATTCAAACTCTTTTTTGTTTTCCCTTATAGAAAATCCAGACAGCTATCTAAATGGTCAGATTCAACATACAGATAATGAACCTGCATGAACCCAGCCCCAGAAAGTGTCAGACCACCCATCCTTTTGACAAGTGAAACCAGTCAAGTCAAGACATTCCAGCCAAAACTGTGCCTGCTCCCTCTGATGGAAATAACTGCTTCAACCCAGGCTGTGCCAGTGTAGCCCCAGACATAAAGGTGATGAAGGGCTGTTTTCAAAGCCCAAAGTCTTGCCTCAGGACCATTTAGAAAACACTGCTGGCTAGGGAGCCATCATACGCACAACTCAGTGAAATATTACCCCTAATTGAGTGGGCCATTTGAGAATGCGACCAAGAGCATGTCCAAGGAGTCAGCATTCCTCTTTACAACTCCCCAAGCCCCTCCTGGGTTAGCATCCATTTAAAGAAAGAGAGAGAAAAAAAAGATGACTTTCATCACTTAAGTGTAAATGAATCAAAGTATGATATGGATAGGGGAGCAATCAGCTTCCCCTGATGATTGATCTGTTAAAGGAAATGAAGGGCTATTCATTCCGGATGTGATGCTCCCGAAGCACCCTGCTAGGTCATGGATTCCAGCCCCCTCAGATTCCACAGACACAGGAGGATACCCAGGAGTTCAGTCGGGGTGAAGAACACAGGGGAGTTGGTGGCCTTTAAAAATGAGAAAGCTCTGGATGCATCAGATCTCTTCCCCAAGGGCAAGCCAACGTGATCTCCAAGTCGTTCTTCACAATTTCCTTTCAAAGACTCTTGGAGAAATTAATTCGAAAGCCACTTTTGAAAAGTCAAGTATCTTCCAATACTAAAGAGATATACTCAAGTCAAAAGTAGCAAACTGGTTTCTTTTCTTTGGCCCCAACACAGTTTTGTTGTTTTTCTTTGAAGTCGTTGTCAGTATTTTCAAATTAGGATAATTCACTGGGATTTTGCATCTCTTGAAGATTATCTGATCTTCTGGGTCCACGTGGAGAGGGTCAGCTGAAGCTGAGTAGCAGGGGCCCCTTCATACAGTCTATGTGGTCCCCACGTGGCCTTCCTGTCACATCTATAGGAGCTGTGGCCTCCACAGGCACTGACTTTGCAGCTGTTGTTAGGAGGTTGCTCTGGTGCCTGTTTAGACAGAAACCAGCTCTGATCCCCTGGGCTTGACCAAGAATCTATGTTACAGACTGAATGAAAATAAAGTAAAAAGTATTTCCAATTGGTTTAACATGAAACCTCACCCAATAGAAGCCTCACGCTGGGTGGGGACGAACTGGGTCACTGAGATCTCTCTTGGAAAGGGTGAAACAGCTGTAAGGTAGCTTTAGCCAGCTCTCAGTTTTCCATGAGGCCTGCTGTCTATCCTAGTCTTGTAAGGACCAGAATCCAGAATAACCTGTCTACTGAGGGTCACTAAACTTTGCAAACAACTCTTATTTCTAAAGATAACCTAAGCTTGTCTCTTCTTAGCAATATTCAAGACAGAAATATGTGCCCTCTGCCTATCTCAAAGCTCATCAATACGGGGTAATTTTGCTTCAGAAGAAAGCACAGCAGAGGGGTAATAAGCAGGGCCTCTAGAATCCTGACGGCTAAATTCGAGTCCCCATTCTAAGCTTTACTAAGTGATCTGAGGCAAGTCTCTTTACCTCCCTCAGCCACTGTCTCCTCTTATGCAAAATGAAATTAGTAACCACATCACAGTGTTGTAGTAATTCAAGTACGCATGTAAAACACTTAGTAAAGGACTTGCTTCTATAACATATATTACATAAATATTAGGTTAATGAATGAAATCTAGATTATGAAAAATTTCACCCCTAACTTGTTTAAACTTCTTGCTTTCCTTTCCTTTATTTCTTGCCCCTCCCATCAGCTACCCCATCTTAACTTGTGTATCCCTACAGGTTGTCCTTGTGTCCCCAGATCTCCTCTCTCACTGGAATATCCTTCTTTTTTCCTCTGCCTTTAATTGACCCTAATCCACATATTAAGGCTTAGTTCAAAGTCACCTTTCCTACAAAGGCTTTCATGACTATCCTAAGCATAGCGTGATTTCCCCTTCTTCTATAATGCAACCTAGGAACTATGGCTATTCCAGAACTGCCCAGACCACCGAAATAAAAATGATACTGCTGCTCATTAACACAGCAACCTGAATGTGGCAACAAGAAGGAATGATGTCCAGCTTTTCCTCCCCCCATCACTGTCATATCTGGATCTGCAGATAGGACATGGACGCTCCACACTACTCAAAGGTTTAGAGGCATTCACCTCAAAATCTCCTATAGGAAGTTTTTGATACTAAGAGCTAACATCTACTCCCCAGTCACCGTAGTTACTGATCCACATACGATCAAACTGAAAGATATTAAAATAAGAATTTTCAGTGGGATGGACTGGGAGTTTGGGGTTCGTAGATGCAAACTATTACATTTAAGATAGATAAGCAAGGAAGTCCTACTGTACTGAACAATCTCGTGATAGAACATGATAGAAGATAGTACGAGAAAAAGAATGTATATGTATGTATGACTGGACCATTTTGCTGTACAGCAGAAATTGACACGACATTTTCAATCAACTACACTTTAATTTAAAAAAACTTTTAAAATAAGGCAACAATGAACAATGGGAAAAAAATAAGAATTTTAAAAACCTCTGATGGAGAATAAAGCAATGAAAGTAGAGCCAATAGGGCTAACGGCTGGATCGTTTGAGGATGGAAAGAAAGGAGCAACCAAGGATGATTCATAGGTTTGGATATAAAACAACTGAGTGGGAGTTCCTGCTGTGGCAGGGTGGATCAAGAATCTGACTGCAGTGGTTTGGGTTGCTGCAGAGGTGCAGGTTCGATCCCAGCCTAGTGCAGTGGGTTAAAGGATCTGGCATTGCCACAGCTGCAGCATAGGTTGCAGCTGAAGCCGGGATTCAGTCTCTGGCCTGGGAACTTCCATATGCCTTGGGTGTGGCCATTAAGAAAAAAAAAAAGACTGAGTGAATGGTGGGCTATTTTCTGAGACAGAAGATGCTGAGGGAGATCTGGGAATTTTCTTGGAAGTTATAGGAAAATCAAGAGTTCTGGCCATGTTCATTGTCACTGCTGTGGTACGGGTTCAATCCCTGGCTCAGGGATTTCTGCATATCACAGGCATGGCCAAAAAAAAAAAAAAAAAAAGAGTTCTGGCCATGTTAAATTAGAGGTGCCTATCAGACATCCAAATGGACTGATGAAGAGGGCAAGTGTATGAATCTGACACTCAGGAGAGATAGCAAAGTTAGAGATATAAATCTGTGAGTCATTCGTATAGCGATGTCATCCAAAGCCACGGTACTGGATCAGATGACCCAGGGAGTAAAAGGATGAAGAGGAAGAAGGAAGCGGGCCGAAGAAAGAGCTACAGCGGCAGCTAACCTGAGTAAGAAGAGGTAACCAGCGAGGTGGGGGGGACACCCAGAGATTTTTCAGAGCACGAGTCATGTGGAGAAAGGATTTCAACAAGGAGGAGGGGTCAGTTATGACATCACTGCTGACAGGATGAGCAAGATGAGGCCTGACTATTGGTCATTCAGTTTAACAAGATGGTGGTGAGTGTGCCACTGACTCGGAGTTTCAGTGGTGCGGGGACCATTAAAGCACAATAAGAGAGAAAGGAGAGAATGATAGATACAATATAGTCAAATCCTCTGAGATGTTTAGAATAAAAGGAGCAGCTATGTGTGTGGTTAACTGTCCAGAAAGGGCAAAAGTAGAAGCAGAGAAGATCAATTCAAGGCTATTAAAATTGTCTGAGCGACAGAGCAAGCGGACTGCTCAGATATAAGATGGTTATCCCATTCCACTGACAATCCCAAAGTAAAGCAGTTATGCCGCTAATACCCTGGCATAATGGAGGCACTGCAGGCCAAAGAATGGGTTTCGCTTTTTACAAAGGATGAGATTAAGAGGACTAGAAGTAAAGAGGACTTCAGTGTATGTCATCAACCTCCACTGTCAGTCAACTGCCTTTCTCCAAGTAGACAAACTGAGGCCAAAGAGATGAAACTATGTGTCCAAAGAGAGAAAACTTACCTGTTTTCTCAAAACAAAATCAGAAACTGGAATCCCCAGCTTCTCAAAACAAAATCCGAAACTGGAATCAGAAACCTGTTTTCTCAAAACAAAATCAGAAACTGGAATCCCCAGCTTCATGCTCTCTCCTCAGGCTACAGTGTTCCTCATGTGGGAAACTGCAGTCCACCAAAGCTCCATTCAACTAAAGTCACAAGAGAGAAATCTTTGCTTCGCAAGACACATTTTAAAGTAAAGGTTAAGACCATGCATTCTAGCTCAGGTCGTACTTGTCAGGTTATTATCTAACTCACCTTGGTGAAGTTACTTGCCTTCTCTAAACTTCCATTTTGTTTTTCATTCATAAAATGAGGATAATAATTATACCTGCTTCACAGTGTTTTTAAGAGGATGAACGGAACGGATTGATGTACATAAAGTCATGATGCCAGACATACAGCAAAGACTTAATAAATGAGAGGTACTGGTATGATTCTTTGTCTTTTTATCTCTGGTAGTTCAAGTGTAAATCCAAAGGCTAAATTCAAGTCCCTCTGAAGAATCAATTGTTGAGGATGACTGGGAAAAGAAAGCCCAAGCAGAGAAAATATTACCACCAAAGTCATCAAGGTGGGAAGGCAGGTCACATCTGGGGAAGGGCAAAACACAAAGCAACGAGAAAACATTATTTTAGGGGCTCACATCACAGTGAGACAAAGGCAATTCAAATTCACACAGATATGATGTTTAATTTTTTTTTGGAAAATGCTAGTCTATTATGTCTGGGGATTTTTCTGTGGTTCACAAAGCATAGCCATGAGAATCTGATTCCCCAACCCTGAGGATAAACCAGGCAATTACTATTATTATCATGCCCATTTTATTTATTTTATTTTGTCTTTTTAGGGCCGCACCTGTGGCATATGGAGGCTCCCAGGCTAGGGGTCTAATCAGAGCTACAGCTGCCAGTCTATGCCACAGCCACAGCAACACCAGATCCGAGTGTGTCTGTGACCTACACCACAGCTCACAGCAACGACAGATCCTTAACCCACTGAGTGAGGCCAGGGATCAAACCCACATCCTCATGGATACTAGTCAGATTCGTTTCCACTGAGCCACGACGGGAACTCCTTATTATGCCCATTTTAGAGACAAGCAAACGAGGTCGAGAAAGATTAAGAAACATATTCAAGGCTTTTAAATCTAATAAGTGCCAGGGGCCAGACTAAAGCTCAGGTCCTCAGAACCTTCCATTTAGGTGTCTGATTACTTGGAGGAGCTTAAATCCAGCTTCAGTAGCATTTGATGATTTTATGAAGTGCTTCAGGATTTATGGATGTTATTTTGTTGGTACCTCTCCACCTCATAATCCACCACGGCAGTGTCTGCCTTTTGTCTATGAAACATATAAAAGTACCCAGAGGTTGTTAAGTGGTGGGTGCATCCAATAAATACATAAATCATAAAAATACAAAGAGCATATAATGCCTGGTTTCCTTTCTGACAAATCTGTTTCCTTCCTGACAAGAGATGCTGCCCTGTGGTTCTTCATGTGGGGAAATAAATGTCATAAGTTATCAGCCATTTAGTATTATGCCTTGTATGCACCTAGAGTTCTGGGGGGGATTTAAATTTGAAATTGAGGCACATCATTTATAAGGGCTGGCCCTGCCCTGTACTTACACAGGCAGTCAGGGGATTCTTTTAAGAGGTTGAGAGCCCTCTGAAGTGTCTCTTCTGTCTCCAAAATATTTTCTCTTACTACCTTGACAGTTTCTAAAACTTCCACCTCAGTGTCATTCTTTGGGTTAAATTATCAAATGTCCTTCCTTCATTTATTCCAGAAGTAACTGTTGAGCTTCAATGTATCAGGCACTGCTCCAGGTGCTGAAGATGTAGCTGCAAACAGGACAAAGACCACACCCTCATGGAGTTTTCATATCCCTGAGGGGTGGAAGGGTAGATGGATGTCAGGGTTGGGAGGCATGAAATAAATATGATATTGCTAAAATGCCTCCACTCAACAAATATCAGTTAAAGTGCCTACTATGTGCTAAGTCAGATTAGGTCCTGAAAGTTTATACAGGAGGTCATTTACGATAATTTAATTTGTCAGATTAGCCAGCCAGTCACTAATAACCTCAAAGAAATTCAGATAGTGCTTAGTCCTCTATAGATTCTGGTCTCTCTGCCTCTCCCCTCTCTGTCCCTGAAGTCATTTGGTTCAGCTCTATCTTGAGGACCAGTCAGTTTTCACCATATATAGATGGGAGAATTTTAAGCAATGCCAGTATCCAATGTTTGGGAATTACCTCCTCCTAACTTATCCTGGTAACTGAGCTTCCTTCATTTGCTCAAAATATTCCTATTAAATATTAGAGATACAAAGATGGGTGAGGTAATCTCTGCCCTAAAGACCTCACAGTCTCTGGGAAGAAGAGAAACAAGTGAAAAATAACAAATTGTAGTCCAGATGCTGATGCCCTATCATTACTCACAGACTTCTAAATAAATTCACCATCTAGAGTCCCATTGGTCTAGGAGCAGTGCTGCTTGACAGAATTTTCTATAATGATGGAGATGTTCTGAATGTAGAGCTCAATTTTCATTTTACTTATATTAATGAATTTAATTTTGAGTCTAAGTAACTACTTGCAGCTAGTGGTTACCATATTGGACAGTGCAGGTCTAGAGTTAGGGATATTTCCAGGGTGAGCAAGTATGGATATGAACTCTTAGAATCCAGGGTCTGTCTGGATATATGATTCTGATGGCAGACCCACCAAAAATGTTGCCATTTTCCTGAAAGTTTGCTTGGATCATTCCACTTGGAGGGCACTTTTTCTCCCTGTTGTGATTCATCCAGGCACCTTTCACCTTGTAACTCCACAGCATCCCTGAGGGCCTGAGAGGCCTCTGTGTGTAGGCAGTAGATGGGAGAGACTAAGCAGAAAAGGTGCACTGACTTCTGGGAAACCCCACCTAGAAAGGATTTCTCTCCCATCCCACTGAAGAAATAGTCATGTGGCCACACCTGGATGCAAGTGGTTCTGGGAAATGTAGTCCTTTCCTAGGCAACTGCCTCCCAATGATAAGTGCACATTATGGAAAGAGGATCACACATTTCTGGTGGACAGCTATCCATCTTTGCAACAACCAGCATTAGCCCTCTGCCAGGATTCGGAAGTTGAGCTGGGGAAAGCACCTAATACACGGCCCCAAATAAAAGCTACTACTCTGTCAGTGAAAACAGGAATGGCATTAATCAAAGTGTCACTGAACTCAATTCTCCAAACAGGAAATCAGAGAGTAAATTTGTGGCAAATATCTAAGGACAGAACGCCCTTTCTAAGCCAAGGAGAGAATGTCTCCTTGCCTGTGGATGAGAGAAATCTGCTCTGCTTGCATTGTTTCTTCTCATACGTTCCTTAACTGGCCCTCCAACTATGCTCATCTCTCAGCAAGTTTGCTGCTGGGCCCAGCTGTGACCCTTTCTCCATTCCCCTCTCCACCCTGCATGAGCAGCTTCAAAGTACGCCAGACCATCAGACAGCCTGAATCCAACTGGAGGGGAGAATTTAGGAGGTGGGAAACAAAAGGTTCCTTTCACCTTCTTGGCCCTGAAACACTAAAGTTGTACATGCTGGAACAGGAGAGCGAATTTGAATATTTGTGATTTATGGCTTTTATTTTTGTTTTGGCAGCTTCGGCTTGCAATTGAGGTTTCCTCAAAAGTGAGACCACACAGAATGCATTGCTCTGTTGTCAAGATCATGAATTATGGTTGTATTGATGACACTGGAACAGTGTTATATGAATATTTTTCCATGAATAAATACAATGTAAGCCCCATATTTCTTGTTCATTAGGATGGCCTGAATCACTAAAGCAAGAACATTCCTATGCTGGACAGTTGTTCCCATGTAATTCCACTGTTCCCTCACGGCAAGAGAAATTAGACTATCAACAGGTAAGTCACCCCTGCAACCATGTTGACACTAAAAAATTATATATATTACTTCACATCTAATTTACATTATGAAAAGTGATCAATGATTCAACTACTATTACTCTGCAGATAAGTATCTATCTCCTAGGGTTGTTGGGAGATATAAATGAGATAAGACATAAAAAGCACTTAGCACTGTCTTTAACATATAGCAGGCTCTTACTAAATATTTGTTTTAATTGTTATAATAAGGCTATGGCAGACAACTATTGCCCTTTCGGATATTAACACTCCAGTTTTCTTCTGAGCAACAGTTCTAAACTGATATCAACCCATGTGGTTGGCAGTGAAGACCTATCACCATCTCCAGTTTCCAAGGGGGAACCCATGCTAAACCTGGTCAAATAGTGATTGACCAGTTCAGGGACAGGTAGGTGACTCAAGCCAGGCCATAAAAGCATTTCCCAGAGATCTGTGGGCACCAGTGGTGATAAAAAATGGTCTTAGATTTCTATTATGCACCCTAACTGGTAGAACATAAGCTAAGAGCAGTCAAGGACCACCCTGTGGAGAGGGTGTACACACAAGTAAAGTCAACAGAAAGGAAAGAAATGCTAAGAGATGGAGACAGAGAACAAGACCCCAGGATAATATTTAGAATTCTGAGCCTGAAGAATCCTCCCCTCAAAAAAATTTCTCTTTTTCTCTAGAGCTTATTTGAGTGGGATTCTGTCATATGCAACATAAAAGGTTAAGACAAGAGCTATTGGGAGAATGTGACAGTCGCCAGACATCTTTTATCGGTGAGAGTATATGGATAATAATCAAAACATCAAAATGTACATTGTTTTAAAGTTTATGGAGGGCTTTCACATGTTACTAAGTGTATCAGGTGATTAACACAAGCTGATGCAACCAATAAACCTTAAAAGTTTAGCACCAAAAAAAAGGTTTATTTCTCATTCACATCACAGGATTTAGACAACCCCTTTCCACCGTGTGGTTAACCATTCTATAACATGTGGTCCTCATGGAAGGGAAGAGGACAGCTGGAGAATCACACAGAGGATATAAGGCCCAGTCCTGGAAATTGTGTACCTCACTTCTGTCCACATTCTATTGGCCGGACTCAGTCAACTGGCCCCAACCTAGCTGCAGGGGAAGCTGGAAGATGTAATCCTATACGCTCACAAAGAAGAAACAATGTAGTAAGTGCGACCAGTAACTTAAACCACAGCTCATGGTAACACCCGATCCTTAACCCATGGAGTGATGCCAGGGATTGAACCTACATCCTCATGGATACTAGTCGGATTCGTTTCTGCTGAGCCATGATGGGAACTAACCCCTCTTTCTTTATTTGAAACTGTATGTGAGCCTTCGCTGTCCCTGAGTCTTGTGGGCTGAGGTGGGTATACTACTCTTATGTCCTCACTGCCCCTGTAAATCCCTCTGTTAGTATGTGTTACCATATACTACAATGGCTCAATCATCTGTAGACACACACACTGCCATCTGTGAATTCAATGATGGCAGAAACTATGCCTGTCTAAACTCACTGATGCCCCCCAAGACTTAGCACAGGGCCTGGCACACAGTAGGGAATCAAGAAATATTTCTTAAATTAATGAATGACTAGATGATCAAATAACACTTCTTATACTTACTACACTTTCCATCTGTACTAGAATTATTCAGCTGTCTCCCTAGATTTTAATCTCCATGAGGTCAGGTATGCTAAATGCCAGAATCTCCATGAGTATAGTCCTTACCATACGCTCTCTGGTACAGGGAAAATACTCAACACATACATGTATGGGACACATACATGAGAGAAAAACAGCTAGGAGAATTTTCGCAGCAATTTCTAAAGCTAGATTTTATACTTAGAGTAACCTTTTCAAAAACCAGGCCTATTCCTATCACCTTACTTCTTTAAACTCTTCAGTGGCTGCTTATTTTACTTCTGGTGTCTAGACAAAACTCCTTAAAACGACCTCCAGAGCCCTACCTAGAGCACTGTCCAGGACAGGCCAGTATTTGGGAGTCACAAACCCTTGAGAGTCTGATGAAACTACGGCCCCCTCCCCCCAGGAAAAGAAACCAGTCATATATTTATTTATGAGGAGATACTTTCACATGCAGCTTTACAAGGTTAGCAGAGCCTCTGATGTCTAATCCTGGGACCTCTAACCCCACGTTGGAGGCATCTCAATGGCCCACCTAACATGCTCTCACAGTCAGGACAGAGGCCAACTCTTCTAAGAACCTCTCTGCAGCTCCTCAAACACAAGGAAGACCCCCTCCCCAGCTGAGTGCCAGCTCTCTGTTAGTTAGAATTCAGAATGAATTTTCAGAGCAATCTCTAGGTCTCCCATGACACTTGTCTGACAACCCCTTAATCTTGGCAAGAGCTGCATTAAACCAACCTGTCATCATCATCGCCACACACAGTGGCAGCTCAGAGAGAGGTGCACACTCACTCAGAAGCAGACTCTACAACCAGTTAAGGAGAAATTAGATTTTGAGGCGGGGGTGGCTATGGATGCACAAGGCACTCAGGAAGAGACAGGAGGTGCCAAGAGGCTTTGGGCCAAATGCAGGCTCGAGGTGAGCGGTTTCCATCCTAGAGGCTGTCAGGAGTTGTCAAAAGGAATATTTAAACAATCACTGCCCTCAAAACCCAGGTCCACGCCCTGCTAAGCTAAAACAAAGGAATGCAGGCGTTGGGGAAAATCTGCTGAGAATGGGATTTATTTTGACAAATTCAAAGAGCCCTGCAGTTACCTTGGTTCATTTCATCAGATACTTTGTAACCTGTGAGATTCTAGATCTTTCCAAAAGAAAAAGTGAAACCATATCCATCTGACACCCCAAAACAATTTGGAAACTTAAAGAAAACAACAGCAACAACAGAAAAGTATGATTGGTCAAATCCCTCTTTTTAGGCTAATCCATTTATGAAATCCATAGTTTATCAGATAACTATTGTGACAGTTGTGACCTATCATTCTTGGATCCTTTATTATGCATTAAGCAGTTCCAATTGTTTTTTCAAATATTTATTGAGAGTCAGTTATGGCAGATGAATTGCAAAATTGGCCCAAATTCTTCACCCTGCCCACCTTGGGCAAAGTGACATGACCTTGACTCTGAGCTTTCCCGGGTGACTTGCTGTGGCCAGTGGGCTATTAGCCAATGTAAAAACAAGCAGAGACTTGAAAAAGTATTTGTGTATTTCCACCTGCATTCTGGTATCTCTTCCATTACCATGAGAATATGCTTGGGCGAGCATTCTGCAGGGAGAGAGAGATGTGGAACATAACCCAGTTTCCCCAGGTAACCTAGGCAATAGCCAGCTGACTCCTGGACCCATGAGGAAACCAGACAAGACCAGAAAACCTACCTAGCTAACATCCAACTTCTTCTTAACATGTGAGCAATGAACTCACACTTGATGGCTTATCACTGTATACCATAAAAGCTTTTTGAATAGTTGTTATACAGCACTATGGCAATAGATAGCTGCTACAAAAACTACAGGACAATCACTAATCTAAAACACAGCATACAACAACAAACAAAAGAGGCAAGACCCTTCCTCTTGCATTCCAGATGATGTTACCTAATACAAAATGTACAACAACTTTAGAAAGTAAGCCATAGTCCCATCTACCCACACGAGGAGAGTGAAGAACAGAATGATTGAATTACTTGCCCAAGGCATTACAGCCAAGCAAACAGAGCCAGGATTCCATTCCGGGCTGTATGATGTGGTGGGTAAGATGAATAATAATCTGAAAGATGAGAAGAAGAAGAAGAATCCATACCACAGGGATTATTGTGAGGATTAAGTGAGATCATGTACATCAAAGCACTGAGCAGCTGGCTCTGTACCTGGGGAAGTCAGGAAGGTTTTGCTGTGGATAATAGTATTTCTATTATCATTATTATCGTGCCTGTTGTGTGGCTGTCTGAACCCAGAACCTGACTGTTTAACCAGTTCTTCGTTGCTGGATTGCCTGTGGTCTAGTTTCCTGCCCTTTCTACCTGAGTGGTGTGCAGACTGCAATGACTGATAACTCTAGTAATGTTCACTCCTTCTTTTCTCATAGGGAAACTTTAATAACCTTTATTCTTCTGAACCCAAATGGGTACAGACCATTTCTGATAAGAATCACAACTGAGGAATTATCACACACTTAGGCTAGAAGCAGACCTGTCTGCAGAGAAGAATCAGCTCCATAAATTGCAGGGCACAGTGTAAAATAAAATTACAAAGCCCCTTGCTCAAATATCATTAAGAATTTACATCAGAATTATGGTTAGAGCAGGGCCCTGGACCAAGCACAGGGTCCTTCTAAATTAACACCTTCTTCGTGGGATTATTTTGAAGAACAAATGAGAAGAGCATTTCTAGTCCTTAAAGCAAGTTCTGGCGAAGAGTAAATACTACTGAGCAGCAGTGGTGCATGCTGTCACTGTTATTACTACATGTTTGCTGAAGTAATGAAGGGAATTCCTCTAACGGGCATCCCTTTAACCTTTTCAAAACTCTGGGAAGGCCATTTGCTCACATGATTTTTGTAAACAGTTCTGAGGAGCAGGCAGAGCAGAGCCTTCTTTGTCCCACAGCTAAAGAAACAGAAGCTCAGAGAGTGTTTGGGACTTGCCAGAGGCTACACACTGGGAAGAGTTGAAGTCAGCCTGGAATCTGGGATCCCACAGCCCTGCAGTTCTTTCCTCCAAGTCCTCCGGGCTCCAGCTACATCTGGCCCTGACAGAACTGCCATGCAGACAGCATCTATGTATTTGGTATAGTCAAGACCCAACTCTCAGGCTGAAATTAAGGATTTTCTTTGCATGGACACCCATACCAGGGGCTCCTGATTCATTTTCTGAAGTCACTTACTACCCCATGACTCATATTATAATGTAACTATGTCTTCTGAACTAACCATAGGCTACTCAAGAAGGAAGGGACAGGGAGAATTGGTCCAGTGGATGATTAGCACACAGGCCCTGGAGAAAGATGTGGGAATTTGAATCCAGGCTCTGCAACTTAATAATGTGGGCAAGCTTTGAGCCTAGATGGGCTCAATATTAACATGTAGGGCGATATTGACTCAAAGTACTGACATTTTGAGGGTGAGAGTTCTTTGCTATGGGAAGATGACGTGTGTGTTGTAGAATGTTTAGCAGCAACCATAGCCCTAACCCAGTAGCATAACCACCCCTCACCCCCAGTTGTGACAACCAAAAATACTTCCTGACTACCAGCTGTCCCCTTTGGGAGGTGGGGGAAAAAAGTCACTCCCAGTTGAAAACCACTAACTTAACCTCTCTGAGCTTCAATGCTCTGGACTGTGATCTAGAGATGACAATGATAAAAATATCGGCTTCATAGGCTTCTGAAGATTGCTGAGATGATCATGTACTGGTATGGCATCAATAAATATTACATGTAGTTAGGATTACCGCATCAATCAAGGAATAAGGATCTTTACAAGAACTCCATTAGCTTACCGAATTTGGAGTTGAAAATCCAATTCAGCAAATACGCACTGAGGGTTCATTTCTACAGGTTGTTTTGTCAGGTACAGGAAATTCAATATTGGAGAAGATTAAGACCCTGCTCTCAAGGAGCTCCCTACCTAGCGAGAAGCTCACAACCCAGGACCAGTTCCAGTGCTAGCGCTGCCACTTCCATGGGTGACTTAAGTCTAGTTGGCTGCACATGGCGGAGTCTCTCTTACCTCGTCTCTAAAATGGAGCTAATAATAAAAGCCCCTAAGTTAGCTCTTAACCATTCAGCTACACTCTCTCCCAACAGCACTGGCGTCCTCTGATTGCCTAACTCATTTCCCTTCACCAAACTGCCTACAGCAGAGGGCCGATGGCACTCCCCAAAGGAAGACACTACTTCCTTCTCACGAATATTTACAATCCTCAGGAGGTGACTGGGGTCTGTGCCCGAGGGTCAGATGGACTCGGACTTAAGCCTTGAAAAAGTCACTGCACTTCTCTCATCCATCAGTTTATTCACCTGTGCAGTGGGGATAACAATGGTGCCTGCTTCCTGGGCTTCTTGTAAGGATAAAGTGAGACCATTCAAGTAAAACACAGCAGAAAGCCCTGCCCAGAGGAAGCACTTCATACCCTGTCACCATGGCAATGAAAGAGTTGAAAAGGGAGAGGAGGATGCTGATGGAAAAGGGAAGAAGGAAGATGGGGCGCTCCATGGCCTGATCCAATAGCCTTTTGAGAGCTGACCCAGGAGCCTGGAACTCAGTTTGCCTCTCAGACCCTGGGGCATAACCTGCAAACCTTTCAATACCAAAACCCCCTCTCCTCCCCAGGCCCTCCTGGGGCCAGTTGTAACAGCTTTTTCCCAAGCCCTCACCAAACGATTCGAGTGGATTAAAATATGTATGCATATATTTATGCGGACAAGGAAGAGGAAAAGCGTAACTTCTAGTCAGAGCCTAAATTTCCTGCCTCCAAAGCCCAGCTGGAGAGCAGGACTTGTAACAGAAAACAGCCGCACAATTAGCTGGAGTTCCGTAGCTGTCTGCAGCAGACTGCTTACACCGATGTCTCGATAGGTGGTCTCCCAGTTCATCAGTTCATAAATAAGTAATTTGAAATGTGTTCCTGAGGGAAATTTTCCTTCTGCTCTCCCCCAACAGACTGTACTCACCAGTTTTCCCATTCTCCAGGTAGCTGCCGTCCTCATTTATAATGGCCAGAGGAACTATGCTGTTCTAATTCCTGCTTCATTACATTGTCTAATGCAAGTTTTCACCAACCTCACAACTCCCTTTTTCTTCATATTGATAAGAAAAAAAAAATGTTGCATGTATTATTTGTTGGCACTTTGGAGTTAGCTTAGCTACTGGTTTAAGTGGAATATTTTTACATACAAAGCAAGACAGGACAGGTTGAGCTCTGGACAGAGGTTTGGAAATGTTGATCAGCACATACGAGGGCACTGGGGGTGGAGGGAGAACACATGCCGTGTGCAGATCTTACACACCATGCACACCGCCCAAACCACACACTCCACACACACAGCCAAACCATCACTCCCACTTTTACTTCTTGTACCTCGATTCCTATCACCTCACACATTCAGACTGGCAAATATTTTGTACATATCTGGACTTATATGGCTCCAACCCTATATTTTTCCCCTCGAGCAAATGCACAACCAGATCAAAAGCACCTGGTAACTTAGGAAAACCAGGGTCCCCCACTGGCGAAGCTAATGGAGTCACTAATTTGCCTGGCCAATAAAACCAATGATTTCTATACTAAAAGCCTCTGAGTGAAGCCTCCGGGGCTTGCTCCAGGGGTAATGGAAGGGGGCTAGTTTCCTCTTAGCCAATAACCTAATTATTTTTTAAAGCACTAACTGTACCTTTCATTATAATAATGCATATAATTGATTTTACTGATTATGTCTTTCATGGCATCTATTAGTCACTGGGAACTATATTTACTTCTTTTTGTTGTTTTTATGATTGTTTAGCTTTGGGGCCTCATAATAGGTAATTAATAAAATATGTTAATCTGAGAGTAATTTACCTAATGAGATCTCTAGGAATGCTTTTCTCTCCTGATAGAGGAATTCCTCAGCAGGCTTTTGTGGAAGAAAAAGCTTTCCTGTGAAATCTTGTCACAATCTGAAACCTGCATTCAGATGTACTTGTTTGTTTTCCTAGCCTTTGAACGGCCAGAGAATTCCATTAAAAAGGATTTAAAAGTGAATGTCAAGGACTGTCTAGTTCCAGAGAAAATTTTCCCTTTCTCTGGCCTGGTTATATAATCAACACACTCACCCCCACCCCCACCCCCAGCAACCATCCCGTTAGCCATTAGTGAAGTGGGCCCTCCAGCTATGGGATGGCTCTTTCAGAAAAAGGCCATCGTATTGTACATACAGCACAGGGAACTATATCCAATCTCTTGGGGTAGAACATGATGAAAGATAGTAAAAGAAAGAGAAAGTGTGTATATATATATATGTATATAGGACTGAGTCACTATGCTATACAGCAGAAATTGACAACACTGTAAATCAACTATAATAGGAAGAAAGAAAGAAAGAGAGAGAGAGAAAGAAAGAAAGAGAGAGAGAAAGAAAGAAAGAAAGAGAGAGAGAGAGAAAGAAAGAGAGAGAGAAAGAAAGAAAGAAAGAAAGAAAGAAGGAAAAGGAGAAAGACTGAAAAAGGCTTATGTTCAGAGGAAAAGCTAGATTATTATGATGTAAGAAAAGCAAACCCAAAAGAGTGAGATAAAGGAAAGAAAACAAAAAGGGGCTAAATAAGGACCAAATTTAGATCGTAGGTAACTTTCAGCAGAGACCACACAATTAGGTGGGAGAAGGCAACAAAATCTAGGCTGATCTCCCCTGTGCAGGAGCAATTCACCTAAATCTGTGAGGGGGGTAGTGTTTTGAGTGGAAAGAGTTCTTTCTCTGGGATGCGCGTCAGACAGGACCAAGGATGTCCACAGCAGAATGATGCTTAAAACTGGGTGTCAAGAAGCAAAGGGATCAGCTCACCTGTTCTGCACCTGGGACTTAGTGGCCTTAATCATGTCATGTCCTCTCTCCTCGCCACATTACCTTTCCTCTTTAAGATGGAACGTGGGTAACAGTACTAACCCAGTGTATTCACGAGAAGATTGATAGAGACATGCCTGCTAACGAAGGCACACAGAAACTGTATGCATCAGTTTCTCAACCTCAGTTCAACTGACATTTGGGGACTGAAAATTCTTTGTTGGGTGGGGGAGATATCTGCACTGCATTCTGCTTAGCAGCATCTCTCCTTCTGCCACTGGGAGCCAACATCACTCCTCCTTTCCCCGTTAGTCAACATGGTACCCAGATAGTCTCACACACCGTTTAGAAGGGGAAGGGAGAAGCATTAGGGCAAAATCATTACCCCTGAGAAGCACTGGCCTCCACTAAAGACTCAGTAAACTAACCTAGTATGTGGATGATCTTTTCTCAGAAGAAACTAGCAGGATAGATGAGAAAGCCACCTCAGGAGGTAAAGAAAAAAATGTAGGGCGTTCTACAGTGAATAACTCCAGCTCTTGTTATGATCACGGGGATAATTCCAGATTTCAGTCTGAGTGTCTCTCACTGACAAGCAGGAACTTCTTTCCAAAAGCGGCCAAAGTCTTCTGAACAGGAAGGAAGAACTGGCCCGGGGCTATACTGACCCCAGGTTATGGATCACACAGCAGGACGTGCAGGAACCATCTCACATCCAGCTTCTGAAGAGTCAAGCCAAGCCAAAACTGAAGACCAGCGACATCTAGTAGTGTGTGTGTGTGTGTGTGTGTGTGTGTGTACGCATATACATGTGGTTGTAGATATGGATATACACATACACCACATACATAAGTTTCTGATATATAAGCACAGAAGAACTACAGCAAACTGCTGACAGAGGGAAAACTAAAAGTTACTTAACCCTTACCCACGAAAAGCAAATTGTGGAAATCAATAAAGCCTAAAACCAGTCTGCCCAATCTCTGACTCCTAGGACATATGACTTTCTCGAAAAATTCAGGTCCTAGATGCTTTCCTAATCCAGACTATTTCAGGCTTGGAGTGGTTCTATCTTTTACTCAGAGAAAGCAACCTTCTCTCTTGAATACAGGCCACATGAGAGGCTCCTTTTACATGCTATCTTGTCTAGCAAACTATAGCCTGATGATTTTAGCAATCACTGGATCTCCTCACTCTGTAGAAAAAGGAAATAAAAACCTCCATTTGTCACACATACACACTCACCCCAAAAACATAGGCACTTAATACCATTGAAAACCACATAAACAAAAATAACAGACAGTTGGCCAAACACGTGTCCACACAACCCTTTCCCGCACTGACTCAAAAATAAGTACCTGATGACACTCAAAGTCACAGACTGAATTCCCCAGAAAGTAGAAAATGCACGTGCCTAAGATACACTGGTAAAACAGGAGCACTCAAAAAATTTTAAAAAGAATTTTTTGAAGTTCCTGCTGTGGCGCAATGGATCTACGGTGTCTCTGCAGTGTCAAGATGCAGATTCAAGCCCCAGCCAGGCTCAGTAGGTTAAAGAATCCATCGTTGTAGGTAGCAACTTTAGCTCAGATCTGATCCCCAGCCCATGAACTCCACCGGCCATGGGGGGGCCAAAAGAGAAAAAAAAATTCAAAAAAGAATTTGCTATTTGAAAATCATCAGAGTAAAATTAAAAAGAAAAATTCATTCTTTATTCTCCTTCCTTATACTCTCGTTACAATTTTGCATTGTTTCTATTTTCAGCAACCTACGTTGGGAGTCAGAAAAAGTCACATAAATTTTTTGAGGCATTCAGGCCCTGAAAATCTTAACTGAGGCACCTGCAAACATTCACAACCAAATTATAAAACATGGTTACCCAGGCCTGTTTATACAGGTACCCCTTAGTATGATACTTGGGATGGTGGGAAGGGCTCAGTTCCGGCAGCCAGGGACCTGTATTCTGGTCTTGACTTTCCACCTACCATTCATACTTTGTTCAGATCTCAGTTTCCCAATGTAAAAAAAAAAAAAAAGAAAAAAAAAATCAAAAACAAAAAAAACTAAATGAGGGAATTGGCATGATTTCCAACATTCACTTTCCCTTTGCCTATGAATCCCACCTCTTGCCCAAGGTCACCCACAGCTGGTGGCCACAGAATCAGAACTAGAGGTCATTCCTCCTCCAAGTTCAGGGCCTTTTCCACAGAGTTGTACCCGCACAAACGCCCCCTTTCTTCCCTCTCCTCCCCTAGCTCTCCCCGCCCCCCTCAGCTCCTCATTACTATGCATCTCCTCTCTCATCTCCTGCGCAGCCAATCCACAGCCCCCTCCTCACACCCCCCACCGCTCACGCAGCAGGTAGCGCAGGAAAAGACAGCAATGGGGAAAGACAGCCAGGCACATTGAAGGGGTTACTTTGCCCGGGGACCCCTTTATCTGAAGTTGTCCTCAAAAGCGGAAATGAGTTGATTTGCATTTTCCCACTGAAGCATGCAGAGTAGCTGAGGAGTGTTTCTCGTTACCAAGTACGGCTTCTCTGGTTTGCCCCGAGGCCTTCTCTGGGGCTGGAGCAGCTCTGAAAACACCTGTATGCTGCCCATTTAAATACATGCTTCAGACAAATCTTTTCGGGGCTTTCAAAAGGGAAAGACTAATGCCTTCCCTCCCCAGCATACATTATCCTTCCTGCGAATGCTGAAGGCAGAAATTAACCCTCTCCAGACTGGGTTAGTTCTACACCAAGTATCCACGTAAAGCTTCCATCCCATGCTTAGGGAGTGGAAGTGAACAGCTTCCTCCTTCCTTCTTTCCTTCCTCTGCTCTTCCTTCCTTCCTTCCTTCTGCAAGTACTTACAGAGCATCTGCTCAGTGCAAAAGCACTTGATGACTGCACGCAGCCTCAACGGAGATAATTTTGACAAGGCTCTTGCTCTCAAACTGCTCACAGCAGAGCAAATATCTTACCTGAAGCTCAGCTCAGAAACTGACCTGGACAACATCACGGCTTGTTACAACCCACACTTCATCCCATGACTTCTGTGAACCCCCACCGTTCCTTCTCAGCTAGGAACCTGGGCAAAAGCAGCCTCCTGGCTTTGGAAACTCTGTGCACGAACTGAAGGGAGTGGCATCATGCACCACAGGGTTTTCTGCCACCTTGGTGACCCCCAACTCCTTCTCCACCAGCTCCCAAGGTCCAGGCGCTCCAAACGATGACCTGTCTCACCTCGTACGTTTCTCTGCAAAATGTAAGCCCACCTGGCTTCTCTCACAGTGAGCACGTCCCCCAGGCTGGTCTTCCTTCCTTGGGATCCTAGAAATGGGGGGAATACAGTTTCCTCCATCCTTTTACTCAAATAACTAACGGTAGGAAAGTGGTGGAAGCTGTAAGAGTATGCCTGGCCCCAGGCAGGTAATTAATAAATACACTGAGTAAACATATTCAAAGGAGAGGGTTGGAAAAGGACTGTTGGTGTACAGGGGAGGGAAAGATGGCTCTCATCAAGAATTCAAAGGAGGAAGGCTCTCCGGCCAAAGCCTGTAGTGGCAAGTGAGCTGGCAAGAGCTTCTCTTACCGAGTCCCTTCTGACCCTCATCTATATACGCTCCTTCTTGTTTCTTCTTTTGGGCTTTGGCCCAGCTCTTCATGGCATACCAGGAGATGAGGCAGATCTTGAAGGTCTGTACACAGGACTCAGGAGTCATAAAATCCTAAAAGAGCCCAAGCAAGAAGAAGCCTTGGAGCTCATCTACCCTAATTCCTTTGCTTCATAAAGGAGTAAACAGATATTTCCAAGGTCGTGCTGCATGTTAATGAGCCATAATGTTCTCAGCCCTCTTTCTCTGTGGCAGACAACGCCAGACCTCTGATATGTTCTATTTGATCTGTAGAGTGTTTTTGTCCTCTTAGTTTGAATGAGTAATGAACAATTTTAAAACCATTAACTTTCACATAATAATCCAGAAAAAAAAAAAAAATCAATGCTCTGCCAACACTGGGCTCACGTTCCTGACCAGCAGCAGTAGCTGGAGTTGGGGGGCCATGGTCCCCCATGCGTACAGTCCCCTTCCCTATCAGTGGTTTCACTTGCAGACAGGTTCCCTCATTGCCAGCCTGGTCATGGCCCCTAGAGACTTTTAAACTGGTAAGCAGTGCTCTATGCCAAGCTTCCTATCCCACCAAGAAAGAAACTTTTAGCGTGACTAGCCTCAAGTAGCTCTATATGTGATGCGATTCTAGAAGGACCCGAAAACACAGTAATTCGTCTTCCCACCAACAGCTAATACTAAAGGTAATCAATTACAGGCAAGCCAGCAAACGAAAAAGCCTTTCCCTTTGTCTAGTACTGCCTGGTACACCGCTGTAGGCTCTGGGTTAAGTATTGTGGTCCCCTAACACCTTAGATTTGGGAGAGAAGTGATGAAGAAAGAAGTCATCCCCAGCACACACCTCATCGATTTCACGATTTTGGCCCAGGGCCATTCCTGATTCTAATAACCCTTAGCCCCTCTGTGTGTATGCACATGCACACACACGATACACAGCACGACCCACAGCCCCCTCTCTTGTTTTCTCTCCCTTTCTCACTCTCGAAATCAACCCCATACCCAACCTCGTTGGAATCTGATTCAGTGCACAAAAGCAAAGATGTCCCTTTTAAAAAAGAAAATAATTTTCATAAAAAGAAAACGCAGAGCCAGTGTACCTCTTTGGAGACGCAAATGTGATAGTTCCCTCTGGAGAACCAGAGAGAGCATGAACCAAAGGAACAGATCCTTTACGGGGGTACTGACTTTTGCTTGTGTGAGCACGTGGACTTTGCGAGGCAGAAAGCACACGAACACAGTGAACACAAACACTTCCTGTGTCTGAACAGAAAGAAAGGGAGAAAAACTGTCCTTTGAGCAGCAATGATTTTATTGTGATATCATGCTAACAGTCGGGGAACGACCAAAATACCATGCCAAGATTTTAACAAGCCTCCTTCCTTTCTCTTGTTCCCATTGTGAGTTCCGGGAAATGGAGAGAAAATGTAATGAAGCGTATTTCTTTTTAAATGGCATGTAGCTGGCCTCTATGTGGATCCTGTTTTCTGGCATCATTTTAATTAGGAAACGCGAGAATGTTCCCAATGTCCCCCGACCGCCCTTCCCTGTGTCTAAGTGAGGGAATTCACAGAGAACTGGCAACCAACACAATTTTGACAAAGCGAATTTCTTTCTCTTTTAAGCATTCTTCCAGTCCCCAGACAATACTCCTCATTCCTCCCACATTAGCTAACACACACAACTTTCTCCCTCCCACCCTCCTCCAGTCCACACTTCTTCTCTCCAAAATGTGTAACATAATTGTGAAGGCTAATTATCAAATAATGCTTAAGCCTTTGGGAGCAAGATAGGGGGTTCTAGAAATGTTTTTAAAAGTACCCAGGCTGCAGTAGAAACATGATTAACGGAAACAAAAATGCCTGCTAAAAAGTTTCAGAAGTCAGTTAAAAAAAGGTTTTAATATATAAGCATGTATTATACACATGTATGTGTAAAACTATAATATATAACTGACACTGTATCATATATAGTGGTGTGTGTGTATGTATACGTATATGTGTGTGTGTAAATATATGTGCATACATATGTGTGTACATATATATATATATATACACACGCGATGCATTCTTTTTTTAATAGGTCACAGAGATTCTCTGACATTCTAAGGCACATTCCTGAAAGAGAGGAAAAAAATCTGAAGCTATTCCATCCTTTCCCTGATACTGGGATTTTCACCATGGATTTCTGTCCATTTCAGTTGGCTCTGGAGGGAGAGAAGAAAACGTTGCCTCTAATAAGAGGGAAGGGGAGAGCAATTCTGGGCCATGTAATTCTCTTCTTGGCCCAAACATGAGCAGTAAGGGCCTGACAGATGTAGTCTTTATCACAGAATAAAACAGGCTCACAACAGTGTGCCACACACCGGAACACCACATCTCAGGAAATGTCATATGGCAGCACTACCCATCACAGTGAGCAGAGCCGGGTAGACCAGGAGGTTGGGAGACACCTGGACCACCTGCCTCCCTTGTGTCCTCTGCTCTGGGCACAGGCACAGGTTTTATATCTGCACCCTTAGAGAGGAAGAAGCAGCAGCCAGAAGGGGCTAGGGGTGGAGGAGAAGGAAGGAAAGCATGCATAAGAACCATGCATGGCCTCTCATGCATAGAACTACAGGGCAGAAGGAAGGCTCCTTACCCTTCCTTCAGTAGAAATCAAGCCTAGGATGCTGATTCTGTGCCCGGCAAGCTCTCCAGTGGGAGAGAGGCCATGCATGAACCCTGAGTCAGGAAAGCAAGGGAGGTCCATTCTGGGAATTAGTTCACAGATGAGCATTCCATGAAGATCAACTCTTTTTTTTTTTTTTTTTTTTTTTTGTCCTTTTGCCTTGTCTAGGGCTGCACTCGCAGCATATGGAGGTTCCCAGGCTAGGGGTCTAATCAGAGTTGTAGCCGCTGACCTACGCCAGAGCCACAGCAACGCCAGATCCGAGTCACGTCTGCAACCTACACCACAGCTCACGGAAACACCACATCATTAACCCACTGAGCAAGGCCAGGGATCAAACGCGCAACCTCATGGTTCCTAGTCAGATTTGTTAACCACTGAGCCACGACGGGAACTCCCAAGATCAGCTCTTGACTCAACACTTGAGGAGATCCTATCCATGATCTCCAGAGACTCACTATCCAATTAAAGAGCAAGTCCTACTGGCTGTCTCTGCCTCCCCCCAAAGTATTGGGCAAAGCCTGACTCAGTTATAATTTGGACTGAGGGTTTGCACTATGCTGTGACGCCATGTCATCCACATTAGATATATTACTCCCACGGTGTGCTATTGTATTCCAGAGTCCTTAGAGCCATGGAAAAATCATGACACATCTCCTCAGATCAATTATTCTTTTTGTGCTGGAAAGCAGGGTAGGGAGATTATTCTTTGTCTTAATTAGCAAGTATAAGTGTAGAATAAACTAGAAAATTCAAAAATTTTTAAATGTTAAGGTAAAATATTAGTCCTCAAAGAAATTGTAAGCTTCCAGGAGACTATTCTGAGCTTCAGCCCTATCACCAGCCTGGAAATGAGTCTACTTTTCTCTGTTACGAGGGATTCTTTGATGCCAACAACTTACGCATATGGAAGGTCAAAAAGTGCCCCCTCCCCAAAAATATCCATATCCTAATGCCCAGATTCTGTGACTCTTACTTTACATAGTATAAGAGACTTTGCAGGTGTGATTAAGTGAAGGATCTTGAGATGCAGATATGTCCTGGGTTATCTACTGGGCTCCAGAGTAATCACAAGTGTCCTTATAAGAGGAATGCAGAAGGAGACTTGGATACAGAGAGGAGAAGGTAATGTGATGATAGAGGCAGAGACTGGAGTGATATGAGTTGATGATGGAAGAAAGGATCACAAGCAAAGAAATACTAATGGCTAGAAGCTAAAAAGGGCAAGGAAGCAAACTCTGTCCCCAGAGCCTCAGAATAAACCCTGCCAACACTTGATTTTAACCCTTCTTGGTTTTAACCCATTTTGGGCATCTGACTTCCAGAACCATAAGAGAATACATCTGTATTGTTTTAAGCCACTAGATATATAATTAATTTATTCCAGCAGCAACAGGAAACTCATAGGAAAGAAAGTCCAGGTCATGTGAATCAGCAACCTCCCACTAGTATAATGAATGACTCTGTTTCAAACCACAAGGAATAAGGATGTCGAGGGGTATTTATTCTATCCCTTCTTCATTAAAAAAATATTGTATTTAACCACAAAACACAGTTTGCTGAGACTGGCTTCCATGCCTTTGCTCATATTATTCCCTGTGCCTCGAGAGCCATCCTCACTCTTCCTACTTTAGGTTCCATCCTAAACAAATAAGTGAAAGCTCCCTGAACTTACATGCTTGGTGAAAGTGAGGTTTTCAGTTTTAGTAATTTGAAAAGGCAAACAAAGGATTTCTAATCCCATAAAGGCAGGAGGTTCTCATCTCCAGTGCCAGGCTCAGATTTTTTGTCACTATGATCAAGAAGTCTCAGGGCACCAAGCTGTCTTTTCTACTAGCCTGCTGTTGTACTATAAAAGCACCCTATTTACTGGAGACTATAGTTCAGTTTCTCCAGTGCCCCCTAATAAAATGACAACAATATAAAAAACTATCAGTCACTACCCCCAAATCAGTTTTTAAATAGACACACATTTGTCCAGACCTCTAGTGAATAATCACAAAATCCAAACAACTGGAATTTACATTAAAAAGGGCTATTAGCTGGAAGATAGGCAAAGAGGATCCAATACCCAGTTAATAGGAGACCCTGAAGAATAAAGCAAGGGAAAATAGAAATCACAAGAGAACAACAACAAACCCCAAAACTATAATTTAATAAAGTTATCCCAATATTAAAAAATGATTTGAACTATATCTTGAAAGAATGTAGCATGTATTTGAGAATAGTGACCCAGAAGGAACAAAACCAAGACACAGCCTAGAAACATTACTGTATTTAAAAGAAAAAGAAAAAATCTGGATATTGCAGCAAAAAGTACATGCAACTTATAAGAGGAATCAAATTAAATTATCCTCTGATTTTTTTTGACAGCAAAGCTTTTTGCCAGAAAAAAATTACAGTAATGTATTTAAGATATTCAAGGAGAGAAAATGTGAACCAAGGATTTTTTATCCAGGAAATCACAAACTGCTAATAACATGCAAAGTATCAGAGACTATTATTCCCAAGAGCCCTTCCTGAGGAGTCTACTAAAGAACAAGTTTCAGACAGGTATTGCTAGTGAATTAGATATATAGTTATTTGTAGATTAAAGACTAAATGAGGGTTAAAAGGTAGAGACTCTAGTATGTAATGGCTATATGATTTAAAATGCAAATATCCTACAACTATAAAAAGTGGGGACATAATTAACATATGCAAAGAAATGTTTTATCTGCTTTCAGTAATAACAATGTCAATGATAGTATAAGTATTATTACTCTAAGACTGTTGTACATGTAAAGTAGAAAAAAGCAAAAGTTAATAGTGGAATAATCCAAATCTATCAACCCCTGAACCTTCAAGAATTTTCCGGTGAAAGAAAGGAGCTACTAAGGCAAAATAGAAGAGATTAAGTAAACATCCTTTAGGTAAGAATCTGAATGGGAAATATCAGTATGAACTCATGAGGTATGTGCTTATTCCAGCTTTTTCCATTAAAAGGATTTTTGAAGCAAAAGTTAACCCGACAGCTGTTAAGCATCTCTAGCACTCAGATTTGATCTTCAGATGACATATTCCATTGAACGCAACTAGAATTTCTTAGATAAATGGCTAATTCCAGGTCTGTGGCAGGAAACAGCAAAGAGTTTGGAGTATCTTGACAAGAAGTTAGAAGGAATCTGTCAGAAACTACTGGGGTCATGACAAAAGGATTCAGGAAGCACCTTGAAGAGTTTTCCACTGGCCAAAGATCTGAGCTGTGCAATAGATTGAAACTCACCAAATATATATAAATCCAATAATCTGTGACATGTATTCTAAAAATAACAATTGGTCAACTTCAGAGGAAACAGTGATCCAACCGCTATCTTGAAAACTGGGTAAATAAAAGAAAGTAACCAAACGTTAATCTACCTAGGCTATATGAACTGTAATACCGTGTAACAAAATAGGAGATAAGTGGAAGTACCTCTTAATACTTTCAAAATTTACCCAGGTGTTAAATAAAAAGGTAATACAGAATTAAAATATTACTGGTTTTTAACTCCCAATGAAATAATGAATACAGACACTGAGCATCAACTTTACCTAATATCAAAAAACAGCATCAACCAGACCTAAGAGATAATACCACTTATAACCTTGTTAAAGGGATTGAACGTATGTCAGATCAAGCCTCTTGATCCAGCTCCTAGTTTGCAGGAAATACAGGAGACAGAGGAACACATTGAACTGCACTATGAGAAAAGGAGTTAGCAAATCTGACTGCAGGAAATTTGACAAGTCAAGGGGCCCAGATTTGTCCTCCAATACATTGTAAGGAAAAAAAAGAGGTGGAAAGGGAAACCCTAGATTAAAAAAGACTTACAAGGCAAATAGAGTTAAAAAACACACGGGCAAGATTAAACAACAGGGTCCAGGGATGCACACTTGTGTGATAAAATCATAAAGAAATGTAAGGAAGTGATTACTATAAAAGTCAAGATATTGGTTATATCTGGAGGTAGGGAGGAATTATGCTGGGATGAGGCACATGGAGTGTGTATAGGGGTGACTGGCAAGTCTGCTTCTTGATTTGGATGGTAGTTATACGGGTATTCACTGTATAATAATTCACTAAGCCACATGTTTGTTTGGTTTCGTTTTCTGTATCTGTGTTTAATTTTACAATAAAAATTTTTTTCAAGAGTTAATTACTATGACTTTGTTCTCTGGGTTAGCTATTTGGTCTTGATGAATAGGCAACTCTTCCCAAAGCAAGGACATAACAACTAGTGTCCAGTCACGATCATTGAATTTAGCACATAGTAGAGCTCATAAACTCTGGTTGCATGAATCTATGCATCACTGAGTCAACAGATAAAACAAACTCTCCATACTTCTACTAGATGCCTCTCCCAGCTACAAAAATCTTCAGAAACTCACTCTTACCTGTAGGAAATGCTTATACTTCTCAGCTTCACCTTCCAGCCTCTGTTCCAGAAATGAATCCTAAACAGTCTTTCCAAGCTCATCACAACTACTTTCTTAAACACTCCAGTCCAGCCAAACAGGTCTACTTTTAGAACCCTGTCTCCTCTCTTTTTCCATTGTCCTTGCCTCCACAACTTCCCTGTTAGCCTTCCCTTTCTTTCTCCTCATATAATTCACATAAATTCTATTCATCCTTTAAAATGTGGCTCTATTTCCATTTCTTTCCCAAAAGTCAGTCCTTATCACTCTGCCCCATTAAGCTTTCTCTTTCCTTTGAAACTTAACAATAACTATTACCACCATAGACACTTAGTCCTTGTTTGCACAAGTACTGTGAAAGAATTCTTTGTTTGTTTGGGGTCTGCAAATATGATCTATACTTAAGTCAGGAACTGTGACTGAAATTTTTATAAGAATTTTTAAATTATTATAGAAAGCTTACCATTACATTTTGTACATAAGAAGATCTCAATCAAAATTTGTCAACTGGCTGAGGAGATGGGTGGGTGGATGAATGGGTGGATAGATAGAAGAATGGATTAAATTATCACATATTTGAGAGCATTCAGTGGGCAGTGACAGATATAAGACATACAAGTTTATATTCAATAAGGGCAGAATTATGAAAGTCTCTTTGATCCTGGTAAAGATCCTGGCCAAAGGATCTCTGGTCAACTATGGGCAGTTATAGATGTTGAGTGCGTGGCGACTGAGATGCTGAAATGAAAAAAAGAGGACATTGAGAATGAATGGAAGAAACTGCTGATAAACTTCCTTTCACGCAGTTTTGTCCACAGCTGGATCTATACTCGGCGGGTCGCATGCCTTACCACTGAAACTTCAAGAAAAAATGTCAAAAGTCCCACTGTACACATTTTTTCAAAAATCTCAGTACAAAAATCACTTATGGCAAGCTTGAGTTTGAGCAGGGCTATGGGTTGGGTGGGATGAGAACTCTTTTCATCCTAAAATCTAGGTATAAGCAATTACCCCGAAAAATCAGAGGCCCAACCCTCCAGTTATAAAGGTGACATATGCATAAAGAGGGAAAGGGAAGGTCCCTGAAATGTGTCAGCTGTCCCGGAGAGCTCTGAGCTGAAAGAAATTCCTGTTCTGGTCAGAATGCCAGGCGGGCAAGTGGCACAGTGCCCAAGGCCTGCTTCTTCTGGTTCCCTCCTTCCAGCTAACTACAGGTCTGCCTTCTTTTTAAAGGAATGGTTCCAGGGAGAAATCTTCAAGGACCAGACAGATTGGAAGGATAAATGAATGGTAGTCTGTGAGCTGAGATGTCAGCAAATAAAAATAAACAGAATTAGAGTGGAAAGAATGGAAACCTTCAGAATCTACAAATGTCTTTCCCCTCACACTCAGGCACTTACCCTCCAAGAAATCCAAGAAAGAAGAGAAAGGCTCTAACATGGACTGGATGCCTCCTGTGTCACGAAAACTATTTTAGCTGCTTTCATACATGTGATTTAATTTAATCCCCCTCCCATCTTGCAAGGAAGGGGTTATCACCTCTGTTTGACTAATGATGCAAATCAAGATTTAAGGAGATTAAGACTTAGCCAAAGCCACACACCTAGAAAGTGTCAAAGCCAGGATCTGAACCCATGTTTCTTTTTCCTCCCAAGCCCTGCCCACTACACCACCAGCAGGAACAGAATCTTAGCATGTTTTAGTTGAGGGATGACCTTACTGTCATGTCCATTTCACAGGTCAAGAACCTGACCAGTGAGTAGAAGCAACTCGCCCAATGACCTGTAATGACTCGGGCCTTCTGGTTTCCAGATAAGGAGTTCTCAATCACTTGTATCCACTAGGGTCCTACAAGAAATGCACACTCAAGCAGAGGTATTAGAAGAGAGCATAACGAAAGGATTGTTAAATGCATGGACACACTTTAAGGAAGGCAACAAAGGCTGGTCAGGCTCTCCAGAAATAGCAACCACAGGGAAGGCAGGACCCCCCCATACCTGAAGGCATGAGGCCAGGGCCCCAAATCCACAGAAACCTGTAAATGAGGCTCAACCTATACCTGTAGGAGAGCTCTGAATTTCGGTAGAGAAAGCCACTGCCAGCCTGCAGCCTGGCAGGGAGCGTATCCAGGGAATTAAAACATGCCCTCTCTCTCCTCGAGCCTGCTGGTGCCTCCCATTAACTGAACCTTACAGAAAATCAGAAAATAAGGAATTCCCGAGATGTTGCTTCGAGGGGTGAGAGAAGGACAGAGAAGGGAGGAGAAAGGACCTAGAGGGGGAAATAGAGACTTTTGAACACACTGCTCCATAGGGACGCTTCCCTGAACCTCGGTCCTTGGGAAGAGTCCTATCTCAGCAGGTTAAAGACAACACAAACCACGTCAGTGTCCCCTCCTCATCAATGTGGAGCCAAGAAGGATTGACCTGGGGAAACGCAGAGCAGCTAACAGCACAGAGCTGGATCTCTCGCTGCCCGCTGCAGGGATGTCATTCTAATCTGGCCAAACTGCCTGTGATAAACAGGACAGAAGCCCTGCTCTATAACCGCCTTAGGATAAAAGGTATGAACTTGGGACTCTTTGGCTTTGGTACCCAGGTGAGTACTGGTGTTCATGGGGGAGAGTTACTGGTGTTTCTGGTGAGCTTTTGTCAGTATTTGAGAATTACAAATCGGAGGAGGTGGGTTGGGTGTGAGAAGGAGCATAGCATGTGCACGGTCACCCCTGCTTGGAAGTTAACACCGCTTTTAAAATAAAGACAATCCCATCACTTTTCAGCCTTTGGGCTAAGATCAAGAGCAGTATCTGTTCTTACGGTTTAAAATAAAGACAGTCCCTAAATGAAGGCGGTTTAGGCATCTCAGAAAGGAACAGCCCTCTTAACTATGTCTTTAGCACAGGCAACTATGCTTTGACACGACATCTCTCCCTCAACACGCATGCACACGCACAGGCACGCGCGCACACACCAGCACCACATCTGGTCTCTCAGGCCCACCCCAGCCTTCCATCCCCTCCTGAACTTTCAGCCTCAGCTTCCACTGAGCCCCGTTCCTCGCCCTGATTTGGTCATATTTCCTATTGAGTTTAAATCGACAGTCTGATTTTATCAACAATAATACTTTATGGAGGTTTATTTCTGCAAACAGACTGCGCTCCTCTTCGCTATAAAGTTAATTTTATGTTCTTTGTTCACTTTCCTAATCTGCAAATTACATCCTCCCAGTTCTCTGATTACTTACTATTGGAAAAACAGCCCCTTTTTGCTTCTAGTTTGAATATTCTCTGCCTTATCTTGATGACCCTAATCTCCCTCTGGAGACTGGCCTCTCAAGGCAGCGGCTGAGTACCCGGCGGGGCGCAGCGTGCCCGCCGCCGGAACGGACCCGCGCGGCAGCCAGCCGGCCTGCATGCCTTGCTCCTCCGCCCGCCTGGCCGCTTTCTTCCCCCCAGTCCTTTTTCTCTGAGTGTGGGAAGAGGCTTGGTTGCAGCGGGGAGGATTAGAAATTCTGGGATCCACTCCATGCTCTCAGAAAGTCCTAGTGGGAAGACGGAGAACTTCCGACACTCGGAGAAACAAGGACAAATGCTTCGGAGGCTGACATTTGGCTGATACCGCATGAAAAATGACCTGACTCTTTTGTTGGAAACGCCCGGAGGGGGAAGGGCTGCACGAGGAAGAGAGATCGCCGGGAATGAAGGGAAAATAGAATCAGTTCTTACATGATCGGGGTTTTTAAAGAGGATGGGGAAGAGATGACCTGGCTGTCAGAAATGTCGAAGGGAATTAAGCGTGTTTGTAACCGCATAGAGGGAAGAGAGGGAAACAGGAAGGAGGAAGAAAGTGACAAAAAATGGAAAAGACGGAGTTGGAAGGCATCTTAGCAAACCACATGTTTTACCAATGAGAACGCTGAGGTCTCAAGACAAGGCCCCAAAGTCTAAAAACAGCAAAAGAGTGATGACATTGATGATAATAATGTCAAGTGGTATCTGCTTTCTTGCTATTCTTTAGCATATGCCATATCCATGTCCATTTTCCAGGCTTCTAGGTTTGCAATAAAAATAAAAACCTAATGTTTATTATGTGGTATAGACCGGCCACTATCTAAATGCTGGACATGTCTTATCACAGTTATTCCTTCAAAAAAAAAAAAATTCCAGGAGGTAAGTATAATTATCATCTGCATTTTACAAGTGGAAAAGGTGAGAGACACACAGAGGCTGATAACTTGGTGAGATCGCCTGTAGCTAGATGCCACCAGGATTTAACCAGGTCTGTCTATCTGCTGAGCCACGTTCAAAAAATATCTGTGGAATGAATATGTGACTCTCACATGTGTGTATTATTCAGAGGACCATCACTCCGGCTTTACTCCCAATGCTCTAATTTTCTGGGGGTCATGGTATTTTGTCCCAAAGCCTTCCAGGCTACCTGATTTCTGGGGCAGTGTCTTTTTCTGATACCCTAGGCCGAATATAGTAACTCTTTCCATAAAGGTCTAAATATGAAATATTTTAGGCTTTGCAGACCATATATTTTCTCTGTAATATTTTTTTAACCATCCTTTAAAAATACAAAAAAAAAAAATCATTCTTCACTTGAGCACTCCCTCTGAGCCCTGTTCTAGATCCCCAAACCTTGAGAGAAGGCTGAAATTGTCCCTTTCCTACCACCTGTCCATCCCATCATCAAAGTTTGGGGGCTTGGGCTGCCTCTCAAAACACCTGCTACATTTTTTTCAGCACCCCACCATCCCTAGTCCAGGCATCCACTATCGCATGCATGCTCTGGTCACCAAAACGGTCTCTCTTACTCCCCAAAGCTGCCCACATGTCACTGCTGTATCTATTTTCACAAACAATGATTTTCATAGATCATTCCCTTGCTAAAATACCTTCAAATCTAAGCCTCTTACTCTGTGTTCAAGAAGTGATCCCCCAAACACACACACACACACACACACACACACACACACACACACACACACACACACACACAGAGTTACCAGGTCTTTAATGATAATAAAAAGAACAGCTAACATTTAATAAGCATCAAAATGACCTAGCCATTCAGCTAGCCCCACATATCATCTCATTTAAGCCGCGTCAGAACTCTAGGTACGATTATGATCCTAATTTTACAGATGAGTAACTGGGGCTCAGAGAGGCTAAGACCCATATACTAGTTTACACAGTAAAGTGGGAGAACTAGGAACCAAAGTGTGGCTCTAGGATCCTAGGGTCCCTTCCCGTAACTTCCATCCTATATTACCTTCAGCATGTCTCCCCCTCTATTCTACAACTTCTGCACCAGTCCCAACAATCCTCCAGGAGACAGCAAACAGATCATCCCAGAGGATTAACATTTCAAGTCTTGGGCTGCAAAGGGAAGTACTTGCCCTGAAAGAGAAGCTGCTGCCTCTGAACTTAGAGCACCATAAATCGAGTGGGGGTGAGCTTAGGTGTGGACAGTGGGTTCCATCTGATGTTCCCAGCAGCGGGCTGCCAGCCAACAAGTGGGCAGCTCAGAGCAGCTGCATTTCCAACCAGCAGACCAGGGCAAACTACTGACGTGTGGACACAACCTCTCCACAATTTGCTTAAAAGCCACACTGTGTTTCCTGGACAATGGCCACAGGCCAAAATACATACATTCCGGTTTTTAGGACTCTAAGGTAAGCATTCTTTCAATGGTTCTCTCCCTGTTCCCTTGCTCTCTAGTGCATTGTATTTTGCTCGTTCCATCTCCCTTTATTTTTTTCCTTCCCAGCTCTGCTCTCAACCTCCTTTGCTTCGACCCTCCTGCTTCAAAGCTTGCTGGCCACGATCTCGATCTCCTGCCTTGCTTTTTCGCCACCTCCCCATCACAGAGGTTTTTCCTCTCCATTTGGGCCCGTGGTCAGTTTTTCTCTAATTACTAGACTTCCTCTGCCTCTGTTTTCCTGTTTGCCTGGCAGAGCCTCCTTCCCCTGCCTTTTAAGTTTCCTGGCATTAGCCCCGACTTGAAAGCACCACTCTGGCTTCCTGGTCTTCTCATTCCCCCACTGGTCCACCCCCTCTCCTCCACCGTGGCTCCCTGCATGGCCCTTTCCTTTCCTTCTGGACACCTGGTCCCAGATGCCCCTCTCACCCCCCACCACCCGCTTCACCCTTCACCTCTGTTCTTTGTTCCTTTGTCTCCTGTCTTTCCTCAGCCCTCCCATCCCTCCTCCTAGGTTCCCTCCCCCGGTTTCCAGCCCCCCCCCACACCTTATCTTTGTTTTCCTTCCTTCTGGCTGCTGATAGAGTGGGAGTAGTTGCAGGCTGCATCCCTGATTTCACATGCAGACCCAGAGCCAGCATGTCAGTCTAACATTAACATTGCCCAGAGAAGGGGAGTCTTGGTCTATAAGCAGTTTGCCTGTGCAGCTTGGAGCTGAGCTAGAAGGCTTTAGAGCAAAGCCATGAGAAGTCTGAGGCATCTGGCTTGGCAGGCAGCATGGAGAAAGGACCGTTTCTTTTTCCCACTTATCTCGTTTAAGCCAAGGCCAAAGACCAGGGCTGAGACATGTCATTTGTAAGTTGTAGCCTTGGGGTGGGACCTCAGTGACCTGCCCTGCCCCTTCACAACACACACACACACACACACACACACACACACACACACACACACACAGAATTCTTATTCCCTTCTATTCAGAGCAAAAGGCGCTGTGACTTTTCTCATGTGGTGTATGAAACATCCACACTGCAAAATAAGATCTATAAAGAGAACCAAAACCAGCACAAAGAGATGCTGCTGCTGGGAAAGGGCTGTGCGCCATCCCCTCTGCCTCTTGCCCCTCAGCTCTTTTCAACTTCAGTTGTTCCTGGTCCCTTGACTGAGCACCACTGGAGCAGAGCGGGCGTCTTTCCTTAGAGGACAGCGCCATCTAGCCGGTGAAATGCCAAACCCTGGGCGTGGAGCCCGGAAGAAAATTAGTCTCCGGACTCTCAATCAGTTCCCAGCTTCCCTGTTTTTAACTCTTGGCCAGTCAAACCCCAGTTGGTCTGAAATAGCGACTTAACCCTTTGGCCTTGTAGGAGATTTAAGTCCATTTCCAATCGCCTCTTCTTCTCCAGGCCTGATTGAGTTTCAGGGTGTGGTCTTAGTTTATCAAAAAGGCAAGAAAGTTCTAGGAGAACCAACAGACTGCCTGAGGCTAGAGAGCTCCAGGTGACTTTTCTAAAGCAAAACAAAAAAAGAACATCTTAATGATATCTGAATGGCTCAGGTCCCCTCTGGAACTCTGCAGCAATATTTGCTTTTCTTTCCTTTTTTAATCATTTCATCCCCTTCCTTCCTTCCACATTTATTGAGCAACTGCTGTGTACCTGGCACTATGTTAAGTAAGGGACAGCTCCTCTCTCCAGAAGACCATAATGGTCCGATGGACTCAGATGTTAGACCCCTGGGTTTGCAAAACCTCTGATCTAGGATGGGGTCTTTGTAAACCCAGCTGTGTGAAGGGTCCGGGGGATAGAGGAGAGAAGACGGGCCCAAGACCCTCACTTTCTCCCTCTATCCAAACAGTTTCGTGTTTATCCAAGTTTTGCTTCCTGAGTTTCTACCTAAAATTTTGTTTCAATAGAGTATTTTTAAGAAATATTTTGATGACTTCTGCTCCAATCTAAATCTCCCACTCTAGGTCCAGAGAAGTTTAAGGACTCGTCCAAGGCCATAGAACTAAGGCAATAGCTCTCCAAGTTCTACTTTCCTGGGTCCCTGACAATAAGGACCACAAGACCCACCAGGTCTTTAAAGCTAGGCTTCTACCATGAGAATGAGGGCAAAGTGAATTCTCTGATTATTTTATATTTCTGTTTGCCTCTCTCCTGCCAGACGCCGTGGAGACAAAGTATAGTACATGAGTCTTCCAGCGCTGCCGTAACAACATACCCCACAGTGGTTGCCTTCAGCAACAAGAGATCTCTTTTCTCATAGTTCTGGAGGCTAGAGGTCCAAGATCAAGGTGGTGACTTTCTGGAGTTCCTGTCGTGGCTCAGTGGAAACAAATCCGACTAGGAACCATGAGGTTGCGGGTTCGATCCCTGGCCTTGCTCAGTGGGTTAAGGATCCGGCGTTGCCGTGAGCTGTGGTGAAGGTTGCAGACGCAGCTCGGATCCCGCATTGCTGTGGCTGTGGCGAAGGCCGGCAGCTACAGCTC
>PVHT020000165.1:14259718-14281229 GCA_004024745.2 Catagonus wagneri
AATCCGACTAGGAACCATGAGGTTGCGGGTTCGATCCCTGGCCTTGCTCAGTGGGTTAAGGATCCGGCGTTGCCGTGAGCTGTGGTGAAGGTTGCAGACGCAGCTCGGATCCCGCATTGCTGTGGCTGTGGCGAAGGCCGGCAGCTACAGCTCCTGTTAGACCCCTACCCTGGGAACCTCCATATGCCGCAGGTGCGGCCCTTAAAAAAAAAAAAAAAGGTGGTGACTTTCTTCTGAAGGCCATGAGAGAGGGATCAGTTCCAGACCTTTCTCCTTGGCTTACAGATGGATCACCATTTCCTTGCATCTACATGTCACGTTCCCTCTGTGTATGTTTCTACCCAAGTTTGCTCTTCTGATAAAGATACCCGTCACACTGGATTAGGGCTCTTCCTAATGACCTCGTTGTAGCTTAACCCCCTCTGTAAAGATCCCATCCCCAAATTTATTCTGAGGTACTAGGGGCTGGGACTTCAACATGAATATTTTGTAGGGACACCATTAAGCCCGTGACAGATGGCAAATAGTTTTTATTCCCCTTGCAAACTTTGACCAATTGATAGTGACTTCCAGAGCCTCTCCCTGACAAAAGGGATGAAAAGGATTCTAAGGCTGAGTCCACCTAGGCTCCAGATCAAAAATGGGGGCAATGGCTAGGTCCCAGTTTTCTGGGCTGCTAGGTCATTCCTGGCCGCAGCTAAGGTGGGCTATGTTAGGTGGCACCCACAGCGAGGAGGGCTCAGCTTGTATGTGGAAAACCCTGACCTGTGCCCTGGCACTCCCCGGGGTGGGAGTGAGACTTCTGAACATCTTCCTGAAGTCTCGCCATGGAGAGGAGAGATCTGAGTTCACTTTCTATGCCCGTCTCCACGTCAGGTCCAAGCCCTTTCCCTGGGGAGCTGGTAACAGGGTCGAATCAAGTGCCTAATCAGGTTTGCATCCAAAATACAAGGCAAGAAAGATTAATTCAGCCTGGGGAGCTGAAGAATTTCCTTTACTGAGTCAGTAACATTTGAGCAAGACCTTGAAAAGAATAAGAAAAGAATAATGAAAAGAATAAGACTTTACTGCAAGTTCTCACCAAGGGACAAACACAGCCAGAGGAACAAAGCCTCCTATGGGCACTCTGAGTATGGGCTGTACCTGCAAGTGGTCCTTTACGGGGAGATCATAGCTCTAGCACATCACTCCTTCTTTGTCCAGTGCATGCCAAGAAGAGCCCAATACACGAATGTTGAGTTTCATCAACGCACACCTCCCTGTCTCAGCCTGGATTAGAGGGCAGCCATAGCACAGAACACATGCCTGATTCTTGCTGCTAAGTTCCTCGGGCCATCCCTTGACCAAGTCCCAGTCCCACAGGACAGCCCACTGGAGGGCTCCTGGGAAGAGCTCCCTCACCCGTGCAACGAACCTTGGCAGAACAGGGCTAAGGGAAAGTGGGCCCGGGGTCACCAAAGCCTTCTAGGGACAGGCAGGCAGGACCAGCTGTGAGAAGCTGAGTGGAGGCTGGCTGGAGCTTCCCAGGCAGGCCTGTGGAAAAATGCAGAGGTTGTGCTGGGCTTCCTAGAGGCTTGGGATAACGGAGGCCTCACAGCTGAGAGGGTTAGCTCAGGTTTTCAGAGGAAGCCCATATACTGAGAAAGCCAAGTGATGCTCGCAGTGAAAAAAAATGCACCCCCGCTGCCTGGAGCTGGGAGAAAGCCCTGGTTACAATTTCTTTTGCTTCTGAGGAAAAGAAGGAAAGGGGTGACTGCTGGTGTGCAAAATAGGGGCACCGGAGGGTGATTTTGGGTACTGGATCTCTGTCTGCTACCACTCCTCCATTCTAGCCACGAGTCCAATTTTCTTTCTTTTTCCTCCTTCTCTCTCATCTTCTTCCTTGTTTCTTATTACTAGTTCTAGGTGAAGTTTTTTTGAGTTCTACCTCTAGGCCAGGCACTGCGCTAAATGCTTCATATGCATCATCAGATTTAATCTGCCTAACAACTCTCGGAGGCAGGCAATATATAAAGATTTCAGAGAGGAAGAAACTGAAGTTCTGAGAGGATTAAAGAAACTGCCCAAGGTCACAGATCTGACAAATCCAGATTCTTACTCTACAGCCTGTAATCCTTCCAATGTACTACCCTGCCCATGAAACGTGTTTGTGGAGAGGGAGCCCATCAGGGGACTGCCTGCCAGAGACCGAGCTTGGGCTGAGCTTCTTTCTTTAAAGCATAAGTTACTAGCTGTGTCACTGTGTAAATCCCTGAAGAGAACTTTCTTCCAAAGGGAGATGCCGGGAGAGCACTCAACTGTTTTCAGACAGGGATATAAGAAAACTTTCTGCCTTTTGAGGGTTTGAGAAATAAGCAGCCCTATTCCAGGGGAAGGGGTCCAAGGGGAGGAAGTGGGGCCAGTGTGCTCAGCTGGTGAAGGGCTGGACTTTGCAGCCAGCCCTTAGGCAATGATGCTGTGGACCACTTCATCCCCGGAAACATCTGAGCAGGTGAGGGCAAGCCCAGAGAGCCTGAGATCCAGGCAGAACCACGACCAGACCTGAGTGAAGCCTTGCCCGGGAGGGGTGCTGAATGATGCTCTCCCAGTCACACTGTGGACCAGTGAGAAAGCATGTCGCTAGAACACCGACTATCCTCAGCGCTCTGACCGTTCTCAGCAAGTGTCTGATCAAGAGTGACCACCCTGTGGGCTGAGGAAGCAAGTCCTGGAGTGTGGGGTACTTCAAGGGGTAGTGGGAGACTCTGAGTCTCATTTAATAAGGTCTGTGAAGATTTCAAGCAATTACATAAGAAAGCAAATCCCATTTGCACACCGAGATTGCTCCGCAGCAATGATGTTGCTGGTCTTTTCCTTAGGGTTTCTGCTATTGGTCTTTCTATCCTGTTGGCATGATGTGACAAAAGAGGGGTTATTCTAACTTTCTCAAGAAATCTGTATCTTGGAGTTCCCGTCATGGCTCAGGGGGGCAACGAACCCAACTGGTATCCATGAGGACACGGGTTCGATCCCTGGTGCTGCTCAGTGAGTGAAGGATCTGGCATTGCCGTGAGATACGGTGTAGGCTGGACGCAGCTCGGAGCCCATGTTGCTACGGCTGCAGCGTAGGCTGGCAGCTGCAGCTCTGATTCCACCCCTGGCCTGAGAACTTCCTTATGTTGCGGGTGCGGCCCTAAAAAGCAAAAAGAAGGAAAGAAGGAAAGAAGGAAGGAAGGAAGGAAGGGAGGGAGGGAGGGAGAGAGAAGGAAAGAAAGAAAGAAAGAAAGAGAGAGAGAGAGAGAGAGAGAGAGAAAGGGAAAGAAAGAAAAAGAGAAAAGAAAGAAAGAAGGAAAAAGAAATCTGTATCTCACCAACAAGGGTGGTTTCTCTTCCCCAGTTGAGGCAGGGTCACCATATATAAATGCACAGGCTGTGCACTGCTCAGCTTCAAAGGGTACTATTCACACAGACTATGGTGTGAATGGTTCCTCCAGACATTATGTAATAGAGAGGCCCCGAACTGTACTCTCCCATTTTTCAAGAATCAAGGTCAAATACATCCTTCTCCAATCAGCCTTCCCCAAACAGCCCGAGAAGACAAGAAATACTCCCTCTTTTGAAAACAGTATACTTTCTACAACAAGACACTTCCCGCCTTGCAGTAACTGTTTCATGTGAAGAGCTAATCTTTCTCACCAGACGATGGTTCTTAACCTTTTTTGGAGGAGTGCTGAGCCGCTTTTAAAATCTTATCAAAGATACAAACACTTTCCCTAAGGAAAAAAAGAAACTGCACAAACACATGTATTTTGTATCCAGTTTCAGGAAATTTGTGGATGCCCTAAAAACCATCCGCAGCTATTTAGAATGGAGCTACCAGGAGAGCAGAGACCATATCTGTCTTGTTTACCTTGGCATCACCCGAATTAGCATAGTGCCTGCCACACCGTAGCATCATAAATGCCCACTGAAGAAGTGATTGGACCCTGGCATGTTCTTGAGTGCAGGGTCAGAGTCAGAGCCATCTCTGTAGCTCAGAAGTTTCTAAGACAATTAACTTAGCATCAGCCTGTCCAGGTGCTAAGTTCACCCAGCTCCAGAGACTCCACCATGGAAAGACAAAGTCCCTGCTTGGGCACTGAATGAGAAATTTGACACAATGACTTTTTTGGTCACTTCGAGTCCTAAGACTTCGAACTTTTATTTTCTGCCCAAGGAGATAGAGAAGTTTGTTTAGCAAGGTGAATGATGTTAATATAATAATAATAATAATAATAATAATAATAAACTCAAATAATAATAATGATCCCTTATATAATTTTCAAATTAAATTGTCCTCCACATTTTCACAAGACATGGGCTCCTCTATTCTTCACACAGCACCCGGAGAAATAGATATTGCCTTAATTTTACAGATCAGGAAGTCAAAGCTCAGAGAGGCCAAGTAACTTGCCCGAGTCACACAGTTTGTCAAAGGCCAGAACTAGCACCCTGGAATTCTACCTGTTCTTCCAGAATTCTTTTGCTGACCTCAGATTGTCACATTAGCAGTTACTGAATCACTTCTTAAGTGTCTTCCACATGCAGATGTCAGCATACTCTGAGTGTAGCCTATCCAGGCCATGCCCCAGAGTCCGTCTGCACCAAGTTAGAAAAGCTAATCTGCACAGCAAGCAGCACCTGCCACAAGCCTCTAACTGCCAAAGGCCAGGGTGAATGTGGCCCGGGACTGCCACTACGACCCTCAGCATAGCGGCCCCGAGTGGGCCACCCCTCCTCCACAACCAAGTGCTGGCCACTGGAATGTCTCTACAACACCCCTTCTCTCCCAAGAGTGGGCGAGCTGTGTTCTCATTCCTGGGCCACAAGCCATGAGAGAGGTCGAGGGTTTGGAACATCAGCTTCCACAAAGAACAATTCAAAGGATTGAAGGAAAGAAAGTGAGATTGGGAAGTGAGTTAAAAGGACCTCTCGGAGCAGAGGCCCCTGCTCTAAGAAAAAAAAAAAAGTCTGCGGGAGGCACTCGGAGTGATCTTTAAGCACATAAAAGGATGTGCTGCTAGGAAAGATTTAGACTCAGTTTTTTTCCATCTGCGTCACAGGTGAAGAAAAGTAAGAGATCTCACTGTCACAGGCAAATTTGGGGTTAAGTGTGACTAGCATCTTCCCAACTACAAGAGTAAATGAGCCTCCAGAATGCCCACCCCCCTGAACGCTTCGGAGTGGGATTTGCAACCCCCTGGTATCAGAGCACTCAAGGGTAAATCACCCTGAAATCACCCTGAATTGAGGGGAAAGGGTAGACCAGCTGACCTCCACATGGACCTCCCTTCCCAATTTGAAATTATGTTGCCACCGTAAATCGCAGTAACATCTCAGGCCTGTAGAGACTTTACAGTATTCAGACCTCTTGTTTGGAGACTAACTCACCTTTGACAATCCCTGAAGGTAGTCTGGCAAGCAATGACCATCTCTAGTTTAGAGATGCAGAATGAGACACTTACAGGGTAATTCTTTTGCCACCAAGCTCTGGAGAACCAGGCATCTTACCAAGCAGGATCTCAGCTCTCAGCAGTTGATCGACAAGGTCTGAAGCCTTGTGCCAACCATTTGGGTTGCTGAGAAAACCCAGGAAAGCCCAGACAGAGACACTCTGGGATGGGAGCTGGACAACTGCACAGCCAGAGCAGCCAAGAGTGAGAAATCACAGGGACACCGCTTATCTGGCCGGAGCTGACTGTAGATAAGGTAGAAAATAGTACACATCACAGCAACTTCCTGGGTTTGTGTTCCAGGCCACCATTCCCCCTTAGTCCCATTAAAAAAGACCCCGTTTGCAAAACGGTCCTCTCTTCCTGTCTGTCTGTCTTCTCTTTGTTCTTTGCTCTCTCCCCAAGCCTCCTTCCTCATCTTATTGCTCCCTCTCCTTGAGGCTTGACAGTCCTCACCTCTCACCCTTCACTGCAGGGCAAAGAAGCCACTCGAATGATGACAAGTTCTGGGGAAAGTCCCTTGACCCCAAAGATCTCCCACTCTCAAGAGCTAATGTTCCCAAAAGAAAGGGCAGACCTTTTTTGAATATTGGCTGGTTAAATTGTTAGCGACTTGGTGGGAATTATCTTATCACCGTGCCTCCCTTTGCAGCGGGAATGGATCTAGTGAGTATCCAGTCAACAACCGTGCCAGGCGTAGAGATGCGTAGCCCCAGGCCTCATGGTACTCGTGGCCTGGTACAGAGCTTCCCCCAGCCCTGCCACAGGATGGCACCATTCTGAGCCCCCGCTCCAGCCCCCAGCCACGGGGCGGCAGATTCAAGGCCAGCCTGGCCTCCCATGTGAAGTTCTCATTTGTCATTTTCTATGTGTGCGGCACCCCCAGAAAGGTTGAGCGTTGGTCTAGTGGGCCAGTCAAACTGAAGACTCCTGGAGGGAAGAGGGGAAGGCATTGGAAGGGAAACAAAACCTCAGACCAGAGTCCTGGGGGGTCTCAAAGACCAACGTTACTTTCTAATGTGTCTGGGATTTATCCCACTCACTGTCACCACTCCCAACCCCAGTCCATACACACACACACCACAACCCCAATGAAGAATTCCTACCAAATGCTTCTTTACAGCACCTGAAGTTGGGATCCAGAGACTCCCTCACAACCTACTTGCTTTGATTCCCCAGCCAGCTCTTTCAACTCTTGTCCTGGTCCCCCTGAGATCTGAGAGGTGAAGTGGCCCAAGACCACAACATACGTGTAAACAGCGTAGGTGGGAAGCCAGATCAGGCACCAGTGTGTCTGGATTTGAGTCCTGGCCCATAAGCTACTAAACCTGTGACCACAGGCGCATCACTTAGCTTGCCTACCTTCCCTTGTCTATACAATGTGCATTTTAACAGCCCGTGCGTTGCTGCAGTCCACTGAAGAGTGAATGAGCTAATACAAGCAGATGCTCAACATGTGGCACAGTCTTAGTGCCCAAGAATATTATTTGCCAGATCTGGCGCTTTTGTCTTTGGATCTGCGGTAGAGTTGGGGGGGGTTGTTGTTGTTGTTGCTGTTTTCTTTTATGATATTTTATGGCCACACCCATAGCATACGGAAGTTCCCAGGCCAGAGATCGAATCCGAGTCACCCAGCAGCTGCGGCAATTCCAGATCTTTTCACACACTGTGCTGGGCTAGGAATTGAACTCGCACTTCCACAGCAACCCAAGATGCCATAGTTGGATTCTTAACCCGCTGGGACATGTCAGGAACTCCTAGAGTTTTTTTTTTTTTTACCAAAACACCCTTTGTGTCACAGAGAGGAGGTCGAGATATTTACGACTCAGTTCCTGATTCAGGGGAAAGAATGACCCTTTGAAATGTCACAGACGTGCGCTTTGTTCTTGCTGCAGACTCGGATCATCAGAGTTTTGATACCTCCTCACTCCAAGATTTGTGCCCGGCTAGAGCAAAGCGGACCCCAAATCTGAGTTCTCCCCCCTGTCTCTCAAGAGCAGCCTCTTAAATCAAATTACAGAAGGGTCCTCTTTTCAAGTGCAACTCTGACATCTGAGTAGCCCAAACGACGCAGGGCTCTGGTTTGGGGGACACACTTATCACTAGCGATTCTCTCAAAGGAAGATATGAATATCTCATTCTTCCTCAGAAAGGCTTGAGTAGAATTGAAAATTGTGCAGTTCAGGGGAGTCTTGCTATATAATATCTGAAATCACTAGACATTTGAAAGCAGAAATGTCTTTCTCCTTTGAGTATTGCATCCTAACTGCCATGCAGAGATGATTTATATGTGCTCATCCTTATTACAGACTACACATAATAAAGGCATGATAGAAATCATATCTGCATAGATTCAGGCAGCTCTGGGAGAGAGGCTGCCAGTTTTGTTTGACAAGACACTCAATCAAGCAAAAAGGTATAAAGTATTCCAGGAGGATCCCACTGCTTGCTCAAGACTGTATATTTTTATCCAGGTAACAGAAATCCTAATTGAGCACAACATTAGTACTCATTTTCCCTAACTCCTTCTTGCAATATGAAACACCAAAAGAAAATTATGAAAACACCATGCTTTTGTGAACTGGGGTTTTCAAGGGAAAGAGTGTGCCATGCAGTGGTTGCCATAAACTCAGGCGTCACCCCTTCTTTGGGTGTTCCTAAGCAGAAGTGGGGACTTCTGTGTATACCGTATTCAGAAAGAAATAGGCACTGGGCTCAGTGTCTCCCTGCATTTTTGACTCCCTGGGTGAAAATGTTCCTTCAGGACTCCTCCATATGTTTAAATCCCCTTTAAAGTGTTCTTGCACTTAGATTTATAGCAGGGTCTGGAAAAGGAGGAGGCAAACGAGACATGCACTCAGGTGCAAAATTTAAGGGGGCACCAGAAACTCAGGAATCAAAATAAGTACTATTTTAATGCAATATTTTTTGAGAATACAAATGAAGGAAAAAAAACATGGTGAACCAAAGATCAGAATTTTAAACAGGCACCAAATCTGCCCTCCTACAATACTACCTCCTTTGCCTCCCCCTAACCCTGGCCCTGGCTGCCAAAAGATTTGTTTACAAAAACCATACCTGGTCAGCAAGTCATATTTTACTGGCTTAATGTTTTGATATTGCATTAAAACGTTATTTACCTTGGTCCCTGCTTATCTGAGGGCCTTCTTATATTTCACATGAGAAGAAAATTCCTCATTTGCCTCACCCTAGCCCCAGCCTCAAAATGCAAAGATGCTGAAATCCATAAGGAAATGTTAAGCCCCAGATGGACTCATTACTCAAAAACCTCCTCTTCCTCGTGGCCGCTAAAGGCACCAAACACTTTCACTCCACACTAAAGGTGAGCAGAGGACAGGAGTGGAGAACCATCCTCTGAAGCTTCTAAAAAGAATCTCTTTTCTAACCGTTATAAAAGCTGACAGGTTGATAAAACGTCTAAAGGCATAATATTCAAACAGAGGGAAAAAATTAAAACCGTAATAATAAAGTTAAATGTAACTGTTTTAAAGCATAATTCTTTTGAGAGACGAGTTTTATGTTGGACCAGCATTTGAAGTAGCAGTAGTCATTATTAACGGGAACCTCTGAGAGAGAAGATTTAAATCACCAAAGTAATAAAAGCTGAACAAGGACTAGCACCTTGAAAGGCACTTGGAGAGAAGATTGCATACAAATGCAATTAAAATGATGCTTATAAAATACTAAGATGTTAATTGGGTTCAGTCCCAGAAGCCCCAGCCGTACAGTATGTCAGAAGTTAGCTGGTTTGAAGTTTAAAAAGAGTAGTTTAATTCGTACACCTTGTCCTAATTACAGAGCTTTCTGCAACCCGCGTATCTGTATGGTTTATTGTAGCTTGGAGCTTTGTAAAACAAACACACACACTAGTTAATTGGGTTATTGCGATGGAAAATTGGGCTACAGAACAGCAACCTCTCTTGCTGGTGTGCCTTTACAGCTGGTAATGAGCGCTCCAGCCACGCCAGGAAGCCCTGATTTGTAAGGTGTGCCATTTACAGCTCGGTGATTCTGTTGGTCTGAGGAATAGGAGGTGATGCCGTGAAAACAAAGACCCACACCAGATAATGTTCCCTCGCCACCACGCTCCCACCCCAGCTGGCTTGTTTAGAACTTTCAGCACTGCCACCACCACCCCCTCCCCGGTCCCTGCCCTTCCAAGCATCCCAGCCCTGTCTGAAGGCCACATTCTCACTGAATGGAACGGAGCGGGGACAGCGGCTCCTCCAGTAGCCCCGTTTGCACAGCACCTGCAGGAGACTGTGTGCGGGCGTGGTTTTTCTCCTAACCGGCAAATAAATATGTAATGCTATCAAAATGGGATCATTAAATCGGATTAGGAGTGAGGATGGCTGAATCATTTTCCAGGAGGCCAGAGAAACATGCCTCTTACCATTCGGGCTTTGGCCATTTCAGGCCTGGAGCTGCAAACTTCCTTCATAAAGGAGGCCGAACAGCTGCGACATATCACGGGGTTTATGGTCTCTTTCAGTCGCTCTCTTCATCCCCTTCTACCTCTAGGCGCTGCCAAAGATGAATCCTCATCGAAGTGAAATGCGAGTGTTGGGATTTTATTCCTCTGCCAGCTACATTGGCCATCTCTGGGAGGTTCAGAAGTGAGCAAGGGGGGAGCACACAGTGTGAAAGAGCAAATACAAGATTCCCCAGCCAGATCCCAGCCTACTGAAAATACAGAAGGACCCCCTCGGCCTCTGACAATGGATAATAAGGAAATATCACCTTCTGCCAGAGCCCAGAGCGGTAACCCACATGGAGGTCCGTGGTCTAGCCCGGCCCGGGGTGGCCAGCCCAAGGCGAACTTGGACCATGACACCCTGACTCCAGCTTCCCCTTTTCGAGGGTGCAGAGGAAGCCGGCTCCTCATGACTGAAAGGAAAGTCATCTGATCGATGAAGTCACCTTAAGACATTGATACCTCAAAATTGTCTCTCTGAACAAGAGTATTTGCAGATTAAAAAAGAATGGCCATGGGAAAGTCATTCTTCATGCGATTAGAGAAGGAAGGCTTTGGGAGTCAGGGCCCTCACACAAGAGCCCATTCATCGTGCTGAGTGGACTTTAAAACTCTCTGGACGTCGAGGATAAGCTTTTCAACATGCTGGGTGCTGCACAGAACCTTGGAGCACAAGGTCTCACTTGTCAATGAGCGGATATCCGGGAGAGGCAGAGCCCACACCTGGCTCTCAGGGCCGGTGGGGTAAGGGACAATCGCCACAGCAACCCTGCACGGTGTGAGGATAATTACCTACACCAACCATTTCCCTGGACCTGAAAATTTGGAATTAAAAATGTTTACTCTGGGCTAATCAAAATCCAAAAGGGAAACTTCCCAGGTCCCAGAGCCTGGATTTTAACTAAGCCTGGCCATGCTTACTGCCACTTAGCATCCAGGAGATGAGGAGCAGAGGCTCAGCAGGGAATCCTGGCCCTCCCTTTAGCATCTGTGGGGCCTGGGGCACATTCCTTAACCAGTCTATGCCTCAGTGTCCTCCATCTGTAAGCCAAGGGCAGTTACATCACTTCCCTTGCAGGGCTGTTAAAAGGATTCTAGGCAAAAAATGCAGGTAAAGCACTTAGAACATTGCTGGGAACATAAAAAAAACACTATATAAATGTTAACAATTATAATTATTACTACTAATATTATGCTTGCTTTACAGATGAGGAACTGAAGCTCAGAGACGTTGAGTAATATGTTTCGAGTCTCATACACACACACACACACACACACACACACACACACACACACACACACAGCAGTGGAAAAAGAGAATATCAAATTCAAACCCAGGAATTTTGACCTCAAAGCCCAACATCTTAATCATCATGGAGGGCAAGTCCTTCTGAAAAGACACCCCCTTATAGGCCCCGGGGACTCATTTCCTCCATCTGGGTCTTTTACAGCCTGGAAGAAAAGATGGAAGTGGGAACATGTGAGACCACTGTGGTGCCTGAGGAGAGAAAAAACTTGCAGATCTTAGAATCCCAGGCCACCACGGGCATGCCACCCATTTCACAATTTCCCACAGATGGGTGCAACCCTGGGAATCAGACTTAAGAACGGGAGCAAGGAGAAATTCCTGTGGTGCAAAGCTGGTATGCTTTCCGCTTAAAACTGACTTTGAGGTTGTACTGAGAAGCGAGAACGTGTCAGTAAACCCAGCCTCCCTGGCTCTGACAAAGCCGGCGCGGCAGGCAGGTTATTATTATTATTTATTATTTGTTGATGGATATTCAAAGCCATCAGTCAGGTCTTGCCCCAGGCCAGGAAGCCGAGGAGCAAGGCCAATGGAAATCTTGCACTTGGTTCCCAGAGCTGCTCGGGCATGGAGAGTTATTAAAGGACCCTTTGCTACTGCTATCTGCTCTGTGGGGGGGCTTGACCCTACATCTGACTTCAGGCTTCTGCTGTCCCTGCAGTACAGGCAACAGAAAGTCGAACAAATTGCGAAGCGGGACTCCAGGGACGAGTGAGGGGGAAGTGGGAAGAAGGGAGAGGACACTGGAGCTGGTTGAAATGGGGATTTTGTACCCTTGTTTTGTACACTCTCTGCCTTAACCTTTCATTACTCCATAGCCACTGGACTCAGTGAGACCAGAAGATGAAGAAATTGCCCAAGGAAGGACGGATGGAGCTGTCAATGGCAATAAAAGTCCATGTAATAAGAAAAGAAAGAGTCACTTGCCACATCACGTCACAAGGGCGAGTACTGACCATTTCCTTTACTGGGGGCTTTTGAACTTTTTTTGACCTTGTTAGAAATATATTTTACCATATGTCCCAGACCCCCCTGCACATACTCATAAGTGAACATTTTTTTTACTGAAATAATACTTTTTACCACATGGGATGTCATCTAATACTATGTTATAATTTTTCTTAATCTTGGTGAAAGCCCACAAAATTAACTTCATACCCTCCTTAGACTTTGGAAATAAGAACCCTCTGAGAATGAAGGCAGGGAACCAACAGTTTCGACAACGAGCACCCCGATGGTTCTCTTGCACACTAAGCTATGCCCTCACCCCTCAGCTGCCTCAACTTGACTTCTCAAGAAACTACTGAGATCATCCAGGAATTCTCAGTGTCAAGAGGTGGGCAGCTGCATAATGCCTAGTCTTGGTGTGTGATAGTTACGTTTCTGTGCTGACCCGGCTAGGCTACAGTTACCCAGTTGTCTAATCAAGCACTAATCTAGATGTTGCTATGCAGGCATTCTGTAAATGTAATTAACTGTCATATTCACTTGGCTGTAAGTAAAGGAGATTATACTTTATCAGGTGGGTGGGACTTGTCCAGTTAGTTGAGACCCTTAAGAGTAAAGACTGAGAAGAGTGAGTTTCTGGAAGAAGAAATCCTGCCTCAAGACTAATAGAAATCCTGCCTGAGCAGCCAGCCTGCCAGCCTGCCCTACATAATACAGACTTGCCAGCTCTCACAAACACATGAGCCAATTCATTAAAATAAATCTCTTTTTGTATATTTTATATATATGTATATATATATGCATGTGTACATACATATATGTATTTATATATGCACATGTACATGCACATATATACATATATATAAAGTTATGCATAGGAAGTTCCAGTTGTGTCTAGCAGTAACGAGCCCAACTAGTATCCTTGAGGTTGCGGGTTCGATCCCTGGCCTCGCTCAGTGGGTTAAGGATACAGCACTGCCATGAGCTATGGTATAGGTCTCAGACACAGCTGGGATCCTGCATGGCTGTGGCTGTGGTGTAGGCCAGCAGCTGCAGCTCCGATTATACCCCTAGCCTGGGAATTTCCATATGCCTATGGTGTGGCCCTAAAAAGCAAAAAATAAAATAAAATAAAATAAATGTATGCATATATATATCTTATTGGTTCCTCCTAAAAGTTCTATGTCTCTGGAGGATGCTGACTGATTTGTATCTAAAGTCTAAAGTCACATTCACTATGAAATAAACTTCTTAATATAAAAAAAAGAGAGTGTTTACTCTGCCCACAAGTGGAAACTAAAACTAAAGGAAGCAAGAGTTGATTCAAAGAGACACAGTAAGATATTTGTAATCTGGGTGAGAAACAAGCACCTGACCTTGGAGAGTGGGACTGGAGAGAAGAGGGTGTGGGGTGTGCTCCCAAGACATTCATGAGCCATATTCCAGGGAAATTAATGATTAATTTGTTAAGGAGGTTGCAGGAGGGGAAGGAGTACAAAATGACACCCAGGGTTTTGGCCTGTTGAGTGGAAATAGTAAATAGAGTGAGCAGTTTGGGAAGGAAAGACGATGAATTGAAATTTATACACATTGCATCTGTGATGTTTGCCAAAACCTGCAGGTGAAGATAGCTAGTAGGTAGCTGTATGCATATGTCTCCTTTTTAGAAGCAGATCCAATATAGAGAGAGATCTTGAGCCATTCATATATAAGTATGTATCTGAAGACATGAGAGGAGATATATATATATATTTAAGTTATATATATGTAACAAATATATTTAACATATATATAATACTATATGTAACTTGTATAATATAATTTATATATACATATACAATATGTAAACATGTGTAACATATAATACATATACATGTTAGATAAGACACAAACTGTCTAAATGGAGGGCATTTAATGGTTCATAGGTCTAAAAAGTGCAAGTATGCTGGCATTAGATACAGCTGTGTAAAGATGTCCAAATGTTCAAACATCCACATGTTATCATCAAGAATTAGTCGCTCTCCAACTCTTATCTCAGTGTTTCTTTCCTTTCGAGGTAGGGAAATGGACACCAGCACCTCCAGGCTGATAACCTAGAAGTTTGGTAAGCTCCATGAAAAAAAGATTATTCTTTCCAAGCAGATCCTGCAAAAGTTCCACGGTTGCAAGTCTGGACTGTTCCCCCAGCTCCTGCATGATTTACATCTCCTCTTTCCGGTCTCAACTCAAACATCAGTTTGCAGTGAAGACTCTCCTGACCACACTGTTTAAGATAGCATCCTACCTCCATTACTCATCTCGCCTTTATTCCACTTTTTTATAGCACCTATCACTATCTGCTTTTATCATGTTCCTTAATTCATACGTTTAATTATTTGTTTTTTATTTATCTGTACAACTAGAATATAATCACCATGAGCACAGAGATTATTTTGGTCCTGTTCAAATCATTCTCTAAAACAGTACTTCCCAGCACATATTAGGTACTCAATAATTACATGTTGAATTAATAAGCTCCGACCATGGTGGGAGTGAAATGCCACAAATCACGGCTTTTCCCCCTGAATGTGTGTTGTTCAACACTTACCAGCACATCAGAATCACATAGACTGAGAGGGGAAGAGGTTTTCATTCGACCAAAAGAAATCAATTTGCTTTTACTAAAGAAAAGCTGGGATTAATACTGGGAGAACTAAAACAGCAGGTGACTACCACAATAAAGCTGACCAGGAAGGGTTCATAAACCAAGAAGAGAGACCTATCAGAGATAAAATCCTGTAGGACACCAACATTTAAAGGAAAGGTGGATGAAGAAGAAACCACAAAGCACAAATTGAAAAGAAGCAGCCAGAAATAAGAAAATCAAGTCACTGGTATCACAGAAGTCAAGGAAAAATCTAATTTAAGGAGGAAGAAATGGTCCATTCTATCTTATGCTGCAGAGATCGAGGTAGCCTAAGGCAGTAATTAAAAGCTAGGGTCTTTATTTGATTTATGAGACGGCAAGATTCTGACATCCACTGGTCCACATTTATACTGGGAGAACTAAAACAGCAGGTGACTACCATTGGGCAGATATAATGTATCAAAAGTCAGTGAATACAAGACAGCCATCTCTTTTTCTCCACTGTTGGGGTTCTCCGTGACTATACAGAAAAAGTCTCTAGGGCTCTAGACTCTATTTGGCTCACTGGGGCACCAGTGGCACAACAGAGCCTACTCTCCCTGTGGGTGGTGTCACTTTCAATATTCCAGTTTGTGAATTAAAGACAGAACTAGTGATGTCATGAAAAGACTCCCATACTAAGTTTCCCAGCCGAGTTTCCAGCTTAGACTGGAGATGACTGTTAAATTTTGCGTTCAGGGTTATTTGTTTTCTGCTGAACTACAGAGTTGAGAAACAGGAGGGTTACTGGTTGAAAGGCTGAGTTTGCCAATTGCTTCCTCTTGGCATGCCCCACCCCCCCATCTAAATTCCAAGAGCCTAATCAAGAGCTATTAATATCACTGACCCAAGAGACATGACCTACATCACAGGTCCCAAAACATACATTTACCACTAAGCTCTATGATCCTACTTGAGCACTGAACTGTTCTAAACTTCTGTTTTCTATGAGAATAAGAAGAGTTTGACTATACCATTTAAAATGTGTTTTCCAGCTCTAAAATTTTTCTTTAAGGCCACATCCATGGCATATGGAAATTCCCAGGCTAGGGGTCAAATGGAAGTTGCAATTGCCAGCCTACACCACAGCCACAGCAACAATGGATCCAAACCCCATCTGCAACCTACACCACAGCTCACAGCAATGTTTGATGCTTAACCCACTGGGTGAGGCCAAAGACTGAACCCACATCCTCACAGGGACTATGTCTGGTTCTTAACCTACCGAGCCACGACAGGAACTCCCCAGCCCTAAATTTCTATTTCTGTATTTTGAATTACTTTTGTATTCCTAAGTATCTGTCATTATGTGGAGTGCTCCAGTAAATACCTGCAAAAGGACTGAAGGATGAAGAAGCAATATATTACCTAGCCATCTTATCAGTACCAGAAAGAAGGGGTGGAAAAACAAAAGGCAAGCTACAACCAAGAAAATTAAGATCGGACAATGACTCTGTAATTCACAAATTCAGAATAAGGACACTATGTCTTGGCACCCATCTGTAAATGGTTTATTACTATTAATTCTAAGAGGCCTCATACATCAGTCTCATTTATATCATGACCCTACCCCATGGACACTTTTGTAACAAAGCACAAAAATGCTCCTTCCTTGCCTTCAGCATTTCACCAGCCACAATTCTCACTGGAATGGACCTCCGTCACTAGCATTGGTTAAATGAAAGAGATGATTTATTATTAATTAGGGCTTTTTGGTAGAAAGCAAAAGAAATTGACCTAAGGGGATTAAAAAGCAACTGTAAGTCTACAGTGCAGCTTGCAAAATAAAAGGAAGAGTTGGTTAACCAAGTGTAAGAAGGACAAGAACTAGGAAGCTCAAGGATATGCTAACCATAATGTTTTCTCAAGCAGGTGCCATCAGACAACTCAGCTTTCTCCTATCTCTATGTGTCTCAGCTCAAGATTCAAATGTTGGAGGGGGAAGGGCTGACTGGCCTGTTCTGGGTCATATACTTACCCCTGGGATCAAAGAGCAGTGACTCTTCCCAGACAAATAGCATGTACACAGTGTATGCATGTGTGTATGTGTCTCTGCGTGTTGTATGTAAGTATCCAAAAATATGTATGTGTGTATGGCATGCACATGTGTGTGCATGTATGTATGTATCTAGTGTAGCTGCATATTATATCTACATATTTTATATGTGCATGAGTCTATTCATGTGAAACTATATGTGGGTGTGTATTGTGTGTTCATATGAACATGTGTACAAGTGCAGGGAAGAACATACTGAGAAAATGAAGTCCAAAGTATCAGGTATTTTTTCGGTCAACTCTTAAAGATGTTTTTGAATTTTAGTAACATTCCCTACCAGCTATGTAACAAACTATATAACCTATTATCTCTAATCTTTAGTTATTATCTTTTATAAAGTGGGAATACTAACACTTACTTTGCCCTAAGGATTAAAAAAAAGTGCATGCATGCAGTAGCAGGAAGACTGGCACAATAACCTCAATAAATAGGAGTTAATATTCTTACTATCTTATTATCTCTGAATAGGCTATGATGTTCCTAAATAGGTCAAAATCAAGTCAAAAAAAAAAAAGGCCTATTCAATCTCATTCTTTCTGCCCCAAGAGCATCCTCTTTGGGAAAGTCACTTTTGTCCCCATTCCCAGGAGGCTGCTCCCTCACTCTCAACTCAGGAGCTTTGCTAATAAGCTTCTTTCTACCCAAAATATCCTCTTTCTTGCAATCCCACTCCTAAACTCTAACCCCTTCAGGGCTGAGTTTCAACATGCTACCCCCATTAAGCCTTTGCTGACCCCCTCCAGAGCTCCCCAATCCCCTGTTCCTCTGAGTGACAAAATAACCCTTAAAGGAGAGATGGTGACTAGATCCAATGGTTGTGGTTCTAGCATGTGGGGCAAGAAGTGAGTACTGTGAGTACCTGGCACAGGGCTGTGATGCCTGCCATGTTAGTCTTTGATGCTATAACGTGTTGGACTGTTCACTAAATATTTCATGTGTGCTCCTCCCTTGAAACCAGGAAACCCACCTCATGCTTCTTATTTCTGACCCACTCTAACTAGTGTGGTGCTGAGCACAAAGCGAGGGCTCATTCAAGGCTGGTAGGAGGATTAATTCATTCCTACACTGGTAGCCAAAAAGCATGAAGTCATGAACTGCAAACTAAGAGCAACTGGGGACAGTGAGCAAATGCAGTCCCCCAGCTTTCTCAGCAGGGAACACGGGGATAGTGGCGAGATCATGACTTTTTGAGTCAGACAAAACTGGGTGAGACTCCAGTCCACCTATTCTATTAACTGAGTGGCCTAACGTCCAGGTCATGTAACCACACCAAATGTCAGGTTCCCTGTCCAAGCTCTCTTGGACTAACGATATCCCCATCGCAGGGTCACCGAGAGGATGAGAAACAAAATCACAAATATACAAGGCGTGGCCTAGATCTGGGCAGAAAAGAAGCATTTGGCAGATCTGGGTTTGATTTTAAGAAATAATTAATCAGAAAAGAATTCAGAAAGTACTAAGAGCATGATCCTGGTTGTTGTCAGCAATCTGGATTCCCTGGAAGATGGTCCGCAGCAAACCTCCTGTGGATCACGCCTGTGGCAGCTTTTGCCAGGAATGCCCTCTTCCCCTCCCACTTGGCCTTGAGTGTGACTCTCCAGGAAAAGCTCTGCCCTCTGACCACACCCCCGGCAGGTAATTTGGAACTCTTCCCGTAAGCACAACGGGCTCTCTTCACAAAGTAGGAGTGGGGGCCGGAGAGCTCAGACAAGCTTTCCCACTGAACCAAGCCTGCATGTCTCAGGCCGGAGCTTAGTGTACTTACATATGTGAAACATCAGCCAGGATCAACAGAGACCCTGGATTACCCTTGCTTATGTAATTTTCTGGGGAAATCCAGGGCATTAAAATCACTAACCACCCGGCATCAGTTGACACAGTGCCTCCCTTTAGAGCTAAGAGTCAATCTAGGATAAACCATGCATTCAAAACCATTGATGGAGCATTTATTTTAAAAAAAAAAAAAAAAGCACCTCTTTATTGAGTGCTTACTATGTGCTAGGCGTTATGCTAAGAACTTGATACAATCGTACTTTATCCTCCCAACAACCCCCAGAGGTAGTACAAACTCTGCTGCTCTTCAAGTCGATATAAAACTCAATCATTATCTAAAATACTGTGTTTCAGTGGTAATTAAAATGCACAGGGACATTACTGCCCCCTGGGCTATATCTCTGCCCTGCCAAACACTCAGCAGGATCATCAGGAATCCAACAGGGAGAGATGCCCAGGGGCAAAACTCCCATTCTTGCTCCAGCACCCCCAGAGACTTCCTTCTAGAAAGTCCATTAGCCCTGGCAGGCATCGCTGGTGTAAATCACCGCAAGGCACTCAATGAGAATATAGTTATTATAACAATTGCCACATTGCATGATGCTCATGCCATCCGGAAATGTAGGTCTAATTAGCTCTAAGCTGCAGAAGATTTGAGTATGGTAGTTTCATTTTGGCTTAATGCTCGGTGCCTGGTGTAAAATCTGAATTTATTACTCTTTTTTTAATCATTTCTGCATGGCTCAACCAGTCGTATCAAAACTACTGCATGTTATAGACTTTAAAAAGTGATTCGCTGTAGGCATTTTAAGGTATACAGTCTGTTATGGGAAGATATATATTTGACAGCATTCTGTTTATTACTCAGTTCTGCTACATTGTTCATGAACCCAGTGAAGGATGTTCACAGTAGTAAGTAATACGTTATTCTGGGAAGAAGAAACGCTGGGCAAACTTCCTTTCGTAAGTGTAGAATCAGTGTGTCTGCCATTACAGGACCAGTGGGCAAATGCTTTCCGTACTCCATCAAGACCCTCAGAAACAAAAGAGACTGTTTGAGCACTACATAGCCCCCTAGATCTTAATCAAAAATGCTTTTCCATTAAAAGTGGTATGTCTCAGCCATGGATAATCTACGTTACATTTCTGAATACGTTAAAGAACCAGACCCAGGTAGCCTCATTCCTCCTGCCTCAGTCCCTGAGACCAGATGTTTGGAGATGGGACGTGAAGACATCTTTGTCATTCATTCTCCTGCTTCTTTCTTCTATTTGTGCCTGAACTAGTCCAGCTCTTTCCCTGAGCCACTGAAGAGAACCAGCACAAGCAGATCCCACTTCCAGGAATGACCCCAGGCACCACTTCCTCATTCCAGTACACACTTGCTTGCTCAATCTCAGTCTCTCTAGTTTTTTATGTATGTGTTGCTCCTAAGTTCCCCAGGTTGTGGCTCTGGTCAGCTTCTCTGCTCAGCTCTGAGTCTGGTTTTCCTTCAGGTACTCACCTTAGGATTCCATCCCATGGAGCTTGAGCCTAAACCCAGCGGCCTAAGAATTCCAATTGTCTGGAATTCAGTCAATACTTTTGAGGTAAGGAGGTTTTAGGTAAAAAGTAAAGTGAACTAAGGTACCTGACCCCACTCAATTCCTGTGCATATATATAGGGTCTTTGGAGTGGGGTTCTTTATGCTGCCCCTCACGGACCTCACCAAAGTCTATAGGGTCTATCCTTCAATATTGGCTGTGTATAGAGTTGGGGCAAGTATGGTCATGGGGAAGTTGACCCAGAGACCTGACCTCATGAAGCTACCAACCTGAGCATCACCTACCTTCAAAACTATTCTTTGTGCAATAATTCTATTATTTAAACCCCTTTTCATTGGATATCCTGTTAAATGCAGCCAAAGCATCCTGATTAAATTGCTAGAAATACTACAATCTTCCATTCTCAAAGTATACAAACAAGTAGAAAAGAATGAACGTGGATTTTGATACTTGGACCTTGGACCTTGGATATACACCTTAATTTATGGACTTACCTGCCTCCCTACTGGACTGTAAGTCTTATAAGAGTCTAATTATTCCTTGTTTGGAGAGAGAAAGAGTCTTTTAAGAACTCATACATCTTGCTGGAATCCAGGCTCTGCTACTTACTAGCTGCATGACCTTGAGCAAGTGATTCAACCACTTTAACTCAAAACAATGTAAGAAAAATAGCATGTACTATGTACCACAATACCTGTTTTAGAGAACTGCAGTAAGATGAACTAAGATACTCCATGAAGTAAACTACTTAGCATGGTACCTAGAACAATGTAAGAAATTTGGGGGGAAGTTAACAGTATTAGTTTTGTATATTTACCACCTACCTAGAATACATCTTGACATTTAATAAGATTGTTGAATGAATAACTGAATGAATGAACGAGTGAATGAATGAATTTGTGAGCTAATGAATGAATGAAAAACAGCTTTGCCTCTCTTGCTTTGAGTGTTCCACGAGGCATAAATCTTGGAAACTTGAGACACTGAAAACCAACTCGCAGTGTGATATGACTTTTAGAATCAGAATTTTCTTTTTTTTGGGGGGTTGTATTTGTTTTTTTTTTATTTTTGCATTATAGCTGGTTTACAGATTTCTGTCAGATTTTCCAACTGCACCATGTGGTGACCCGATTACATGTACATATATGGATTTGTCACATGTAATTAGATATAGTTCCCTGTGCATTACAGTTGGAGCTCCTTGCTATTCCATCATTAAAGCACTAGTTATCCCCACTCCCTCCCACCCCTCC
>PVHT020000165.1:14282229-14308509 GCA_004024745.2 Catagonus wagneri
GAGGTCAGTGTCATTGCTGGCTGCTTTAAAAGACTTGTCCTGTTCTTTTAACTGGGAATGGTTTTTGAGCTTCTTCATCTTGTTTGTGGTTTTCTTTTTCTGTGAGTTTGGGGAGGCCACGCTGTAGACTTGGAAGGCTACTTCTAGGGAGGAGCTCCCCTTTGTATTTTTTGGTGGGGTTACTGTTTATTTTTGGTGTTGGAGTTTGACTATTTGCTGTCTATTTCTTTGGAATGAGCCGGCTGTTATCTCAGTGGTTCTCTGAGTGTTCTCTGTGAGAGTGTAGGAATGGCTAAGCTCTACAGTGGGAGCCTAGCCTCTACGCTCTCAATTGCAGGAAGGTGGCGCTGTCCACTCCTAGTTGCCCAGCCCTGGGAAGTGATCGCGAGCTCTAGGCAGATCTACCAGGTGTCTTAAGCGTTTGGTAATAGCAGCAGTAGGAAGTATGATTTCCCCTGGGAGTGAGAGCCGCGGAAAACTAGTGTTCGACTGCAAAGTCCTCTTTGAGGTGACTGGAACCACAAGCGGTACCCGTCAGAGGCTGGCTCAGCAGGCTGGCGTTTGTTCCGCCCTTCCGCTGATGCTTTCTCGTCTGTTGGGGCGGGCGGCAGCAGCTGGCGCCGGCCCCGCTCCTCTGCGAAAGCTAGCTCCGTGTGGTCACGTACTGCTCCGCCCGCCAGAGCTACCAACTCTGTGGGCTGATGCAGTCGCCTAGGTCCGTGGACCAGCCCAGGGCCCCGCCAACCCCGTCGATGCTGGCTGGCGCAGGCGCCTGGGTCCACAACCTGGCACCGCGCTCCGCCCACGGGCTTCAAGGCACGGCTCCACTCCCGCCGCCGCAGCTGCAGCCTCCACTGGCTCCTCCCCACTTCTGCTCTCTTTGGCGGGTCACCGTCGCCCCGCCCTGCGTGCTAGTTCAAGTCGCTTCCTATGGCGGCCAGCCCCTCCTCCTCTCCTCTTCCCTAACAGTGGAGGCTTGCCTTCCCTGCGGGACCAGACTTCCTTGGTTCCCTCAGTCCTGGTTTCGCTCTCAACAAATCATAGAATATCGCTGTTCCTTGCGCTATTCCCGCAAACGCCGGGGCCACCGACCTCTGCCCTCTCCCAGGGACTAACCTTGGGAAGCTGTGTCAGCTCCCAGGCACCGCCCGGCGCCTCAGGCTGTGGTGTCTGCTCCGGTATTCAGGTCTCTAACTCCGATTTTCCTGTCTCAATCCAGCTGCTGCGTTTTTCTCAGGCTTTGATGTCCCTCTAGTTCCGATGGTCGTTGATCCGCTGATCGTTGTTTAGGTTTCTTCCCAGGAAACTTTTCTTTTTCACAGCTCCCTCCCTGGAGTGCTGGTTACGGTCTCTCACCTTTTTTTTTTTTTTCTTCACTTGTTCTACCCAGTTATTTCAAGTGTTTCTTGCAGTTTTTGGAGGTTTAAATTGATCAGCATTCAGATGATGATTTGTCCAACTTGTTTTATATTTAGATGCGTTTTTTGATGTATTTGTGGGAGAGGGTGAGCGTGACCTCTTACTCCTCCACCATCTTGCCGCCAACCTTAGAATCAGAATTTTCAGCTGCTTTGTAGCAAAGGTAATGCTTCCTTATCCACTTTTATGACTCTCTAGGAAAGCTTTGCCCAAAAGCAACGTGTTGTCTTCCTAAAAAACATTCTCATCTTGCTCTTTTCCCCAAGGCCCCGGGGCAGTGTTGCCTCCCACTTTCATGTCTGGTATCAGCTTTCCAAAGCTGAAAGGCTAGCTCTAATTTCTGGGGCTGGGCCTCAGCAGGCCCTCCCTATGCTCTCTGCATTACCCCACTCCATCTCCTGACCTTGGGAAGCTGTTGCAAGTAGTTGGCTGGTACTAAGCAGGGGCCACAGAGTGCACTGGGTTCTCAGAGTTGAGAGCAATGGGGTAATATAGCAGACACCTCATAGAACCAAGCCGAAACCTGTACACCCTCCCACATACGTTGCAAGAACAAAACCAAGCAGGTAATGATTAGGACAACAGCGTCAAAGACTCAGTGTCTGATACACATTCCTGAGTTGTTTTACAGATACTGTAACTGCCACTAGAGGGGCAAACAAGCTATCTACATGATGACTGGACTGTAGCCATGACATAATCTTCTCCAGCTTGAGCAGTACTGGATCTATGGCTAGCACAACTCCAAGAACTGGCCTCAAGAGAATGGGATTAACATCATTGCTCATAATGATCTACATCTTTGCAGGTATCAAAATAATTGCAGCTTGCTCTCCCCGGATATGTAAGTAGGCAACTAAAATTGTCAGCAATGCAATATTATAGACCCTGTTGACATCTTCTGCTCTGAGAATAAGGTGTCCTATGCCAGTATGAAGTTATAGAAGATGGACCTTCACCCCTAATCCCATAGAAGTGGAATGATGTCTGACAGTGGGGCAACCCGAGAGCTAGTCCCAGGGCTGAGGTCACAGACTGTGCTGCAATCACCAGTTATTTCTACATCTACCTCGGCCCAATCCTGCCTCTTCATTTCCTCAACGGGTGTTGCTCCTGTGAAGAAGACTCAGGAAACCTCCTGCACACTAACCGCAGAGTCCATTTCCAGGAAATCTGACCTAAGACAGAATTGTTTTAGGTGTCAGAGATATAGCAATGAACAACACTGAATTCTTATGAAACTTACAATGAGGGGACAAATGGGAGGAGGCAGTGAAACAGAAACAAAAATACAATGTGTCAGATAGTGAAAAATACTATGAAACAAAGTAGAATGAAAAATGAAGGGGGTGCCGTTTTCAATAAACTCATCAGGATAAGGGCATTTGAGAAAAGACCTGAGGGAACTGCGTGAAGCATGTCAGTTTCTGAAAGAAGAGTATTTTAGGCAGAGGCAAGGGCAAGCTCAAAGGCCCTGAGGAGATGGATTTTAGCGTTATTTGCAGAATAGTGAGAAAACCTGAGTGGCTGGATAGACAAGGGAAGAATAAATTGTATGATGAGTTTTTAAATGATTCTTCCAGGGAGTTTCCATTGTGGCTCAGCAGTAATGAACTCGACTAGTATCCATGAGGATGAGGGTTCAATCCCAAGCCTTGCTCAGCGGGTTAAAGGATCCAGCGTTACCATGAGCTGTGCTGTAGGTGGCAGATATGGCTTGGATCCTATGTTGCTCTGGCTGTGGTGTAGGCCGGCAACTGCAGTTCAGATTTGACCCCTAGCCAGGAACTTCCATATGCTGTAGTGTGGCCTTAAAAAGCAAATAAACAAATCATTCTTCCAGCTGCTATGTGAAATATAGATTGGGACGGGGGCAAAGGTGGAAGTAGAAAGACCAGTTAGGGGGTTAATATAATCCTCAGACAAGAGACAATCAGCAGCTGATTCCATATTTTCTATACAACGTTTTATGCTATCACACATTTGAGGTACTCAATAACAGTTAACTTAACATTATTCCAATAAACTCCCAGTTTTCCAACATCCAGATATTCCTGAATTTAAAAAAGGGTGTTTTATAAAGTTGGATAGTTTAATATCAGTTCCAGAAAACCATGTAAAGCAATTAATGAAATACTGCAGTGTCCTGAAAAAACTTGGGATGTCTTAAAAAGATACTACATATCTCTGAATAACTAATTTACTAAGCAAAGGGGCTTAGAAAGGGTAGACAAATGAACATTTGACTATACAATACACACTTGCATATCCTGTATCCCTTTTCCCTGGGAGTCAAGATTGTATAATTCAGAATTTCACTTACATATCTTTTTGCACAGTTATTTCATTTCTCATTGAAGGTCACTGAGGCTGCTCTATCAAATGGCCACAACATACAGAAACAGAAACTAGTAGAAACAGGAGGTATTAAAAATTTAATTCATTGGCCAGCTGATTCCTAGTAAGACCACACTTGCTTCAAGTCTTACGGTTGATCCCAGTCTCCAAAATCACTAAGACCCAAGAGAAGATATTTCCTTACTATGGTTTTCAAAGGTTAATTTCCTTTTAAATTTGCATGTTTGGGGATTTCCCATTGTGGCGCAACAGAAACAAATCTGATTAGTATCCAAGAGGATGCGGGTTTGATCCCTGGCCTCGCTAGGGGGTCAGGGATCTGGCATTGCTGTGAGCTGTGATGTAGGCTGCAGATGCAGCTCGGCTCCTGCGTTGCTGTGACTGTGGTATAGGCCGTTAGCTGTAGCTCCAATTCAAACCCTAGCCTGGGAACTTCCGTATGCTGCAGGTGTGGCCCTAAAAAAGAAAAAAAAAAAATGCCTGTTTGCATTATAACACAAAACTTCTCAGAGTTGGAAAATGTCTTCAGTTATTTTGTTTACACACCTAGGCTCTGTGAGGAGTGAATCCTCAGGGCACTATCCCTGATGGCCCTTGAATCTCTGGTTAAACCCTTTTGGGGATGGACAATTCATCCGACCTGGAGAAAGCAGCATCCTTTAGCTGTCAGTCTTCTGAAATGAGAGTTGAAGGGGGACATGGACATTCAAATAATTAGGGAAATATGCATGTAGGTGGGTGTGTTTTCTCACATACCTTACAGGTTTGCATAATGAGATGCTCAGATTCTTCGGTTAACCTGGGGATGATTTATTTTGAGGATTCTCTGACCTCGGAGGCTCTACTACAGAGCAAGCATTCTTTGTCAAGTAAATGGCCTCCAACTATGCCCAGACTTAAGAGGGCTCCCATTAAAATAAACTCAAGGCTGTCTGATTTTTAAATCTCTTTTGTTCCTAGGCTAGCAGAGAAGCATGTGGTTGCAAGGGTGGAGGGACAACGAGAATAACAACCTCCTAGTTCTCTAATTATGGCACCAATAATCCCCTTTATATTCTGGTGTTTTGTAGCATGTTTATGGTTTTCATCTCAAAGGCTGAACAAAAGCTGACTCCAATTGCTACAAACTCATGAGGCCCCAGCTACAAGGCCTCAAGCAAGGAAACAAACAGACAGAATGCATGGGAACCTAGTTTCTCAGATTAAATATGACAATGGTGCAGAGTCCATATGTCTCAGGAAAAAGGGGATATTTAAAAATCTGCAGGGTGCCCTGTGAAGTCAGGATTATCCAGGACCCATGCAATTGTTCATTTTTCATCCTCAGTGAACTGTCATATGGATTCTGTCCTTCACTTATACTTCAAGATGGATGGCCAATTGTTTAAGCCTGGTGTTTTTCATTAATTAGGTCTCCGCCACCAAAGCTTTAAGTGAAGTCATCTAATTTAGACTTTGCTGAGTGGGCTATAGAAAATCAGTATTAATTACTATTTTTTAAATTAATTTTTATATTCCATCTGACTCAGCCAGTCAAGGAGAATAGGGCTTTGGAATCTTACAAACTGATTCCCCATAGATAACAGAAAGCATTAGAACCATTGTCAGAAGTGAGCAATTTCATAAATTGGGCCTAGGTATATGCCCTGAGTAAACAAAGAAGAGCAAGAAAGTAAAACATAAATGTTGTCTTTTTCCACCTGTGGAGAGATGGGGTAAGACTGTGTTTAGGTTCATCTGTGGGTTCTATATGCTTATTTACAATCTCAAGTATCCAAACAACTTTTTCTTTCATTCTGAAGAGGGAAAAAGTTCATTACGGAGTGATTCTTTTTAAAGGCCAGCAAGGCAATCTGGTTATATCCATCATTACTCTTAGTTAATGACCTACTTGGTAGTTAGCAGCTGCTGTTGCCAAGGAAAGGTACCTGGTTTCTAACAGTAGTACCTCATTGCTAGTTGGAGTGAAAGAATGAGAGAAATCAATGTCCGGCCTCAGGGCCATGTGGGTGTGTGGGCCCAGCTTGGAAAGAATGTGCTTTTCTTCAGTGTCCTAGAAGGAATGTAAGTCTCTGCCTTGGAAGAAACCTGAAAGAAAGAACAGTCCAGGACAGGGTTACCCTAAAACTGGACAAAGCCAGTTGAAAAGAAGCAAGGTTATACGGAAAGCATTTACAGGGTTCACATTTCCTTGGAGAAGAATATAACATGCAATTTTGCCAACAAAATGCCAGTTTGTACATTTCTTGTGAAAAACCTAACTGCTGAGCTAAAAAAAAAATATCTGTACCAGTATTACTGGGACATTCTCTTCCTGCCATCAAGGCACATGGAAAGTCATACTTGGGGATCAGAAGGGGACTTAGAGCTCATGAAATCATAAGTGAAAGGCTGGATAAATGGGATCTTCAGTGCCCTCCATTTGACAGTGACAAAGATCTTGCCGCACAGACCATAAATTGTCAAAGTCCTTCAGCTAGAACTCCTTACATTCATTGCCACACTAGCTCTAACCTGCCACTGGAACCAAGAACAAAGACACAGAAAACTAAAATCAAGCATCTCCCAGTGGTCTCTGAGAGATCCATGAAGAGTTTGGCTGCATCCTATCTGGGTGATGTTGAGGCAGGGAAATAGCCAAGTTTGCAATGATAAGCACAGGCTCATGTGTTCAGAGCATTAAAGACACAAGAGATATGGAGGTAGATAAAGATATAGATATACAGATACAGAGCAATCTAGGAATCCATCAGTTTATGCCCAAGTCCTTAAATTTATAATGATATTTTTTTCAAAAAAGCAAATTGATTATCTTCAGAGGAGGATAAGAACCAATTCATTATCTTTATGATAAACAAAAAGAATCAAGCACCTCCTATATGAACTGTACCATTTGGTAATCAAAGAATAGATGAAGGGAAGCAGCTGTTAATAAATTTTCTATCTAATAAATGAAAAGGAAATGATAGAATTAGACATATATCCCCATTCAGCAATTCCCAGGTATTGAGCATTGGCTGCTGTTAACATCTGAAAAAGAGCCTGGTTAAAGAACACAATGCCATCTACCAAATGGATTGAAACCGAACCTAATGGGCTTTCTGAATACAGTCCTAGCTTGAGAAAACACAGAGGACAGAAGAACATATTGAACAATTCAACGCATATATAATCAACAACATCCACATTATAGGAAAATTCTACAGATGAAAACTGTGAACTGGAAGAAAAAGAAAGGAATGTATAAGAAACCTATAGATTAAAAGAGGCTTGAAAGACGTGTCGATTTTTTTTAATAGGTAATACGAAGTGTCTTGGGATGCTCAATTGGATGGTAAAGTATTAAAGGAGGCGAGGACCTTTAAAAGAATGAAAGTAGAACACTATCTAATACTATATACAAAAATAAACTCAGATTGGATTAAAGGCCTAAATATAAGGCCAGACACTATAAAACTCCTAGAGGAAAACAGAAGCAGAACGCTCTTTGACATAAATCACAGCAACATCTTGTTTGATCCATCTCCTAGAATAATAATAAAGACACAAGTAAACCAATGGGACCTAATTAAACTCAAAAGCTTTTGCACAGCAAAGGAAACCATTAAAAAAACCAAAAAGACAACCCACAGAATAGGAGAAAGCCAACGATGCAACAGGCAAGGTCTTAAATCTTGCCAACAATGCAAGAGGCAAGGGCCTAATCTCCGAAATATACAAACAACGCATGAAACTCAACAACAAAAAAACAAACAACCCAATTGAAAAATGGGCAGAAGACCTAAATAGACAGTTCTCCAAAGAATACATACAGATGGCCAAAGGCATATGAAAAATGCTCAATATACTTATTATTATTAGAGAAATACAGGTCAAAACTAAAACGAGGTACCACCTCACACCAGTCAGAATGGTCATCATTAACTAGTCAACAAATAACAAATGCTAGAGAGGGTATGGAGAAAAAGATACCTTCCTTCACTATTGGTGGGAATGTAAATTGGTACAACCACTATGGAAAATAGGATGGAGGTACCTCAGGAAACTAAATATAGAGCTCCCATATGATCCAGCAGTTCCAATGCCAGGCATATATCTGTATGAAATGTTCACTGAAAAAGATACATGCACCCCTATGTTCATTTACAATAGCCAAAACATGGAAACAACCTAAATGTCTGAGAGATGAACAGATTAACGATATGTGGTACATATATACAATGGAATATTACTCAGCCATAAAAAGACAAACTAATGCCATTTTTAGCAACATGGATGGATCTAGAGACTCTCATACTAAGTGAAGTAAGCCAGAAAGAAAAAGAGAAATACCATAAGATATCACTTATTTGTGGAATCTAAAATTTGGAACAGATGATCCTATCTAAAAATAAACAACAACAAAAAATGTATCATGGCCAATGAGATCAGACTTGGAGTTCCCAAGGGGGAAAGGGGAGGGAATGGGATAGATGGGCATTTGAGGGTTTTTTTGGATGCAAACTGTTATATATGGAATGGATGGGCAATGGGACCCTACTGTACAGCACAGGGAAATGTGTGTGATTGGGTAAATTTGTTGTACAACAGAACTTGACAAAACATTGTAAATCAACTACACTTTAATAATAACAAAAAATAAAATAAAGGAACTTTACAGTAATCTCTACCAAGGTCATTTGTAGGATGGTTACTTTGGGGGAAGGGAAAAGATAAGATGGGGCACATAGAAAACTTCCTGTAATGACTGATAAAGTTTAATCTCCTGTCCTGAACGAAGGTTAGAAGGATGTTGCCTTCTAAATGATTAAATTATACAGCAATTTTGTGTTACTTTTTACATCTGTTTAACAGTAAAAAGGTTTGTAGAATGGACAATCTACTCTTCCTCTTTCTCTAAGGTTTGGTTTTATAGGTACCTGGGCCTAAGGAAGGCTTCTTACCCTCTGTAAGAGCCTCACCCAATCAATCATTGCCCAATATCAAGTATTTTGGAAGAACTACATGATGGGCTATGTCCCTTTTGATTTGGTGATTTGGGTCTGTCCTTGGCTAACACTTCTTAGGACTACTCTGGCCCAAAAGCACCATTTCTAAGAGCTCTTCCAGGAATATAAACCTAACCCAAGAGGCCTAGTAGGCATTACGTCTTAGTAGTGACAAATAGGACCAGTTGTTTGAGATGGCAGAAGTCATTCTCTTTCATAGTCCTCCCTCCCATGAACCAACTGTGGTGGCAGTGTGTCTGTTAGGAAAGAGAAAGCATCCCAGCACATTATCAGGATGAAAAACATATCTCATCAAAGCTAGTCAAGAAACCACACATCGTTTAGGATTCCTGCTCTCAGTACCAAATGGCAAAGCTACAAATGGCTAAGAGTAGAGATTATTGCTCAAAGTATCCTAAAGGATATGGGAGACAGGATGACTTCAACTGTATCAATTTTTACAAATCCCTATCCAGCCCTCTTCCTTTGCCTGAGCAGGCCTTGGCTGCATATGTGTCTACTTGGCCCAATAAAATAAGAGCTCTAGCACTTTCCTCAGATGAGCCTATCTCATTCTCAGGCAGTTTGCAGCCAGTGCCTGGATATAAGAGAACTGGTGCCTTGAAAGTAGAAGTGAAGACCTCAGCTTCAATCCCACAAGGTCTACCCACTTGGTTTTGTAGCTCCCTGCACCCAAATCATATCTGACCATTATTTTTAATAAAGATGATGATAAGTTATTGCTGAACTTTCTAGCTCAAGAGCACTTGAGATTGGCTTATATTAAACTGGCTAATAAAGCCCCTTGAGTCAAGGCAAATTGAAAGGGAATGCAGAGATTTGGGAGTATGGAGCATGGGAGAAGAGGGAGCTATTGGAAAGAAATCTCTCAGCACAAAGCACTTTATAAGTCTTCAAAGTGTTTTTAAACTCAATCTGATGTGTAACTAAAAGCTAAAGAAACTGCACGTGTATATCCCACACCTAGACTGTGTTCACACTGGGCATGTAAAATCCAAAATGCAAGACTTTATGGGAGTTGGAACCCATGATACGTCTGCCTGTCAGGAAGCTGATGAAACAAGACTTGATGACCTCAGCTAGTGGCACCCTGGGGCACAGACAATAGCTTTGCCACACTCAACACCCTATAAGGGCATTGGGGTTCCATTTCTTCAGCAGACAAGGTTTACGGACTCTATGATAACAATCTCTTCATTAGAAGCCAGTTTGTCCAACATCCTCAGTTTATGAATGGAGGAACTAAAGTCTAAGAAGAGATGTACTTGCTTAAGATCCCTGTGGTAAACACTAATTCCATCCTCCTCTTCTTCCTGGGTGACAAAGCCACAGTTTTGTTTGGGTATAACAGCCATGTGCTCAGAAAAGGGGTCCACGGCTACCACCAGGGAAAACAAACCATGGCTAGTCAAAGCCAATCACAGCCTCCCATCACCCTTAGCAGTGATTGGTTAGACACAGACATATGACCAATCCTGGCCAATGGGATATTGGGATACTCTGCTGAGGAATTTCTAGGAAATACTTTCCTCAAGTAAAAACAAGAAAGAAGAAAAAGAAATACTCTTTCTTCATGGGATGTTACAATGTCTGCATATGATACCTGAAACCTCTATAGCCACTGTACCAGCATGAAAGGAAGGGCAAGCACAAAGATGTCAGACCTACGTCCTCAGTAATGTCATGAAGCTGTAACTCTGGACATCTTGTTACACATGATGGTAAATATCCGTGTTGTTTAAGCTACTTTCGCCATACTTTCAATTTCTTGCAATCTGAAACATCCCGCTGATACAACCACACAGAAAGTTTGTGACAAAGCTAGGATTAGAACCAGAGGTCGTGATTTCCAGGCCAGTGAAGGCCTCTACTTAAGGGACTAAGGAAGTGCGTGAACAAATGTATCAGTCTAGACTGTGCTGCAGTAAGAAACAACCCCCAAATCTCAGTGGCTCACAATAGCAAGTTTCTCTTTCTTGTTGTGTAACATGTCCATCAGGGTTGGCTAAAGTTCAGCTCCAGGGACCCAGGCTAATGGAGAAACTCTTTTCTGGAATATTGCTGGGTTTGTGACAAAGAGCAAAAGAAAGCATGTGAAACCCTGAAGTACTCTTAAAACTTCTGTTCAGAAATTACGCATGTCATGTTCACTCACATTTCATTAACCAGAGCAAGTCAAGAGCTTACTATCAGGGAGAAAGGGGAAAAAACATCTTTTCTTTATGTAAACACCATATTTGATATGTATTTAATGCTTCTAGAAGTACCGAAGCACCCTGGGTAACTAAGATGGCTATTTTGAAAATATCTCTAAACTTTATCTTGTTTTAGGAAACACAAGTGCCACATGCTTTTTATGATAAACTCTTCTTCAAAATATCTTTTCACCTTAGAATAATTACATGTCCATTAACAATTGCTTCCATATTGTATTACATACTTGAATGTTGCTAAGCGAGTAGATCTTAAATGTTCTCATCATAAAAAACAAACAGTAATTTTGTGATGGGAGAGAAGTATTAGCTAATGCTATGGCAGTAATCATTTTGCAATATATAAATGTATGAAATCATCACAACCCTTAAAAACTTATGCAATGTTATACCTCAACAAAGCTAAGAGGAGAAAAAAATGTTTTAAATTTCCAAATAAGTGCAACTTTTTTAAAAATGAAAATGCCTTGATTTTGGCCGCCCTGCAGCATATGGAGTTCCTGGGCCAGGGATCGAATCTGAGCCAGAGTTGTGACCTAACACCAGAGCTGCGGCCACAGCAGATCCTTAACCCACTGTGCCAGGCCAGGACCAAACCAGTGTCCCTGCTGCTGTAGAGGCACCATCATTCCTCTTGTGTGACAGCAAAAATTATACTCTATTTATTCACATCTATATAATATGTAAATTTACACATATATTTGTGACTTATTACAAAAATTACCATTTTACACAAGTATACATAGTATTTTGGACATTTTGGCTTGTAAATATATAATTATTTTTCTTTTTAATGATTATATAGCATTCCACTGTGTGGATGTAATATCATTTATATCACAGTTTCTCTCAGAATGGACATTTAGGTTATTCCAGTTTTCAACATCATAAATAATTCTGTACTTTTACACGTAGATATGGATATCTCCAAACTCCTGTGAGCATTTCTACAGGATAAATTCCAAGAAGCAGAATTGCTAGGGGAAAAGGCTTACACCTTCAAAAATTTAAGTTATTAACATACAGTCCTTAAAAAGATGACTAGACCAATTACATCATTGAACTGGTGAACCAACTGAATCCAGTCAACAGCATACTGGACAGCGACCCTTTTAGACAAAAATCTGTGCTGAAATCTTAATATGTAGTCAGTAAAAAAGATACTTGACATATTTATAATGGTCACTCTTAACAAGCTTAAATCTAGGAAGGGAGAGAAAAGAGATGTCAAAACACTAAAAAGACCTAAAATACTTAGCAGAAGAAACTGGATCAGGCGCATGCGGAGACAGCGTCAAGGAGGCGTCTATGCTCAGGAAATGTCCAGAGAAATGAGGGGTGTCAGTGTAGGAACAGGGAAGTCTTGCTGAAAAGCACTAATGTCATTAACCACAGTTGGTGGGGGGGAGCTGAGACGGGGTTAATGGCAGCACTGGAGCGGAAGAGAGAGGTTTTATGGGCCAGTGAGCTCACAGTGTTGGTGTGCTCAGCTAATCACATTAGGGTCAGGGTCTCCTCTTCGGGCCAGGATTTTACATAACTGTCTGCCTTGGGTCATTTTCTGCAGACTGTCTTGGCAACAGGGGATTGGTCTGAATGATCAACCAGAGTTGAGAAGAGTTTGGCCCTCCATGTTAGAGTCCCTAAGCTATAAACCACCAGTGTAGCTTAGTCATTTCATCCCCGAGAAAAAAAACAAATCAATCAACCCAAAAGGATATATCCAAATCCCCAAAGGGTCTGAATTCATAGGCCCTCCTGAATACCTTCACCTTGAGTTTTCACAAGACTCTTAAAACAAATAGCCTGACGGGGACATCGTTGGTCCCTCTGTAAGCCTGGGTTTCCATGGAAAAGACCAGAACCAGCTCCAAGCTTAGGGGTCTGGATACAAATGCGGCCATACCCCCCTTCCCCAGTCCAAGACCTCTGTGATCATGACACACTTTTCTATCAGACCTAGAAACAGCCTCAGAAAACTTTTCAACACAGCCTTCCAAGCTACCACCACCAATCAAATGAAATTGGCACTAGCACCGAAGCCCATTTGCCATCCCTGAGTTATGACAACAAATTAGTCATTTCCTCATCAGGCATTCCCGCCCACCAATTACTTCACCAGCCATAAGCGTTTCTCAGAAGAAGCCCCAGGCATCGGGACCTTATACAGACCTGAATGGTCCACACTGGGAAGTGAGGGATGGCTAATCCACCTCTACCGCTCCTCCCAACCAGCCCTACCCCCACCATCATGTCCACTCCTCCAAGCCCCCACATTCTTATAAAAAGGTTTGCCATGAAGATACTAGCTCTTCATCTGTGCCCCCACCTAGAGGTGGTTACTTCATTCATTATTTCAGCAAACATTTACTGAGTGCCCACTGTGTGTCAGGCCATGTTCCACAGACTGAGGATACAGCAGTTGGGAACCACGGCAAAACCTCTGCCCTTGTGGAGCTGACGCTGAGGGGAGAGACACAAACAAGAAGCAAGGTAAAGAGGTAAGTGCATGGCAGGCCAACTGCCAAATGGTAAGAAGGACTCAAAATGCAGGAAAGAAAGGAGAATAGAGAGTATTTGCAGGTGGGGGGTGTATAGACATTTTAAAAAGGGAAAACTCAAAGTTCCCACTGTGGCACAGTGGATTAAGAATCCAATTGCAGTAGCCCAGGTCACTGTGGAAGTGTGGGTTTGATCCCCAGCCCAGTTCAGTGGGTTAAAAGGATCCGGCTTTGCCACCCCTGTGGCGTAGGTCACAGCTGCAGATCTGTTGCAACCCCTGGCCTGGAGACTCCATATGCCATGGGTGCAGACATTAGAAAAAAACAAAATGGGGGGGGGGGGACTTTACTTGAAAGATGACACGTGACAAAGACCTGAAGGAGGTAAAGAAGCATATTATGAGGAAGAACCATCCTCAGAGGAGCCCTGGGGCGGGAGCAGGTCAGGCACAGTGAAGAGGCTGATCAAAGTGGATAAACCAGGGAGTACAGGAGAGGAGGTCAGAGAATGAACGAAGGGGGTAGGTGTGGGGATCGGTGGGGGTTACAGATCACAGCCTAAGGGGCAGGGGCGGTTTGAAAAAATGATACTCCCAGTTCTGGAAGACCAATAGTGAGTACATTACTACAAGTAATTGACTCCGAGTGTAACAAATATGGCAGGTTTATAGACGGGAGTAATGGTACACAGTGCCACGGGGATATAAGGGGTCAGCTTGATGGCATCGCATCCGGTTATCTGAGAATGCTTCCTGGAGGAGAGGACATCTAAGCTGAGCCCTGCAGGATGAGAGGGGTCAGCCCACCCACAGGGTGAAGAAAGCGCTGAGCAGAGAGGACAGAGCGTGTCCAAGGCGGCTGGTTGGGCTGAGCAAAGGGCTGCACCCTTGCGGTACAGAGAGCATGGGGCAGGGGGCTGAGATATTAGCCTGGAGAGGACGAGAGGAACAGACTCCTCCTCAGGGCCTTGAAGTGCTTCTGAAGGGTCTTTGGCTTTACCCTAAGGGCTGAAGAGGAAGCTTTTGAAAGGTTTTAAGTATAGACTCGATCTGTCTTACCTTTTTTTTTTTCTTTTTGAGAAAAGATTACCATGTCACCATCCCTGCTCACTCCTTAGATCCTTGAAATGACACGATCAAGTAAATTTTTTTAAAAAGTGGGGCTGTTTCTTTTCTAAGTAGTCATCGTGAAAGCCTGCCTTTCACCTCTGAACTCCCTACCTGGTCCCGTGGAGCCGCCGCCCCCCGACTTGTCCTTGGGAAACAAAGCCTTGCTCACTCTCTACCTGTCCTGGGATAGGAAGTCCCGGAGACGGTTCCCAAAGCGAGGCATGGCATGTATGGATGAGAACACGTCTCACAGGGTGAGGGCAAGATAAATCTGGTTTTCCCTTTTTGCTTCAGGCTTTTTCCACGCAGAAACTCAACAGATCGAAACCATTTCAAACTGGGACAAAAACCATATGGTTTCCAGAATCACACATTATTTTTACAAGGTTCAATGGCTGAAACTGCCTCTCTTTCTTGGTGGAAGTGAACCATAATTTTCTCACTTGCTCTTTGGGAGTCTTTACATGGGGGCTAATTAATTCATTTGTTACCTGTGTAGACAACATGCGAGGTGTCACAAGTGATCTGGAACATGCATAACATCAAAGACGACAGTCTTTCCTTCTGCCCAACATCATTGTAAGCCCTGTTTCTCTCAAAAAAGCAGCGTTTATGAACCTCCGGGCAGCAGGAATTTGTTGTCGGTGTTTTGTTGTGTTCTTTGTATTCTAAAGTTCTTGGTATATTCCATACTCTAAATTAGACCTCAAATATATTTCTGATTAAAAATTTATACAGCTCATGACAGCCTCTTTCTAGAACATAACCCCTAACTAATTCATGTTCACTTACCCTGCAGTTTTCTATTTATAATATTTTACAATTTCTGTGTATTTGTATTATAAATTATTAAATGACATCAAGGTTTTTATTTTGATGAGAGAATTTTTGATGAATTTGACAGTGTAATTACTTCAGATCCTGCTCTGGATTGCTGGGAAAATATTTAATTTTATTTACCTCGATGAATAATTAAAACATTCAAGTAGTAGGCGCTCTTGCTGTGCCTTCTAGCCTCTTCCTTCTGTTTGCTTCTTGCTAATTAAAATAGTGATGCTTATATGAGCAGTGGCTTAAAAGAAATAAATTACCAATTTGAGGAGGGAGGAAGGGGCAGCATAGAGGAAGGAGGAAGATGATGAAAACTTGGCTATGTTTTAGTGTATGTTTTTATGCCAAGAGCAAGGAGAAGGAAGAGCAAACTCCTTGTTTATTTAGTGAACTACCCTCCTAATTCTAGGAACTTCTCATCTACAAGCCTCCTCAGCTGAAACAGCAGAAAAGATATGGCAACAGAAACTGGGAAAAAATACTACAACTCCATAAAGCCCAGAAGATAATTGATTAGCGTATGTGCCATCATATTTGTTCATGAATTACATTTTATATGATTCCCATTTGATTATCATAAAACCCCTACAAGGTTGACCCAAGGCCAACCATAATATTCCTACTAGGAGGAAATTGTTGAGGAGGAGAAAGTTGAAGTTCACTTTGATGAGCAGCCTGGTCCCAAATCACTGGCAAGTCTGAGGTCCCAGGTATCCTGACTCTTAATCCACTGGGATTAAGGAATCAAGGAATAATACTTTTTCACCATCTGAATTTAAGAAATCCAAAATAACTGTTAAAGACAAGACATGATCCCAAAATAGACTCATTTATGCCAAGCCCCACGTCATCAAACTGAATTTAACTTACAGTTTTGGCCCTCCCAGAAACGGACTCTTTTTTTTTTTCAGTTATTTTATTTTATACTTTATTTTTTTCCATGGCTTGAACATTTTTATTTTCTGCTTCTTCATAAAATAATAAGGAATTATTTCAAAACATCAGTTAAGTTTGACCATCTTAAAGCAGTTAACAGGAATCACCTAATCAGTATTAGCTGGATAATCTGCCAAAGCGATCTTTGTTGTCCCCTAAAGGAAAGTAACTTCACAACAACCAATATGATTTTTCACTTAGTATAACTTCCCGGTTCTTGCTCCCTTCTGCTTTCAAAAGTCTTACATTTTGTACAGCTCCGACAAACACTATCCTATCTGCTAGGGAATTATTGAATAAAGCCAATAGGATCTTTAAATTTTACCAAGCTGAATTCTGTTTTGTAACAGAATAAACGTGTTGGTAGGCATTCCATATATCTTACCCAGGGAATGCATGAGTATGAATATCAAACGCCAAAACACTTGAGACATCAGTGGAAATAGTACTGAACTGCTGATCAGCCCAAGTCACTACTCTACGCTAGACCTCAGTTTCCTCATTCAGCAATGGAGACAGTTCAGATATCCATCTCTTCAAGCTGCAAACACTGAATGATATAGAGCAGAGAAAGAACCCAGTAAGCTCTTCCTCCTGTTCAGTGGCACATAATATTCAATACAGTACTGGAAGCACTAAAGACACCTTAGCCATCTTTGCACCATGCCCTGACTCAAGGCAGGTTATTCAATAAGTGAGTTGGATGTCTGCCTGAGTGGCTTCGGCGGGTCCCTGATCAGACTGAAAGCTCCTAATTACATCATAAGGTCCTGGAAGGCAGGACATGACCTGTTCCTTTCCCTCACTCAGTGTACTGCTTGAACACAGATGATGCTAAAAAAAAAAATGCCTGCTGTCTTACTAGAAGAGAATACGCAGTAGCATCCACACAGAACTGAGAAGGGTTTGGCAGCAGCTTTTCCCAGGAGTGTTGCCTGAGGCAGCGGTTGTGAAAATCCTGGAAGTGCTGAGGCCACCTTAGTAAAGAACACGGCATTGTTTGGGGCCAGAACCCCTAGTGAGCCAGGTCTTTTCCAATCAAAGGCCCGGGTGCTCGCCATGTTCCACAAGCCCCTGGGGCTCAGCGGTCATTGTGTGGCAGGAGGGCCACTGGGGGCCCACCTCCCAGACTGTATCGATTAGCTGGCTCCATCTGCCACTCTGCAAACAAGCAGCAGGGCCCGCATTGGATGAACATGTCACCCATGGTAACAGATCCTCACAGCTGGCGTCTGACCACAGGGACCCTCGGGGAGGGAATCATCAGAGCCTGAAAAGCAGTCAGCCCACACCAAGCTAAATGCAAAATGAAAAATAAATAAACGTCTATTTTAATCTCCTCCCTCCCTTCTCCACCCAGAGCACCAGACGTCATTCCCAAATTGCACTGTCACAGCGGGGGACTGGTGGCCCCCAAGGCAGGTTGCCGAGGGTCCTAAGAATAGTCTGTGGGAATTGGAACTCGGAGACCTCCCCAGGCTGGTTCAGGAGCTAGAGAGGAAATGCGCCGAAACCCTGCTCCAGACAATCCAGATTTCAATTCTTTCCCTGGAGCTCTCGCTCTCACCTCCCCCCTCTCATCACCTCCCCTTCATTCTTCGTCCCTCCTCCTCCTATCACTCCCCCATGCTCTCCCCCTGTCTACCCCCAAACCTCCCCTCAACTAGTCCCCCCTTTCTGTGCCCTCTCTCCTCCCAATTTTGTTCTCCCTGCTCACAGAACACACTTTGTCCTCTTTCCTGGGGTACTCCTACTCCTCCTCCAAGCTTCAGCTCAAACATCTTTTTCTCTGGGAATCCTGACCTGAATGCTCCCCTGAACTGTGTAAGGTGGTCTTCGTCCTATGTCCCTCACACTCTGTGCTTTCCCTCTCACACTCAGCTGTGTGTCCTGTTAGGCTAAAAGCACTAAGAAAGAAGGAACCCTGTTTGGCAAGCCGACCATTCTATTCCCAGCACTCAGCACAGTGCCTGGCACCTAGCAGAGGCTTAAGAACTATTTAGTACACGACTAAACACACATCACCAAGTGCAGAACAGCTCTTGTAGGGCTTCTGGATATTATCCAACGCTGAAAACAGCCATGCCATCTGATCCTTTGTCAGGTGCAACTTACTGAATTAAGGCAAAAATAAAGGAAGGTGTCAGAAAGGCCCCGGAGTAGCTCAAGAAGTTAAAGCCACAACTGACATTTCGGACCACAGCATTCCTTGCCAGGGGGAGGCAGGGGAGGGAGGCCTGTCCTGTGCATCGTAGGATGTGCAGTGGTGTACCTGGCTTCTACCCATCGCATGCCAGTAGCACTCCCTGCCCCCACTTGTGACAATCAGAAGTGCCTCACAAGGTGGGAATTCAAAACTAACAGGAAAAGTGTTCAGCTGCTACCAGTCAAAAACAATGACAGATAAATAAATAAATAAATAAATAAATAGGGTTTTTTTTTTTTTTTTGAAAAGGAGTTCCCATGGTGGCTCAGTCTTAACGAATCCGACTAGAATCCATGAGGACATGGGTTCGATCCTTGGCCTCGCTCAGTGGGTTAAGGATCTGGTGTTGCCATGAGCTGTGGTGTAGGTCACAGACATGGCTTGGATCTGGCATTGCTGTGGCTGAGGTGTAGGCTGTCAGCTGTAGTTCCAATTCAACCCCTGGCCTGGGAATTTCCACAAGACTCCTGGCCCTGAAAACAAAACAAAACAAAAAGCAATGATAGAAGCCCACTACACCTTTGCAGAGAGACCAGTGGTTCTCTGGGAATGGTTTTGTTTACAATGTCTGCAGACATCCCTGGCTGTTACACTGGGGGCAGGGGACACACAGGACAGGGTCCCACAGAAAAGAATGCTCGAGTCCAGAATGTCCACAGCACCATGATTAAGTGACCCTGAACCACATGGATAAGGCAAACCTAACGGCGCAAATAGACATTTTAACTTTTCACTTTAAAGCCTGAATGATGCACTTGAATCTTGGATCCCGAAACTACACTGGGCCCCTTGCCTTCTTTAAACCAGCAGTAACTCCTTCATCCTGTGAAAAGCTCCTGGAATGAACCCAGAAACCCAGAGGAGACCCAATGAGGAACCTCTGGTAGATAACATGGTGTGGTGTGCTTAAGAGTATTATTGTCCACATATCCTACATTTCAGATCCTAAGGCTACCACTTTCTAGTCATGTCCTTGGACATGTTACATAATCTTCCTGAGTCTCAAGTTCCTCATCTGTAATGCAGGGACAACATAGTCACAAATGATAATCCAATGACACATTACTTGGCACAGGGAAATATTAGCTGCTATTTTATTTATGTCACAATAAGCAATCAAGACTTGAGAACATAGGGAGTTCCCACTGTGGCTCATTGGGTTAAGAACCCTAATAGCATAATGAGGATGCAGGGTTGATCCCTGGTCTTGCTCAGTGGGTTAAGGATCTGGCATTGCCACAAGCTGCCACACATAAGCTGCTGATGCAGCTTGGATCTGGCATTGCTGTGGTGTAGCATAAGCCTGTGGCTCTGATTCAACCCCTAGCCTGGGAACTTCCATATGCCGAGGTATAGCCCTAAAAAGAAAAAAAGAGAGAGAGAGAAAAGACTTGAGAACAAAGTTTTCAGTGATTCACAATTCTTTTCCCTATTTGACAAATGCACTGGCTATTGTTATTTGATGAATCCATGGCTCTAACAAATATTTCTGTATAGGTGAGCATTACCCCTGGGTGTAAAACTGGAGAACTACAAGAGTACAGGACATCTTTCGGCCAAGGTGAGATTCTTGGCACAGGAAGAGCTTAAAGTATATGGCTAGAGAACAATGAAGCTCAGCCACACATTAAGGACAGATTACAAAAGGTCCAGACAAGGAGTAGGAAGTTGGTTCCTCGGGCATCAGAGGCAAACAGGGACTTTAAGCAGATGAGTGACATATCAGGTCCATTTTTTTAGGAAAATGCTACGGAAGCACATTACTGGTTGTTCACTTCCCTCATTGTAAACCCTGCCTTGGCTCTTCAAGTTCAAGTGGAGTAACTATAGGGTGATGGGGGTAGGGCAGGGAAACAGCAATCTCAGTTACCAATCCTAGTACTGTAAATGTATGCCACCTTTCTAAAGCAGTTTGGCAATATGCCTTAAGGCCTTAAAACTATGTGTGCCCTTTTGCCCTGGAAATTCCACTTCTAGGAATCTGTCCTGAGGAAATCATGAAAAATGTGCACAAATATTTACATACAAGAAAGCTCATTTTTAGAACTCTCTGTAGGAGTGAAAAGTTCAAAACCCTAAAGGTCAAAAAATAATTAACTGGTTAATGGAATTAAGGAACAATGACTCAATATGCAGCCATTAAAGCCACATTACTGACATGTGGAAAATCAGGTTACAAAAGAATGAATCATGTGTAGTACTGCTTTAAAGTACCTACACAGACACTCAAGCACACACGCAGACACACACACACACACACACACACACACACGTCCTTTTATGTTATACATCTTAACAAATTCTTTCTGGCAAGTTATTCTAAGAAATGAATGAAGGTAGTGATAGTGGTACATATAAAAGTGTGTGTCTATATAAACCTACACATATGCACACAAAATAGTCTAGAAGGATATATTCTAAGATATTAACGGTACTCACCATGGTGAAGGGATTATGGCAGATTATTTTATTGTCTTCTTTTTGCTTTTCCAAATATTCAGATCTTCCTAACAGGAGCATTTCTTGTATTTATGATGATAAGTTTTACATTTAAAAATAACAATAAAGGTAAAGAAAGTTCATCCCCAATAATTATGCCCAACAGAATTTTGTAAAATTTCTAATCATGCAGCAATTCTTGAATCATTAGAGGGAGAGAGGCTAACCACACTTTGAAAACTGTTACTCATCCTCCTTAGATTTCAGTATAACTTAAATTCAGTGTATACTGGATTTAGTACATACTGAGTTGCCTCAGCTTTTCTGTTCAGCTGCATTCTGAGTGATGTGGAGTTCAAGAAAAACTTAACCTATGTGATCCCTTGCCTCAAATTGCTCCGAGTCAGTCCAGGATAAAGAATGCCTGCGAAAAAGAAATTAAGACTAATTCAAGGCCACACATGATAAAAGGGCTAAATCATAAGGGGAAGAGGTTGAGAGAAGAAGATCGGTATGTGTTTGGAGCGGTCAGGAAAATCTTCACACATAAAAGTCACAGGGCAGCAAAAAAAAAAGAGAAAAGAGCAGCAACATCAAAGGCACAACGGCAGGAAAGACGGGGTGAGTTTCAAACAGTAAGAGATCAGCTTGGCCAAAGCACAGAGTTCTCACTGAGGGATGAAGGTAGTGAGGACAATTTAAGGAGTAACCTAAGTGTTAAGTTCAGAAATTTGGACAACAATGTCTGTGTGAGAGAGCTCCAGGTCTAAGTAGAAAAAGAGATGCATGAGTTTAAAATACCAAACATAAACAAGATGTTAATAACGTAAGCATTAATCATCTAGAAACAACCTAACAGAAGCAAGCAACACAAGAAGGAATACAGTCACCTCTTTTAAACAACCCAAAACCCAATCTGCAAATATAGTTTCTGGAAAGACAGGCTTTGTGAATCCCAAGGAAATGGCAGGGAAAGAAAGGGATGAAGGAAAGGGAAGTTCATGCTCACAAATGATGGGCAAGAAATTTGGTTGAAACTGTTAAGTAGAGAAAATCTTCTTCAGTCCCCAAAGTGGAAGTTCTATAGTGAGTGAAATTCATTATCTTAAACTTTTGGCGATGATGTGTAATTGTTAACCTCTGCTGCCTTGGCTCAGGGCTCCCTTCAGTAAAATATATTGTTTGCCATCAAAGCTGATGTGGATTAGGAGCTGAGTGTGTGCCCTCCCTTTTAGGTTATATTAATATACCAAAATCGATAACATGCCAGAGCTTTCAGAAGTAGTAATAAAATACCCTAAAATATTCCCAGAATATGTCTATAAATTATTTGTTCAATGTACTTATGTTAAAAAGGTTGTCAGTTACAATGCTCTGGAAGACTCTAAAATTACAAGCCATCGTATTTGTATTTGATAAAGCTCTTGCTGTTTGGGGTCAGAGTGGGTTATGCTGTGGGGGGAAAAATCATTATTTTCTCTAATAAATAAATTACTTGCCTATATTTCATGTATCACTCAGGCCAGCCAGTATTGAAGGTTTAAATAATAAATAACAAATAGCTCCATTCATTTATTAATAATGATGCATCACTTGTGTGTTGAGCATATGAGTTTTCTTTCAGACTCTTGGGGTGAACAGTAGTCATCTGAAAAGACAAAAAAAGCATGCCTTCTGGGATCATCACCATTTTTCCAGGTTAAGAAAATGCCCTAGTGCCGACAGACCTTTTCACTTGGCTAGTGCCTGATACAGAAGACTCCTGGGATAAAATTGCTGAAAGGGGCACAGAACCACCAAGTGCAGCACCTTTAGCCTGAGATTTGCTGAAGGGCCCCCCTTACTATTGACTCTTGTCAGTGGAGCACCAAGACAGAGTTCTAGAGGGAAAAAAGACAAGGAAAAGAAGACAATCGGACTCACTCCACAATCCTCACCTTTTATTTAGTAGAAGGAGAAAGGAGGTTAGCCAGGTCTGCCTTGGGCAGTTTATATTCTCATTAGTCCCAGTTAATTAACTGACCCCACAGATGTATCACTCTCAGCCATATTGTCACAGAGTGACCATCAACATTACCGACGGTGTCTTTCCTTCCATCTGAAGCAGACAGAAGCAGGTCAGCCCAGGACACCGATTCCCACAAAAAGCCAGCTAAGAAATATATTACACTACATGCCATCCTCCAAGGAATACCTGGACCAAGGAAATGGCTGGGAACAGCTGGACCTTGCAATGAGTTCCTGTTGGCGCTAGGCCAGAGCAAAAGCAATCAGCCTTGCGATGAATTCTAAAACAGATGGATCCCTCTGTTTATCCTTCCTTTCCCCACACATCTAGGACAAGCAGAGGGCTTGGCGGGAGCTCTGGGGTATACGCATAGATTTAAAAGGACACAAGTCTCAGAACTACTCCTTCATCATAAATTGCATACTCTCCCCCTACATTATTTAGTTCTAGGGCAAAGGATCTTTAACCTCTGAAGACACATGTGAAAAAATCTCGCCGGCTCCAGTGACCTAGCTAATTGGGGCCTAGACTGTTGGGTGGAAGAACCAAGTTCTGCTTACTCTTTGGGGTCTGTTGCTGACTCCTTTTGCCCTGGGTAAATCTCTTCGCATTCTTGGGGCTCTTCGTTATGTGACCCTCACCACCACACAGCAACACGGAGCAGGGCACAGCAGGCTGCCACACCAGCATCCTTGTTTAAAGAACAGGGTCAGCTCCTTGCTGTGAACAGATTTTCCTCCGTCGAAACAGGTTCATGTTTATCTTTCAAGTTCCAGCCGCAAACTCGGGATGGCCAACATGTGCTGCACAGCTGCTGCAGTGCCTGATTTATGAACAAATCTGCATATAATTGTGTTGGTTCTTTTTTCTCCTGGTCAATTTTTTTTTCTTTAAATAAAATGGCTTAGTCCAGGCTACATAAAGCCCCAATTCTAAAGCCATATAATTTTATGGACAAGGAGTGGGGGGGAGGAGAATGGGGGGTTCTTTTGTATGGCACCTGAACTCATTAAAATCCTAAATTCCATAATTTTACACTACCATGTGCCACAACAGAACAGCCTAATTGCTAACCATCTTTATGAGAACCGCAAATGGAGCAGGAAAACCAGAGAACAGGTGGGAAGGCCACACCGGGGCTTGGGTCCAAACCCTGTCAAGAGGCAATGACCAGACTATATTTGGAAGACTTTGGACTGTAAGAGACTTCACATTCTACAAAGGCCTGAAGGTTGCCAAGAGTCAGTGGTGGTGCCCGGTAGGCATCCAAAGGAAGGTTTCCAAAATTAGACATCTCCTTATGGTGAACAATGCAGTAGGGATTTTTTAAGATAAGGCACTAAGGAATTAAGTAAGAATAGATGGCTAATAATCTCATCTCTATCTACACATTAACAGGTACTTGGACACAAATAAAGTTGGATCTTACACATCACCATAAAAAAAAGAGAGAGAGAGAGAAAGAAAAAGTCACTTGGCCCTCAAGAAATCAAGTTTCTTCCCTGGCCCCTTAATGATCACATTGGTGATTTGGGAGTCATGGATGTGAAAACTCTTTAAAACCTGTTCGATCTATCAGGAGTTAAAAAAAATTAATTAACCAGAATGAATGGATTTTTCAGCATTTGGGTAGATTACTTTGTTTTTCCTCACAGAGGAAACTAGCCTCTCTGAAGAGGGTACTATAATTTGGTGATTGTAGGAAAGGGCCCAGAAATGTGCAATTAGAAAGAAGTTTTCAGCATATTTTTTTCCTTACCTGCTAATTGATAGCAAAGATGAGGCCAATCGAGCCTTAACTCCTGGACCCCTTTTTCTCAAGGCTACACAACCAGCATGCTCACTTCCTTCACTTAAAATGAACGAAAAGCTCAACATATTTCCAAAATTCAACACTTCTTTCAAGCCTTAAGAAGCTTCACCCCTGGAAACTATGGGTGCCAGTGTTAGAGTATCAGCCTAGATAATCATGAAACATGAGGAGACCTAGTTGATAAGATCCAGAAATCTACTAAGACGAAAGATCAAAGGATCAGAGAAGGTGGCAAGTTAGTAATAGGTTGGGCATGGAAGCCACAGACACAAAGTCTAATATGAAGAAAGCATTAATGTTAAATGATGGGATGGATGGATGGATGGATGGACGGACGGACAAATGGACAGATGGATGGATGAATATAGTGAAAGACAGTGACTTACAAAGAAAACAACGGATGGGATCTGATCTCCAGAAGGAGTCCTAGAGGTGGGAGTGGTAAAGGGGTGGCCTGGACACCCTGTTAATGATCACAATCAGAAGTTGCTGAGAATACTGCTAACCAATAATGTCCCCTAATTAAGAGACAGAGATATTTTACCAGAGATCTAGCAAGGCCTTGAATCACCAACAAGCTCTTATTCCCCAAGTAAACTTACAGAGTACTCCTGAGCCTGGCCAAAGCTTTGACCGGTCATAAGAATTTCCAGCAAGCACTGCCAGCTTCTTCAGAAATGTGTCAAAAATTCTCCTTTCTGAACCAGACAGACAGGATGTTTCAGCTCAATCCTCTGTGGAGGCCTAAGATCTCACACTGAGAACACGGAGTCTTGATTAGGAACTCACTGAGACAGAGTAAGGCCAGATGGATGTCCAGTGTGCCAGGTACGGTCTATGGGGAAACAGAGGGCTCTCATTTAGACCCGGTAATTAGAAAGTGGGTGTGATATTGGGAGAAAGAACACTGGGTGGGAAGTCCTGTTTCTAGCTCTAACTCCAGAGTCAGGCCAAAAATACCAAGTAGGACAATGCTTTCGCCACCTCCCTTCCCCACTTTCTCTTCTTTCCCTTGTGTTCAGAATCTGTTTCTGGGCACCTTTCTTCATAAACATCCCCGGCAGTCCTCACTATGGATCAGCTTACAACTATAAGTACTTAGGAATATTAAGTATCTTGCATTCATTGCTTCAGCCAGTTCTAATAACAGCATGGTAAGGCAGATACTGTAATTATTCCCGTTTAGCAGATAAGGAAACTGAGGCTTGGCGAAATTACATCATGTGATTAAAGGTAACCTTGTTGGAGTTCCCGTCGTGGCGCAGCGGTTAACGAATCCGACTAGGAACCATGAGGTTGCGGGTTCGATCCCTGCCCTTGCTCAGTGGGTTAACGATCCGGCGTTGCCGTGAGCTGTGGTGTAGGTTGCAGACGCGGCTCGGATCCTGCGTTGCTGTGGCTGCGGCGCAGGCCAGTGGCCACAGCTCCGATTAGACCC
>PVHT020000165.1:14309509-14453482 GCA_004024745.2 Catagonus wagneri
GGGTTAACGATCCGGCGTTGCCGTGAGCTGTGGTGTAGGTTGCAGACGCGGCTCGGATCCTGCGTTGCTGTGGCTGCGGCGCAGGCCAGTGGCCACAGCTCCGATTAGACCCCTAGCCTGGGAACCTCCACATGCCGCGGGTGTGGCCATAAACCCGCGGCCATAAAATGACAAAAGGCAAAAAAAAAAAAAAAAAAAGGTAACCTTGTTGATGCTGAGGTTCACATCTGGTCCTCTGCTTTCCTTACTTGCCTTTCTGGTTTTAGCGCTCTCTTAGTATCTAAAAGACAAGGCTTTATCTCTAGCCTTCCAGGTTTCTATTCACCCAGCTAACAACTCATTGCTTGCCATGCTCTACAGAATGGTAATGAATATGAAAGTATTTTATAAGCCATAATGAAGCATGTGAACGTGAAGTTTTGTTTTATTCTGTGTGTGTTGCATGCACCTCTGCTTCTACCTGCTTTCTGACTTATTCCCATAACTTTTTCCTGGATTTAATCACCGAAAATTCAGATTTCCTAACTAGAGTAATGACCACGCATCAGAAATACACCTGGATGCTTGCTCCTAGCACTAGCCCTAGCTCCTTTCAAATTTGGAAATGACCTGAGGACATTTCTGTGCTAGACCCAGGGTACAGACACTGTCTTGCTGATAGAAATTCTTTATAAAGCATCCTCTCTCCCCATATCCTATGGCCCCCTCATTTTTCCCTGTGTCCCTCCTATTGAGTCCCACTGCCCTTCAAATTGGTCTCATATGTACTCCTTTAGAGCTTAAAATTACCTTTCCTATCATCTCTCTACACCAACTACAAAGAATTTCTATCGTGTCCAAGGAAAACAGCCACATAATCATAGTGAACACTATTTGAGTATTTACCATATTCCTTACTCTGCACTAAGCATCCTACATATATTATCTCACTTAATCCTCACAATATCTCTGGGGGATTTCTAGAATTGTTTTCTCCATTTCACAGATGGCAGGACCGAGGTCAAGAATGTGCCTTAAGATGACACGAGTGAAGAGGCAAAGCCAAGGCTTAAATCAGATCTTAAGTGTGTTTCCAAAACTTTATGCTCCTAATTAGGATGCTATTCTCCAAAATATGAGAGATAATGCTTTTTTTTAATTCTCTGAAATGAATTAAGGCTTTCCAACTCTTTCATATTCACCAGGGGTCTCCTGTAATCTCCAACAGTGTCCTGACTCCCAGGCCAAGCGTATTCCCATCAGGAAACTGCACAAAGAACAGCCTATGCTCACTCTCCGTGTCAGCTGGCAATTTGGTTCAAGGTCCTGTGAAACAACAGTTCCCTGATCACCAGTCCATGCAGGTTGGTATGCAGCTATTGTCAGAGATTATGGAACAAGAGGACAGCTCGGTACACTCGAAAGAAGGGAAGTGAATGCAAGTTGATCTTGCACTTAAAGGAGAAATGCATCGTCATTTGTTTGCTCGTTTCCACTCAGTAAGGCTCATCTGCTTTCTGGACATAGGAACCCCATACTTAGAAGCCAATGTCTCCCATTCTAGGCTCTTGTGCCCATTTCAGTATTCCTTCTGCCCATCAGCACAGTCCGTCAGTGATGGAACATATTTTAATAAGCTTGCTCATTTTAGAGAAACGACATGTAGCATTTGCACTTAAGAATGTTTGCTGTGGAGTTCCCATCACGGCTCAGTGGTTAACGAAGCCAACTAGTATCCATGAGGACAGAGGTTTGATCCCTGGCCTCACTCAGTGGGTTAAGGATCCTGGTTACTGTAGCTGTGGTGTAGTCTAGCAGTTACAGCTCCAATTCGCCTCCTAGCCTGGGTACTTCCATATGCAATGGGAGTGGCCCCAAAAAGACAAAAAAAAAAAAAAAAAAGCAGTGTTTGCTTCAATTCAACGGACACTTGGGTGGGTGTTCTAAAGTCAGACCTCCTAGGTTAAAATCACCACTTCATCGATTTTTCGACCTCTCTAAGCCTCAGTTTCCTTAGTCATCATGAGTGCCAAATAAAATAATGTAAGTTACTTAGCCCAGATTGACCTTCACAGGTACATAAGAAGTACACTCAGACGCTAAATTAAAACAAAGAAAAATAGCAAAAATATATAAATCAGGCCAGTGAGTAGAAGAGAGTGATCTTGAACGCCAAAGCTATACTTCTTTAATTTTTCTGTCACACCCAAAGGAAAAAATATATATATGGCGGAGAAGAGAAAAATGGCATTAAAACTCAGCTCATCTTTTCTAGCCCTTCTAAGTGGTCCTGGAATTCAAGAAGGAACCTCTGCAGAGAGGCCAGAACTCCGTGTTAACATCTTTGTCCCCTTGTCCCTGCAGGTCGATGCAAGCATACAGCCTTCAGGCAAGGAGGAGATTGTCCCAGCCAAGGTCAGCAGCCTGGTCCTCTTAACAGAAACATATCCCTCTTTGGAGAAAGGAGCTCCAGAAAGAGACGAGTAAGTAAACAGAGCAAAGGATGGCGTGGGGTGAGTTAGTGGAGTATTCAAAAGGTCTGAGTGGGTTTTCAATAGAAAACTAATCTTTGGAGCCCACATACCAGATATCACTGCCTTGAATGTGACTTAGGATCACCAGAAACGAGGAGAAAAAGCAAACCAAGAGCTGTGTGACACAGTCTTTTGCGGAGTCTAAGAATGTCTCTCCCACTGCCGTTTTGTCAGTGGCAGAAATCTTAGCATGTCACTGTTTAAGGGCCCATGAAACCTCAGAGTGAGGAACAACTCGTTTCCTGGCTCTCTCCTATCGCCATTCCTTCTAATTTAAAATTTATAATGAATGCGAACAATAATCAGTTTGTAAATACTGTTTTTAAGTTCACTAGAGCTTTGCCGAGATACTCCTCCTAGGTAACAAGTATGTGGCTCATTACTCTCTCATTAGCAAGATAGAAATAAAGATGAAAAAAAGAGGAGGGGGGGAAGAAAAGGGGAAAAAGAAATCCTCTCCAAAGATATTGCTGGAGTCTAATTGCCTGCAAGGAATTCTTAATAATGTTTACTAATGCCTTTTCAGCCTTGCCAATTTTATAACGCTCATTCCAGATTCCAGGTGTAACGTCTGTGGTCCCTGCTGTGATCTTAGCTAGTGAGTTCAGACACCTAGAATAGCAGCTTTGGAGAGTTTTTAGCCCCATCTTATGTCCCCAGAATGCAATCACAGCCACTGGGGCTTTAGCAAGCATATGAAGCTCTGGCTAAAATGAAAGGTCTCGCTGGAAAAGGCCTGCCGTTTACTGAGACAAGACACGACACCATCGCGCCCTACTCGCGGAAAGCCAGGCTCCGAGAGCCGACCTTTTGCTGGACATTGCAGGTAGCTAAAAAGGGATTTTTCCCTCATCTCCTGGAAACTCTGGGTGGGCAGATGATTCTCTTTGTCTGAAACACAGATTCTTGGCTTTTAACCCTATTTGGTGCCTGGAAATACAAAAACAAATGGAGAGTAATTTACAGGCTCTATATTAAATATAAGTTTCTTAAATCTCACCGCTATTAAGGCAAAGAATGGCCAGAGGTCTCAGTAGGAAACTAGAATAGTCTGGAGTGGCGCGGTGTTGGGGGAAGTGAGAGTTGTTTGTTTTCCTTCTAAACAACTTATGAATTTTTTAGGAATAATATTTAGGAAATAACTCATTGACCATTGCCAGAGAGCCACGGGCGAGGAAACCAAGGCAGGGAATTTGTAAACCCACTGCAGGTTAGAGGCCACGGCTATGAGAGGGTTGTCCTCACTATCAAGTCCCAGGCAATTCCTATTCTTCCCAAGCCACCCTTCTGCCTCTTTCTCCTGTCAGTCCTCTAAGCCAGAAATGGGCTTCCTAAGTCCCTAGGGTCAAGGCTGATTTGTGAGGCTTTCATTTCTGAAGTTCAGTTTGAGAGCCACTTTGAAATAGACTTACCCCACTTCCTTGATGTTGGTAATCTCTTCCTCTCACAGTGAGAAGAAGGAAAGGGGGAGACAGGTCCTGGCCCCATCAAAATCCTTTGCAATTCTAGTGTTTAAAGGAGAACTTTTGGTATGGACTTGTTCGTGTGAGTCTGCTGTTGATTCCATGGGGAAACCAAGCAGAAAACCATGAACAAGTTCCCCCAACAGGGTTTCTAAAATAAGATTGAAAAAGATATAATAATCTGTAATTTCAAAACCACCAAGCCCAAATCAAGCACTATAGCCAGATCCTGGGGTCCCCTCCTTAAACGTTTAAGCCAAAGCCTCCATCAGACATGCAAAATCTCCTTTTAGCCTGGGCCAGTGGAAGAGGCTTTAGACTAGAGTTTAAGGACTCTGGGTTCTGCTATCAACTAGCTGTGTGATCTTAGGCCAGGTGCTTGTACTCTCTGAGCTCCAGTTTGTTTGTTTGTTTGTTTGGTCTTTTTGTCTTTTTAAGGCCACAGCTAAGGCATATGAAGGTTCCCAGGCTAGGCATAAATTGGAGCTGTAACCACTGACCTACGCCAGAGGCACAGCAGTGAGGGATCCGAGCGGCATCTGAAACCTACACCACAGCTCACGGCAACGCCAGATCCTTAACCCACTGAGCAAGGCCAGGGACCGAACCCTCATCCTCATAGTCAGGTTCGCTAACTGCTGAGCTACAACGGGAACTCCTCCAGTTTTAAGTATCTATAAAATGAACACGTTTAACTTGAAGTGGGTGAATTTTTGAACCCTGGCTCCACCACTTCCTAGCTGCGTAACTACAGGCACATTACTTCACCCAAATGCCTCAGTTTCCTGACTTTTGAAAGTGGGTTCCCAGTCCACACTTGGCAAACACCAATTCTAGTCATCTGAGTTGACTCTGGGTAAAAGGCTCGTGATAAACTTGGAGTTATTACTAAATCACTCTGCCAAGGACTCAAATATTCCAATGCTTATCTCTGAGAAGAGGCATTTTTACCTGCTCCTCCTCCAAAAACAAAGATTAACTTACAGCTTCCCTGTCCACACTTGGCAAACACCGATTCTAGTATAGCTGCCCTCAAATGCTTTCTGCTTACTCCTCTCAGAGAGAAATCGCTAGTTCTAAGCTGGCTTTTACAATTCATTAGCTGTACGGTCTGGACTAAATCATTCAACCTTGATCAATTCCTGGAAAAAATAATATCATAAAAGCAGAATTTTCCTTGGCTCGAGCATTAAGCGAGACTATAATAATAAAATATAACCACTATTTATTGAGCAATTACAACGTACCAGCCAAAGTCAGTTAAACAATCCTTACAACAATCCTAAAAGGCAAGATGTAAATAACACTGTTACTTGCCAGTTGCTCAGATTAAAAACCTTGAAGTCATTCTTGAATCTTTACACCTTTTCTTTTTGGCTGCACCTGGGGCATGCAGAAGTCCCTGGGCCAGGAATAAAACCCATGCCACAGCGGTAACCAGAGCCACAGCGCCAGATCCTTAACCCACTGAGGCACAAGAGAACTGCTTGAAGCTTTACTTTTCTGTAGAGGATGTTCTGTCTCCTCCACGTGGAATGTCCTTCCACTGGGTATTGGTGCAACTAGCCCCCTCAGGACCTTATGTCTCTGCTCCAATGTCACTTTATCAAAAAGGCCTCCCCGGCCACATAATCTAAAAGCAGTACTTTCGTCACCTACTATTCCCTCACCCTACTCTATCTTCCGCTTCACAGTAATTATCTACCTGACATTAAGCATATTTATATCTCTATTGCCTACTTTACTTTTTTTCTTAATGGATTTTATTTCAATTATAGGTGTACATAAATCATCACAAGTCAACTTTACAGATTTTGTATCCCAAATCCACACTGCATCCCCCCACCCCCCAGATTGTCTCATTTGCAAAACCAAGGTTTTCCAAAGTCTGTGAGTCATTGTCTGTTCTGTAAGAAGGTTCATTGCATCTTTTTAGTTTCCACATGTAAGCGGTAGCATTGGATGTTGCTGTCTAATTGTCTGACTGGTTTCACTTCGCATGATAATTTCTAAGTCCACCCATGTTGCTAATCCGTTCCTTTTAATGGCTGAGTAACATTCCATTGAGTGTATGTACCACGTCTTCCCTATCCACTCCTCTGTCGATGGGCATTTAGGTTGTTTCCATGACCTGGCTATTGCATGGAGTGCTGCAATGAACACTGGAGTACATGTGTCTTTTCGAGCCATGGTTTCTGCTGGATAGATGCCCAGGAGTGGGATTGCTGGATCAAATGGTAATTCTATTTTGAGTTTTCTGAGGAATCTCCATACTGTTTTCCACAGTGGCTGCACCAATTGCATTCCCACCAACAGTGTAATAGGGTTCCTTTTTCTCCACACCCTCTCCAGCACTTACTGTTTGTAGACTTTCTGATAATGGCCATTCTGGCTGGTGTAAGGTTGTACCTCATAGTGGTTTGCCTACTTTATCTAGACTAGAAGGTCCCACTTTTGTTCACAAATGAAGTAAAGTACATTTTCAATAAATGCTTGGAGCATGAGAGGCACTCAGTAAACATTGGTTTCCTTTTTTCTTGCATCTCTGTGCTTTATTTGCTTTGAGGGGAGAGGGGATTTTTTTCCTTTTTTCTTTTTACAGCTGCACCCACAGCACATGGAAGTTCCCAAGCTCGGGGTCGAATTAGAGCTGCAGGTGCCGGCCTACACCACAGCCACAGCGACTCAGGAACCTAGCCATATCTGTGACCTACACCACAGCTCACAGCAGTGCCAGATCCTTAACCCACTGAACGAGGCCAGGGATGGAACCGGCGTCCTCATGGATACTAGTCAGGTTCTTTAACCACTGAGCCATGACGGGAACTCCACTGCACAGTACTTATTGACATCTTATCATGCATCTGGCAATTTGCTGGGTGCTTGGCAGACCCAAATAAGTGCTTTGCAGGGGAAGATTAGATGGTCAGGGAAGAGGACAGATCTGGGCTCTATGAGAAACAGGAGGCTGCCTTCCTGGTTCCAAAGATTTCATTAGGAAAAAAAAAAAAAAATGTGTTTAGCATTCTTCCTTTACTGCCCAGAGTATAATAAGAACATTTTGTAATCAGGAACCACTAAGTGGACCCTGGAGAGATTCCAGCACCAGATTTCAGTGGTGGCTCTTCCGTCTCACTCTCCTGGTAAAACAAACTATAGTGGTCAAAGGAGCAGGCCTGAATTCTGGCTTCAGTCCATGAGTTCTGTATTCCTGGGCAAAGGACTTACCTTCTCTGAGACTCATTTTCCTTAATTATGGAATATGGAGGATAATCCTTATTTCACACAGTTGCAATGAAGATTACGTGAGATAAAATCTATGAAAATGCTGCCATATAGTTGGAGCCTCAAAATTAATACTTCCTTTCCCTTCTCCATTTTCGGGGGGAAATAGTTTCTTGCTTTCTGAGCAAGAAAGAGTAAGGAGTTGTGGTCTGATTTTCTTTCTTTCTTTTTTTTCTCCTGAAGCTAGAACTTTACTGAATCCACTTACTCCTTCCACCTGCTTCCCTTGCAGAGTCTCACTACCCACCCCCAAACTCTCTCCAAACACATCTCCTAGGCCCCTGCCCACTCCCGTAGGCCTTCATCTTTCTCCAAGATTTAAAGCTTTGACTTCCGTATCCAGAGTAAGAATCTATATCAAGTGTCTTAGACCTATTTAAACTCAGGTAGCAAAATTACTATAACAGGTTGATCCCTGCTTTCGCCTGCAATAATCAGGCCCCCTCACTGGGACAAATGACTTGGCCATCAGGTTTATAGTTTACCCATTTGGGAACTGGATTATTGCTTCATAAAACTGTGCTACATTATGTTGTCATTTAATTATGTTGCCTAAATAAAAAAATAAATAAAGACTACATTGTCAGGCACCACTCTCTAGCACCACTCTTAGCTTTCGGGGGACCTCCAGGTTCTTCAGGAAGCTGACTCCTCCAGCACATTCCCTGGCACATCTTTGAGGATGGAAGGTCATTCTACTGGCACACTTTCCTTTGCCAGGCACCTCTCCTAAAAAGGTAGCTGGATCTCTAGTTAAAATCCTATTACAAATCCCCTGGCAAATTGGCAATATTTTCCTTCCCAAAAGTATCGTGTGTTTCATATAATTTTACAGGTAGATATATAGACAGATAGATAGATAGATATAAAATATAGATAGATACATGGATATATATATCCATATTTCCCAGACATTCAATGCAAGAACTAAATTCTTCATATGCTACATGATTGCTCAAAAGGCACCTATGGAAATTTTTCCTCCCTAGCCATATGATAAATTACTAGTAGTTCCCCTTTAAAGATGTATTCTTGGGGGTTAATTTACTTTGTCTCCCGCAATGAAATTTCCCACATAAAATGACTGAGGTAGGATGGAGGAGTTGTGAATATGAAAGAAATAAGATTTGACTTGAGTTGATTACTGGTAGAAGTTGGCTGGTGGCATTCAGGAGCTTAATATAATATTCCCCTCACTTTGTATAGGCTTGAAGTTTTTAAAAAGCTATTGCCCTGGAAGGGATAATAAGGTCCATTTCATTAACACTTTAGTATTCATTAATTTATCAGGTCTGAGAGGATCCTTCAAGAGATAATGCCAATAAGGATGATGTGAAAGTGAGGATGAAAAGCTTTATGCCCAGCTCCACAAGACTGCCCTGGTTCGGTGCAACTGTAGGTTGCACCCCATGGAACAGCTGGTAAAGTGTGACCCCATAAACTGAGTAAAAGTTTGGAGGAGGTGGAAGTCAAGACAGGTTTGAAGAGCTGGGGACTTCAAGCTGTTTGAAGGAGAGGTCCTACTGAAGAGCCTCCGCATGTCTCATTGCCCTCAGAATAAACTCTCAAAACCCAGGACTGCCTACAAGGCCTTGTGTGTCTGGTACCTCTCTCCCTAGCCTCGTCTTGTGCTGTTTCCTCCTCACTCTCTTCCCTCCAGCCACAAGTGCCAGAAAATACACTAACATTTTAATAATGTTTATGGGTCATATGTTTATGGGTAATTTCTATCTTTTTTTTTGGTTTGTCTTTTAGTTACTAAATTTCCTACAAGGAGCTAAGATTATGTTTTTAATGATACTAATTTTTTAAAAGCCTTGAAAGTTGCATGAAGGGAAGTGGTTTAAAGAGGCAACTTTCTCAATAATGCAGGGGGCTTTAGAGAGGGCAAGTAGGATAAGGGCTTTCTGTGAACAGGAGACACAGAGCTGCAGCAATGAAACAGTCCAGTCTGGTAGTGACAGACGTCGGTCTTGGTGGCAGGCTTCACATCTCCCTGGAAGTATGGCAGGACTGAAAGAAAGGTAATGGTTAACATCTATTCTTCTGAAGAGCATGTGGAAACAAGGCGAGAAGCAGAGCAGAGGTATGGGAGGCAGGCAGAGTGAAAGTACTTTTTGCTGTTTTTATTTGGTTTCATTGCTTTTCTTTGCTTTTCACCTTGGTTTGGTTTTCTAGCTTGAAGTTTTTTCAATACGCTCGCAAGTGAAGGCGGTACTCAGCCTTCACTTCTCTGTTTATGTCACATGTAGCTTTTCAGTCCTGTTTAGAGGATGATTTTAAGTTTAAAAAAAATATTTTAAACAAACTTTGTTTTCAACAAACTTCAGCCAGGTTCCCTGTATTAAATAAATAAATAATAATTAAATGAAATGAATTCATCCATAGATGAAAATATCGTGAGGCTTAAGGTTATCAGAAAAGGTCCATCTTTATCAACATAATGATTCAGGTCTCACTGGCTCCCAGCCTGCTTCACTATTTGTTATTACTCTCACCCTGATTTCTTTCAGCCACTGGATCTCTACACTGATGCTAATCTGAAAACATGGTTCCCAGTGACCCCCAGAGTCTTTTCAGTCCAGCTTACAATGATTCAATGAGTTAGGGGCTGGATAAATACATATTTTCAAAGAGCGTTTCCCAGTGGTCTCAAGAGTTGGAAAGGGTCATTTAATTACATCATAAAGAGGCTAAAGAAATCGATGCTTGGTATCTTCAGGCTACAGAATACTCAAAGAATTAGCTAACCCAGATTCCACTTTTAGAGAGAGAAGTTAAGCCACAGTGGGGAAAGGATCTGTCCAACGGCCCCCACAAATAGATGCTGAGCCAGACTTGAGAACACAGGTGTTCAGATTCTCAATCCAGTGCTCTTTCCATAGACAATCATTTTAACATTGGTGCTCCTGGCCAAGACAAACATCTCTTTCCTAACCCTCAAGAATTCCAAACTCCCTTGGACAAGGGGCTTGATGGAGTTCTTTTCAGGATTAGTATTTATTATTATTATTTTTATGGCCATACCCATAGCATATGGATGTTCCTGGACCAAGGATTGAATCCGAGCCACAGATGCTATCTATGCTGCAACTTCAGCAACACCAGATCTTTTAACCCACTGCACCAGGCAGGGATCAAACCCATGCCTCTGCAGCACCCCAAGGATTCTTAACCAACTTGCCACAGTGGGAATTCCAGTATTTATTATTTTTAAAGAAGTCTTTTTTTAAAAAAAAGCTGCCTTGATAATGATGAACAAGGCCATAAGACAAGTTTTCCAGCATTGCCAGAACCAGAGATACACCTTATGTTATCTCTCTAGTCCCTATGTTATGTGTATCAATGAGAAGTACACGCTTAATGCAACAAAATGGGAGTTAACATTGGTTAAGTACTGTTTTTAACAGTCTATTGGCCAGCACAGCTGCTTCTATGTTTGTATGGATCTTTTTTTCCACCATAGCTTTGGGTCATCTTGGAGCCAGATCTCATGCTCAGTGCAAACAGGTAGCTGAGGAATAGCCGCCATGTGTGCCCAAATGAATTGAGAAGGATCTCCTCACTGAAGGCAGTGGAAGTCCTGCCTAGGACACCTCCCCAATTCCTTTCCCTGGCTCCCTGGGGCTGTTTCTAGGATACCCACCCTCTCCACTCCACTCTGCCCTTCTTAAGAGCCTTGGGCCTGCTTCTTAGGAGCTAGCCTTTTTTAACCCCAAACCACCTTCTTTGATGACCCAGTGATATCATGGGGTCAGTGCAGGCTATAAAACTGAACAACTGGCTCCAGAGAAGCAGCCCTAAGCTCCAGAAGAGCAGGGGATTTACAAATCCTGGGAGGGGTGTGAACCTGACTCAGAGGGTGGGGGATGTGCCTTGACTTTGTACATTTTTTTTCTTTTTAATTGGCCTTGTTATGACACAACCCAGACATTCAGTCACCGAGAAGAGACAGCCTAAAAGTAATGCGATGAAACTCCTGCCTTTTAAAGGGTGAATGCATTTTAATAATTAAGTTACCAGGGCTCTGATGAGAGAAAGCCAGGACCTAAAGAGGAACGTGGTTCCAAGGTCACAAGCAAGACTTCAGAAAAGGTTAGCCCCAACCCCTGTCACCTTTGCCCTTTCTCCTCTATGAATTTAGCCAATTCCAAAGCCTATTGCTCACTGAATGGAGACTGTGGTTTGGATAAGAGTGTCTGAACACTACAAAGTTCAAATGTCAACCTGAGTCAGTCCGATACACTAAAACTAAGTGGCATTAAGAATTTTAACTAAAACATAGTTAAACCTGACTTTGGGGGACCCACTGCCATGGGCCAGCTTCCAGTAAATCAGGAAAAATAATCAAATACCTTCAGTCATGGGGATGGTGACTGCATGCGCCAGATTTATCTGATTTCATGTGGTTTTATTATTTTCAGTAAATTAGCTGATTCCCAAATTATATCTAATGGATATGTAAATATGAACTAAGAAGCAGGATGATGTAGTGACTAAGTTAACAGATTTGTGAGTCAGAAAGATGTGTTATATATAACCTTCGACCCCAGTTAAATTCTCTAACTACTAACTTCTCTAAGCCTTAGTTTCCTTATCTGTAACATAAGCATGTTCCTGATACTCACCTAACAGGATGGTGTGGATATTAAAGGAGAAAAGTCATGGAAGAACCTTAAAACAGTACTTTGTCAAGAACTGAATAACTAAACATGATGTTCTGGTCAAACCTTTATAACATCTTTGTTAAAACAAATTTACAAGTCAAATAACTCATAATTCTTTATCTAACCACATGATCTAATTTTTGGTTTAGAAACCAGTCACAGTGGACACACATAACTGGAAGAACCGAGATGAAAAATGAGAATGACTCAACAATGCTCTCCTCTAGAAGGACCTCATTTCTATAAGACTTTAAATCCATTCATCAATGTCTTTTTTGCCTTATAAAAACATAATGCCATAGAGTTTAAAAATAAACCAACAAGGAAAGAGAAGAACTGAACCCAGGTCCAGAGAACTTGACTCCAGGCTGGCCCATGTCACACTCTGTGTGAAACCTGGTGGTTTCCTCTGTAAGCTAAGCACTTTGGCATGCACCTGAAGGTTCCTTCCATCCCTAAGTTTCCAGTGACTGCCATTTCAGTGATTCAATAAGATATAAACAGTAACAGAGGGTTCCAACATCAGCAGTGGTTCACGTCCACTCTTTGCTATGCAGAAGACCATGCACAAGATGACTAACAAGCATCCAGACAAACAAGGGATGACGTAAGGTGGCGCTGACCAACTACTCGAGGCAGGCTGTTCCATCCTCATGATGGCAGCCCTCTGGGTTAAGTTTATGAAGGCAGCAGCTAAGTCTGCCACCAGTCCCTCTGTCCCAGGGATAAGGGCCTCCATATACCTATCAAGAAATGACCCAAATCCTTCAGTGACATGAAGTATCAACAGCAAGGGAAATTCTGGCTCTAATCAAGGCCATCAGGCAAACTTCATCAATATACTGGAACAGGCCCTTAGCTTATCCCAACATCATTGTTCCTGGAAATAAAACTAGCATCAACATGTCTTCAAATGGAGTGTGGCTATGACAGAGCCCTAGAAAGCATGCCACATAAGTACTTCTCCTGATGCAATCCTCAACCACGAACCGACAGCAATCATCATCAGTACATCGCAATACCTAGGACCCATATGAGGCCTCAGAACCTTTCTAACTACCAATCAGTCAGATGAGCACAAGATTTAAAGTCTCTTTGTCATCACCAATACAGTTTTAAGTTGGATATTTTATATACACATAGATAATGAAATAAGCCATGTTTTTTAAAACATGCTAAAATGCTAAGGTTATCTCTGGGTGGTAGGATTTTAAGGATTTTTTTAAATTTCTACTTTATTATTTTTCCAAATTTTCTGAAATAGGCTTGTATTACTTTTACACTCAGAAAAATAAGAGAGTTTAACAAAAAAACAAAAATCCACCTCAATTACTCTTTAACACTGTTTAAGGAAGATCATCAACCTTATCCACTCATTTGTGAGACTAAATTGAAGGAGCTGAATGCTGTCTTGAATTTGCTCCTTTGAAATATCATTTCTGTGACAGTTTAAATCAAAAGGCAGAGTGTTACGGTCAGAAAAACTAAAAATCAGAAGGCCTAAATTCTCATCCTAGTTCTGTCCCCTAACTCACTTGAGATTGTAAGCAAGTCACAGCTTCTCTGGGTCTAAGAGTATGGAACCAGAAGCAAATTGCCCATGTGCAAATTCTGCCTCCTCTGCCTTTTTAGCTGTGTGACTTCAGGCCAGTGACTTAACCTCTCTGAAACTGAATTGTCAATTCAGAAATGGAATAATAACTTTCCTTGCATGGACTGCTGTAAAGATGAAAGCAAATTGTCTGCAAAAGTCATTAGCCTCATGCACAGAACTCGGAAAGTGCTCAGGGAAAATCAGCTGGAATCATTAGTATGACCTTTCCTGTCCCAGAGAAGAGGGAAAGCTACCATGTCCTGGAGAGGGGCCTTCCACAAGGGCAACTGTGTCTCTGCCTTTCAGTGCCTTCCCAGAGGCCTAGCCAGTTCTTCCCCACAGAGCCCCAAACTCGCTACCAGAGAAGCAAGCTCTGCCTTCCCTCACCATTCATTTATTTCCCAATCTCTTCCCCAAATGGCCTTTAAGATCTGCAGAGACCCTGTGGGCCAGGAAGGAGTACCGGAAAGCATGTGTTGCTGGCGGACATCCACAGAACATCAAGATGACCTCCCCTACCTTTAAAAGAAACGGTTTGCGTGTGTGGCCCAAGACAAAGGGAACACTGTTGACTTTTATTTGTCAGAGACTATCTCGGGTCCCCTGAGTTTGTCTGATGAATTGTTTGGGGTAGATAAAATAGCCCTGTTCCCACTCTCCCTGATTCTGCCACTGAGAGCAGATTAACAAAAAATGTGCTCTTCACATCAGAAAACTCAGCCCTACAAAAACAGTTCTTAAGGGAGAACTTATTTTTTGGTCTCTGCTGATAATTTTCCCACGCTTTCTGTGGACAGCCCAGGCTGGCCTGAGCTTGCGGTCACCTTCTCTCATCTGGAAGCATCAGGAGGACCCAGGGTTGAAGGCCCTGCACACAGTTTTCAGCTAAGGCTGGAATAGACGGAGGGTGGGCCCAGAAAACTTGTAGGGAATGCAGAAGACTGATTCCCACTCGTTACAAACCATGAGCCTGCAACAGGAGAGGAGGGATGAGAAGGACCTTTGGCTGGAGGAAAGAAGAGCCCAGAGAAATACAAGTAACAGTGGCCGAAGGCTATATAACCCAGGGATGCAACGCATGGGCCTTGGAGTCAGACAGACCTTAGGGCTGTCCCTCACTCAGGCAGGTAAACTTGCTGGACCTCAGATACACAAGAGAGAGGAAACCAGATGTCATAAGAGTTCTTATGGACTTAAAAGAGCTGACAGTGATCAAGCACCTGGAGGGTGACAATGGTGACTTTCAATAACATGCACATCCTTGAGTAGGAGCCCCCTTCTCTAGAGTAGGAAACACTTTACCGTGAGAGCAGTCCTGTTTACAAAAAAGTAAATAAAAAAAAACCCTGCTTTCTTTATACAGGGCTGAAACAGAGCCATGAAGAACCAGCACAAGCCTTGAACAGACTCTATACTTTGTAACTGCAGCTGGTATTATATTAAATTTAAAGGCTTTTGGTTATTGAGCAGTATTATGGACTGGGCACCCTTCTAGATGTTTTTAAAGCATCCTCTTATTCAATCCTTAGATAAACCCTTATAAGTATGATTATTATTATTATTATTATTACCCTCATTTGATAGAAATCTGGGTCTTGGAAATTTGCCCAAGGTCACTCAGACAGTAGACAGCAGAGCCAAAATCTCTACACACACATTTCATACATCTTACTCAGGAAGCCACTTAAGCTTCAATCCTTCCATATGGAAAGATAGTGGGATGACCTTTAATCACATTACATCCATAACCAGACTCACATCCCACATTGGTGCCATGTCTTCAGTTGGGACCCTACTGATAGTAACTATAGATCATACTGAAGGGTTCTCCAGCCAAGCCCCGAAAACCCCCTATTTTATATCATTCAATAGTATATTCCAAGGACCCTCAGAGATCATCACTTAGTTCTCTCCTTTTACAAATGAGAAAACAAGACTCAGAGAGGTGAAGTGATTACAGTAAAGACACAAAGCCAGCTCCCAGCCCAGCCAAGTCTAGAAAAATCCAGCTCACCAAATTCCTATTATTCTGTGCTTTGTCACTTTTAATGTCATAGTCTTCTTTGCAAATGAAATGTGGGCTTTCACCAGAGTTAATGGTACCAGTTAGGAGTCCACTTTCCATACCTTATTCCCAATGTATGTGCCACGTAACAACAGGGGAGCCTTCACCACAAATCTGACAAGCTGCCACCTGCTACCCATGAGAATGCTGCCTTTCCAGCATCACATAGCTATCCTAGGTACAGAGCATACTTCGCTTCCTCCCACTCTATTTTTGCACCCTATCATTTCTCTCTTGTTAGCCAGCTGAACCATGCCTAACCATCACACTAAAAGCATAAGTCTATTGTGGATGTTTCTTCTCGTATCTACACACTTTGGTCACTGGGTTCTGTGATATAAAGGTCATGAAGAGGACGAGTGTTCATTTATGCATTTATACCTCAACAAACAGTTATTATTGAGTGCCTACTATGCAACGGGCACTGGACCATGTGCTGGAGGATAGTGGACCACCAGATGTGAACTTACAGCCCAGAAGGAGATACAAATACTAACCAGGCAAACACATCAACAAATAAATGATGGTGAAAATGTAATGAAGGAAACCAAACAGGGTGCTACGGCGAGAATGATAGGGGAGGCTCACCTACAATCAAGTACTCAGGAGAAGGTCTCTCTGAGGAGGCAATCTCTGAGCAGATGCCCGAACAGAACATAGAGACTTCTCTTAAAATTCTGCCTCTGATCTCTACTCCAGGTTTTTGGCTTGTCCCAAGTCATGTTTAACATTTTTTTAATTATAAAAATAGTATATACTCGTAGAACATTTAGAAACTCAAAAAAGATAAAAGAAGAACTATTAAATTGCCCACACATACTCCCATTATTGCTACATTGAATTAGATAAAATATATTATAAACAATTACTATATAATTATTATATAATATACAATATAATTATATAACATATAATAAGAGAAAATATTTATTATTAAAAATGTATACATACATATATAAATTTAAAAAAATTTATTACTGAAAAAACATATGAACATGTAAAAAATAAAAGGCATTAAAAATTGGTATAATAAAAACTAAGTTACTTTTTCACTGTGGACATTAGCACTCTCAGATTTATTGCCCAGAGTAACAGTTTTCTGTGTGGACGTCAGGAATCATACATACATATTTTTTACATAAAATGGTATCATTCTATAGACCCTATTCTGCTCCTTCTTTATCATTTAACAATATATCCTAAAGAAGCAAGTACAGATTATTTGTATTCTTTTTTAATAACTACTAATGCCTATTTTTACACAGCTGAGACCACACTATATACTAATCTTGCATCCCACTTTGTCACCTAATATTACACCATTAAAAATTCTTACTTTGTTTTAAATGACTTGAAAAACTTAAAAATGTTTAATGACTACAAAACACTCCACTCTATGAGTAAACCATAATTTACATAAACATTACCTAATTATGAATACACGGAATATTCTAGAAAATGGCATGAATGGCTCAATGAACATTATGCTTAAGGCCTTCTCTGTGTTCTCTATTTACAGAATCTTGAATTCCTTTCTATAAAAATTTGTTGAGACTGCTCATGAGCACAGCATTGTTCTCTAGTCTACTGCAATACCAAAGATAGCTATGGCATGCATATTAATATCTCTAAGAATAAAAAGAATATGCACTCTGCTATATACAAATGCTCTCTGGATGTTCCCAACTCCAAGTGGGCTAAATCAACTCTCTCCAGGAGCAAGACTAATGCTTGTTCTGGCTGTTTTTGCTGTCTGACTTGGAACTCCCACGACTAGCCTTTGCTCAGCAATAGAGTGATAAGATGAAGAAAATCAAGGGCTCAGAGACAGGAGCAAAGGAGGACACTTGGCCATCTTAGATTCCAGGACTGTGTCTCCTGTTTTAGGAAAACTGTGTCCTCCATGTGACCCAGAGGACTCTATATTAATATAAAGTTGAGGGCTAAAACTCAGGCTGATAATAAAGTCTCCCTTTATCTGGCCTTGTTGTGGGCACAGATCTTTAGGGGAACCAAAGTGATTAAGAGGGAATAGCTGAGAAGAGAAACAATCTGGACGCCTAGCTAATAATACCTTCATCTGAGTGTTCTCTATCCACCCGTATATAATTACTAGCTCAGCAGACATGAATGTAGGTTCTGGATCCAGAGGGTCATCACTTCCTAGACAAATTATTTAACCTCTCTGTGGATCCAAGTCTTCATCATCACAATGTTGATGATAATAAACATCAATAATAGTCTCACACAGGACTAATGTGAGAATTTCTTGAGTTGTTATGTAATTTAGAACTATGCCTGGCACATTAGAAATACTCAATAAGGAGTTCCCTCGTGGCTCAGTGGTTTAGGAACCCAGCTAGTATCCATGAGGATGCAGGTTCAATCCTTGGCCTTAATCAGTGGGTTAAGGATCTGGCATTGCCATGAGCTGTGGGGTAGGTCACAGACGCAGCTCGGATTTGGCATTGCTGTGGCTGTGGCATAGATGGGCAGCTACAGTTCTGATTGGACCCCTAGCCTGGGAACCGCCATATGCCATGGGTGTGGCCCTAAAAAGACAAAAGACAAAAAAAAAAAAAAAAAAAGGAGAGAGTGTGACTGGGTCACCTTGATGTGCAGCAGAAAACTGATGGAACACTGTAAATCAGCTATAACGGAAAAACTAAGAATTATTGTAGAAAGAAGGAAAGAAAGACAGAAAGAGAGAAAGAAAACTCAAATGTTTATCATTATATTTATTTTCATAACAGGTGAAAAATGAAGTTGAGCACTAAAGTTTCAAAAAGCTCACTAAATTCCAACAGCACGGCAGAAAAGCCCCATGAGGAATCAAATACTTCAAAAATCAACTCTAAATGTTCAACATTTCTCAATATATAATTTGAGCATGGGATCAGGGGAACATGGTTAGAATATAGTAGGAATACATTGCTTGATGAGCTGAAATATAAAGACCAAAGACTGGACCAAGCAATGTAAACTTCCCTCCATCTATCACATGAACATATGAGAGAGGAGATACCACTTATGACTCCAATCATCCAACTCTCAATCATTTCCATTATCTGATCTTATTTCTAACTCTTCTAGGAAGGAGCCGAGGTATAAATTTCTCTGAAAGACATTCTAGGCAGAGGAAATCGTATTAGTCAAGCATGGGAGTATACTGAGTGCTCAAAGGGTGATAAGTGGCTCACTAGAGATGACACTGGAGCCTTTCACATAGTTGAAGCCAGAACCTAGCAGACAAAGACGATCCCAGAAAGGTAGAAGTGATTGTATATATCCAACAAATGTAAGAAAAGGGTCAACTCTTCATATTTCTATTTTTTAGTAACACTGTATGTGGCCAGGTGGAAAAGGTACCAAATGACAGAAAAAGTAGAGTCAAAAAGGCTACCTTAAGGTTGTTACTTGGAACCTCGGTGAAGAGCTCTTGCTGTGGCACAACAGGATCAGTGAACTGGGGGTTCGATGGCCAGCCCAGCACAGTGGGTTAGAATCCGACATTGCTGCAGCTGCAGCTACGGCTTAGATCACAACTGCAGCTGGAATCTGATCCCTGGCCCAGGAACTCCATATGCCACGGGGCAGACAAACAAGAAAAAAAAACGGAAAAAAAAAGAACCAAAGTGAGATAGGATGAGAAGTTAATGTAGGGTGATGGAAAAATCAAAAGGAGGAGAAGAAGGCATCAAAAGACATTTCAGAGATAGAAGCAACGCATCTTTGTGGCTGCTGAATGTCACAGGCAAAAGAAAAAGAACTAAAGTTGTTTCAAAGCAGCATGCAGGAAAGGCGAGAGGTTAGAGTTCAGCACAATGAAGCACTAGTGGTTAGCAAAGGTTCCTTGCAAATGGGAGTGTTGCAAAGGGCATGTTCTAGTCATGGTGAGTCAGAGAGGGATTCCCTGGGTATCTGAGTCATTGGGTTCCCATGGAGAGACACATGGAGTGGAGAGAAAATTGTTGAAACCAGAGATGGAGGATGTGGCAGAGCTCATCTTTATTCATTTGACTGTTGCGTCAGTAAGACTATTGTTTCTTCCGCTGCCTTTCAATGGGGTGACATTCTCTCAAACCCTCCACATTGCCTCTCTCTGCCCCCTACCAAGAGAGATGTGTCCTTCCTCCGTGATCCTATGGTACCCAGCATGTATGACCACACGATGTTATAAGTATCTCTCCGTCTACATATTTTCCTCTGGACCATGAGCTTCTTGTTGGCAAGAAATGCAGCTCATTTATCTCCCTAATGACGATGGGTCATTGTCCCTAATGACCCAGCACAATGTCCAGCACACAAGCCGAAATCAGAATTTTATAATGCAGGTCCCTTTGTTGCCTAATACACAAAGATAATCATGCACAGTTGCATTGGCCCCTCACAGGTAGTGGCAATGTGAATGCTCCTTGACTTGTTGAAATTGATAGAAAGAGATACAGAATCTGACAGTTTTTAATTAAGACACTCAGATGTTATCTGCTGCACTCTAAATGCACTATAGACCCACCTGCCTTTTCTCATATTCCTGCCACAACCATTTTGTTGTCTCTATTCCTGGAGTCCCACAGTAAAATATTTTTTAAAATCTCTACCCTACGAATACTCAGAAAAACAGCAATAAAGAAAGCAGGGACCAAATTCAAAATGAAAAGCTGATGACATGCAATATCATGTCATCATTTTAATTATTTTAATTATTTTAATTATTTTATTTATAAACCTGTTAGAGATCTGAATGGATTGTAGAGACTACGCCAGGATTTCAAGATTTAATTTGGGTTTTACAAGCAGTGAAAGCAAATGAGGTATTCATCTCAAAGTCATTTCTCAACTGGTATCATCTCCTTGGTGCAGTGACAAGGAAACCAAGACCCCAGATAGAGAAGCTGTCCAAAGGCATATGCAGAATCTGGGGAGAAGAAGAAAGGGGACAGAATTTCTGATTCTGCAGACTAGAGGCTCTTCACCTTTAGTGCACTACTGGACAGAAACACCACCTGACATTCTTGTTTTTGTTTGGGTTTTGTTTTGTTTTGTTTTTGTTTTTTTAGGGCCATACCTGCGGGCTATGGAAGTTCCCAGGCTGGGGGTCCAATCGGAGCTGCACCTGCCAGCCTACACCACAGCCACAGCCATGTGGGATCCGAGCCATGTCTTCAACCTACACCACAGCTCACAACATTATTGATCCTTAATCCACTGAGCGAGGCCAGAGATCGAACCCACATCCTCATGGATATTAGCTGGATTCTTTACCGCTGAGCCACAAGAGGAATTCCTGTTTTAAATGCAGATTCCAAAGTCCCAGGATCTGGCAAATCAGACTCGGGAATCTGCACTTTCTCAGGCTTCCAGGTGAACACCTAAATTGGAGTGCACTGAGCCAGTGATGAGGGGTTAGAAGCCATTGCAAAAAAACACACTGTGCCAGACTCCTCAGGTGGTTCTACTCCATCTGGCTGAATCAGAATTCCACTTCGTAAAGAGCCTACGGATGGCAGCCAGTGGGGAGCATGAAAGGCTCCTCCCTATACGCCCTGCCCTCAGGCCCTTCACCATGTCCCATCTCATTTAAGGCAGGCGGGACACACACACACACGTCCCCACACCCCAACACCACCACCCTGCAGAACTTTCCCCTCGGACCTGCTTCTGAAGGGCTGCTGAGATGGGACGGGGCCCCATCCCCAAACCTTCCTGCAAGTTTTTTTTTCCTCTGTACAATTAATTAGCTAATAATTTTTGCTTCTGATCCATTCCTCATTAAAAAGCTGAATCCCCGAGTTGGGGCTATTGGAACAAAGGTGGGAGAATTTATGTCTTAATTTTGGTTCATTATGGCAGGAAGCCTCTTGCTCCCATCACTCTCCCTCCTAAGCCCCTCCTCTGCAAGCTCTGACGGCTCTGTGACCCTAAATGCGTCTCTCGCGGCAGCCACCGTGGAGGCACTGTCTCTGCCCTTTATCTTCTGCCGCCTCATTAAGAGAAATGAACCTGAGTCTGAGAAAGACGACACAGGGGAAATAAAAATGTAATCCCTTGGTGCCACCTATAATGAATTGTTATGAAAACCATGAAAATATCTGTCTGCGGATATTGTTCTTTGATTTGAAGTCAGTGTTGTAAGCGGTAATTTTTGTCATTAAAGCTGTTAATCTGCTCAATGCTCCTCATAAGTTTTTATGAAGAAAAACAGCCCTGCTGCCTCCCTGCTCATTGCAGGGTACTTTGGAGGCCAACACACATGCAGAACACCATGGAATAATTAGCTTTAATTATGGCTGATACTGCTGTCTGTTGAAAGTAGAGGAAGTTCACACTGCTAGGCCTGGAGATGGGACTTGCTGAGCCTTTCCAAGGCCAGAGGAGAGGGGCCTACAGCTTTGGGTCTGGGCTCCCAGCCACTGCAAACCCAAACACCGGGCACCACACCCAGCCAGGACACATGCACTCTGGCCACCACATGCTGTTACCCAAGCATGAACATGTACACACGTGCTCATACACACACACACAACCTCATCTCCTTCACCCCTCAATCATCCTACCCAAGTTCAACCACCACAAACACCCATACCATCCAAGATCTACATACACTAAATCACAGCATAATATACCAAGTCATGACAAGATATGCACCAACAAAGACAGGCACCAACAAAGGCCACAGCAAAATAAATCCTCAGCTTTATCACATGCATATACCCCCATTCCTGAGCCACAACCCACACCAGCCACAACACACGTACACCCACCATGACATGGGTCCCTGGATATATAATACCAACCCCAAACAAACACATATCCAACTATAACACATACATCTGTGCATTAGCTCTAAGAGGCAGCTACATCAATCAGCCCTATTAAGTAAAAAGCTTAGTAATAAGTTCTGGAGGAACAAAACATTCTTGACCTCAAAGAACTCATTATATGATCATAATAAGTATTTAGAATGAAAACAACTGGCAATCCATTCAGCATCTACTGATGCACTGAGAAGTGACTATATGTCAAGCACAGAACTAAGGCACTATGGAGCCTTCACAAATGAATAAGACACGGTCTATACCTCAAGAAACTTCTGGTAGACACAGACTGCCCTTCATGAAACAGGTTGTCCACCAGCTGGGAGTGCTTTCTGCAGAAAGCTTTTAGCACTTTGTCACTCCAAGGATTACAACCACAGCAGAAATCTGCTTCCCCCAAGCTCACTCCCTACCTAGGGAGGTGACATTTGATGACTAATCACTATACGAGTATAAAAGCCTGGCAGCTTCAATCAGTGTCAGACAACTCTGACCGGCCACAGCTACCCTCATCAGTGGAAGTTCTGGTAGGGTCTACTTCTCATGTCAGTTTCTTCCTCTGCCCACTCCTTCTGCGTTTTTCTCCCTTCCACAGATGCTGGTCCAAAGAACATTCTGTAACAAACGACCTATCCCATTCAACTCCATCTCAGAGTCAGTTTTCCAGAGAATGCCACCATGATGAGTTAAATTCAGCACCATGGATGCTATCTACCCAACTAAGAGCATCAGAGAGTAAGTGCTAAGGGGACTCTTTAGAAAGACAGAGGAATTAAGGAGTGAGATAAGGACTTCTGGAGATGACATTTTAGGCTGGGTCTGATATGATTGCTAGCGTGACCTAGATGAGGAAACAGAGTTTTGTTTTGTTTTGTTTTGTTTTGTTTTTTAAGAAAAGCAACTTGAGAAGGCAGGACTGAGTGTGTTCTGACCTCAGGGAAATAGTGAGATGTAAAAGTGAAACCAGACTGTAGATGGAGCTTGAACTGAAATTTTTGAAAAGAATTTCATTTCATCTCTTAGACCAATTGATCTCAACATTTGGCACTGCAGATTAATCACAAGGGGTATGTAAGCCAAAAGTATATCCAGCATGGTTACAATTATAGTCATGGGAGGAGGAATATGACTCCATGACGTCCATCATAAATTGAGGAATATGAAAAGAAAGAGCAGGTTATGGGAAGATTCCAAGGGGCTGGCAACCACTGCTATAGCAAAGGCAGTATTAGAGTTCTCCCACTGTGCTCCTCCAGGCCATCCATCTAACAATTCATCAATTCCATATTTATTGGGCAGGTACTATGGGCAAGTTACAGTCTCAGTAAGTGCCCTCATGGCAGTTACTCTCTAGCTGTGCAGACAGACATTAAATCAAGAAATGAACACAAATATAGAAATGATTTCATTTCCATTGTAACAGTAATGTGAAAACAGTGTATAATATGAACAGATCAGCAGGTTCACACTGACCTAAACTGGGGCAAGGCAGCAGACAAGGGAGTTTTCCCTGAAAAATTAAAATCTAAACTGTGCGACCATTTTAGTACTTAGTAGTAAGCTGAGCCCTCAGAAGGCAGAGGTGAATAAGATCTGCCCCCTATTGAAAACATAGAAGGCAAGAGAAATATGAAACCACAGAAATGAAGACAAATTTTGCCCATTTCACAACTCTGCCATAGGAAAGCATCTACATGGAGAAGAAATAGCAGCTATTTCCATTTGCTTTGCCATAATGCCAGGGGGCTTATGGATGTATTACACAATATGTCCTTATCCATTCTAAGAGGATATATCCTGGGAAGTGATGGCTTGAGCTGGATTCCTGGTATCAGGTCCACCAAGGTTAATAATCTGCATGAGTCCCAGGGTGACGTTGTGGTGAGGGACTGCCAGTGCCCTGCAACATGAGAAGCAGCAGCTAAAGTCCTCTGTCACTTTTGGAGTCTGGCTACCTCCACCCAACCCCAGCCCCCAAGCATTATGCCTCCTGTTACTAAGGACTTTGCATGGATGGAGGCTTTGTCCCCAGCAGATTGAATTTAGAGACATTTGAAGTTTTCCCTTTGTTCCATTTCAACAGTACTCAAAAATACATAGCTTTGGTGCAGCTTTGAACTAATTTCCTGGGGAGTTTTAAAAAAGAGAAAAAAAGGCCTTTTCTTTGACTCATCAGTCAATTAAAAAAATAACATTTGGATTTGGTTTGAGAGTTCAAGAAATTAGTATTCATTTTTTCAGTGATTCACTTAATCAGTTCAAGTTACTGTCATTGGCCTAACCCAGAAGAATCTATATAATGAGGCATTGTGTTTGCTTAGGATTTATCCAAACTTCCCAACTACTTCTTCCTAGGCCTGGGTTTATGGGCTCAGAGGGGAATGGAAAGATGGCCCCAGTCTGAATAAATGAGAACAATGACTTCTACTAAAGGGAACAAACAAATTGCATTATGAACTAGGACTCAAAGGAAACTTTCTTAACGTAATAAAGTATATATCAGACACAAACAGCAAACATGCATAATGCACAATGGTGTATTACTAAGGATGACTCTATTAAAATTAGGAACAAGCAAAAATGCTACTCTCACTGTTACTGAGATTTGTTCTGGAGGTCTTAGCGAATGCGGTAGGACAAGAAAAAGAAATGTTGAACAAACACTGTGAAGGAAAAGGTAAAATTATTATTATTTTCAATCATAATTTTCTTCACAGAAAATCAAAAAGCATTAATTGAAAAACTAAACTAGGAAAGGAGTTCAACATGGCATAAGATGCAAGACAAATAAAAATTAATAGCTTTTAATATAGACTAATGGAATGAGATAGAAAGCCCATGTATAAACCCAAGTACCTATGGTCAACTAATCTATGACAAAGGTGGACAGAACACACAGCAGAGGAAAGATAGTCTCTTCAGTAAATGGTGCTGGGAAAACTGGAAAGCTACATGTAAAAGAATGAAAGTAGAACACTATCTAATATCATATACGAAAATAAACTCAAAATGGATTGAAGACCTAAATACAAGGCCAGACACGAAAAAATTCCCAGAGGAAAACATAGGCAGAATGCTCTTTGACATAAATCACAGCAACATCTTATTTGATCCATCTCCTAGAATAATAACAACAAAGACACAAATAAACCAATGGTACCTAGTCAAATTCAAAAGCTTTTGCACAGCAAAGGAAACCATTTTAAAAAATGAAAAGACAATCCACAGAACAGGAGAAAATCTTTGCTAATGATGCAAAAGGCAAGGGCCTAATCTCCAAAATATACAAACAACTCATGAAGCTCAACAACAAAAAAACAAACAACCCAACTGAAAAAATGGGCAGAAGACCTAAACAGACTTTTCTCCAAAGAAGACACATGGATGGCCAACAGGCATATGAAAAATTGCTCAGTATCAGTAATTATTAGAGAAATGCAAATCAAAACTACAATGAGGTACCACCTCATGCCAGTCAGAATGGCCATCATTAACAAGTCAACAAATAACAAATGCTGGAGAAGGTATGGAGGAAAAGGTACCCTCCTCCACTGTTGATGGGAATGTAAATTGGTGCAACCACTATGGAAAACAGACTGGAGGTACCTCAGGAAACTAAATATAGAGCTCTCATATGATCCAGCAATTCCACTGCTTGGCATATCCCCAGACAAAACTTGCATTGAAAAAGACACATGCACCCCTATGTTCACCGCAGCATTAATTCACAATAGCCAAGACATGGAAACAACCTAAATATCCATCAACAGATGAACTGATTAAGAAGATGTGGTACATATAATACAATGGAATACTACTCGGCCATTAAATAAGACAAGCTAATGCCATTTGCAGAAACATGGATAGATCTAGAGACTCTGATACTAAGTGAAGTAAGCCAGAAAGAAAAAGACAAATACCATATGATATCACTTATTTGTGGAATCTAAAATATGGAACAGATGATCCTATCTAAAAATAACAACAACAACAACAACAAAAAAAAAAAAACAGAAACAGATCATGGCCAAGGAGAGCAGACTTGAGGTTCCCAAGGGGGAAAGAGAAGGGAGTGGGATGGACGGGCATTTCGGGGGATTTTCTGGATGCAAACTGTTATACTTGGAATGGATGGGGAATGGGTCCTATTGTACAGCACAGGGAAATGTGTGTGATTGGGTCACTCTGTTGTACAACAGAACTTGATAAAACATTGTAAATCAACTATACTTTAATAACAAAATCAATAGCTTTTATATATACCTGTTAATATCCATTGGAAATTTTCATATTGAAGAAAGATCCCGTTTACATAGAAATAAAAAAGGTAAAATTCCTAAGACTAACTTCACAAAAAAGATCAAGACCTATATTTTTAAAAATCTTTTAAATAAACCCAGGCATGGTTGAAAAGCATCAGATAACTTGAAGCTTAAGTGAAAGAAACCCCATAGAGATTGTGGATCTGAACTCCCTTCTGTCATTAATTTTTATTCTTGGTGAATTCCCTGCTCAAAAATAGTGATTTTGATTCATTAACAACCATCTCTTTCCAGCTTTGGGTCGTGGAGAACAATAGAAAGTAGTTTTAACTTTTTGTTTGCTGAAATGTGCTTCGAGGTTGCTGTAGCTCTGACCAACAACACAGCCACCTAACTATTGAAAAATATTTGTTCTCATCTGAACAAGCTTGAAGACAAATGCCATAGCTTAAAAGTTAATGAAGGAAAGTTTATATAGAATATAAACACATAATTTGTTAAATGAATAATTCTCATTACAATGTGTCCAAAATTGTCATCTTGATTATGACAACACAACTATTTAATTTTACCTCACACCTTCACATGCAATGTCTGACTTCATCCTCTCAAAAATTCTATAAAGTGAACAGTACAAGTGTGACTTTTACTTTTTTATTTTTTTTCTTTTTAGGGCCACACGTGCAGCATATGGAAGTTAACAGGTTAGGGTCGAATCAAGCTGTAGCTGCCAGCCTACCCTACAGCTACAGCAATGCCAGATCTGAGCCACATCTGCAACCTACACCACAGTTCACGGCAACGCCAGATCCTTAATCCACTGAGCAAGACCAGGGATCAAACCCGCATCCTCACGGATACCAGTCAGGTTCATTACCACTGAGCCATGACAGGAACTCCCAAGTGTGATTTTAAATACCAGTCTATGTGAAGTATATATTGTGCTCCATGGTATACACAGTGTGCTAAAACTTTTACATACAATAACTCATTCAATGATGTCTCATGACATCTTTCCAAGTTCGGTGCTATTCTTATGATGCTTATTTTATGGATAAGGAAGCTGAGGTTCAGACGTGTTAAAAATCTAGGTACAGAGTCAGTAAGCGGCAGAGCCATGATGAGCCCAGCTAAGTCTGACTTGAGAAGTTCCACTCTTACCCTGTCACTATGCTTCCTCTGATGCTAGTTGTATTATTCGACTCTGCTCACAATCAGCAGCAGCAACAACAGAATTAGTACCTATTGCATTAGTTTGAACAGGCTGCCATGACAGATTTGGTGGCTTGAACAACAGAAATTTATTTCTTACTGTTCCGGAGTCTCCAAATTCAAGATCAAGGTATCAGTGGGGTTGGTTACTGGTGAAAAATCTCCTTGGATTGCAGATAGCAGCCTTCTGCAAGTTTATATGACACATAAAATTCCTCATATGACCTTTCTAGCCCATGTACACCTGGGTATCTCTTCCTCTTCTTATATGGACACCAGTGCTATTGGATAAGGTCCCCATCTTTATGAGCTCAATTTCTTACTTAAAGTTCTATATTCAAATACAGTCCTATTAGGGATTAAAGTCTCAACCTAGGAATTTCAGCCCATAATATCGACATGTAAAGATAAGGAAACAGAGGAGTTCCCGTCATGGCTCAGTGGTTAACGAATCCGACTAGGAACCATGAGGTTGCGGGTTCGATCCCTGGCCTCGCTCAGTGGGCTAAGGAGTCGGCATTGCCATGAGCTATGGTGTAGGCTGCAGATGCGGCTCGGATCCCGCGTTGCTGTGTCTGTGGCGATGGCCAGCAGCTACAGCTCCGATTAGACTCCTAACCTGGGAACTTACATATGCCGCGAGTGCAGCCCTAGAAAAGGCAAAAAGACAGAAAAAAAAAAGAGATAAGGAAACAGAGATGCAGGGAAATTAATGGACTTGCTAAGAACATATAGCTATAAAGTAGAGGAACTTGGGCTCAAATCTAGATGTATCCAAGTTGAAATCCCATGTTCTTTCGACTTCCCCAAGGTAATAATTCACACTTTAGGAAGGGAAGTGGTATGTCAACAATGTAAAAGAACAGATAATACAAAACTCATTTTCACTCTGCTTTGGAACACTCGGTGTACATTTTCAAACCCTGTTTTTACCCTCATCATTATTTCTGAACTGCTACTAAAATGAGTTTGCACTGTCTTACTGTGTCCTTACCCCTACTCCCAACCTGAACAAAGAGGGGTAGCCCAAAACCAAATTGGCATGCATTGCAAAAACAGCAAGATGTTTAAAATCTATCATCGCTAACAACACACATATAAACCAGATCTGATTGTATGTCCTTTGATATACTTAGAGAGAAAGGGCTATACAAATTCAAATTGCTCTCCTACCTAGATATCTAATTCAACCTCGCAGGGTCTGAGGATGCAGGTACAGAATTATTTTCCAAATAGACTCATTCATTTACTCTTTCAAGTAGCATTTATTGATCAGAGACCACCAATTAGTCAATCCCAAACTAAATCATTTAATCAACAGATGGCAGTTGCTCTCCTTACTTTCCCACAGACACAGACACTTCTGGTCAGGAAAGGGACCTTTCTTGGGGTCTTCCCTCAAAGTCTCCAGCCATATCCTTCCAGTCCCAACCCCTGCATACCAAAGCAAGATGCTTTATCTCTGGCAATAGCTATTGTTATTATTCTCATTTTACAGATAGGAAAACTGGATAGAAGAGATTAAGTTCAATGTCACACGACTTATAAGTGACAGTACCAGGATTAGAACATAAGCAGCCAAATACCAGAGCCCACCCTTCCATCTGCTATGCTATAATCTACTTCTTGATATGCTATACTTCTTCAGTTTGTTTATCAACATAAGAACTGAAGGAAATCATAAAATATATAAAAATAAAACACTTTGAAAATAAAAGAACTGAAGGAATATTTAGGTTGCAAAGGTGAAAGACTTCTCTAAGATGAGAATTCTTGAGCTGGAAAAACAAAGCCTGAGAATTCAAGGGATTTATCCAAGGACAAATGTCCAAGCACATGGACTCCTTGCCTTACTATCCTGACCTACTTTCAGGGATCTAGCACTCCCCTAATTCTGGGACCATGGTCTGGAAGATAAGAGGAGCCGAAGCCCAAGCCCATTACTCACTGTCTCCTTGAGCCTGGCAGTCCCTCCATGAGTCAGAGTGAGCACAGGGAGGATGGGCATAGCCAGCACAGTGCCCCTCTATGGGCGATCCCTGATGAGGGAAGAGTAAGAATCAAAAATAATATAATAGAGGAGTTAATGCATAATAGGTAAGAACGTGCTAAGTGCTAAGGAAAAGAAAATAAACAGGATAGAGAATGCCACCTGTGAAGGTGAAGGAAAGGAAGAAGTTATAGTTTTAACTAATGTGGTCAGGCTGAGAAGGTGACATCTGAGCAAAGGAGACAGTTACACTGCCAAGCAGATATCTGAGCAATAAATATTCTAGGCTGTTCTAGAGTGAACAGCATGCTGCAAAGGACCCAAGGGGAGTGGAAAGAGAGATCTGTTAGGAAGTTACTGCAGTATCCAAGCTAGAGATGTTAATAGCTAGAATAGTAGCAATGAAGGTGGTGACAATGGTTGAATTTTGGATATATTTTGATGGCCAAGTCCATCACACTTCCTGAAAGATTCACTGAAGGATGTGAGAGACAAAGTATTCAAGCATGTCTCCAAGTTTTGGGTTTGAGACATGGAAAGATGGAGATGCTATCAACTGGGAAGGAAAAGGGTATGGAGGAAGCCAGCGTGGGGTGGAGGTGGAAAGGAAGATCAGGAATTCAGTCTGGGATTTCAGATAACCAAATGAAGATGCTGAGTAGGCTGCAGAATGCATGAGTCTGAGGTTTAGGAGCGGCTCTGGCTGAAAATATCAATTTGAAAGTCATCAGCATATGGATGGCATTTATTGCCAGGCAACTAGCCACACTCTCCAAGTGAGCAAATGAAGATAGAAAAGAGAGGAAGATGAAGGACAGAGCCCTGGGGCACTCCCATGTTCAGAGGTCAAGAAGAGGAAAACAGGAAAGAGGGTTTGGAGGAGAACAAAACAAGTATATGATGTTCTGGAAGCCCAGGGAAGAAGTGCAACAAAAAAGGGGAGATGTTCAATTTGATTATATCAAGAAGGAGGTATTTAGCTGCATCAAAATCTTCTGATGTTTGATATAACATGAGCTGTGAAATATAACCACTAAGTTAAGCAACATGGAGGTCACATAGACACCTTAACAGAAACCATTTTGATGGAGAGACAGGAGGCAAGAGCTTGACTGAGGTGATCTTCAGAGAGAAAGAGAGAGGAGAAAATGGAGACCACACAAGGGAACAAAGAAACGGGATCACAGTAAGGACGAAAGGTGGAATCAAGAAAAGTTTTTTTTAAGATATGAAAAATAAAAGCATATTTAAATGCTGCTGGGAATGATTCAGTCAAGAGGAAGAGGTTGAGGCTGTAGGAGAGAGAGAGGGAAATTGCTGAAACCATGCCCCTGAGTACGAAAGAGGAGATGGGGCTAGGGCACAAGTGAGGCGAACTTTAGATAGAAGCATGCGTAATTCATTTATTCTAACAGACCCAAGATAGAGTATACGGATGCAGATCCCTGTGGATGGGGTAACATAGGTGCTGGAAAGAGGAGCTGTCAATAAATAAAGCAGGGCCAGACCATGAAGGACCAGAAAACCTTTCACAAGTGGTCCAGACCTAATTTTGAGGACCATGTAGAGCGACATTAAACCTTTAGGCATATTTTCACTTTATAAAACTTATTCCAGGGAATATGTAGAAAAGATTTGAGGTGGACAAGGGAATCTAAATGCAGAGACCAGTTAGGAAGATGTTGAAGATGTCTAGATAAGAGAAGACATGTATTAACGTAAATAATGGCAATAGGAATAGAAAGAAGTTGGCAAGCTTGAAAATTTTAAAGCAATGGGCTCCAAAGAGTGAGGGTCAGAAAATGACCTCAGTTGCCTGACTCAAGGAACTGTAAGGACAGACATACCATTCACTAAGGAACTCAGCAGAGGATCATGGCTGGAATAGAAGATGAATAGTTGGCTTCTAAACCTCTTGGGTATTAGACATCTATGGGCTACCCACAGGTAAGGATCTCTCCAAGGTTCAGAAAATGTAGAGAAGGAGCTGAGTAAAGACCTCTAAACTGGAGCTAAAGATCTATGAGCGATTCTCGACAGTCACTGCTGTAACAGGGACAGGATCTAAGGAATTAATTGATGTGTGCATAGTGTTGTCTGCCCCTGCACTAAGCAGTCCGGACCACTCTGCTTTCACAAGACTCTTCCTTTTGATTTCAGTTGTCACCCTAATGTCAATGGAACCTGCTTTTAATCTGCCTTAATTTTACATTTTCTGTATCTGTGTAAAGGCATGAATGCAGCTAGTCCTGCAGGATAAATTTACAGTCCTTTGTCACAGCAACTCAGAAACCCTTTCCACTTTCAATTTTATGGATATGCTCTTGCTAGCTACAGTTTTGGATAAAAGGATGCTACTATAAAATGCATTCTAGTTCTTAGCTATAAGCAACTTTTTTATCATATGCTATTGTGGATAATACAAGCATCTTTTGTCTCCATCTATAAGATTAGCAAAAAGGTAATTATCTAAAGGATTGTTTCCTAAAATGTAAACACAGAGCTTTCCCTGTGGACTCAAAATGCTTTTAGGTGATGCAGGAGATGATTTTAGATGGTACATAAACATGGCACTAAATAACAGGGACTCGCTATAAGAAAGTTTATTTCATTTTCCATTTTCTTTCACTTCTCCTAACTAAGCCAGCACAAGAGGAAGGACTCACTTTGATGCCAATGTGTTAAGTCTTAACAGATGTAAAACCAGGTTTGGGTTCAGGGTCTTCCACAAACCACAGTTTCTAATTAGAATTCAATAATATTGTTTTATTTTCATTGTATTTAATTTTTATACTTAACTGCTATTTATGGAAATGATTTCCACTGACAACATAAATACCAAATGTCCTTCTAAAATAGTTCGTGTTTTATTTGTCTTTTTTCTCTTTTTTTTTCTTTTTAGGGTCGCACTTGTGCCATGTGGAAGTTCCCAGGCTAGGAGTCGAGTCAGAGCTATAGCTGCTGGCCTACACCACAGCCACAGCAATGTGTGATCTGAGCCACATCTGTGACATACACCACAGTTCACGGCAGCGCTGGATCCCAGACCCACTGAGCAAAGCCAGGAAGCGAACCCGCATCCTCATGGATACTAGTCAGATTTGTTTCCGTTGAGCCACAATGGGAATTCCAATTCAAGTATTTTAAAGTGAATTAATTTCAAGAAAGATATTTAGCAAAAGAGAGTTCTTGGATATGTCTCAAACTATGAAGATGGTGGTATTAACATAATAACATAATTTCCAGCAAAAAAAAAAAAGGTAAAATTGTGAGGAGTTTCTGTTGTGGCTCAGCAGTAATGAACCTGATTAGTATCCATGAGGATGCAGGTTCGATCCCTGGCCTCACTCAGTGGGTTAAAGATCCAGCATTGCCTTGAGTTGTGGTGTAGATCACAGAAGCAGCTTGGATTTGGCATTGCTGCGGCTGTAGCATAGGCCGGCAGCTGCAGCTCTGATTCAGCCCCTAGCCTGGGAATTTCCATATGCCATGCGTGTGGCCCTAAATAGGAAAAAAAAGAAAAAAAAGGTAAAATTGTGACTCATATACAAAAATAATACATTACGTTTTATTTATTATTTAATTCATTACTTAAGTTAGCAAACAAGGGAGATGAAATAACCAGTTCAAGGGAAAACTGGAAGAAGCACAACTCTGTGTTACTTAAAAGAATGCATCAGCATTCAAAATGAATGTGGAAATGGACACGAAACTGATTTTTGCATGGGGTCGGGGTAGGGGGAGGGTTATCCCCCTACTAGACAGAATTCATTTGTATGTCAGAAAGATAAGAATTATTTTGCTTTGTTATCTGTTATCTGTAATTTTTTTTGTCTTTTTTGCCTTTTATCTAGGGCCGCACCTGCGGCATATGGAGGTTCCCAGGCTAGGGGTCTAACAGGAGCTGTAGCTGCCAGCCTATACTATAGCCACGGCAACATGGGATCCGAGTTGCATCTGCAACCTACACCACAGCTCAAGGCAACGCCGGATCCTTAACCCACTGAGCAAGGCCAGGGGTCGAACCTGCAACCTCATGGTTCTTAGTCGGATACGTTAACCACTCTCTGTAATTTTTTAAGTAATAAAATAGTTCAAGGGCAGTGAAAGATGAGAATTGAACAGCCTGGAAGGGTGTGCTCTAAACGGGGTAAAGTAGCTTCCCATTAGAGCAAGACAATTTATAGTCCAAGCCTAGGGAGGCAGCACTGAATAAATGAAAAGGTATATAGAGAAGGTCTGGACATTTGGAGCCTTGACCCTGCAACTGTATATGCTTGGGAAAGTCATCTCTTGTCTTTTGGCCTCAGATTATCTACCTGTAAATAAATGAAACTGAATAAGGTAATTTCCACGGGACTTGTGTCATAAAATTCTCAAATGCATGCTATTTTATTGCCCAGGACTTCAGCGGCCTAAGAGTGGTGTTTTGAGAAAGTACCTCTTGTTGGTAGAGTTCTCAACCTGGAATTGACCTGCTCACTGGTCTTCCCAGAGTAGACTCAGGAAGCTGCCTCTGTTTATTCAGACCAGAGCGCAGTCAATGGACAAGGATTCTGTGATCATCATTCATATACTAATAGTTTTGTTGGAAAGAGGATGTCTTCCTTTGTGTTCGTCTTGTAATTAAGGCTTTGCTGAAATCCAACAAATACACTCCATTTATCATCATCCTTCGTTCTATCATTAATAACCAGAAGTCTCAGCTTCCACTGGCTACCACATCACATCATTAACTTCCTTCTCCCTGACCTAACTGCAGGTCCCAGTCCTGCTTGGAAAGTTCCTATGCCGTGGAAGGCATTAACATAGCTATTTTCAAAGTAATTTGATATGAGAATTTCAGAGATGCACAGTTCAATTTTTGTACCCCCCTCTGGGTTTTTCTGGACCATCATCTTGAGGAAGCTGGATTAATATCATTTGCATTAAGTTAATCCATTCCCTCCTCAAATTAAAGGATCTAGGGACATGAGCAGAGGTTAAGAGGACTATACTCTGTGAACTCAGACCAGTTAAGAACTCGGGGAGAGGCAAATACTGCTTTTTTTCACCTCAAACACTACTCCTGTATTGTCTTGATACCCTGTCAGAGCTAGGATGAAAAACTAAGAAGGTGGGTCCTGTTGCCAGCAAGCCTTGAAATCTGCCACTTAACTCAAGCAAGTTCATTCATTTCTCTGCACTTCGGTTTCCTGATCTGTTAAAAAAAAATTACATCAACTATACTTCAGTAAAAAAATAATAATAAAATAAAAAATTTTAAATAATAAAAATTAAAATTTTAAAAACTTGAATAGAATCGCAGGGTTCTTGTGAGGCTTAAAATTAGGCATGTAGGAGTTCCCGTTGTGGCTCAGTGGTTAACGAATCCGACTAGGAACCATGAGGTTGCGGGTTCGATCCCTGGCCTTGCTCAGTGGGTTAAGGATCCGGCGTTGCCGTGAGCTGTGGTGTAGGTCGCAGACGCGGCTCGGATCCCGCGTTGCTGTGGCTGTGGCAAAGGCCGGCGGCTACAGCTCCTGTTAGACCCCTAGCCTGGGGACCTCCACATGCCGCGGGTGCGGCCCTGGATAAAGGCAAAAAGACAAAAAAAAAAAAATTAGGCATGTAAAACACTGAGCACAATGTTAGTCAGCACTTAATGTCACCTGTTGTTGCAGGTGTCATAGTTGCCATGACACTGCCTGAATGCACTTGGAATTGAAAATCAGAAGTGACCACAAAAATAAGCATCTTTCATTCAGTTGTTCAACAAGCATTTTCTCCCTTGTCCAGTTTTATTATTTTCCAACATAAAAGTTAAAACATAAATGTATTAACAGTGTAACCAGCGTGAAAGGATATACACCAAAGTACTAGAAGTAAATCTAGTACGGGATTAGAATTTCAGTTTATACTTGCAACACTGTGGTGTTTTATTTAATAACAAATACTATCATTCTTTTTTTATTAAAGTATAATTGATTTACAGTGTTGTGTCCATTTCTACTGTACAGCATAGTGACCCAGTCATACATATATATATACATTCTTTTTCTCATACTATCTTCTATCAGGTTCCATCTCAAGAGATGGGACATAGCTTCCCGTGCTTTACAGCAGGACCTCAATGCTTATCAATTCTAAATGTAACAGTTTGCATCTACCAACCTCATATCATTCTTATAAATATTTTTAAAGATTTTCCTTCTGAAAAAACCTGAGATCCAAGCGCTATGAGTACATGATAAACAATTTGCAGAAACAGAGAAAGAAAAAAGAAAAAAACAACATCCTACCACTTCAGCTATCTTCTTTCCTACTCCTCTGAAAACCCAGGGAGAATGGGGTCCTGCAGAATGTTAATAAAGCATTCAAGATACAAGTATAAGAGCTCAGCAAAGCTGCAGGTCTTAAAATGCAGAAGATCATGCATCCCGCTAAGTGTCCGATGAAACCTGTGGAACGTCCCAGAAGGGACAGCACACATGTGACATAGTTCTGTACAACTGCAGGGGGTCCAAAGCCTCCTGAGATTTGTAGACATATAGCAAACTCTAATATTAATGTCCATGGAAGACCATGACCAAAATCCTCCACCCGTCTGCCTTTTCAATTAAAGGCACACCAAGAAGGTCCCATGACAAAAACATCTTCCCCATGGGCCTGATTCTGACACCCAATGTGTCATGATTAGGAATTCCTTTGAATCATGGCAGTATTACCTATAAAACTACAAGCAGCCTCAAGAAACTTAACACTTGATGTTTCTACCACTTTTTTTCATTCCTTTTTCCAACAAATATTTATTGAGCATATATTGTGTCCTAGGCAATAGGGTAAACAAGACAATTCTCTTGGAACTAAGAGTCTAGTATGAAGGAGAGGACCGGCAGAGAGATGGACAGTAGATGTGTAAACAAATTAATCGTGCTGTAATTGGTTAGTGATGAGTGCTACAAAGAAAACAAAGTAATGGAATAGGGTTGCTTGAGCGAAGGACATCTTTACAAAGGTTGCTCAAGAAGGCTTTCTGCGAACCTACTTAGAATAAGCCAGCCATACTGAAATATGTGAGGAAAGACATTTCACGGCAGTCTTGAATATGTTCATTGAATCCACATATTACATTTTTCCTAGCATGAAGGCAGTTTCTAAAAACGGGAAGAAAGCAAGTCCAGAAAAGAAGATATTGCAGAGAGAAAAGGAAGGGGACAACCACAAAAGAGTCACAAAGAGGGAGAAAGATGGATAGGGCAGAGAGGTAAAAGGTCGCCCCTGACATTTGATTGTACTTTGCAATGGGAAGAATCTTTTTTCAGCTGCAAGTAACACACCTCTGACTCAAACTGGCTTAAACAATAAGGAATTTTATTGCCTAACACAGGGGGAGGTTCAAAAGGAATGCAGGATTAGGGTATGATAACATTAGGGCTCCAGCTCTGTTTTCCCTTTGATTCTCAAGCTGTGTCCTCCTCATTAGAGACAGAGACAGAGGCAGCAAGGGATATAGAGCTAGAGATAGAGCTAGAGCTAGAGCTAGAGCTAGAGATAGAGATAGAGATAGAGATAGAGACAGAGACAGAGATAGAGATAGAGGCAGAGGCAGAGACAGAGGCAGAGGCAGAGGCAGAGGCAGATGCAGAGACAGATCAGTAGAGATATAGACGACAGAAAAGTATAGAAATATACATGGGTATCCGTATAGGTATATATATATATATATATATATCTACTATTTCCAAGCTTTTCTACCCTCTCTGCTTCCTAAAATGTCTCTGGCTTTGTCCACTCGGTTTCTTTTACTCCCCAGCCCCCTGTGAGACAGGATCTGCTACTGTCGGGCTAGTTCTTTAGATTTTGAGATATGAGCGGGGAAGGGTAGAGAACAAAGGGCACAAGGGCTAGAGCAGGAAGTGAAGCTTTTCTGAGAATTTTATAAAATTATAGAAAAGGAGAAGCCAAACGTATGAGGCAACTAGATGATTAGATAAGAGGGTATTTTTACATGAGCTTTGATGGTATATGTAGCCCCTTCTTAATGTTTGAGCATTTAACTAATAAGTTAGTTTGATTTTTTTAACTAACTTCTTTGCAACACAACTCTGAGACTGGACCATGTGGGTCCTGGTTTAGTAGGGTTACATACACAGACACACACACATACACCAATGGCACAAGCTCAACCATCCTGCTTCTCAAATCCCTTGTTAACAAGGTGGTCAAGATCTGCTCCAATGCTAAACATGTCTGGGCATATCAGAAGGAAAGGGACTAGAATTCTGGCAAGCCACTCTTTAAAGGCCATTGACCTCTGGTTTACACTACAGTTCAAACCATGAACCCTGGACTATAAATCATTATTATTAAAAGCAGCTTAGGTGTAGTTAAAAAGGTCTTGAATTTATGAGCAGGAGACATGGGCTAAAATGCTGTCCCATAGCTCACTAGCTGAATGATCTTCAGTACCTTCCTCAACATCCCTTTAACATCTGTAAGGGTGGCATAATAGTACCCACTTTACTACATGACTACCAAACTGTGAGTTCCTTGGACTTGCTTCTCTATATGGAATGTTCCTTATTCATTTCTGTATCCTTAAGACATAGCTCATGGAGGGCAAATACACAGCACCAGTCCTGCAACTCCCTACCCATGGAAAAACAGGTAACGAATAGTTTGTTCCACTAAACCTGGCACAGAGAGCATGAAATAGGTAACTATTTGTTGAGCGCATGAATGGATGAACTGAGTGCTCTGGGCAGTCACTACCAACTGACCAGAGCTGGCTCTCGAGACAAAGTATACTGCTATCCCTGGCCCTAGCCTTTATTCCAGCACTATCACAATGTATGTACTGGATTGCTTGCCCATACCCTATAGACCAGGGATCCACCACCTATTTTTGTCAATAAAATTGTACACAGACCCATACTTTTGTTTACGTATTGTCTGCAGTTGCTTTCAGGTAAAAATGGCAGAGTTGAGTATTTATTACTTAGGCTTTTACAGAAAAAAAAATCTGCGATTCCTGCTCTAGACCATGACCTCCTATCTTCTTATCCCCAACACTTTACGAAAGGGCAGGCACTTGAAAGATGTTAACTGAATTAATACATGCTGGGAATTCCAAAAAGATGGTTGGCCTGAAGTTATGAGTTCACTACAACTAGCCATTTCATTCCTCTCAGGAATCTCAGGTGACAGAAAACAAGACAGTCCACCTTCAAAAGGAGAAGGGCCATGGCAAACAGATGAGACCCAAAGACAAACTGCCAAGTAGCGGCCTAGAGTCCTTGGGGTGGGATGGAATGGACAGTGGTGGAGGAGTGCAGACCAAGAGAGGAAAATCCAAAGTCCAACCTGGTCTTTCACCTACTTTGCTGGAAACCAGTACTGACTAATAAATGTCCACAAACAACACAGGTTTGATCTGTGTGGGTCCACTTATATGTGGACTTTTTTCAATAGCAAATGCTACACAACCGACAGGTGGTTGAATCCTCGGATGTGGAACTTCTGATATGGAGAAATCACGGCCGGGGGGAACCACGTAAACGGAGGTTCAACTATAAGTTATACATAGATTCGCAACTGTGTGGAGGGTCAGCCCCTCATCCCCCATGTTGTTCAAGGGTCAACTGCATTTCAGTTAAGAATCTCAAAATGTTGTCTGTGTGCAGCTCATATCAGAATCACCTGAGGGTTTTGTTAACATAAAAATTCCCAGGAATCATCTCAGACTTAAGAAGTCATGAACCCTAGGGGTGGAGTTCAGGAATCCACATGGTTAAACAAAATCCCCAGGTACTTTTTATACCCACTAATATTTTGAACTGACCTATAGAATATATTATTTTCCTAAGTAAGAATTCCTAATAAGTATTTATCTCAGATAGATCTCTTGTCACACTTTGTTTCGACTTAAAGACTTTAATAAGATCAAGGCATTCTCACTGAGGATTTGAGTGCCATCTGCTGAGAGATACTTTTACTGTATCCACACAATGCCAAATATCCTGTCAACCCAACCAAAAATACAGGACAAAGCTCTGCTTCAATGAGTTGGCCAGTCAAAACTTGATTGATGATCCACAAGTCTCATGGAAACATAGGCCCAGAGAGGGACAAGGACAGTTGGGGGTGGAAATACAGGACAGGCTGACTGTATCTTATTGGAAAGTATCTTTACCCCAAAATAACCAAGATAAATGATTTGTGACTGTGACATAGGACAAAGAATTTCAGTATAACAGAGTTGACTATGGAAAAAATGCAGCCAGTACAGTAAATCACTCTATGGGGAAAAACAAAAAGGAAACAGTTCAGAATAAGTGCCTCCAGAGATAAAAATCACCTAAAATATTTTCATGGAAAAAAAAAAAAAACTTCCTTAGATATATTGGGAAATAATTTATAGTAGGAAAAAAAAGTTTTTATAAACCAAATGGCCCTCCTACCTGATGGCAAAGTATATGGGCTCATTATACCTTATTTACTATTAATTCTAACTAGGTTTTCATTTGCTGCCAAGTTTGGCCCCAAGAGTGTTAACTCTAAAGCTAACCCTTTCTTCTCAAGTCTGTAAATGTCCCTGAAAGGGGTTAAGAAGGCTTCTCCCCCACTCCTGCCTCTGGGACTCATTTCCTGACTTTTCAATGACAGGCATTCATTCATTACTTGTATACCTGGGATATCAAGCTACCTGCCAACTACTTCCATTCAGATTCTGGAAGCATAATTCAGAAACAGCATATATTTCAAAGAATTCTTATTTATTTTTAAAGAACTGCAAAATGAGTAAAACTGCATTGGGAAAAGAGAATAATCACCTAGGAAAAAGTTTTTGATTCCTAAATCACTCCCTATACCAAAAGGCACTCCAGGTGAACCAAAGATTAAAATGAAAAATATGAGGCCATAAAGATTCTAGAAGAAAAGACTGGGGTAAATGCTATAATTTAATGTTATAATTTTAATTTATGTATAAAATTCAGATGCCAAAATGATGTACAGATTAATTTCACTCCGCAAAATTCTGCATGAAAAAAAAAAATGGGGGAAAACATCAAAGATAAATAACAAACTGCAGGAAAACTAGGTCACATTGCAATATCATAGACCAAAAGCTACTTTCATTAATATACAAAGAGTTCTTAGAAATCAATAAGAAAAATAAAACTACCGAAGCAAAAACAGGCAAATACATATATATGTACTTCACAGAAAATTAGTTAGGAAGATTTATAAATGTATTAAATTTCCCCAGAATAAGAGAAATTAATAGTAAGAAACTAAGATACTGTCTTTCATCTATCGGATTGACAAAGATAAAAAAAATTATAGCTACTTGTATTGGTGTTAGGAAAATAGACCCTTTAACACTTTATTGATGGGAATGTGAACTGATTTAACCTCTGAGAAAGGCAATTTGACAATATTTAACAAAATTTTAAGTGTATATATCCTTCAGTTCAATAATTAAAGTTCTAGTGATTCATCCTGAAATTTACCTGAACTTGTGCACAATAACTAGGATTGCTACTGTGTCATTCCTCATATTAGCAAAAGACTGAAATATCCTGAATGTCCATCAACAGAGGGCTAATAAAAGGAACCATGCTAAACACATAAAGTAGAATGGGGTATGAAGCTACCCAAATTAAAGAGGTAACTTTGTATAATTATGTGGGAAAAAAATCAAAATAAATATTAAGCCAAAAAAAAGGTGCAGAATAACAAATTGTATTCACATATGATTATACATGCACAGAATATTTCTAGCAGGAAATAAAACATACACGTAACAGTGGTTGCCTCTGGGGAAAACTGAGTGGCTGGGTAACAGGGTGGGAGAGTGAGTCTTCAAGATATATCTTTTTCACATCTTTTGAATTCTGAGCCATGGGCAAGTACTACCTATTTAAAAGATATTTTTTAAAGAGCTACAAGAAAATTAGACAAATATCCAAACCTTCTCATCATATTCTAAAGAGGTCTTAGAGGCAGGTCTCTACCTGCATGATTTGAATATTATCATCAGGCTGGAAATTTTTTTAAGATATTAGTGCCCTGCTTTATTTTTTTCTCCTCCCCTTTTCCAAATATGTATTCAGATCTTTAATAACTCCTTGCCTTAGGGAGTTCAGCAGGGTAGAAAACAGAAGCTGCTTAGGTCTGATTCCTCCATCTTTTGTAAAAAGCCCCTGCACTTTGAAGGGATTATAGCGGTAGACCCAAAGGGGAGGGAAGAGGTGCTTTTGAGGATAATAAGAGAGTGGAAAGGAAAGAAGAAAGAGGTGAAGTTCAGGGAGCTTGGACAGTAAGCTTCCTAGGGATGGCTATTTAGTGGGCAAAGGGGGGCTCTACCCAGGACACAGGGGCTCTCAGGCTTATCAAAGAGTCCTAAAGCCCAAGAACCAGCAACTAAAGAGCTTACAGAAGTGATGAGAGCTCACATATGGAGTCCATTGGGGTCACCCCTATCTGGCATTAAGGAAAAGCCAAGGACCTTGGCAAATACCTAGGTGGGAGTGGGGAAGCACTAGAACTTGTTTAAAGCAACTCCCGTAGTGACTGGAGCTGGATTTCCCTCCAGGCAGCAGGGTGCAAGGTTTATAATCGGATTTAGGTTGATTTATCACATAGCTGACTTTGTGGGCAGAGAGTCCTCTCCACTGTACGGCAGGATGCACTGAAAATCAGCTGGGGTATAGTAGACACTCCATCTCCATATACTAGTCCCATTGCCTAATGTCTTTTGATGGTACCACATGGAAAAATCTCTCTTTTCTCTTTTCTGTTCCTCACATCTTCCCTTGTTGCTTACACTCTAGCTTTGCCCCTTTCATGCTACCTCTTTTTCCTTTCCTGCTACCCAACATGTAGACATACTAAAGGCACAAGCAAGGATAATTTGGCATGACCAGAATCACTCAAAGATGATGCTCTCTTGAGCTTATCAAAAGCATGCCCCCAAATCTAAGAAATGGTTTTTTCTTCAGGCAGGAGTTCCCCAAGAGGCTGGAGAAGTTGTTAAAGCATCAGGGAGAGGAAGAGTTCCCATCGTGGCGCAGCAGAAATGAATCCGACTAGGAACCATGAGGTTGCAAGTTTGATCCCTGGCCTCGCTCAGTGGGTTAAGGATCCAGCGTTGCCGTTAACTGTGGGGTAGGTCACAGACATGGCTCAGATCTGGCGTTGCTGTCACTGTGGCATTAAGCTGGCAACCACAGCTCCAATTAGACCCCTAGCCTAGAAACCTCCATATGCCTCGAGTGCAGCTCTAAAAAGACAAAAAAAAAAAAAAAAAAAAAAAATCAGGAATATGATGAGGCTGAACTTCCAAGACTGTACAAGAGCCATCTAGACACAGCCAGTTCTCCTTCAGCTAAGTGTAGAACTGGCCTTTGGAACTGGCCCTGAACATAGCAGTGCTTTTGAATAGTTCAGGGAACTTGTCGTTCTTGTTGTCTTCACAATGAGATGGTATGGGGACAAGTGAGAAACCCAAGCACATTAATCATCAAAGAAATGCCACTTAGTTGTAGTTGTCTGAAGACACATAATGAAAAAATGGGGAAAGTGAATGGGGCACTGAGACCCTGGGCTGGGGGGGTCCCCTGCAGTGCTTAATTTAATGGACAATGAAAGGCCCATTTTCCCAAGGGCCTAAGGGTTTCTAAAACATTTTATCAATTATATGTTTTCATTTCAGTGATAATTTCAAAAGAAAAAAAAAAAAAGGTCTAGCAACTCTTAAGACCAAAGCTTCTCTTTAGCAGTGACAATTTGCAATCGAAAATTTACTAAGTCGGTATTTTCCAAATAGTTTTTTTTCCCCCACGGGAGGTGAGAGTTTTTCTCCTTTAAAAGGGGTCCCTACATTAAGAAGCTCTGCTTTTAAGCACTGTCATTTCAGGAAAGTGGGATAAAACATGAATGTGGCCATGCTCTCCCATCAGTGTCTCAGCACTGAGAAACTAACAACCAGCCACACCTTTGGAAAGCAGGGTCCTTGGGGAACAGGTAAGGCTTGAATGAAGGAGGAGAGGAAGAGAGAACATGGTGAGACATGAGAAGGAGTTACTGAGCAAGAGAAGGGTGGCCATAACAGAGGAGGGCCTGGCAAGAGGCCACCAAAGTACCTTCTAATGTCAGATGTCATCCTAACAGACTGGTCTATGGAGAACTCTGGCACCATCCAGCACTTGAGCTGCATCCACCAGGACAACCCCATCCCCCATTCAGTGTGTTCCAGCTGCCAGTATATATACCAGCATCCCGCAAGCCCAAAACACAGCATTCTTCAAAAGCTTAGCTTTCCTCAGATCTCATCCAATATACGATACTGTCTGTGCTGTATACTTTATCACTTAGCCATAAATTGTCTGAATTGCTCACTGTTGATCAACCTACATTTCTCTTGCCTATCCAAGAATTCTGTAAGACCCATGTGGGTAAGCCCTAGGAAAGCACCAGCCCATAACAACAATCCCTATTATTTTCATCAACTACAAAGCATATTTAGGCATATTCTGTCATTCTACTCAACATCCATCCTACGAGGCAAATTAGACAGGAATTACTATAGACTTCAAGAAAAAATAACTCAGTCCCAGAAAAGTTTGGTGAATGGATTTGAATCCATTAAGCAAACTGGCAAGTGTGTTAACAAAATCTCTGAGCCCAATCTCCATGCTGACCTGGGAGTCTTTTAGATATTACATGATTTGCCTTAAAATTGTCCTTCGAAGGAATGACATATATCCTGGCCTAGCACCCTCACTATGTAGCCTTCACATTGCTCATGGGGGTTGCAACTTTGTAGTTACTTTGTGATTATGGCCTTGAAGGAAAGTAGGTGTTTAATAAACACTTGTTAATGAATGGATTCCAAATCCTCCACTAGACTGCAAGTTTCATGAGAGCAGTGACACATCTGTGGTCCTCATTATCACAGCCTCAGCTCCCAAATAGGGCCGAGCACACAAGAGGTCCTCATTAAATCTTTATTGATGAATGAATCAGCCCATTAATCCATGCTTATATGCTCTCCTATGAAATGCATTCCTGATGCCCACAAATAGATTTCTTTTAAAAATCTACCTTATGTCAATCCCCCCAAACCAGGGCAGTGAACCCCAAACAGAATAAAATTACTTCCAAGAAAATGAACTGTTCCCCAGTTGCAAATTGGCTCCGGAGGCTGCCGCTTCGCTCCCATTTACACTCTTTTCAGGCAGCTATTTCAGGTGATGGCATTATCATCGATGGAATTCAATAAAGCGACTGGCTTTCCCCCCTCGACGTTTATTTTCTATAATCCGTCTTACAGCGGGAGACCATTATCCAGTCAAACAACGTTCAATTTCAACAGCGTTACCGCTTCAAGGAAACACGCAGAGGGTTTACACAAACGGGTGTGTAGTAAATTTAGTCTTTTAATAGGTTCATTCTTTATTAGGTATTTATTTCAGGAGGCGAAGTTCTAATTAGATTAAGTGGAGAAGCTAAAAAGCTACGGAAACAACACAGAGAGATTCCAGAATTAGATGGATTCGGTTTATGTTTCCAGTTTTCCTTTTCTTTTTTCTTTTCTTTTCTTCATATGGCTGGAGAAATCCACACTGCAATCTCCAGCCCCTCAGATAAGTCTGTGAAATGAAACTCTGCCAATGTTTTGTGTAAGGAAGTCACATTTGTCTTTCTCCTGTGAGAAGTTATTGTGGGGTCGGAATCTAGGAAAAACCAGCACCCGGAGCCAGTGGTGAACCCAATTTACTGTGGCAGATGAATATAACAAAGGTGGTGGTCTAGATGTCTGGCCTCAAGGCACAATTCAATTTTCAGCTGTTTCAAAGCTATTATGTCAAAGGCTGTTTGCATAAACATAATGTTGCCAGGGCCAATCTTGGGTAGGCAGGACTGGAGACGTCTGCCCTCTACTGCCCAAAATGGAAATAGCAGCTGGACATCTCTTCAATCCAGAATCAGGGCTACAAAAAAGTCAACAGTACCCCCCCAAAAAAAGGGGTCATCTCCTAGAACTTTCTGAAACCTCTTTTCTCAAGCTTTAAAATCAGAAGTGATTGTTCAGTTTTGTTTCGAGGGAGAAAATGAAGTAGATTGAGGATGTGATGATTTGATGGATGATGTGGGAACTGAGGGGAAAGCTATTTCCCTTCTCAGAATTCAAAAGAAAATTCCCTTCACTCTCCCATCCACCCACACATATATATTTATATCACCACATTGATATTTAATATGTTTTTTTAACATAGAAGAAACGGATAATGACTCACAGGAAACAAATCAATATATATCAGAATGAGCTAAAAATATCACTATAAAATATATATATTTAATGTTTATGAGGGCAAGAGTGTGAAAGGTTATCTTCTCAGTTGCAATTAAAAGTCTAGCTCCTTCTTTAGATTTCTTCTTTTTTCCTTTGCTCTTTCTCTTTAATAAAATCTATGCCAAGATGTATGCCAGGTACTTTAGATCCTCAGAGAACCACTGTCAACACTTAAATGTTTTTCCTTTCAACTACAGGTAATTATTAAGTGAAACAAAGGATGGTGCACTTTGGGGGAGAATATTTTAGGTAGGGTGCTACAGTGGAGGGCTCTCAGGCAAAGAAAAAGTCACTGCAAATAGAAGATGCGTTCCAGGTGACACTGACCTAAACTCAAAGCTGTGTAGTCAGTCTTGAATCAAACTTGAAAGAGAAAACTGCCCATTAGATGACACTGGTCCCAAAAGCCACAGAATTAAGCCTCAATTAGGTTTCATAAACTAATGTCCCTATATCCAAAGCTGCCCTTTAAATGCTCTAATCTAAAATGTCCAAGTCTTTTAGTAGATGAAAACCCTTGTATTTGGAGTGGATGGCCAAAAGGACCCTTTGTATAGCATAGGGAACTATATATCTAATCACTTGTGATGGAACGGGACGGACAATAACGTGAGAAAAAGAATGTGTGTATATCTATATATATATATATGTATATATGTGCGTGTGTGTATGTATGCCTATATATGTGTGTACACGTATATATATGCATGTGTGTATATATATATATATACATATGTATACATATGTATATATATATATATACACATATGTATGTATATATATATAAAAAACTGGGTCACTGCGCGTTACAACGGAAATTGGCAGGACACTATAAATTAATTATAATAAAAAAATTTTAAATCCTACCAGAGTTATTTAAAAAAAAATCATTTCCTTAGGTGAGTTCCTATAAACTCACCAGATAAAAGTTTTGATAATTCATAAAATTCTAATTTCAAATGCCAAATGTCAACTGGAAATTAATTACTGATTACTCTGCTAGGGAGCTTCTACATTGTCCTCAAAGATTCCTATCTGCTACTCATATCCTTATATAATCCCAACTACTTGAGCACAGGTCCACCTAGTGTCTCTCTCTCTCTCTCTCTCTCTCTCTCTCTCTCTCTCTCTCTCTCTTTCTCTTTTTTATGGCTGAACCTGCAGCATATGGCATATGGAAATTCCCCGGCTAGGAGCTGCAGCTGGGCCTATGCCACAGCCATGGCAACACTGGGCAGCTTATGGCAATGCCAGATCCTTAACCCACTGAGCGAGGCCAGGGATCGAACCCACATCCTCACAGAGATATCAGGTCTTCAACATGCTGAGCCACAAAAGAACTCCTAGTGATTCTCTTCTAATGAACAGAATTTGCAAAAGTGATAGAATTACACTTTCAGTATGAGGTTACAAAGAGACTTTAGTTGCACTTTTGCTCCCCAGTCTCTTTAGCATGTATTCTTACTCTCTTCCTCACTAGTCTCCCTTTCTTCCTCTGTCATGTTGTGAGCTGCCCTTGGGATAAGCCTACACAGCAAGGAGCTGAGGGCAGTCCCAGGTCAACAGTCAGTGAGGAAATGACAACACCGGCTGAGTGACCTGTGTGGACCTGAATCCTGTCGACACCCATGAGTGAGCTCAGAAGCAGACCTCCCCACCAAGCCTTCAGATGGATCATAACTCCAGGCTAGACCTTGAGGCAGAGGTACCCAGCTGAGCTGTACCCAGATTTCTGACACACAGAAACTGAAATACTAAAAAAATGTTCATTATTTAAAGCAACTGTCTTGGCATACTATGTTACACAGCAACAGATAACCAAATATAACTGTGCACTCTGTGGAACCCATATAAATGATTGTTGAATTAAGGAATTAAATAAATGCTGAGGATTAGAAAAGCCTCTTATTACCCAAAAAGAAAAATAAAAAGTAAAATGTCCAAGTCTTGTTCAAGTCACTGGACACAAGCTATGCTCAGGTCCCCAATAAGGCCACACATCAAGACCAGTCAATATGAACGCATGCATAGAGTTTACAGCTGAATGGAGTTTATAGCTCAGGAAAAGAGACTGACATTCACTAGATGACACAATCAAGTGATTAATTACAAAATGAAGACTTTTTTAATTGGTGTTCTTAAGGCATGTTTAATAGGCTACCCACACTGTTAATCCCCATCATGGCAAAATATTGCTACTACTTATGGGGCTCCTTCCTCATTCGAGGCACTATATGAGGTCTTTATATGATTTCCTCATGGAATCTTCACTACACCCCACGGGGTAGGCATATTATTATCCCATCTGACTGATGAATAAACAGAAGTTCTAAGAAGTAAAGGAACTTGTCCAAGGTCATACCGTCATTAAATGGCTCATATGTGCCTACGTACAAGGCCAATGCCCTTCACAGCTTCCTACTTTTCTAATTATCTAAGCTAAATATTCTAGAAAATTCACTCCATGGATTTAAAGTGAGGATCAACAGTGTTCACATTAGGCAGAGCTGCTGTATTTATTGTCTTTAAGTATCAGGGGCAGAAAAAGTTAACAATTTTTAAGCAGCAGGGGAACAGGAGGTGACTGCCCAGGGTAGTTCAGAGATAAGTGTGCTTTCTGAGACCAGAATACTTGGGTTCCAATCCCAGAGCCACGAATTACCAGCTGTGTGACCTTGGACAGATCTCATCTTCCCACACTTCATTTCCTTTACTGCAGAAGAGGGATGATAATAATAGTATCTTACCTCACCCAGCTGTTTGTGAGGATTAAACAAGGTAACCCCGTGTATATGAAGCTGTTAGAATAGTGCCTGGCACAGAGTGAGCACTCAGTTTTGGACTCAGAATGAAAGCACAAGTGACAGTTTACCTCATGGGGTTCTTGAGAAGATGTGATGAGATAATATTCAAGTACTTAGAATAGTGCCCAGAACCAAGTCAGTAGGTCTTAACCGCTCGGTGAAGTCTCCTGCTGGCTGTCCGTGACTCAGAGGAAGGGGGCTTGGCAGCCAGTGCCGTGCCTGCACCAGTGATCACAGCTTTGAGATGAACCCTGTGTGGCTTGCCATCTAGATGTCTGAGCTCACAGCATTCATCAAAGGCTCGGATCTAACTGAACAATGGTCCTGTGTTGCACGCTTATTTTCATTTGTTACAGAAGCCCCAGGGTGGGGACTCTGGAGAACTACCCTAGGTGGAAAAAAAATTAATTAATTAAATAAGACCAAAGATTCTTTGGTTTCTTTCCACATTACCAGTGGTTTGCCTCACTGGCCCACAAAGAAACAAGAATTCAGGGATTGAGTAACTTCTCAGTTGGTGCACTGAAGGATGGGGAGGCAGAAAAGAGCAGTAATTATGGACGTGGAATTTGGTGTCAGGCAAAACTTCGTTCAGATTCCAGCTCTACTCCTTCCTTACATTTGATCCTGCCTGGGTAACTTAAACTTCCTGAGCTTGGTTTCTCACAGATAAAAGGGAGAAAAAAATAGTATTTTCCTCATAGGTTTTTACGGAAGAATAAAACATGATAATATAAGGTGTTAATCATAAAAAAAAAAAATGAAACCTGGATTTCCCATTTTGGTCCAACAGGTTAATGGCCCAGTATGGTCTCTATGAAGATGAAGATTTGATCCCTGGCCTCACTTCAGTGAGTTAGGGATCTGGCATTGCCGCAAGCTGCAGCAGGGGCAGCAGATGTGACCCAGATCTTGAGTTGCTGTGGCTGTGACGTAGGCCTCAGCTGCAGTTCCAATTTAACCCCTAGCCTGAGAACCTCCATATGCTGTGGGTGTGGCCCTAAAAAGACAAAAAAAGAAAATAGCCAGCACCTACTGAGTGCTGATCCAGCCAAGGGCCTTCTGTGCCATATTTATGTCTCACAACAATCCAAAATACATATTGCTATTAGTCCCATTTTATAGATAATGTTTGAGTTAACTGAGTTACTTGCTGGCATAGGTGGGATTTTAAGTCAAGCCTTATAGAGTCTAGAAAATAATACTCTCTAAGCACTAATCGTTATTTCCTTTTGTAGCATCCTCAGTGATTCAGACCATTATTTCTTATATGCCAATCATTATGAATCTAGGGCCTGTGAGAAAAAAACCAAGCAAGATAAGTTATGAGTCTCACCTTTGTAGAGTTTTTAGTTTAATTGTTTAAACAAGACAAAGGCACCTGACAAATTGTTGCTCCCATCTCTAAATCCTCTAAGAATAACAGAGTCCTGCACATACGATATTCAAATTTCCCCCTCATATTTGACTTCCCCAAATCATACCTCCACTACATGAAGTTAACATTATTCACCACTGGCATATTTGTTAAAGAGTTCTGAAGATGATCTAATGTATTGGAGACACGATGATGAAAATCACATTATTTACTACTCCTGAATAAATACTCAGCATAGACATCTGTTATTTTCCCCCCTAATATCCATACATCTGTTTTCATGTATGAGCATCTCAACCTCGCTCTGGAGCCCTCATCCCTAACTCTCAGTCCATGAGCTTTGGGGAGAGTTGATACCACTCCAGGCTCCAGCAGGCATTGGTGGGGGGTGGGGTAGCAGGGAGGGACTGATGTTAACTCAGGCTTAGCCAATCAAAAGTCTGAGTTCTCCAAGCCAAGCAATTGGTTTGTGGGTTGAGAAAAAAGGTAGCTTGTAACCTAATCAGAGCCAGAAGGACCAATGGGAGAAAGACATCGTGTAACCCCACGGATCCTCTAATAGTAAGGAGGATCTGAGTCTGGAGCAACCAGAGCTACCACAGGGAGCCTGGGAATGGAGCCAACATGGGGAGCTGAGAAATGGAAAGAAACCAAGTCTTTACGACATCAGCAGAGCCCTTGAGTCAGGTCACTCCCAAAGCCCACCACCGGAGAGAATTCTTCACTATGCCATGGAAATTCCTTCTCTGCTTATGCCAGTTTGCACTGGGTGTTTGTCATTTCCAGTCAACTTAATCCAGACTGATAGAGGGCTCCATGAATATAAGTTCATCCATTTACAGTTGTAAAGGGTGGAAAATGACTATTTATATATCCTGTCACACTTTGAATCATTGGCACATCCTTGTGAAATGTCTCTCCGGAGTTGGGAATGTTTTCTAAAAAAAAAAAAAAACAAGCTGAGCAAAATTCGCATCAAAAAACTAGGAATGAACCAAATTAATTCCACTAAACCTTGACTCCAACAACGTAAACATAATCTGGGCTTTACCATCCAACAGATATAACTCTATGTTCATAATGCAAGATCACTCAAAACCCAGACTACTGTGTGCACCTTAGGTTGAACCAGAAGTAAGTTACTAGTCCCCAAGTAACTGATTTGAGAAAAGCAAAGCCTAAAACCTAAAGAAACTTCCTTTCTAGGAAAGCAGACATTGTGATTAAAAGTAGCATTTTTTTGGTAGTAGGACAGTTGTTCGGGAAATTCATTTATGTCATTTTCCTTCCTGTCTTTTCCTTTTTCCTTTTCCTATGTTTAATCAGGCACCAGGCTTTGTGCTGCCCCGCCCCAGGGGAGGTCTGTGACTATAAAACAATTTTCTTCCCTGGCTTCTGTTCTCAAAAGCCTGCAGTGGCAATGGCAACGTGGTGGCCCGTGGACATTTTACTTCGACCTACACAGAATAATTTAAAATACTTGAACCAACATTTGACATGAAGGAGATTGCTCATAAAAGTCTAGGTTTCTTGCTTTTCTGGAAAAATCAGAAGATCCAGGAACACCACGCAACATGAGTGGAGACAGCAAGCCAGAACTAAGTAGCAGATCCCTTTAGAGAGATCATGTGCCAAGCCCTTGCCAAGCTACTTTGTTCACTTCCATTCCTATATCGCAGCTACAGCAACACAGGATCTGAGCCGCATCTGTGACCTACACCACAGCTCACGGCAACACCAGATGCTTAACCCACTGAGCGAAGCCAGGAATCGAACCCCCATCCTCATGGTTACTAGTTGGGTTTGTTACTGCTGAGCCACAACAGGAACTTCCCTAAGCTGTTTTAAAGGAAAGAGAAGTGCACTATTTCTTGAGCACATGAGACTGAGAATTGCTCCAATTTCCGTGTTCCAGAAAGTCACAAACATATTCTTCCAAATTCTTACTCTCCTGGGTTTGCGGTGCTTGCATTTGTTTGTTTGTTTCTTTGTTTGTTTGTTTGTTTGTTTTTCACACATCTGGTTGGGTTCCTCAGATGGCCATTTTATTTGCACTGACCCCATGGCTGCTGCAGTCTGGGTTTTATAATGTCATCAGTCCTGGAGTGTTTGGATGTTTCTCTCTGCTGCTCCGACCCAGACACTATCATCCTGATTTGGAGCAGCAATTTAAAGATTCTTCATATGTTGGAAGAAGCCCAGTGGATAGCTTCTTAGCTGACAGTAGAGTTCAGCTCAGGCAAGTCTGCAGAATTGGGTGACAGGACACTCCCTGGACCACACTAAAACCGAGAGGAAACGTAGAGCCTTCTCTGATTGCTTGAGGGCAATATTTCTAGATGGTCCTCAAGAGTACCAGCTTTAAAGTCAGACAAAGCAAGTTCAAGTCCTGGCTCCTCCACTTACCAGCTTTTTCGTTTTACCTTATACGGCCTCTGTTTCCTCAAAATAACAATACTCATCTCACAGTTCTGTTGGAACAATTCAATGAGACAATGCCTAGAAAGTATCTAGTTCTATATCTGTTCACAGTAAGAACTCAACTAAGGGTTAGCTATTAAAATAATACATTTTTTAAAGTTGTTAAGAGAATAGATCTTAGAAGTTCTTATCACAAGAAAAAAAATTTCTATGTATGGTAACATGTTAACTAGATTTATTGTGATAATCAATTCATAATATATACAAATATGGAACCATTATGTTGTACATACAAAACTAATATAAAGTTGTAGGTCAAATGTATCTCAATTTTTAATGAATTTTTAAAATTATTATTATTTTTTAACTCAATGAATTGTATTATATTTAGAGTTGTACAACCATCATCACAACCCAATTTTATAGCATTTCCATCCCAAAGCCCCAGCCCATCCCTCCCACAACCTGCTTCCTTTGGTAACCATTAAGTTTTTCAAAGTCTGTGAGTCAGTTTTTATTCTGCAAAGAAGTTCACTGTATCCTTTATTTTAGATTTCACATATATGTGATAGCATATGACATTTGTGTCTCACTATCTGACTGATTTCACTTAGCATGATAATTTCTAGGTCCATCCATGTTGCTGCAAATACCATTACTTCAATCCTTTTTATGACTGAGTAATAGTCCATTGCGTATATGTACCACATCTTCTTTATCCACTCCTCTGTGGATTGGCATTTAGGTTATTTCCACGTCTTGGCTATTGTATATAGTACTGCAATGAACATTGGAGTGCATGTATCTTTTTGAGTCATGGTTTTCTCCAGATAGATGCCCAGGAGTGGGATTGCTGGATCAAGTGGTAATTCTACTTTACTTTTCTGAGGAATCTCCATACTGTTTTCCATAGTAGTTGCACCAATTTACATTCCCACCAACAGGGTAAGACCCACACCCTCTCCAGCATTTATTGCTTGTAGACTTTTCGATGCTGGCCATTCTGTCTAATATGAGGTGGTACCTCATAGTAATTTTGGTTGGAATTTCTCTAATAATTAGTGACGTTGAACATCTTTTCGCGTGCTTTTTGGCCATCTGTATGTCTTCTTTGGAGAACAGTTTATTTAGATATTCTGCCCATTTTTTGATGGGGTTGTTTGTTTTATTAGTATTGAGCCACAGGAGGTGTTTATATATTTTGGAGATTAATCACTCACTTGTCGTCGCTTCATTTGCAAATAATGAAAAACAGTCCAGGTCTCCAGGGAATTCAGAACCTAGATGATGAAACCAGCTAAACCCATGCCCAATGATTTCACCCATGAATACGCACTAAAGTGTAGGGCACAGCGCCAGCACATGGTCATTCCAACCTCTGCTCGGCCCAGTATAAACATTTATCTGCCCCTCACTGTCCAAAGGGGAGAACCAGAGTTTCCCTGTGCTCAGGAAAATGGAAGCCACTACGTGGAAGGTGTATGAGAAAGTAATTTCACCAGGTCAGTTGTCAGCTGTTCCAGAGAATGGAAAGAAACCAAGGTCAGCCAGTAGAGCCAAACAGTCAGGGCCAGAGCCATCAGTCAAAACTGTGACGAAGACCAAGATTTTGTTCATCTGTTATTCTCTTTTTTGGTATATTAGAATGAAATCTCCAATTTGGCACTCAGTGCTTCATGTTGCCTTTAATGCTCAGGGTCTCAAAGTGAGCTAAGGTTCTCTCCCCAGTACAAACTCTCAATCTTTAGGAAACACACTCCCTGGTCAAAACTTGCCAAGTGTTTCCTTCCCTTAAAACTGCCCTCTTCCCACTAATCTGAAAAACTAATTTATTTGAAAGTGTTATGAGTGGGTGGAGATTTCCTCCATTACCACTTTTATCAAATCTGCATTTTCAGCAGGCTTTTAATACACCAAGAATGAGAATTAGGTCCACCCCAAGAGTAACTAAGATGTGGTGTGGAGACAGGACTGGAACTACAGTTGAGTTATGAACTGCGAGGTGCTCCTTAAACATGATGAGGGACGAGCTTTACTGACAGAGGCACTCTTTCTTGTACCCAAACAGAAAGGTGATAGTTACTCCCTACTTCCTTCTTCCCACTTCAATCTCTCAGCCAGGCTGAGCCCCAAGCAGAGTCTGCAAGGAAGACAATGGTGGCTTGACACCCAGATGGTCCTGTGGAAAGAATTCATGGCCCACGAAAATGTCACTTGTAAAATCACTCTGCCTGGTTATTTCAAAACAAGCAAGCATCTATGAAAAGACAGAGGAGAATTTCCTTTTGAACTGACATCTAAGCTCCTTGAACACATTTATTTCTTTATCATATCACCTGGGTCTTCTTAGGGGCCCTTGCAATCTAAATAGAATCACCTCAAAATCCTAATTCTGTAGTGTGAGAAAAGCCCTATGTCTAAGAGACTCCTAATTTTCTCAAACATACCCAGTCACTCCTTTCTCCCTAACTCCCATGTCTAGGGGACCATCTTTGTTCTCCACTGAAGAGAACTTTCTGATGTGAAGTTCAACCCCTTCTCTGGTCATCTGCGGTGATCCACCCACAGGGATCTAGGGGTGAACAATGAAGATTTTTCTGAAAATTTCAGAAAAAAGACAACACGTGGCCTCCAGGGAGCTACATTAGAAACCACATTAAATGACCTCTACCTGACTGCCCACTGGATGGATCCAAGTTCCCATGACCTTTGTACATCTCATAACTGACGCCTAAACATGGTGATCCCTAACCTTGTTTGTGGTAGGTGTGCTGCTACTGTGATTTTGTAGTTTAATTCAGCATAAACAGAAAAAAGGTAAGTTTGAAAACACAGCTCTTGTTTCTATCAAAACTAAGCTAAATGTTTTACATCGACTTAATGAAATGCGCTTACAGAGACATCATGGTCAGGTTCCATCTTTGAGGAAATAAAAGATCACTGTAAAAGATGAAGAACAGTCGTAAACCTCTGGAAGGACTCTGCTGAGACTACTTCCCAAGATGATCCCATTAAAAACAAAAACAAGAATTCACAGATGATGCATTTGGAATACCTGGGTGTAAGAAAAGAGAGTAACTCCAAAAGCAGCCACTTGGCCAGAAAACAAAGACCTTGGTCAGGCATCAAACAATGAGTCAATGAATACATTATGTGTCTTAAGTTAAAATAAAATGTATAAATGTGTTTTTTAATGATACCCCGATTTAACCATTTTTTAATCAACTGTGCATATCAGATTAAAGGAGCTTTGCTAGACTTCAAAACTCACAGTTAACAGTGATGTTTCCAAAGTCCTGAGCGTTCCCTACATGGTTCTTTCCCTACCCAACACCCAGCTGTCTCTGTAATTTCAAATATACTCCCCTTATCATGCAGAATAAGCCAGCACTCTGACTACCAAACTTATCATCAGAAAACTTTAACCTGAGTCTTCATCCAACAGAAAAATAAGAATAGTCACACTTATGCAGTGCTCACTATGTACAAGTCACTGCTCGAAGTCCCTTATACCTATTACCTGAGCAATCCTATAAGATAGGTAGCATTTTACAGATGAACGATTTGATGCACAGAAAGGTTAACTGGCCACTGAACGAGTGACAATCACACCCATGTTGCCTATTTCCAACCTCAGTGCCTGACCTCACAGAGCTTACGGTCTAATCAGAGTGGCAGGTGCTAGGCCACTCTTCAAAAACACTGGCAAGAAAACAACTGGGAAGAGATATTTGCAACATATATAAGCAGCAAATCAGGGGGAGAGATGGATTGGAAGTTTGAGATTAGCAGATGCAAACTATTATATATAGAATGGATAAACAACAACGTCCTGCTGTGTAGCACAGGGAACTACATTCAATACCCTGTGATAAACAAGAATGGAAAAGAATATGAGAAATCATATGTTATATATGTATAACTGATTCACTCTGCATACAGCAGAAATGAACACATTATAAATCGACTACAGTTCAACAAAATAAATTTTTTAAAAATATAAGCAATTAAAATAGAAAATTAGCAAAAGACATGAATAGGCATTTCACACAAAAGGAAACAATGAACAGCAATAAACATCTAAGAAGATGCTCAGCCTTATAAGTATTAAGAAAACAATGTGTTAATTTCAATAAGGTACTACTTCATATCTACCAGCCAAGCAAAAACAAACAAATCTGACAATACCAAGTGTTGGGAGGGATGTGGAGAAATGGGCTGATGAAACTGTAACTTCTATAAACACCGGAGAAAACAATCAGCATAGAGTAGAAGATACAGCTATTCTCCAACCCAACAATTCCGCTCTGAAATTGACATACTAGAGAAACACTTGTCCTTATATACCAGGAAGACATATGTGAGGATGTTGACAGCATCATTTGTAAGAGGAAAATAAAGACAAAACTTGAAACAATCCAAATGTCCCCTAAAGGTATCATGGATAAATAGGTTGGAATGTATTTATTCACTGGAACACTGTACAACAGTGAACATGAAGGGCACACAGGTGTCATCCAATGATGAATGATGGTCTATTTCTTAGGCTGCATACTGGGTGCACAGTGGTTAATTTATCATCACTATTTATACTGCCCTTGTTTGTTATATTCTGCCACTTGTGTGTATATTTAATTATATTTTGTAAAAGAGTAAAAAAATTAATAAGTGCTACAAAGGAAAAGAAGCAAGAGCCAAGGGAACACATGCCTTCTTTACATTTTCTACGTGATATCTCCCAGTTCTGATGGTACCGCGACCTGTTTCAATCCTTCCTACACTGAAAGAAGGAATAAGAAACTTCAATCAACTCAGTCAATATGGACCATCAAAACAGATCACTGTGACCTCAAGGTGGATTTAGAGGAAAGGCCTGGATTAACTAAGTGGATGAATTGCAACAGAGAGACTATCTCATTTTATGCTACAGAGACATATACACTAACCTTCCTTCCATCAATCAATGTACTCATCTACTATAAACAATGAATATTTTTTGTATAAGTATGTCCTGAGAATGATTTATTGTTACCTGAAACTCAGATTGAATTCAGCATCCTACATTTTTACGCGTAAAGTCTGGCAACCCTACCCTAATAGCATAAGTAGGAATACTAGTAGCAATAGCGGTAACTAACAGTTATTGAGTGCTTCCTTCAGGTCAGGCACAATTTCTCATCCCACCCTAACTATAAAACAGGAGATTAGGATTATCGTCATTTCCATTTTATGGATGAAGAAATTAAGGACTAAAGGGATGAAACAGCTTGTCTAATAACACAGAGTCAATGGCAAACTCAGATTCAAATCCACCAAGATCCATGTTCTATGACATGGGAAAGGAGGAAAGCTGTACCTGGAGATGCCAAAGGTAGCTGCTTTTGCCACCTGAACAACCCACCTCCACCACCCTCCTTTGTAATCAGTAACTTTTTCCCTGGGCTCTAATCATTTGACAGGCTGTGCACGGGTGGCTCACAGATTTGAAGCATTAGCACTGTGGCTTGGCGAGCATCCTGTTTCCTGCTCTCACTCCTCCACTTTTCTCATAGGCTTTATCAAGGAGACTTTCCCTGGAGCCTTTCAGCCCACGAGTTGACAGTGGCTTAGATCATCAGCTCATTTGCCTCCTTAAGCTGCTTCCTGTTTCCCCAAATCTATGAGCATTTTGTCCAAATAGTCTGTAAGTTGGAATGGGACTTTCCTGGAGCTGATCAACTGTCTTGATTTGCCTGGAACTGACAGATTGCCAAGGATGCAGACTTGCAGTGCTAAAAATGGGAAAACTCTAATAAAACGAGGCCAGGTAGACACCTACCTGTCTGGCTGATTAATCATATACTTTCACTAATGTTATGTCACTTGATCATCAGCACAACCCTGGGTCAAAACTCATTTTACAGATGAGGAAACTGAACTACAGAGATATTCAGTAAATGCTGAAGCATGCAGGGTTGTGAACTACAGAGATAAGCCTGCCAAAAGAAGTGGTTTAATGTCCTGGGCTCCAGTGTTGGACTGCCTGAATCTGAACCATGAGTCTGAACCATGAGTCTGACCTCAAGTCATTTCATCAACCTATTATCCTAACTCCCTTATCGAAAGCTGACAGCCCATTCAAGGAAGACTATGTGAGATCACATGTTTAAAGCACACAGCACAGTGCCTGGTACCAAATGAGCACTCAGTTGTGGAAACAATCATAACCCCATCTTATTGCTAAAAGAATGAGGTATGAAATTAGCTCTGTCTTCTCTGCATCAATATCAAAGTTTGGCATATCTCCAAAATGTCTTTCTTCCCCCTTATAACCAATTATCCATCTTTCATTAGTTTTTTTCTCTAAATATTTTTAAAAGCTACCTTTTCAGTTTTTACTATCTCTTGTGAGTTCCACATTCTGACCACAAGCTGGGCTGACTAGGAAGTCCTTTTATTCTATCTACATATTGCTGCATCTTTCACAAGTTCAAAAGGAGTAAAGTTCTGCCAGGATTTATTTAAAGAACAAATCCTCCTCGACCCCACCCTGACTGGCTTGGTGAGCACAGGAACTGCATATCTGCTTCATTCACCTCTGAGTTATGAATCATTGCACGTGCTCAATAAATAGTTATTGAATTCACTAATCAATCAATATCATTTATTCTATTAGCAACTGTTCTTGCTACTCTGTGTCTGGAATAAGCCATTCCATTCTGTGAGTCTTATTTTGCAGTAATTTTTAATTGGCACCTTACAGTTGCTAATTTTCTAAAACTTACAGTTAGACAAAGCTATTCACCAACCCAGTCACAAGAGGGAAATCATTCAGACCAAATAAGAGTCAAGGAATGAATCAAGGTAGGGTAGACCAAACTAGAAGTCAGAAGACCTGAAGGCCAGATTTGCTGTGTGTCAGCTGTGTGTGTTTGGTGGAAAAGAAAGGCAATGGGAACATCTGTGTAGCCCTTGCTGCAGGCCAGCTCTGGACTGAACACATTCTAAAGATTTTTTTCAATTTAATTTCCCTGCCAAGAAGCTATTTCTGTCCTGGTTTTAAGAGTAAAGAAACAAAAACACAGGGAATTTAAGTATTTTACCCAAGTTACTCCTAGTAGTAAATTCAAGATTTCAACCCAGGTCTACTGACTACACAATACAGATTCTTCTCATTTTTCTCATCACTGCCAAAATACCTCCTTAAAATAAGTGATTGCAAAGAAAAATTAACTCAATCCATCTCTAGTTTAGGGCCCAAGAAGCTTTCCTTGGATCAGATCTATCTAAGCCATAGTTTTCCTTGACGTAAAAGAAGGAGGATGAACTAGATGATGCTCTTCGCATTTTAAATCCTGTGACTTGGTACCAATGTACTGAGGTTCACTCTAAAAAAAGAGGCCATTATTTGGAGCGGTCAGAAAAAGGCAGCCTGTGTGTTCAGACATCCATCCTTCTAACATTATCAATCTGCCACATTAATATGCTAATTGTGAAGGAAGAAATGTGGAGCCGATTCCATGTATCATTCAAGGAAGGGCATCCAGGTAGCACCAAGATACTAGAGGACTGAAATCAGCATGACTGCCTTGACTGTGAGTGCGTCATGGCAGGAGAACAGGAAACGGGTTCCTTCATCACAGCTCCTTGACTTGTTCATTCCAAACAGTTCAAGAGGAAGAAAGCTTTTCTTTCCATTTTCTTCTGGTGTTGGCATTGTCCAATATATAAAGCCCACTGGCAGCCTCCTCCATGCCTCCAGGAGCCCATCAAAAAGTAATCACGCTGATGCCTTGGAGCTGCGTAAATCTGCTCCTCTCAGAATCCCCACCCAGCTTTGAACGGTTGGCTGACTTGGATAGACGGGGCTAAAAAAAGTGTTCCAATTGGCTTTTTTAGAGTCTTGACTAATTGAACCATCTGGTGGAGGACAAAAACCATATCACTGATGGCAGGATGATTTTAAATAAGCTGCCAGCATGTGCAGGATAAAAAAGGATCTGTGGCATGTTGGTGATGGCTACAGGGGAACATAGCACATCTGCCAGAACAGACCTTGAAATAGAACTTCCTAAATGCAGAATCATCTTTTTTCTCTCCATGACCCCTACTCTGGTCCATAAAACCAAATATACGCTTCCATCTATTTGCCAAAATTCCTAGCTTCCCCTCCTCCCTCCTTTACTAAAAACAAGTCTAACACATCAAAATGTATAAGTCGCCTGCATGGCTCAGTTGGCAGGGTTCATTAAAGTCCTCCTGACTTATCCCTCATGCCACCTACCCTCCCCCTAAATATATTAAACCCTGGTTTGCCACAACTATCCTTCCTTCATATTAAGCGTGTGTATGGATCTTTCTATGATATGTAAACATAGCGTGTTAGGTGGGATGCCTCAGAAGCAGACCTTGGGAGGAGGGTTCACAGGCAAGTGATTTGTTAAAAGAAATGTTCTCAGGAGAAATCAACAGGAGAGGAGCAGGATGGGAAGTGGGAAAAGCTAAGCCAAGGTCTGACTTCTGGCAAATCCTCATGAAGAATTGATTCATACCATTTCCACCAGGAACCTTGGAATGTAAGTCACGCACCCCAGCGTTTGTCTCAATTTGAGGCAAGAAAGCTGGGCTTGCACACTCCTGCTTAAGTCAGATGTTGGCCAAGAGCAGCCCTGGGCAAGTAAGCCCCAGAAAGTTCTACTGCTCTAAGAGTTTGGGTGAAGCCACTCCAGTAGCACAAGAGTGTCCTTCAAAGACACAAAGTCAAGGAGTTCCCATTGTGGCTAAGCAGGTTAAGAACTCCACTAGTATCCAGGAGGATGTGAGTTTGATCCCTGGTCTTGCTCAGTGGGTTAAGTATCTGGTGTTGCCACAAGCTGCAGTGTAGGTTGCAGATATGGCTCGGATCAGGCATTGCTCTGCCTGGGGCATAGGCTGGCAGCTGCAGCTCCAATTCAAACCCTAGCCTGGGAACTTCCATATGCCATAGGTGCAGCACTGAAAAAAACAAAAAAACAAAAAAAACGCAGGACCCTTTCAAAAAGATACATGCACCTCTGTACACTGCAGCACTATTCATAGTAGCCAAGACATGGAAACAACCTAAATGTCCATTAACATAGGAAAGGATTAAGAAGATGTGGTACGGATACACAATGGAATATCACTCCACCATAAAAAAGAATGAAATAATGCCGTTTGCAGCAACATGGATGCAACTAGAGATTATCAGATTAAATGAAGTAAATCAGAAAGATTAAAGACAAATACAGATATAAGTGATATAAGATATAAGATATCACTTATATATGTAATCTAAAACATGGCACAAATGAATCTATCTACCAAACAGAAACAGACTCATAGACATAGAGAACAGATTTCTGGTTGCCAAGAGGGAGGGGGAAGGGAGTGGGGTGGACAGGGAGTTTGGGGTTAGTAGATGCAAACTATTACATCTAGAATGGATAAGCAATGAGGTCCTATTGCATAGCACAGGGAACTATATCCAATGTCCTGTATTAAATAGAACACAATGGAAGATAATATAAGAAAAGGAATGTGTGTAAATATATAGATACACACACACACACATATGGGTCACTTTGCTATACAGCAGAAATTGGCACCACATTGTAAATCAACTATAATTTAAAAAAAATAAATTGAAAAAGAAAAATCACCCAGGGGAAGGTATGTGAAAAAGATCAAAGGGGATCTGGCAGAGCACGACAGCATCTGTTACACACAGGAAACTTTTCCCAGCCTTCAGTGGTTTAAGACAAAATACGCTAGCCTTAGAAGAGAACATGATCCAGAAGGAAGGGTACAGATGGCAGGAAATTTAAGTGACAGGAAGTGAGAAAATACTCTTGGGTAAAAGGAAGTGGGGCTCTGTGAGGGGGTGCAGTCAGGAACACCTGGGAACTAAAGGAGAGGATGCAGTGGCAGGGGGAGCAGAAGGACATGGAGATGTCCCCAAACACCGCACATACATCCAGGGAAAGAGCTACTCAACAGTGCAAAGGCGTGAGAGAAGAAAGAGCAGAGGGAAGAGCACTAGGTCACAATGGGGTCCTCGTCCTGATCCCCCCCGTAAACTCACTGACTCTGGACAAGCCATTTTCCCTCTCCTCACCTCTGCTTCCTCTTTGGTAAAATGAGGGTTGACCAGATGAGGATTTTTCAATACCCATTGCAAGAATCACTAGGGTCTCATGAGCTATTAACAGGGAGGTGTTCATGTCACAGGGTTCTACAGACAAATAGTTTATGAAACATTACAGTTTCCTCGGAAATCCACATTAACATACTAAAAGTCCTGCCTTTTAAAAATTAACTGTTGACTTCTGTTCATTTACTTGACCACAAGACTGTGTGGGGGCCAGATATCCAGAATTTTCCCTCAGAACATTAATGTTTGGAAAATTGAGGTTCCTTCTTGCTCTAATGTTGATTCTATTTCACAATTTAACAATTCTTGCACACAAAAACTAGACAAAATAAAAATATATGCAATGAGGGAGAGTCATGGCTATCAAAAGGCAACCAAGAAACTTAGTTTAACATTTCTAACTACTAGGTATCGAACAGTCAACCTAAGCCAAGCGCTGCAGCAAACACCTTATAAATACTGTTTGATTTGATTTCCATAGGGATCTTGATGAGTATTTTTATCTCCACTTTCCAGATGATGTAACTGAGGCTCAGATAGGTTAAATAAGTTGCCTTGGTCTCACAGTAAATTTTAATGCCAGAAGCCAAGCCTTAGCAGCCCAATGCCATGCCCTGGTCGTCATCACCTCAACTCTGTAGAGACCTTTGTTTCTCATCATTCTCATGCCACTCTTCATGTGTGGGACCCTTTGACTCTTGGTCACTTCATCTTTAAAAACATCATCCTGGAGTTTCCATCATGGCACAGCAGAAACGAATCCGACTAGGAACCATGAGGTTGTGGGTTCGATCCCTAGCCTCCCTCAGTGGGTTAAGAATCCAGTGTTGCCATGAGCTGTGGTGTAGGTTGCAGATGCGGCTTGGATCCTACGTTGCTGTGGCTGTGCTGCAGGCCAGCAGCTGTAGCTCCAATTAGACCCCTAGCCTAGGAATCTCCATGTACTGCAGGTGCGGCCCTAAAAAGCAAAAAAAAAAAAAAAAAAAATCCATAAAATGAGGCTAACAGTCCTGGTCAACATGTATACATGGAAGCACACACAAAAATATTTGTAAAGTGCAGTGCTTTTCTAATAAAAAAAATTATAAGCTAATGTTGAAGACAAAAAATAAAATTCCATACATATTACCTTGCTGTACAGCAGAAATTGGTACAACATTGTAAATCAACTATACTTTAATAAAAAAATTCTATAAAAAATTCTATACATAGTTGTATGACTTTTGAGAAAACTGTTTCAATGAATCAATGAGAGGAATTATGTCAAAAACATAGAGGAAAAACATGATAAGGAAGCGAGGATGCTATTTTTAGATGAAATCAGAGCTAATTTTACTGACAGTCTGCTGTGCTTCCTCTCACCCTTTTCTTTCACCCTTCTGGTAGACTAACTTGCACCAAGGTCTGAGAGAACTTCCCTTGCCACTGTTCATATCCTTATTGCTTCTAGAAATGTCCTTTGCTATTCCTCCACCGATCCAAGACCTGAAGACCCTGTCTATGTCCTGACTGCTCCATGATGTTCGCATTCATCTCCTGTGTGACTTTATGGTCAGTACAACCCAATGATGCTATGACTAGTCCTACCTATAATTAATCTGACTTGCCCAAACAAGTTTTAAGTGTCTTAGTTTGTTCAGGCTGCTATTAAAAAATATCATAGCCCAGATGGTTTAGATGACAAATATTTGTTATTCACAGTTCTGGAGACTGAAAGTCCAAAACCAAAGTGTGTTCAGATTTGGTGTCTGGTGAAAGCCCACTTCCTGGTTCACAGACAGCTATCTTCTGCGACTTCACCTGGAGGAAGAAGAGAAGAGACCCCTTTGGGGTCTCTTTTATAAGGGCACTAATCCCATTCATGAAGGTTCCAGTCTCACAACCTAATCATTTATCAAAGCCCCACCTTCAAATACCAGTACAGTTGGGATTAGAGTTGAACATACGAATTTGGGGAAGACACTTGCATTCAGTCTGTGGCGGTGCCTCAAAGGAAAGAAGTACGCATTATATAAGTCTTGCATTACCTGGGCACTATCCCAGAGTAATTCGAGTAATTTTTTGTTTTTGTCTCCTTGAGGGCAGAGATATGTCTGTTTTGCTCATTTTATCCTCAGAATCTAGCACAGTCCTAGCAAACAATTAATTATTTTTCAAAAATTTTGTTAGATAAAGACTAATTAAGTACGAAAGCCTCAACTAACAATAATAATGGACAACAATGATACTTATTGAGTATTCGCTATATGGCAGGCAGCACGCTTAGCACTTGTATTATATTTACCGTCTCATTTGAACCTCAAAACAAACAGTAATGTCGGTGCTATTACTAAGGATTCTATAGAGATGAGGGAACTGAGACACAGACAGGTTGAGTGACTGGCCCAAGGTCACCCAGCAATCAAGGATTTAAGCCCAGTCTAGTCTAACTCCATGGCCCAAGTTCTTCCTGATGAGGCTCATATCAACATTTGGATGTTCTGACCACCTTCATAATGCCCTGGAAGTTGAAAAGTATCTGGAAAGAAATCAGATTGTTCAAGAGGTCTAAGATACAAAATACAGGACTAAACTCTCATAAACTGGCCCTCGGTGCAGTTCTCTAGTCAATACGCTATTTGATGACATGCTGAGAGGCAAAAGACAATCAAAGAAATTAAGAAAGTCATCACATCCCTGGAGAAGCAGGAAGGCAGAATGTGATGCCAATGCTGCCTGGAGTTTCTGCCAGGAAAACTGATCCATTTATTCACTTACAAATTTTCTTGAGTACTCATGTGAGAAATACATGAGCATTAGAAATACTCTAATGAATAAGGTAGTCAATATACCTACTCTCATGAAGTTCCTACCTTGGTGGGAGAAACCAAGCATAATCCAGTAATCCAACCCAGGTAATGTCAGACAGTGACAAATTCCAAGACAGGGATAATAAAATAAATGGTGATGGGGTGAGATGGAAGCTATTGGAAAGAGTGGGAAAGAAAAGCCTTTCCCAGGGGGTGTCACTGGAGTAGAGGTTGGAAGTAGGGAATATATTCATGAAAAAAAACTAAGGAAAGTTACATGGTCTGTTTTCTTAAAAAAAAATAGCTGCTCTGTGAAAGGGAACTGTTATTGAAGATATATGGAAATAGACCAATTAAGTGGATTTTCTCAAAGGCCACTGTAGATGGTCATGACCTAGATTCAGGTGGAAGCACTGGAGACGATTAGTGGGAGACCTAAGGAGGCAATGGAGAAGGGGGGGAGGATGTCACAAATATGCAACCTTGAGAGTTCCATTTGGGGAAGAAAGTGATGAGATCCAAAAACTAGCTTTTTTTTTCTGTCTTTTTAGGGCCACACCTGCCGCATATGGAAGTTCCCAGGCTAGGGGTCCAATCAGAACTACAGCTGCCAGCCCACACCACAGCCACAGCAACACCAGATCCAAGCCGCATCTGCAACCTACACCACAGCTCATGGCAACACCGGATCCTTAACCCACTGATCGAGTCCAGGGATCAAACCTGTGTCCTCATGGATACAAGTCAGATTCATTTCCACTGAGCCATAACAGGAACTCCCAAAAACTACTTTTTTAATCCCTGCCTTCTAATCTTAACCTTCCTAGCCATCCATTTTAGGAAGTAATCAAATTCATCAACAGCAAGAGTCAATATCCAAATGTGCCAACAGCATAAAGGACCTTAAACTCTTCTACTATCAATGGCATCCTTTACAGAACCCAAGCCCAAACTCCCCCAGGATAGGAGCCAATACATTTTTCCTATAAATGGGCAGACAGTATTTTTCAGCTTTGCAGCCACACAGTCTCTGCTGCAACCACTCAGTTCACAGAATGCCAAACCTGCCACAAACAATACATAGATGAATGGGTGTGCCTTCGTTTCAACAAAAATTTTTATGAGGGAGTTCCCATTGTAGCTCAGCAGTGGTGAACCTGACTGGTGTCCATGAGGATGTGGGTTCCATCCCTGGCCCTGATCAATGGGTTAAGGATCTTGCATTGCTGTGGGCTGCGGTGTAGGTCACAGACGTGGCTTGGATCCCATGTTGCTGTGGCTGTGGTGTAGGCCAGCAGCTGCAGATCTGATCTGATCCCTGGCCTAGGAACTTCCTAAAAAACAGGACAAGAAAAAAAAATTATGGACAACAAGGTTTTAATCTCATATAATTTTCCCACGCCACAAAATATTCTTTTGATTTTTTTCTAACCATTTACAAATATAAAAACCATTCTCAGCTCATAAGATGTACGGAAACAGGCCATGTTTCACCCGAGGGCCACAGTTTGCAGACCCCTGCTCTAGGAGGATGCTGGCTAGATGAGAAGGATCTCCATAGCTCCCTTCCCATTTACTTTCTTATGGAGTATCACTCCTACAGGCTCAATATAGGTCAGACTGCACATCTTACATATAAACATAAGCCAGATTTTATATTCCCCTCCACAGTGTTCCCCTGGGGACGTAAGAGTCTAATACCTAGAGTGAGCTCATTTTGCCAACAATCCCCCCTTTCCATAATGGAATTTAATTATTTGGCCTAAAAAGCATTTAAGCTTCACTATACAGAAGGAGTCAAATAAATAAATAATAAAGGGGCACATTTTGATAGCACCTGCCTCAAAGATCTTTAAAGGCACTGTCATGCCTGCTTTAATATTTTATGGCGTAGAAATGTGACTGTTACCAGGTCATAAAAATATACTGCTTTTTATACCAGGTCAAAATCTAGGGCCAGTAGTCCTGTTTCGTAGCAGGATGCAAAAGGCCAGCCAGGAAAGAGGATAGAGTTACCGTTTTTAAAATCTGAAGTGAGCTATTTAAAGATGATGGACCAGATAAATGCATATTGCGGATTTTTTTCTCTCCTTCTGCATCTCAAAACAGAAGGTTTCTAAGTCTGCTGGCAGCTGGTGCAACATTCATTATTTACCACTGGAAAGCCAAGAATCTAAGCCTCTGACCCTCCATTGTTGCTTAGGCATGTTCTGGGAAGAGCCGAGAGGCAGGCAGGTGTTTCCTGGAGCCAATAACACATGGTTTCTATGCAAACACTCTAAATTTTCAAGTTGGAACTGACACTAGCAATGATCTACCCCCAACATCCTACATCCTGGAAGAAAGACAGGAATTCTTCATTGTCACTGACTGAGGATAATCTCACCACGGGGCAGGGAATTTATCCCCTCCCTGGGCCAACTTTGTCATCACTGGAAAGAGAACTGGTTGTTATTAAATTCACAACAATCCTGGAACAGGGACCATTTTAATATCCACTTCACAGAAAGAGAAACTGATGTAATTTGCTCAAAAGTATCACAGTTAAGTAGCAGAGCTAGAGCTTGTACCCATTTTTAATTGGCTTCTCAAAGAAACTGCCACCAGCCCTCTTATCCTCCTCACTTTCCACACCTCAAAACATATCAATATAACAAATACATGCACTGCCCTGGTTCCTACCCAAGGAAAACGACCATTTCCAAGACTGAGGGATGAAAAACAACATGAGAGTGTGAGGTGGGGGGTGGGAGGGTGGGGGGAGTGAGAGTCCCACAGCTAGAGTTAGGGTCTAAAAAAGCTAATAACTGGTGTACAAGCAAACAAATGCAGAGAAAGGTTTTTGGCACCATAAAACAGAGATTAATTAGTACTAGATTACAATGGAATTCCTATAGAATTACACTTGATCCAGTCCCCAGAATAACAAAGGAATACAGCATGATTAATGCTTTGAAGAGCAAGGGACGTAAGAATGATTTACCTCTTACTACTAAAAAGGGCTGCCAGATTGCTTTAAAAAGCTCTGCCTGACCCAGGATATTGGAATCTCCAGCGCAATCAGCAATCTGAGTTCACTCCTTTGACAGAAGCACCAATTCTTCACCAACTTAGCTTCGTTTTACATATCTTCTTTTTCCCCTTGGCATCTCTCTCTCTCTCTCTCTCTCTCTCTCTCTCTCTCTCTCTCTCTCTCTGCTCTCTCTTTCCCTCTCTCTCTCTTTCCCAGTTTGCAGGAATTCTGAAATCCTCAACAAGCCCAGCTGGGTAACCCCAGTGTTCGGTGTTCGGAAGAACCAGTTCCAGGCAATGGGCAGCACAGGCAAAACCAGCTTGGATACGAGTGCCAGCAAAAGCAGCCTTTCCACCAACTCTGAAAGGGCTCCTTTATCTTCTCATTTTTCCTGCTTGAAAAAAATCTCTGCTGGTGAGTCATTTGTAGCGATAGGTGTTTAAAGCATTTATATGAGGAGAAAGATTGATGCCTTGAGCACAGCCTGCCTGCTCTGGTCTAAGGAGAGGTCAGGAGGATGACAAGAATACTAAAGCTGAAGACGACAGAGTTGGCGCCAACATGCATTTAAGCAGAGACTAAGAGTCCAGAATTCCTGGACATCATAAAGAATCTATTATCATTGTGGTCACTTTCAACAAGACTGATTTCATTACCATCTGTCTTCATCCACTGCCACTTGGTGAATAAATATTAAATATGGAACTTTTCCCGGACTGGAATCACCAAGGCCGAGAGGGAAGTGGTTATGTGACCATGTGGTCTCTGTGTGTCTCATAGCCAGGAGGAGAGCAGAGGAGGTGAGGGGGTCCAGCGGTGCTAGGCGAGGGAGGCACCGTGGAGTGAGATAAGATCATTAGCTCTACTGACTTGAAAATAAGAGTTCAGTTCTCGGTTGAGTAATAATTCTCTTTTCAAGGTGGGCGATATTTAAGCAATCATCTCTTGAAAATTGGCCATTACCACCAGCTAATAACTGATTTGTTAGTTAATAGCCCAAGGTGAAGCCAAGGGCAGCAAAGGCACTGGTATACCATTCTCTGCTGGCAGGATTAACAGATTTCAAGGGCATTATTGCTATTATGAACCCTGTTCACTGATTTATAACAACACTAATATGTTTTATTTTAAAAGTGGGTGCAATGTCCTGGAAAAATTCATCACTGTCTGGTGCTTTGAAGTTGAATAGCCACTATACCATGTCCAAGAGAGATGTCCTCTGGTCCAGCTCTGGGCATCCCCAAGGTCTGGGCATCCCCAAGGTCTGGGCATCCCCAAGGCTCTGCGTGGCTTGCACAGTGTGGGATTAGAGAATCCAGATAAATATCACTCAGAAGGGCCCAGGCTGTAGCTTTAATCACAAAGACATCTCTCCTTTCCCTGAACATGCTCTGGTTGTGCATTTGTCTAAAACCTGCCAGAATAAAGTCTTGAAGAATCAATGGTAAGATTTTATCAGTGACACCTCTTAGAAGTGGAATTGGCATAAAGGAAGGACAAGACACTTTCATTTCCTAGTTTAGAATCTGTTCCTTTTTTGAATATTTAATAGTTTTGGTTTAAAAAAAAAAAGTCTTACTAGGAAATCCTTAAGCTCAGGGTGAGAATGGGGGAGACAAGTCATGCCCCACACAGTAGCATGATGCCATTGGGTACCAGTAAACAAGTTACAAGGGTGGGAGAAGCTTGGGGGCCCCACTGGGAGCTGTCCAGGGAGCCTTCTGGTTAAATGACCACTGTTTCCATTCTTAAACTCAAAGCTTTCCTGGGGAGCCTGGAATCATGTCCCCTTTACTTCTTGTGATAGTCCTTTTCTCCCTTCTCCCTTAAGGCCATAACTCTAACTTTATGCTTCAAAGAAGACAAGGCTCCTCCCCATTCCCAAAGGTAAATCTTACTTAATCTGGATAATTCCACTTCTCTTCCGATGATTAGCTGAAGAATGGGCATGCGACCCAATTCAAGCCAATAAGATTAAGCGAAAATCTGCAGAGAGATTTCTGAGAAAAGTTTTTTGGTCCTAAAATCAAATATGCAAGATAGATAGCAGCTCATTTTCCCACTCTCATCATAGCTGGTGAGGACATGATGCCTGGAACTGCTGCAGCCTTGCTGCAACCATGAAAAGATGTCAGTACAAGAACAAATATGCTGAGGATGGCAGAGAGAGAGATAGAAATAACCTAGGATTTCACTTGGTTGAACCCCCAAATGAACCAATCCTGTAACTTTCCTATCTTCAAACTTCTTATTATTTGACATCATAACAATGCCCAGATTGTCTACACCACTTTCACTGGGATTTTTTTTTTTTAACTTAGAGTTGACTATGTCTGATCTGATACACTTCTCTATCCTGCTTCAAGAAACACGGATAAGGAAAGGCCCACAGAGAAGGAAGTGGACAGAGTCATCACTGAAGCTGAAAATGCAAGGTTTAGAAAACCCAGAGAACATTTAAGGGAGTTCCATATGACTGAATGCTTCCTTAAACCCTCAAGATCAAGAAAGGTCTTTCCCATGGCAAATGCCAGAGGGATATGTAAATGAGCTGGAAAAATAAACACTTACCTATGCCAAAGCCCTCCAAAAAAAAAAAAAATCAGAGTGCAACTAGTGGAAATCAGTGGGCACACCCCATGAAAATCAAACTGAGAAGATTGTGTAACCACCAATCTCAAGTCTCAGCTTCGGTGAATTTGTCTTTCAGGGAAATCTATTTCCGGAGCGATGGGGCGGGGGGCAGCTACTGAAGGTAGTTGCTTGGCTCTCTCAGGGCGAAAAGGACAAAGAAAAGGTCAAACTTGCTAACTGATTGGCTCACCGAATAAATATTTACACACCGCCTGTCGGGACAACAGAACAGCTGAAGATGCCTGTCTTCAAGGAGCTCACAGTCTCTAGACAGCTAATGAAAGGGGATTGTGAGTTTCTTGGTGAGGCTAATGTAAAAAGAGAAGCTTCGATAATTAGATAAGTGAGACACATACGTACATGGATTCACCAAACTCAAAACTGCCAAACGTATCACTGGCTGGCTCCCAACCAACATATGTGCCTGAAATCAGTGATTCTGTATTAAGGGAATAGATTTTTACCTTTATCTTTAGCCGAGACAGAGGATTTTTGGCATCTAAACCTTGATTTTTGAACTTCTAAAGCTGCCAAAGTTAGAAGAGCCAGAAGAAGAGGAGAAAGATGAGGATGACTATTTGGCTACGATGAAGATATTATTTTGGAAAAACGTTGTGATCATTGTTTCTGACCTGTCATTTTTTTGTTTGAGCTGAGATTTAGGCAACCAATGTCTTCAGTTAGTTTTAAGTCTTACCCTAAACAGAAATTTAAATATCTGTGAATTCTTTCAGGAAAAGGCGTAATCAATTTAAGAGGGGAGAAAAATATACCTCACTTACACTCTCTATAAAGAAAAAAACAGAACTCTTCCTTGCTGTTAGTAACAGGGAGGTTATTACTTCACAACTACTCTGGGACAGAGCCAAGAAGGTCTTTCATGAGAAGCATTCTGAAGCCTAATTTGATGATGGGGGCAAAGTTTGCCCACCTACTTTCTCCCCATTCTCACTCCCACAATCCTATTTACCGAACCCTCCTTCCTCTTTTTGCAGCCCTCCCAGGCACTCAGTCACCCCTGAATTGTAGTCTCTTAACCAGACCTTCCTTACCCACAGAAAGCACCCCTCGGTCTAACACTCCCCACCCACTCTGACCCCACCAAAAAAATCATCTAACCAGTCTGTCATCCCTTTAACATTAGGTGCCCTGTTCAGAATCTGAGAAACTAAGATGCTTTCAGAGGTACCTCTCCTGGGTTAACTAGATGCATTTTTACAGGAATCTTCTGAGATAATATTTAAACCCTCTCATTAAGGATTCTAATAATGAAGATTTTTAAATACCCTGAGAAACTGGTGAAGGAAGTTGGTGAACTTCTCCTAAAAGCACACCTGGCAATTTACTGGAATTTACTTATTGTCAGGGCTAGTCATCTCCTGAGTTCATCCGGCGACAAGAGATGCTTCTGTAAAACAACTCATGTATTAAGTCTTACTCCGGAAGACTCCAGTTCTCACCCAATGTTGGCTACAAGCAGATGACTGTGTCAGTTCTAGAAAGCACTGTTCAGTTGAGCCTACACATCCACTTCCCTTAAGGGAGGAAGAAGATGCTCAGCTTAACGACGGCTGCCTTCCCCTACATATTCACTGAACAGGTGAACTAACCATAGTAACAAGAACACCAAAATCCCAAAGCCTTAAGAGTAAAGATTTATTTCAAGAAGCTCTCCTCCAACTAACAATTCAGAAACCCAGGCTCCTCCTCTTTGCAGCTCTGCCAACTGTAATCCATAGCTGACAGAGTTCCCTGGGCTTCCCTCTAAGCCAGGGTCACACAGAAGGGACATGGAGTCAAGGGAGATCATAGAGCCAGGCCTGGAAGTGGCAACACTACTTCAATCCACATGTCAGTGGACAGAACTCAGTCACATGCCCATCAAACTGCAGAGGAGGCTGGGAAATGTAGTTTAGTTGTATGCATGGTAAGAGTGCAGTGAGCAACACTTGCTACACCACAAAACTTAGAGGGCTGATAACTCACTCCACACAGGCCTACTGCTAACCCGCAGCTACAGTTGACTGCATCTGACCATACTCTGGTCTTTTCTAAGAGCTTCTTCTGTAAAACTCTCCAGTTTCTGAGACTTGACAAAGGTTCTTTGCTTGACCCAACATTAATTGGTATCCTGAGCCTTCTCCTAGACCCATCTGTGCATTTCCTTCAAAAATCTAGTTTTAGGAGCTCCTGTTGTGGCCATGAAGCCAACTAGTATCCATGAGGATGCAGGTTCGATCCCTGGCCCCGCTCAAGTGGGTTAAGGATTCGGTATTGCTATAAGCCATGGTTTAGGAGGAAGACATAGCTTGGATCCCACATTGCTGTGGCTGTGGCTGTGGTGTAGGCCAGCAGCTGTAGCTCCAATTCAGCTCCTGGCCTGGGAACTTCTATATGCTGCAAGTACGGCCTTAAGAAGCAAAAAATAAATAAATAAATAAATAAAATAAAACAAAATCTAGTTTTAGCAAGAACCCTACTAAGTCAATTTTATCAGAACCCCCACCTGCGATATCTGATCATCTTTAATATCTGATCAGGTTCCTCAGCCTACGCCTCCTAAGGGAGGTAGGATCGCCCTGGCCTGTTTTCAGCAAGAGTCTTAATAGGTCAGTTTAGCCAGAACCCCTCTTATCCATGACGTTTCCTCTTAGCAATTTTCCACCCACTGACTCCTAGGTCTGCTCATCAGCTATAAATTCCCCTTTGCCCTGCTGCATTCAGAGTTGAGCCCAATCTCTTTCCCCAACTATAAAATCCTGTTTCAGTGGTCCCTACACTGTCACAATGGTCCTGAATAAAGCATGCCTTTAACAAGTGTCATTGACTATCTGGGGGAGATAAAGTTGGGTAATTTCAGTTATGATGGATTTCCTAGGGAAATTACCTTCAGTTTGAAAGGATCTTTCACCTGTCCAGAAAAAAAAAAAAATCCCTTTAGGAACTTTTCTGCTCCACTCCCAAAAAATATATTCATGGATACGTAAGGTCTGGAACAATTTATAAGCATAAGATATACAGGCCTCTGAAAACCCCAGCCCTCAAGGTTGAATAGCTTTCTTTACTATGGATACCCAGAATTCCTATTTATTGGCCACTTCATAGAAAACCACAGTCAAGGGAGGACTAATTCAAGGGCTGTAAAGACTCTTTGATCCAGGGACCGCTTTTTCAAGGCATTCACCACTGATGGTCCAAGTCCATCCCCCTCATCCTCAGAAAAGCTTCCAAGTGCCTAGGGGATATTCACTACTTCAGTGAGACACCAATGAGGTGATGTCTGGTCTGTATTCAATAGGATAATTATTAATTCAATATCAAATTATTAATTTATGCCAGAAACTAAAGTACGTATGCTGTCATCTTTACCACATAAATAATAGAGGAGGCCAGACCTCGGACCACACTTTGAGAATCTCTAATATAATTGATTCCTTCTCCCAACTGGCCCCATCCAGGCAGAACCACATGGCGAGTTCTCCATCTGAGCAGCACTGATCTAAAGAGGAAACCACTATTTCGTGAATGAACAACCTCACTCTAAGACGACATTTTTAACATTGAAGGTAAAAGCAAATGCTGAGTAGTGGATATGTTACAAACAAAAATCCTTTTCTGACTTTAAGATGAAAGAGGTTTTTTTTTAATTTCATAAGTATATTTACTAGATTTATTGAGTTCTTATTATTTGCCACAAACTATTCTAAAATGCTTTAGCTATTTTATTCCATTTACTCCTCAAAATAATCCTAGGAGGTATATACAATTCCTGCCTCCACTTAGCAGGTGAATAAAATGATACATTTGTTTAAGACTGTGTTAATAATGTCTCGTATTTGTATCAGGTACAACAGATTATAAAAATATTTGTATTTGATTTATCTCATGTCATCTTTATAACGTAGGAGATAGGTAGAGCACGCATATTTTCTCTTTTAGAGGCAAGAAGACCAATGCTAAGAAAAGTTGTGTTACTTGGTCAACATCTCTCAGGAAATGTTGAGATCAGGACTCAAACCAAGGTATCCTAACTCCCAATTTCACTACTCTATTACGTCACACTACTATCTTTCCTAAAGTACTCTGAGAATGCCCTTTTATTCCAGTAGAGTGGACTGACCCCAAAATTTAAATTTGAAAACATCTTCATACCCTTCAGTAGAGCCAACCCAAAAGTAACATGGAAAGAAATGATAGATGATACAAAAATACTATCTGAATAGTCATACTAAAACACTCCTTCCTTTGGCAGGGAGAATAGAATATTCTATTGGTATTCACCTTTGAGACCATATAAATTGCACTAGAAGCCTCGCAAACATTGAGCAAGTAGTAAACTCGGCAATAAATTTCAAGGCTCAGAGATATGAAATACTAGAGAGCATGCCTTTCCTCCTACAGGAAATCCTTTCCAACCTCCTCATCCCATAATGGTCCTTCCTCCTTGTGAACGTGTATTTTTCTTAAAGACTATATTATGCAAACTAGTGAATGATGATATCTGGGATTTACTATGGCCTGCATATTACAAATGTAGGTCTAGTCATTTGACTTCTTAGAAAGCAGAGACCATGTCTTCCTTTGACTTTTGTATCCACCAGAAGATGAGCGCCATTCTGGGTCCAGATGAGATTATCATAATTGGAAAGATATTTCTAACAGTGCTAGCCATTCCACTAAAATACTAATATTGTATGATAAACTGACCATTGATGAACTTACCACAAGTACTGAGTTTCATTCTACAGTGTTATATTTCAACATATATAATTTGACCCATGGCAAATATTAAATAGCCAGAGCCACATAAGAAAGAGGTATGTTTAAGACAGTTTCCCTACACTTGGGTAGATAATATTACTACTAAATTTTGAAGTCCCAGAAAAGGGAGATAAAGATGGCTTATTGAATATTCGGTATTTATACACGGTGCATGTAAATCAATCATAATAAAGATTCATTACAGACATTTCCACCTAATACTTTTAATGAAGACAAGCCTCCAGATATGTATAACTGTTTGAAATAAAAATGGAACTGATTTCACAACTCAGTAACCTAATGAACTGTACATGTATTTTCCTTTACTTGGATGATGAGCAGAAACTGATAGGAGAGGTCATTCTGGGCAAAGATACTACTGATTATTGGAAGATCTTTTACTACTGTCTTTACCATACAGATCTCAGTTGTTTTACACCTCAAAAAATAGTTACACCTTAAAAAGTAGTTGACAGCATCAAAAGGTTGATGGTCAGAGACGGCCAGCAGAAAACCCTGCTCATTGCCATTTATCACTCCAGGAACCAAGGATAAGAACAAATAATAACTCCCTGTTCTTTATGTTCTTAAAAACACCTCCCCATTGTCTCCCTCAGCTTGATAAACAAGTCCATGTTCACGGACACAAAAACCCACCTACTTTGGCAAAACATCCTGAGCAATCAGAAGTCAGCTTGCTACAAGCTGACTTGTAGTGTCTATCGTGTGCACATCTGCCAAGACTTGGAGAATTCTATTACTACATAATAGACACAGCCACACATTAAAACTACTGTTTCCAATCACATTCAATAATAGCACAAGGAATCATACACAAGCTGGTCATGACGTAGTATTTGATCTAACTAGTCTCTCTGATTCAATGTATCCATAAGGTTGGGTGCATTTATGACTACGGTCTAGAAATGCAATTGGAAGGAAACACAGCCTTCTTCCCGAAGCCAGCACAAATCCAGAGACAATGAAGGCTGCCCTGGTTTAAAAGACTGGCAGAATATTTGGGTGATTAGAGGATAGAGTACGGTTCCAACACAGCCTAAACTTAAAATGCTTGATCAACAGAGAGAAAAATCCTAACTTTAGACTCTAGTCCTGACTCTGCACAAACTAGTTAATAAACTTAAGCAAGTGGCTGAAACTCTCTGGGTCCTTATTGCCTCACCATTCAAAGGATGATGAGACTATCGAATCACCCACATTTGCTAACTTAAAAAGATATAACAGTTATACCTGTTGGCTGCCTTAGTTTGAGCTGCTATAACAAAAATACCATAGACCCACAGACCCCTAGTGGCTTGTAAATAACGTAAATTTATGTTTGCACATTTCTGGAGCCTAAGTCCCAGATCAAGGTGCTGGCAGATCTGAATCCTGGTGAAAGCTCATTTCCTGGCCTGTAAGTGGCTGTCTTTTCATTGTATCCTCACATGGCAGAGTGCAGAGACTGGAAAAGGAAAATTCTCTCGTGTCTCTTCTAGTAAGGACACAGATTCTGTTCATGAACATGCCACAGTCATGATCTAACCACCCTCCAAAAGTCCCACCTCCTAAGACAATCACATTGGAGGCTTAAGATTTCAACATATGAATTTTGAGAAGACATTAAAAGTCAGTCCATAACATTGTCCAAAGGCTTAAGAGTTTAACCACTGATTCCTTCAAATTTTTGAGGTGGAAGCTATTGAGTCCTGTAAGTTTTTATAGCTAGGTTACACCTTAAATCCAGGATATTCTGAGATAGCATTACCTAAAGCATGTGGTATAGACTGCAAGCTCCAAAGAGAATCCACAAAGAAAAGACTCTATGGCAAAATAAATTTTAAAAAGATGACATGCTACGACTTCACTTTCGGATATTCAGTACCTATATTAGTACATTAAAGACTCTAAGAAGTCCTAAAGTAAAGAACATTTTGCTTTGTTTAGCCCATATCCCTAGAGTCCTGCTGACTTCCAGTTGTCAAAATCTACACCTCTTTGTCTGAGGTTGAATTTTCTTTCTTTCTCTGTGTCTCTGTTGCCTTCTCTGTCTCTGTCTTTGTATCTGTCTCCGTCTCTCTCTCTCTCTCCCGCCTCACAAGGCTGTTCTGCCTACTTCCAGAGCAGGACTAAAGTACCAAGAAATTAACACACACCCCAAAGAGCAGCCCTCAACCAACGATGTCACTATCCCAACTCCCCTGCTGCTTGGTTAGGGTAACTCTAAGGTATGAATTTTTTAACATTGTCTCCCACAGCTTCCCCATGGGGTTAAGTTCTACTCATCCACAGCATGTGGTGGGTGGATAAGGTACCCTTTATTAGATGCCTTGCCTTCACTGTCTTAATTCCTCAATCCCCACTTCTCAACTAAACTATTTGCACACAAATCCTATTGAAGAGTCCACCTCTGGGCCCAGGGTTTCCCACAGCTGTTTGATGACAGATCAGTCTTAACACTTTTTCAATTCACCAAAACTCTTTTGGTGGTGAAAAAACGCCCAGCACAAACTGGGTAAAACAAAAAAAAAATAATCTATTTAAGTCCAGGGGTAGGTTGGCTTTAATCCTGGCAGGAGTTAGGATCTTGGACAATGTTACAGCTCTGTCTCCATTTCCCTTCCCTTTTTTTTTTTTTAAGGGCCACACCCTCAGCATATGGAAGTTCCCAAGCTAGGGATCAGACCTGAACTAGAGCCTCCACCTACATCACAGCCACAGTAACACTGGATCCGAGCTGAATCTGTGACCTACACCACAGCTCACGGCAACACCAGATCCTTAACCCACTGAGCAAGGCCTGGGATCGAACCCTCATCTTCATGGTTACTAGTTGGGGTCGTTACTGCTGAGCCATGACAGCAACTCCCATTCCTGAGGTCTACATTCTTTTGTGTTGGCTTCATTCAAGCAGGCTCTTCCCACAAGGCAGAAAGAGGACCATCAGCACTGACTCCCACATCTTCAGCAACTCCAAAAAGGAGTTTCCCAATAGCTCCGAAAAGGATCCAGGATGAATTTCACCGGACTGCCTTTGTTCACATGCTCATCCTGCGCTGATTCTCAAGACAGGTGAGATAGGATTGCTCAGTGAGCAGTCCCAGGCCATGCGCCCACTTCTGGACTCAGTCACACTCAAAGCACGGGGGCCAACAATGGGGAGAGGCGGTTCCTCAAAGGTAAATCAGGGTGCTGCGACCAGAAATAGCTTCAGGGCAGGCACACACAACAGGCATCCTCTCCAGTCTTGAACATTCTATAGAACTCACTCAGGGAAATTCTGTTATATGGCATTCGTAACTACTTCCTCCCCAACTCTTGAGAAAGTCTCTCAGAAAAGGCTCAAAGTACACTTTAAATTGAGTTGACAGAGGTCCCATCTTGGCTCAGCAGTAACGGACCCGACTAGTATTCATGAGGATGTGGGTTTGATCCCTGGCCTCAGTGGGTTAAGGATGCAGTGCTGCCATGAGCTGTGGTATAGGTCACAGACGTGGCTCAGATCCCATGTTGTTGTGGCTATAATGTAGGCTGGCAGCTGCAGCTCCGATTTGACTCTTAGCCTGGGAACTTCCATATGCTGCAGGTGTGGCCCTAAAAATTAATTAATTTAAAAAAATAAAAAGAGTTGAGTCTCTCTGACAACTTCATGTTATCTCAATATACCCTTCACATATGACTATTTTGCTGATGTCATCAGATGGTCTACTTGGCTTCCTGGTTTGGTTTTTTTTAAAGAAGTGTTGAGATAGTTCCTGTCAAGGTGCAGGGGGTTAAGAATCTGACTGAAGTGGCTCAGGTCACTGCAGAGGCAGGGGTTCAGTCCCCAGCATGATTGGTTAAAGGATCCAGGGTGGCCACAGCTACAGCATAGGTCACAGCTGTGACTTGGATTCAATTCTTGGTTTGGGAACATCCATAGACTATGGGTACAGCCATAAAAATAATAATAATTAACAAATAAAAAATAAAGAAGTGATAGAAAGTTGACAGATATAATGGAAAATAAAAAAAATAAAGAAGTGCTGATTATCAGCTTTGGCATATCTTGTCCAATGAAAAAGATATTCCATCAATTTCTTTCCAACAGCCTAGATACTCATGATTAATTTTTTTACTGTTCCCATCAAGGAAGGTGATCAAACGGCCATAAGCAAATGGGAGAACGTGTTTGCAACAATGAAAAAGCAAAAGAATAATGTAGATTAGAAATGCATTCTATAAACCTCCCATCCACTTATGGAAACATTGTTTTTAACTTTCATCTCTTTCCCACAGGAAAAAAACCTAAAATAAACAAAATAAATAAATAGAAAAAAACACAGAAAGATTTAACTGCACACTTGTGGTTTTATTGGTTTTCCTAGAATTTACTACAATGCCAGAAATTAATTCCTAAATAATGGCAAGCATGGGATTGCAACCAACATCACGTGAAGAAAAGGAAAACACCTCAAGAATGTTCTAACTGGCAAGAAAACACTCATCTGGGGCTAGAATAGCCAAAAGAGAAGGGCAAGTTTCACATACTAGACTTGGAAACTGATAATTTCAAAGTCTAAAACAATATAATATTGCCTTCCCAGTTTCTAGTTCTTTTCTTTGTTCCTAGGTGCACTCTCCTAAAGGAATCTCACCAAAGCAAGAACATTCCTCTGTGTTATTTAAGGACCTGTGATGCCTTTTCTGCCACTTTGCTCTGACCATTCTCTACCTTTTGAAAGAAGGGTCCTGTGTCATTCCTATGTTATGGCTCCCCTGACAAATATAACTACTCATGTTTATCATTTAAAAAAAAAGATGCAGTATATTAAAATCATATGATTTCCAAGTTCCTTGGCCTACCAATGGTAAGCAGTGTTTCAAACAGAAAACAAGGGGAGTTTCCATGTGGCTCAGTGGGTTAAGAACCTGACTGGTATCCATGAAGATGCTGGTTCGATCCCTGGGCTTTCTCAGTGGATTACAGATCTAGCATTGTCACAAGCTGCAGTGTAGGTCACCTATGCAGCTCAGATCTGGCGTTGCTGTGGCTGTAGCATAGGCCAGCACCTGCAGCTCCAATTCAACCCCTAACCCGGGAACTTCCATATGCTGCAAGTGTGGCCCTAAAAAATAAATAGAATAGAATAGAATAGAATAGAATAGAATAGAATAGAATAGAATAGAATAGAATAGCATAGCATATTAACAAGGTTCCCCTTTGGCTTTCCAGATGTAGTGAGCACTCGCCTCATGCATGTGCAAACTTGGGGAGGGGCATAGATTATTTATACCCCTCTTGCTGAAGTGCACTCCGTGTGGGCACAGCTCCATTTCTGAGACTCTCTCTACTCCAGGTACCCTAGGACAGCCTCGACTCCAGGTCTATGTAGCCCAAGCAAGGAGGAACGCAGCTACAAAAATACTCAACATGAGGGGGTCAGTAAATAAATGGTGAAACATGAATTGCATTTAGCTATTTAAAAAAACACACTCCCAAAGAATATTAATGATGTGGGAAAATGACAATAATAAAACTTTCTTTTAAAGAATGAGCAGAAATGCACTCAAACATTAACAGAAACATTCTATCTCTGGACAATAAGATTATTATTAGTTTTTTTTTCCTCTTCTTCATGTTTTTCTGTTTTTCCCATGTTTTCTACAATGACTATCTGTTACATCATAATCAGAAAAAAAAAAAGGCTAAATACTGAAAAGTACAAAAAAGCCTCTGAGAAAAAATCTATAAAATGCTGGACCAGAGCTGGTGGGACCAAGCAGGTCATTTCTATACAAACAGAGCCTGAGATTCCCCTCCCTGCTATTAAATGCTGGTCATCATCACCTCATTATATACACTTACATCCCCACAACACTAGACCCTCTTAATTGTCAGGGCCACATCTCAACTTCCCTGTCATCCCCAAAACGCTTAGTGCAGTGCTTTGCATAAAAGAGGTATTAAAAAAATGTGGTGTGAATTGCCTTATGTAAGCATGATGGTTACAGGATCGGTGTGATTAGGCAAAAGTCATCAGAGGACAGGAAGAACTAAGGGTCCAGGTGCTCGAGACTCTTGAAACTTCAAGTAAATATCTGAAATCAGAAAGGCTGATGACAGAGTCAAAGGTCCAGGAAGTCAGGCAGAACTTATGGGTTTGGGAGGTTAAAATAAGCATCAAGGAAGTCAGCTGAGTCAACAGCTTTGAAAGCCAAGACAGCAAAGCATTGCTGAGTCTGCTTTCAACTTTCTTTTAAGCAGGGTGGTCCTAGGAACAAGTGTGCTGGTGGTTACCCAGAGCTGCCCCCTGCATACACCAGGTCCAGATGGTTTGACTAAAAACAGTCTGGCCACAGAAATTTAGTCAACTGAACAAGCCAGGGCAACAATAGAGGATTCATCGAAACAACCTAATCCCACAATAGAATGTTTCTTTTAAAAGTCATTGATTGGTTTTTTTTTCAAAATTTCAAAAACAATGCCTTCTCATTACAGAAACATCTTGGATGACTAATAAGCATATCAAATTTAACATGTCCAAAACTGAGCTCCTGGTCATGCCTCACAAACTCCATCGTCCTGCATACCTCCCCGTCTCCATTCATGTGTGTGCGCATGCGCGCAAACACACACACACACACACACACACACACACACACACACACACACACACAAACACACACGCGCGCGCGCGGCATGCTGCCCTGGCAGGCCTTTTGCACTTGCGGTTCCTTCTTCTAGCATGCATTTTCCCCAGACATCCACCCAGCTCACACTCTCATCTCCTTTAGGTCTTTACTCAAAAGTCACCTTCTCCCATTATCATGCTCCATCACAAGTGACCAGACATAGTTCCCAGTGCTATACAGCAGGATCGATTCCAAAGGCAATAGTTTGCATCTATTAACCCCAAATTCCCAGTTCCTCCCAGTCCCTCCCCCTCCCTCTTGGCAGCCACAGGTCTGTTCTCCATGTCCATTATTTTCTTTTCTGTGGAAAGGTTCCTTTGTGCCATATATCTGAAAACTGACAGGACACTGTAAATCAGCTATAATGGAAAAAAAATCATTGTTAAAAAAAACCCGCTAACCTGGAGTTCCCGTTGTGGCTCAGTGGTTAACGAATCCGACTAAGAACCATGAGGTTGCGGGTTTGATCCCTGGCCTTGCTCAGTGGGTTAAGGATCCGGCGTTGCCGTGAGCTGTGGTGTAGGTTGCAGAGCGGCTTGGATCCCGCGTTGCTGTGGCTGTGGCGAAGGCCGGCAGCTACAGCTCCTGTTAAACCCCTAGCCTGGGAACCTCCATATGCTGCGGGTGCGGCTCTACATAAAAAAAGACAAAAAAAAAAAAACGCTAACCAAAAAATAGTTACCTTCAGGGTGAGACCCCTGCCCAATACCTTATCCCCCTTCCCTGCTTCATTTTTCTCTGCAGTACTTTTTACCATCTAACCTATGATATGTTTTACTTAATTCTTTTGGCTACTCTTTCTCCCCATTGGGATGTACTTTCTGGGAGACAAACTTTTCTTGTCTTTTTTCTTCTTTGTATTATCCCCATCATAGAGAATATGGCTGACATTTAGTAGGGCCTTAATAAAATTTTATTGAATAGATTAATAAGATACAAATAAACAAAATAATTTCACCCAAACACTATTCAGATCCTGATGTATAGTTGTCCAAATACTTTTCTATAAACTACTGTTATTCTATAAATATAGGATTACCATTTATGCAGTTTGAACTTGTATATTTATTTTATCACATTAAGAATTGTGTTTTATTTGTTTTTTGGCCATACCCGAAGCATATGGAAGTTCCCAGGCCAGGAATCAAATCCAAGCCACAGCTGTGACCTCTATGATAGCTGTTGCAAGGCTGGATCCTTAACCCATTGTGCTGTGCCAGAGATCAAACCCACACCGCCACAGAGACAACACCAGATCTTAACCCAGTGCGCCACAGGGGTATATCCAAGAATTGTTCTAGATGTTTCAACTAAATTCCAAATATCCCAACTTTCCTCTTCAACACACATTAAAGAGTAAGAATGATGGGCTTGAAATGAATTTGAAATGTAACAGTAAATATATAGGAGAAAAAGTTTAAAGTTAAATTTTAAACAAGCAAAATATTTAAAGATGAATAAAGAGTACAAAGCAGCCTCAATCATGGACCAAAACTATCAAAGAATAGCATTTGAAGAACATTTGTTTTATCTTTTTCTCTTGTGCCAAATAGTTATGTCAATCAACTTATATTTACAAAACTATTTTCAGTCTAATAACCTGGAGCTGGTGCTGGCAGAAGTCAACAGAGATACAGAGAGAGTCAAAAGCTCTCAGGAGCATCCTGATTCTGGCAGAAGCAGGAGCAGAGGGTTTAAAATCATGAGAAGATCATCATAAATGTTCTCCTTGGAAGACTCCAGGTCCTCAGACCACAGTAATTACCCAACACTTCTATTTCACCAACCAACACATTAAGACAGAAATACCCCTCGCCTCTCTACTCCTTGAAGGTGGACAAATGAAAACAAGCCAGACCTCTCTGAGATCTTTGAAAAACAATCTTAGCACTGCTCAGTAAGCTTTTCCAGAGTAAAACCCAGTAGGGTCGATTTTTGGAGTCCAGTGACCCTCATTTCTTTTTCCTTATACTACATGGAAATTCACAATGGGGCACTGAAAGGATCACAGGTTTTGTCCCTCCATCCATCACCACTGCAGAGCACTCTGGTTCCTTGGATCCTGTATCCATCTGAAAACCATTCAGTTGGTAGAAATTTTGATACCATAGGCTGACCTCTCACTATCTGAATAAAGTGGATCATGTGGCTTTTTTTTTTCTTTCCTAAGAAAATGGAAATCAGACTCTCTATTTTGTATGATCAATTCAACTACTGAGTTGAGGTGTCACCAGCAACATTCTGGGGCTTTAACCACCTCCAAGAGGGGATTTCTGGGAGGGCACATTGAGTTGGCACCTACAGAGGATGCAGTCCTCACATAGAGGGAGGAGAAAGACCAGTCATCCTCCAGCACTTCAACTTGGGGCCCATCTCGAGGAGAGATCAAAGGATGAAGAAAACAGCATTCTGAACCTACTGTGTGACATGCCCTATGCTGGTGCTTTCATATTTGTTATCTTAGTTAATCCTTACAACCACCACATTAATAATAACTGTGTGTGATGTAGGTGTTCTTATACCAGTTTTATAGCTGAAGAAAATGTGGCTCAAAGAAATCAAATAATTTTTAAGGAGCAATGTTAAAATTTGAAATCTTCCCGAAACATCTAAATCCTAGTTCATTGCCTTAGTCTAGTCCCTCCACCATGCTATATTTTTGGTCTTCAATCGTAAATGGAATAGTGATGTCTAAAGCTTTGAGAGCTGGGAGGGAGGTGTGATTGCTAAAGTTTCCTTTTGGGATGATGAAAATGTCCTAAAATTCACTGTGGTGATGCTTGCCCAACTGTGTGAACATACTAAAATCCACTGAATTATATACGTCAAATGGGTGAGCTGCATGGTATGTAAGTTATATTATCATAAAGCTCCTACTAAGTAAGAATATTGAATGAATGGCTCTCAGTTTCCAATAATCAACATACCCTGAAGTTCAAAGGCTGTGCTTTATATATCCTTTGTAATTTTATATGGTAGACAATAAATAAATGGCTCTTGATGGTGATGATGAAACAGAGCCACATTTTCCTACTGCAGGAGGTGGGGAAATGCCCCATTAAAGGCAGCAAAATGGAGGTCAAAACCATAATCCCAAGTGAAAATAAGACAACAAAATTTTCTCTGGCATAGTCCTTCTCCCAATCAACAATCTACATACTTCCCTAGAAGCCTTCAAAACTCAGAGACTGATTTCCAGAAATTTCCAACATAATACATTTTCCTGGCGGGGCGCGAGGAGGAAGTGGGATGGACAGGAAGTTGGGTTGGTAGATGCAAACCATGACACTTAGAATGGATAAGCAGTGGGATTCTCCTGCACAGCACAGGGAGCTATGTCTAATTTCTTGGGGCAGAACATGATGGAAAATAGTATGAGAAAAACAGTGTATATACATGTACGACTAGATCACTATGCTGTACAGCAGAAAGTGACACAACACTGTACATCAACTACACTCTAATAAAGAAAAATAATACCAAAAAAATCTATTCCCACTCTCTTCATTTATTCCTATTCCATGACCACCACCATGATCTTGTGGTTACACAATTTCAGAGTCTAAACTAGAAATTAACCGAAGAAGCTATGGTATTCTCCTGATTCTAAGATACCATTCATTGTTAACATGAATCAACAATTTAATAACTTACCCAAAGATAAAAAATGGACTATCACATCAAGCACATACATTTCACACTAATTGAGCGTTTCAGAAATGTTCAAATGCGGGAGAAAATGCATCTTAGAATCAAAGAAAGGAACTAATTCCCATGAAGGTGGTAATCCAGGTAAAGTATGGTTTCTCCATAGTTGCAGAAAATCAGAATGCTTTTATTAGAATCAGAGAAGCAATGGGTCTTTAATAATGAAAAGGTAGGCCCGAGATGACAGAAAACAAAAGACGGGTATTTACTGTTAGGGTGAGGGAGGCAGCTCTCCAGAACCTCTCACATGCTCAAAGGTCATTCCCCACCAATTCATTTTGGCTGGGATGAACCTTCATCTTTATTTTGCAAGGGTAACAGAGGAAATGAAAAGGTGTGTGGCTCTGGGCGTGCATGCTGAAATCTGTGTGCTCTCAAAGGCCTGGAGAGCTATGCATGATTGTTGGGACTTCTTGGCTACAGCAGTCTGCTGCAGAACTTTCAACAAAGGGTTGGGAATTGGACCACCCAAGCTCTAAAGCCTAGTTTCTCATTATTCACCCACGCCCCCTCGCCGCCACCCCCAAAAAAGGAATTTAAGAAAGGAAACAAAATCCTGCCTATAAATGAATGCTTTGACTCTAGAGTATTGGTCAGTCCATTGCATAGATGACTTAGATTGGAAACGGTAAGGAAATCCTAGTATCTCTGCCCCTGGCTTAATAGTGGGAAGGATTTGCCCAGTCTAGCACCATTTGATGCCTTTCTGACTAAAAAAATAAGATCTAGGACCGTCCCCACCTTCCTCTCAGCAAAAGAGATTAAAGAGGGCAGAATATAAATCCCCATCGTGCTATTCTTGCCAACAATCTGATTGCTTGAATTCTGGACTATCTATATTTCCTGCTTACTTTATCCCTTACCAGATTTGAACCTGCCCAAACCGCAGGTAGTGCTTGATGGGGAACCCAGGACAATGCCAAAACCATCCATATATCCACATGATAAATGCTTCTTCCTGATGAAAATGCAAAATTCCAATCAAATGGTGATGGTATGAGAGAAGATTTTCAATAGTGCATCCCATGAAGGCAGAAACTACTGTATTTGCTGGCACAGGAGTTGCAGAGATATTCTGTATAGAGTTGGAAATTTCTTAATTATCCACGTAGAAGTTAAAAGTAACTCTAAATTATAATTACAGAGGATAATATTGTTTTATTTTATAAAAGTAGCATATTATGTGTTCAGTAGGGACTCAGTAGGAAAGTACATATTCTGAATTTGCAGTGATATGCTGTTAATTTTGAGAAAATTATAATTCAAATGGCTAGAAAATTTACATTGACCTCACTGAATATGGGCATTTGGCAGGGTTATGGTAAAGAAGTTCTCATATTCATATTTTTGAGACCGGTAGCTGACCAAACAATTTTTTTAAGTTAGTTAACAATAAATAATTTCAAATAATAGTATTTCAATAGTAACAATTTTAGTTTAACTTTAAACACATAAATGTTCATTTGTTCATTCATACATTCTCATACATTGAGAACAGGCCTATTGGTTGAAATTGGTCATTTTCTTTTTTGCATAAACTAAATTCATAATGCAATGTCTACAATTTCCAGCTTAGGTTTCTGTAAAAAGTGCTAAGATCTTTTTTCTTCTTTCCCTTTTTTTTCTTTTTCTTTTTAGGGCCACACCCATGGCACATGGAAGTTCCCAGGCTAGGGGTCAAATCTGAGCTTTAGCTGCCAGACTACACCGTGGCCATAGCAACACCAGATCTGAGCCGCATCTGTGACCTACACCACAGCTCATGGAAATGCCAGATCCTTAACCCACAGAATGGGGCCAGGGATCAAAATCGCATCCTCATGGACACTAGCCAGGTCATTACCTCTGAGCCACAGTGGGATTTCAAGAGTGGTGAGATCTTAAAGACACTTATGAAGAATCTCTGGTTATTAAAACATTGCTAAACCAAACTTTTGCAGTTATTACTTACACTCCAAACTCAACAGCAATACACATATTTTTAATGCTCACCTTAAGAAGTATTCAACCTTATCCTCATATATACACTAGCTTTATTTTTACACACGTCTCATGGATTTCTAACAAACATGGATAATTTCTCTGCATTCCATGAAACATAGAAAAGGGGGAGTTATATGGCAATTAAAGCTCAATAAAACTGAAGAAAAACAGACAGACAATCAGATAAGCTCATAAACAGTACCTTTGCAGTCCTTCCTTAGAATGGGAAGAAACAATTAAACTGAAAAGTATGGTTTCCAAAGAAATTAACACGAAGGCAAGTGTGGACTTAATTGTTAAAATATACATAACAGTGTAAAGTAAAAGAATGTATAATAAATTTAGCAGGTGGAACAAAAACAGAGCAGAGTGTTCAGAAAAATAAGACCCCATTCAGGTGCGTGCTCCACCCCTTTCTAACGATGTGACCTTGAATAGCTCAGTACAGCTTTCTGAAACTTGGGTTCTCCCTCAGTTAAGGAGGTAAATCTAAGATCTGCAACTTTCAGATTATAATCCCAAGAGTTTCGTACCTACTCCCTGCTGACAAATGCTGTGTCCTAACAGAATAAATGGGAAATTCCCATTGTGGTTCAGCAGTAATGAAGTGGATTAGTATCCATGAGGATGTGGGTTCAATCCCGGGCCTTGCTCAGTGGGTTAAGGCTCTAGCATTGCCATGAGCTATGGTGTAGGTCTCAGAAACAGCTCGGATCTGGTGTTGCTGTGGTTGTGGCATAGGCCAGCAGCTGCAGCTCCAATTAGACCCCTAGCCTGGGAACTTCCATACACCACAGGTGCAGCCTTAAAAAGACAGAAAAAAATAATAATAATAAATGGGAGGCACACATGCACCCACATTCACATATACACCCACTCAAGGCTATCTGCTTCACATATCAGACTTTCAGTAAGATCTTCGTTCTCTTAAAAAATTGGAAACCGCTGGCAATCAGTCAAGCTTTAAATTTCTGATTCGTCTTCCATACCACCATTTGTGCAGAGGACACCAAAAAAGAAGTCATCCACGGTGTCTACGGTGAATATTGCAACGCTGAATACTCAGCTACCAAGAGCCGCTGAAATTAAGCATCGCTCTAACACAAGATCCCGCACAACTCTCCACATGCTTAAGATTTCAAACTTGTAGCCTAATTAGCAGAGAAAATAAAAAATAATAAAACCTAGCTGCCTAACTTTGGCACTGCCTTCAAATTGTATTCCCATTTGCAGATTTTACCACTGGACTTTTTTCTGATGTATTTGACGTTTTATTTTCCTGTTAAGGCTAAGCTCAAGAAAAGAGATAGAAGGAAGGAAGGAAGGAAGGAAGGAAGGGGAGAGGGAGGGAGGAAAGGCAGAAGGAGGGAGGGAGGGAGGAAAGGGGAGAGAGAGAGAGAGAGAGAGAGAGAAAGCAAGGAAGGAAGGAAGGAAGGGGAAAGAGAGAAAGGAAGAAAAGAAAAGAAAGGGAAAGAGAGAAAGGAAGAAAAAAAAGAAAACCAAACAAGCTGCCAAGTAGGAGGACAGAGGAGAACAGCTTGATAAAGATCACCAGAAGAGTGCTATCTCTAGAAAGTCCAGGAGCCTTGTAATAAATAACTATGTATAAATCTAAAGAAGTTTGAAATATATAACTAATTTTTAAATCTGAGCAAATACATATATATCCAGCAGTTGAATACAGTAGCTAGCTTCATACCCTGAACACTATAAAAATGTCCTATTATTGGTGCTCACAATTCAATAGATTGAATATATTATATTCCTTAGAGACAGAAAGGAGCTACAATGCAAGGTTTAAGTTCCTGAAGTTCAGATCGGTTTAGGGTATTAAAAAAAAAATTTCCCATAGGAAAAATTAATTTTTCTTAAGCAAATCATAAACAAGGAATGAGAATTTCTTCAGTTAATCCCATGTTTTGGACAATTAATCCCAGGTTTTGGAAATTCTGTCTCATAAGTGACTTTTGGCTTAAAGCAGCATTCTTCCCAGGAGGCTACATCCAGGTCTGTTAGAAGTGTATAAGCAGGAAAATATGTAGGACATTTGCATATTCATTGCAAAAAGTTTATAGAAACTGACCGTGTCTGTACAGCAGATTCTCAGGCACTTTTAAGTTGACATTTTATTCCCGCTACCTTCAAGTTAGTCAGTTTGAAAGTTCACTCATCTATATTCCTTCTCCTTCCGCTAATATTACTGTCTTGGGCTCCCAGAGGGTAGGCACATTGCTTAATTCATAGAATCAGAGGTAAGATTATGAGATGGGAGAGTTGAAAGGGTTTTGCTCTCTACCTCTCTGACATACAGAATTAAAGACATAAAGGCAAGGTAATCTGAAAATTTCCTATGATCCCTCAAAGCTGATAAACCACAGTTTGGAAAACAAGTGGGTAAATGCACAGAAAACCCCCTAAGAGTGAGTTAGAGTATGGGCTTTGGGGTCAAAAAGCAATGGCTCCTTGTCTCAGCTCCACTTCTCACTAATAGAAATTTGGCAAGTTATTGAACCCTTTGGACACTTTTTTTTCCCACCTGCAAAATGGGAATTATGTTAAAGACTGTTTAATAGAGTTGTGCAAATTAAAGGAGAGGTCTGTAAAGTGTTTACTGTAATGCCTAGACTTAATTCAATTGTTTTAGAATCATTAACCTGATTTTGTTTTTTGTTTAATTTTTTTTCCATTACAGCTGGTTTACAGTGTTCTGTCAATTTTCTGCTGTACAGGAAAGTGACCCATCACTCATACATGTACACATTCTTTTTTCTCACATTATCATGCTCCATCATAAGCGACTAGATTAGTTCCCAGTGCTATACAGGAGGATCTCACTGATTATCGATTCCAAAGGCAACGGTTTGCATCTATTAACCCCAAATTTCCAGTCCATCCCACTCCCTCCTCCTCCCCCTTGGCAACCACAAATCTGTTCTCCATGTCCATGATTTTCTTTTCTGTGGAAAGATTTATTTGTGCCATATATTATATTCCAGATATGTGATGTCATATGGTACTTGTCTTTCTCTTTCTGACTTACTTCACTTAGTATGAGAGTTTCTAGTTCCATCCATATTATTGTTTAATAGCATCAAAGGGGTCGTTACAGATAGAAAATTCCTCTCAACTTAGTAAACTTCCATAGCCAGACTGTTCATGTTCCACTTCAGCACAAGAACTAAGATCATCTAGAGAGCAGAACTGATAAACCCTCTAACAAAATTTTCTTTGCAGACTAAGGTTATAGGTTATTAATCCAGCTATCAGTCACTGCACACCCTCCCCATCATCCCTCACCAGGACGATGAGGTCACTGTGCCTTCTGTACCACCTCATAGCCCCCCACTACTTTTCATGGTCATTACCCTTGTCCATACCCACTTTCAAAAAAGAACCACATGGGTCTAAGCCACTTTAGGAACAAGGGTACAATTAGGCATTAATTCCCCCTGTCAGCTCTTCCATGTAAAGACAGAGGATAAAAAAACTAAACTCAGCAGCCAGGAGGAGAGGGTGTTAGATCTAGTCCTTGGCTGATTTTAATTTGAGGCATTTCAGTATGGTTATTTCTCAGAGTCACTGAGGGCAAATGGCGCAATTCTATTTTGCCTAGATGAATTTCCCATGACAAACGATATTGGCTCATCATTTGTGGCCGTGACTGAGTGCCAATATTTTTCTTCCTCCAAAGCTTGGGTAGGACAATATGGAGCTCTTATGTTCCTTGAGACATTTGTTTCCAATTTTGCAAACACTGTGAATGTGGTTATTTTTGTAGCTCTGTTAGGAAAGTGCAGGGCATTTGGTTTTTCTAGTTGGAGTTAATTATAAATCATTAAAGTCCCAGTGCCCACAACAAAGGCCTTGGACCTTGAAGCTCCATCCCTGATGATTGCAATGGTCCTACCCACAGCCCCCACCTCTTGCTTAATCTCTTCATTTCTCATTATGGAGCAGGAGGGAGGAGGGGGCGTTATTTTAAGATGTTTGTATTGGCTTCCAAATGTGAAGCTTTGGTTCCAAGGTCTTCCTTTTTCCCAGAGCAAGATAAACTTCTTTGGGTTGTAAATCGTGGGATTTTTGCATCACTTGACAGAGTCCATGTTTAAAAGTCATTCCAATCGCCTCTCTGATGACTTAGGAAGCAGAGAGAGCTGCCCATGCATCATGAAAAGGACCCTTTCAGTAGCACTGGGCCTTTGCCCAGATCTGTTACTTTAGGACGATAAATTATTTCTATTTTCATCCCCTCCACCTCCATCCCCCAATTACAGAAAAAGCATTGTGAACTAACTGGTAACTTCAGGACAAGCCATTGGCAAAACTGGGAGGCCCAGGATGGGGGGGGGGGCACATCTTCCACCTTTGAACTGATCCTTCTTCCACAGCCAGGCATTCACGTCCTTGGACTTCCCTAAGGCCCTGCTATAATCATCCATACCATTCTCACTCTCCAGGGCAGAAGCAGTCGTCCCACATTTTCCCTGTTAAAATATTCTTGTTCCAGAAGAGACTTTTGGTTGCCAAGAAGGAAGCAGAGGGACTGGGAGTTTGGGGTTAGTAGATGCAAACTACTGCATTTGGAGTGGATAAGCAGTGAGATCCAGTTGTATAGCATAGGGAACTGTATCTAATCACTTGTGATGGAACATGATGAAGGATAATGTGAGAAAAAAATGTACATATGTGTATAACTGGGTCACTTTGATGTATAGCAAAAATTTACAGAACAATGAAAATCAACTCTAATATTTTTTAAAAAAAATTAAGTAATAAAATAAAATATCCCTGTCCCAAATGTCATTTTCCCATAGGGTTCTGTTTCTTGCTAGAAATCAAATGGGTAATTTTATTTTAAAACAAAGAAAGAACCCCTGCATTCATTCATCAATAAGTGCCAACAGGATAATGAAATGAAGAGAATTTGGTTTTTTCCCTTTTTTAACCTCAAAATCCTCTCTTCGTTTAAGGTCGTCTTTGTCTCAGTTAGAATAGGCAGCTGACACTACCTTGTTCACCTCTATCCTCAATGCCTAGAACAGTACTTGGCACTCAGTATGCCCAGAGAACGATCTGATGAATAAATGAAAGCCCCATCCCACTTTTCCCTCCTTCCCCTGCCCCCGGCAGACCCGGACCAGAGCTCGCCCACCATGGAATCAGTGAAACATATTCAGTGATCACCAAAAATACTGACCCTGAAGACCACTCAGTTCTCCCCCGCCACTACATGGATGAGGAAACTGAGGGCCAGAAGATGGAAGTTCCCAGTCCGAAGCCACACAGCCTGTAAGGCCACTGTCTGCAGATGTTCAGCAGCAGGCTGATGTACCAAAAGCATTTGCTGCAGAGAACAAACAGGCGATCAAAAACCACCACTGCTCCAAAAAATAAGTGACTTACTCTTTTTTTGTTTGTTTTGTTTTGTCTATTCAGGGCCACACCCATGGCATATGGAGGTTCCCAGGCTAGGGGTCAAATTGGAGCTGCAGCTGCTGGCCACAGCCACAGCGACATCAAATCCCAGCCACATCTATGACATACACCAGAGCTCATGGCAATGCCAGATCCTCAACCCGCTGAGCAAGGCCAAGGATCGAACCTGCGTCCTCACAGAGGCTAGTCAGATTCTTTGCCACCAAACCAGGATAGGAACTCTATGAGTGACTTACTCTTAAAAAAGCCCCATGCATGTGTTCCCATCGTGGTGCGGTAGAAACAAATCCAACTAGGAAACATAAGGTTGCAGGTTCGATCCCTGGCTTCACTCAGTGGGTTGGTGGTGATCCAGCATTGCTGTGAGCTGTGGTGTAGGTCACAGACGCAGCTCGGATCCTGCACTGCTGTGGCTGTGGCATAGGCCAGCAGCTATAGCTCCAATTCCACCCCTAGCTTGAGAATCTCCGTATGCTGCGGGTGCAGTCCCAAAAAAAAAAAAAAAAAAAAAAAAAGGGCCAGGCATAGTTGGAGGTGGGATTTTAGCAGCACCAAGAAACCACATGAAACCCAGCATGAGGTTGCCCTCTTTCTCAAAGAGTAACCTTGTTCCTAGAACTTTCCTCCCCCTGCTCATTCTTCAGGTCTCAGCCCAGGGGAAAAAAAAAAAAAATTGCACTGGGGAGGCTGCCTCTGACCTTCCTGACCTTCTCTCGTGCCCTTCCTTTTGGTGACATTCTTGTCCTTGCTCACCGACAGGTATCCTATGTCCCTCCTCCCCATAGACTCCACACTCTAAGTGCAGGAACATGTCTGTCTTACTCCCTTCCATGCTGGCAGCCCCTAGCACACAGCCTGAACATGAAAGGTATCCAGTGAGTATCTGCCACGTGTGTCATTGAAGCTTCTATTTAATGCAGCTTGATTGTGGGTCCTATTTGTTTAGCACGAATGGATTGAGTTAGGCCTCCTAGCCAATTTTTGCCCATTTTTACTCTGTCAAGTGAACTGCTCTGGATGGAAGGGACAGCTATGCCTCAAATAAGCTTAAGTCAGTAAAAACTCAGGTTGAGAGAATCTCAGCCAGTTTCATTAAAGGAAATTTGCGAAAACTTCTTCCTTCTAACCTGCTTGCTGTCACGACATATTTACAAGCACAGGGTTATGACTCTAAAGGAGTTAATCAGGTTTCCTCTTTTCTGCAGAAGATAAGCCTGCAGCTTCTGTACAGAGTAAGCTATATGATGCTATCACTGCCTGTTCTGGGAAGGACAAGCCTATTGCACTTAATGACTGGCCTTCTCTCTGGTTTTATTATCTTCGCACCGTTCACAGCAGATGGCAACAGCCACAGGGAGAGGACTGGCAGGTTAGTGGCCCCCGGACACAGTAAAGGGAGAAGGAACAGCAGAAATGGAGAGCATAGTCACTTTTAGGGGACCATCCTCCAATTTTTTACCAGTATGTTCATGGTCAAGACAAGTGACAGTAACTGTCCCATAATAACTTATAAAGAGTAAGGATTAAAGAAATGTGTCGTGGGAAGGCAGCAGACTCTGAACAACCAGAACTCAGAAGAGGCAAGAGACAAGGTACCTTTGGGTTTGGCCCTCTTAAACATACCTCCTCTTCTCCCTCTCTCTCCTTTTTTCTCCATATTCCTCTCTCTGACAGCGAGCTTGTGCGAGATTTCTGCTTGAACACAGTTATCGTGTGTTCCTTTTTTCATACATTAACATTTTAATGCTAGCTCCTACTGTTAACTGGCAACTGGCTCTTGGTTTATTAATTCCCTATCCCCAGAAGAGGAATCAGACCTGCCCTGCTTGTTTGAATTGGGACAAACTCCAATAACAAGTCATAGGTTATTGGCAAGCCCATAACAATGCTAACTTTGATGGACTCTGGTCCAACTGGTGTGCTAGGAATGAGAATGGAAGAAGCAAGTTCCAAGGCATAAAACATAGACATACCCCACTTGGGAGAGGGCAAAGGCAGAATTTCCTAATAGTGTAGATAGTACAAAAAAAAACACAAAATATGAACTGCCTTAATCCTCTAGCTACAGGTGCAGGTAAGTGGTGGCTAAGGATGGAGAAATTTAAATCTATATTTTATCACAGCCTCTGCCTCACTGTTCCTGTGAAGGCTGACCACTTCCATCCACCAGCATCTGTGACTCTTCCTGGAGCTTTTGCTGTCATAGACGCACGCTCAAGGCAAGCCACAGGTGCCTGGGAGTTGGTGGCACCAGAAGCAGTATTCAGTCAATAGCAAATGGGAGGTGGTAAATATCCCAGATTCTCTGGCCCTTTGGTGGGACAACCCCGAGGCACCCTTTCTCCCAGAGGTCCACAGAATGACTGAGCCACAGCTGCTCACAGAGATAAGCTACTCAATAACAACCGACTGCACTGGCTTCCTCCCTTTGTTGCCTCATTTCTTCACCCCCCTGCCTATGCCTCTGAGATGGACACAGCCTACTTCAGGGTGTGCTTCTTGAAAACCTAAGACAAGGATTTTCCAGATTTAAGAGTTTGAGCAGTTCGCTGTAGCACAGCAGGTTAAGGATCCAGTGTTGTCACTGCAGTGGCTCAGGTTGCTGCTGTGGCGCAGGTTCAGTCTCTGGCTTGGGAACTTCCAAATGCCATGGGTGGGGCCAAAAAGCGGAGTTTGAACCAGTGCTTTCTTCAGATCTATGTTCCCTCTGTGTCATGGTCTCCTTGTCCTATTCTAGGAAGAAAACATTTAATGGGGTGCAAGGCAATGACAAAATCCACAGATTTATCATTTCCTACAGTAAGGGGTGTTTGCTCTGTGAATGTCTTTACAAGAGTCAGTGGCTTGTTCCTAGATCTTCTGAACTTATGGGACAAGGTGTATCCAGTAGTAAAAATAATTTAAGCCAGCTAAAGAAATGCACCATGTGGTCAGTTTCAGAAATCTGTCAGTCAGCAAAGCTCAGTCAATAACCAAAAGGTACTTTTAAAACACATGTTCTTCAAATAAAAAGGTACACTACGTCCATGCTTAAGAACTCAGCATCAGCAAGATAAAGATATTGATTCTGCCAAGTTCATATATAAATTTAATGCAATCCAAATAAAAATTATCAGCAGTATATTTGAACTATTTCCATACAGAAAAATAAACAAGTAAAACTAGCCAGAAAAATCCTATATAAAAACTAATAAGGGAAAATTAGCCCTGCCAGACATTAAAATATGATACAAAGGTTGCATTAATTAAAGCAACATAATATGGGCCCATAAACAGACATAGACTCATCCAGTAATACATCCCGAAACATGTAGGAAATAGTGTCCACAGAATGTACAGTCATCTAGAAAACAATTGAATCCGTTTATCTAAACTTAAATTACAGATGAAGCAAACACTTAAATACAAAAACTGAAAACCACAAAATTATTAAGAAAAAAATAAAAGAAATTTTTATACAATCTTGGAGTAGGGAAAGCCTTCTAAGAATGATATGTAAATCAGAAGTCATGAAAGAAGACTGCTAAATGTGACCCCACAAAATTTTTTTAAATTTTAGACAACAAAAACCTCAATAAACAAAAGTAAAAAGAATACATTAAAAATGGGATAGATTCACACAATTCCTATTATCAACGGCTCAGTTCCCTATCATACAAAAAGGTCTTAGAAATTATTATACAAAGAAGACAGTCCATAGAAAAGGAAGTACAAATATCATTTTCCTTTCCCCCCCCCTTTTTTTTTTTTTTTTGCTTTTTAGGGCCACATCTTTGGCATATGGAATTTTCCAGGCTAGGGGTCCAATCAGAGCTGCAGCTGCCGGCCACAGCCATAGCAACTTGGGATCTGAGCTGCATCTGCAACCTAGAAAAGCCAAATCCTTAACCCACTGAGTGAGGCCAGGGATCGAACCCATATCCTCATGGATACTAGTCAGGCTTGTTACCACTGAGCCACAACAGGAACTCCTGCAAATATTCTTAAAATGATTACTTTCAGGAGTTCCCATTGTGGCTCAGTAGTAACAAACCCAACTAGTATCCATGAGGACTGGAGTTCTATCTCTAGCCTCTCTTAGTGGGTTAAGGATCCAGCACTGCCTCGAGCTGCAGCACAGGTCTCAGATGCAGCCCAGATCTGGTTTTGCTGTGGCTGTGGTGTAGGCCTGCAGCTATAGCTCCAGTTCTAGCTGGGAGCCTGGAAGTTCGTAGCCTGGGAACTTACTTCCTTATGTCAGGGGTTTGACCCTAAAAATACCAAAAAAAAAAAAAATTAGTTTCAATCACAATAACTCTAAAGAGAAAACACACTGTATAACTCTCCTTTACTCTTACAATACTCTACTATATCTCACTTCTGACACCAAATATGTAGGTTTTCTGAAAATCAAGCAGTTCTTCTACCCCAGCTGAGTGTCTTACAATATAAACTCAACTCTAACACTATCTACCTAGAGAGAGCACCAGATCTCACAGGTTAAAGGCTCAGTCCTATAAGACTTCATCATTTTGCTGCCAAAATGCTGTGCTCCTGACTCACTGGCTATAAATCAGGGGTTCCCAAGATCCCCTCCTTGGGTTAATTAATTTATTAGAGAGGCTCACATAATTCAGCAAAACTGTTTACTTAGTAGATTACCAGTTTAAAATAAAAGGATATAATTCAGAATCAGCCAGATGGAAGAGATGCACAGGGCTAGGTATGGGGAAAGGGATGCAAAACTTCCATACTGTCTCACCCAGCACCTCTCTGTGTTCACCAATCCAGAAGCTCTCCAAACTCCATTCCTTTAATTTTACTGAAGCTCCACTGCGGAGGCATGATTAAATCACTCAACTTCAAGGCCCTCTCCCCTCCAAGGAGGTGGAGAGAAGAAGGAGGAGAATGAAAAGTTTCAATACTCTAATTCTGGTTGGTTCCCCTGACAACCTGCCCCTTCCTTTGAAGCTTTATAAAAGTCACCTTATTAACACAAACTCAGGTATGGTTGGAAGGGTTTTGCTATGAATATCCAAAGGCACTACTATCACTCAGGAAATTCCAGTAGTTTTAGAAGTTTTGTGCCAGGAATGAAGGACAAAGACCAAATAAATATTTGATTATACCTACTCCCTAAAACTAAATCTTACTACCACTAAGTACAATTAAAACTGTAGTGAAATACCATTTCAACTATCAAAGTGGCTACGTGAAAAAGCTGGATATTACTCCGTGTTGGTAAGGATACTGAGGAACAGGCACTCTCATACACTGCTAGTGTAAGTATGAAGAGCAATACCTACTGAAATTTTCAATGCACATGCCCTTTGATCCAGCAGGTCCACTTTTGTAAGCAATTCAGAACCTCTCTAGAACAGAGGTTAGCATTTTTTTTCTAAAAAAGGCCAAATAATAAATATTTTAAGTTTTGGGCCATGTGGTCTCTGTCTCAACTAGTCAGCTCTGCTGGTATAGTATGAAATCAGCATAAGTGAATAAGTATGGCTTTCCAGTAAAACTTTACAAAAACAGCTGTGGGTGGGATGTAGCCTGCAGGCCATAGTTTGCCAACTTCTGCTCCAGAAGACAGTAGGTGTAGAAATGGTGGGCACCCCCTCATTGTGGCAGAGACCACTACTGTCCCCAAACTCCTTTTCTTCCCCACGTAAAAGATGTGCAGCCAGGACTTGGATGTCCAGTCAGGCACTGCATTTTTCAGCCCTCCTGGGAGCCTAGTGGCCACAGAACTAAGCTCTCAATGACGGGTGTGCAGAAATTCTGTTTCCACCTCTGGCTCATTTGCTTAAGCAAAATTTCTTAAGAAGAAACTGATTCGCTGGCTATAAATCAGTTCTTTTCCCCTTTCTCTCGGCTGCTGACAATGACCAGAATGGCATTAAAGCTATATACTGAAAATGGCAGAGCTGCCATCAAGCAGGGTACCTGAATGACTAGAGGGGGCAGAGGGGCTCACAGTCCCACATATAACAGAAATTGTTACAAACTTGGTCTGAAGGGCAGAACCTTTTTGCTTCACCACCTCTAAGTTAGCATTCCTGATAAAATGCTTAAGCAATTTTCTGTGAACTTTAATGGGATTAAGGTTTGCTCTAGGAAACCAATTACCCACATGCCCAATTACCCACATATTCAGTTGCCAACTGTCAATCAAGGATCTAGTGACCTTTAACCAGACTTGCTTTTCTTTCTGTGTCTAGTCTAACAACGATTCTCTAACTGAACTCTCTTCCCATCAAATGTCTGCTGCCAAAAGTAAATTTGGGAAGTGGCCTTCTAGGGTCCATTTTCCTTGTGTGTCTGAGCATAATAAAATTTTGATGCATGCTCACAGCTAAGTTATCTGAAAAGTTTTCTTTAGCAGTTGGAATACTCATGTGGTACTATAACATGAGTAAAAACTAAATTTATTTTTCTTTGAGTCATTAAATTTTGGTCTCTATTTCAGCAGCCAAATACACCCTAATATGTTCACACTTTATAAATTTGCTTAAATGCTGACTTTGTGCCGGGGACTATACGAAGCACCGTGTGTTGTATCTCACTAAATTCCACTTCTTTCCCATAGTAAATATCTGCAGCTCGGATTGGATGCCAGGCCAGGGACCACCACCACTAATAATAATAGTAGTTGTAACAGCAATAATAACAGTAATAATACTAGTTAATGTTACTGACTGTTTACTATGAGCCAAGCACTGAGCAGAACTCTTCATACCTTACTCTTTACAACCTTATGGGGATTCTTAGAAAAAACAAGCAACCAGTCCAAGTTCTATCACTAGTGTTAAATCAATCTCTCCAATAAGTTCATCGACTGCATTTAGAAAATGAAAAGAGGAGTTCCTATTGTGGCGCAACAGAAATGAATCCAACTAGTATTCATGAGGATGTGGTTTCAATCCCTGGCTTCTCTCAGTGGTTCAGGATCTGGTGTTACCATGAGCTGTGGTGTAGGTTGCATACACAGTTCAGATGCCACTGTGGTATAAGCCGGCAGCTGCAGCTCCAATTCAATTCCTAGCCTGGTAACTTTCATATGGCACGTGTGGGGAGAAAGGGAAAGAAAGAAAGAAGGAAGGAAGGAAGGACGGAAGAAAGGAAGGAAGAAAGGAAGGAAGGAAGGAAGGAAAGAAAAAGAAAGAAAGAAAGAAAGAAAGAAAGGGAGGGAGGAAGAAAGAAAGGGAGAGAAAGAGGGAAAGGAAGGAAGGAAGGAAGAGAGGGAGGGAGGAAGGAAGGGAGAGAAAAGAAAGAAAAGAAAAAGAAAAAGAAAGAAAGAAAAAGAGAAAAGAAAATGAAAAGAAAGTTACTGCCTTCCTAAGACAAATTCCTGACAGCAAAGCTCAACACAATTGCCTCAGATGGGGAAGATCCAGAGAAAATGAACCTCCTCTTAAAAGGGATATTCCACCAAAGCACATCAGCATCAATGGGTCAGAATTGGTGGTGGAAAACTAAATGATGCCATTTGCAGCAACATGGATGGACCTAGAGATTATCCCATACAAAGTGAAGTAAACCAGACACTGAAAGACAAATATCATACAATATCACTTATATGTGGAATCAAAAAAAAAAAAGGATACAAATGAACTTATTTGCAGAACAGAAACACACTCACAGACTTTAAAAAAAACTCATGGTTACCAAAAGGGGCAGGTGAAGGGATGGGGGGTGGACTGGAGGTTTAGGATTGGCATATGCGCACTGAGGTATATGGAATGACTAGCCAATGGGGACATTATCACAGAGAACTCTACCCAGTATTCTGTAATAACCTATGTGGGAAAAGAATCTGAAAAGAATGGATGTCTGTATATGTATAACTGAATCCCTTTGTTGTACAGCAGAAATTAACACAACCTTGTAAATCAACTCTACTTCAATAAAACTTTTAAAAGTAAAAAAAAAAAAAAAAAGAACTCCGGGTGGGATTTTTTTTTTGAACACTTTCCAAAAAGGGACATTATATTTATAGGCTGAGAAGCACCATAATTTTGGCTTTAGGGATATCACACTGATCCTTCAGAAGGCCAGGATTTCAAGGCACTCTTCAAGACTTTTCTCCTAAGCGTCCCTTCCCTTCAGGAGAAAGAAATCATCTCATTTTGTCCCCAAAAATTTAACTCCCATTTAAATCAACTTTAAATAATAGGCATAGGAAAAAGAATGCGATTTTTATTTGAAGTACAGGCTGGGCCTGGACTATTTTCATAGCCTTTTCTCTAATGGGATATTTAAGAACTAACATATTGGAGTTCCCGTGGTGGCTCAGTGGTAACAAACAAAACTAGTATCCATGAGGTCACGGGTTTGATCCCTGGCCTCACTCAGTGGGTTAGGGATCCGGGGTTGCAGTGAGCTGTGGTGTAGGTCACAGATGCAGCTCAGATCCTGCATGGCTGGGGCGTAGGCCAGCAGCTGCAGTTCTGACTGGGGCTCGGTTCTTCAGTCTGAGGAACCACAGCTCTGCACATGCACTCGCTCTGGTCCTGAAGGAGTGGAGTATCCTCCCTAGAGAATGTCTGTGGCCCTTGCTGGTGAACCAGCTTCATGGGACTGTACAGAATTTAGCGTCTCCAGTGACCCAGTCAGGCAATAAAAAACAGCCGAGACAATGGAGGCACCGCCCTACTATTTCTAAAGAAAACTGGCTGTTCCACCTATCTTTTGAGACCCACAAAAATCCTGGAATTTATAGGTATCTTCAAGTTAGGGAAGTCTCAAGAGACAGACACTCAGAGTTCCTACATGAGGAAGTTAAGCAATATTGGAAAAGGAATTCATCCACCTATGCATCCATCCATTCACTGTACAAATAACTGCTAAGGCCTAACTATATTCCAGGAACTATTCAAAACTCTAGGGGAGGAAGGAGGATCAGGAGTATTGGTCAAGGACATCAAAGTTCTAGTTATGCAAGATGAGTAAGTTCTTGACATCAACTGTACACCATAGTGCCTACAGTTAACAACAACGTATTGTACATTTTAAAATTTGCCCAAAGGGTAGCTCTTCTGTAAAGTATTCTTATCACAAAGATAAAGAAGTAAATAGAATGGGAGGAAAAGCTTAGAGGTCATGGCTATGCTGCTGGCATTGATTGTGGTGCTGGTTTCACAGGTGTCTGTTTCTCTCCAAACTCATAAGGTTGTATACATTAAATATTTACAGCTTTTTATGTAATGACCGCACCTCAATAAAGTGATTTAAAAAAAAAAAAAAAAAAAACACCAGGGCTACAAGAGCAAACAAGGTAGTCGAAGAGACGTGACTACTTTAATCTGCTTCGTGGTTCATACAGTCAAATACAGATTTTGTAATGTGACATGTACTTTTTTAGTTTACAGTTGTGCTCTCACTCACCCAGACATCTTGAGAAGAGCATCAAGCCCTCACCCAGGAGTGGGGCATCCATGTACAATGTTGGTTATCAGCAGCCAAATGCTTGCCTCGTTGCCCCCCCAAGACCAAATTTCTCAAGAAGTCAGAGTTCCCGTCGTGGCTCAGCGAAAATGAATCTGACTAGTATCCATGAGGACACAGGTTCGATCCCTGGCCTCACTCAGTGGGTTAAGGATCCCATGTTGCCGTGAGTTGTGGTGTAGGTCACAGACTAGACTAGGATCTAGCGTTGCTGTGGCTTTTGTATAGGCCAGCAGCTACAGCTCCAATTTGACCCCTAGCCTGAGAACCTCCATATGCCGTGGGCGTGGCTCTAAAAAGACAAAAAATAAATAAATTATCAAGAAGTCATCCCTTTGGGTTCAGACTTGTGTCACTGAAAGAGAACTCGAATAAATGTAAATAGCCCTGCAGCTATGACACCTTACATCACTGTCATTCATTAATACCTTTCCAGCAAGCATAACAGCAACTGGGAAGTCTAAGAAATCCTGGAGAGGGAGAGAACCTAAGAGTGCTTCCAGGAAGAACAAGGCTAGCTGGCGACCTCAGAAGGGATACGGGAAGGGGACTGCGAAGAGATTGAAGAAAATTGAACTGAACACACACTTCCACTGGAGAGATAAAAGGACGTTCTTAGAAAGGAGGGAGCAGAAGACAACAGGATAATCAGTAACAAATTGAACGATGTCTGGTATTGGATTATGGAATTACTACTTATGTATTATTTGCACTTCTATCTGAACATTTTAATGATTCACAGTCATTTTTGGAAGTAGGCATGGTATATCTTATGTAACAAAATGGAGAAAAATCTTCCTTACGTACTAGGAGAACCCACCACACCCCCAATTTTAGTTGGATGAATAACCAAATTAGAAGCTTTGAGGAGGGAAGAGGCCTCCAGGAAACTCTGGATGACCACTCTGGGGTTGATACCAGGGTTTAGTTTTGCTGATGAGGGTCTATAATTTGGGAATCTGCTGGATAATAAAAGAGTCTTCCGAGGCCGTTTAGAGTAAGAGAGGGGGAATGACAAGTCACTGGTGGTAGACAGAACCAGGGATAAAGGTTTTATTAGTTCTCTGTGTGGTCTCTGATGCAAATCATCTTCCCTATTTCCTCATGAAGTCTTCAGTAAGAGTCCATTCCTGTAAATGGCTTCTAACGCTGGGGCTTCACCAAAAGCCTTAAGGAATAGCATGAGCACCAGCTATCCACTGAAGTTCACCACATCTGGGTTCCAATTATAAATTTTTAAAGAAGTAGAGTTGTACAAGGCCCAATGCATGGAGCCTGCTGCTTAATGCAGCATTATAGGTTTGGAGATGGGTTTTTAATGGTGGTAAATGTATTCAAAATACAGTGTTTTGATGGGGCGACACCAAATCAGCGTTTGGTATTCAAAATCAGGTTTCTACTTTTCAAGAATGAAGACATTTAATCCTCAAAGCTAGAGGAACACAGTAAGCATAATTTTCCCATTTTCGGAGTCATGGGACTCTGGATCAGCAAGACTAGAAAACTCCACCAAGGTCACTTTTCCCAAAGATGACAAGAATCAGAGAACCTGGCTCTCCTTTGAGAGACAGACAATTCCTTGGACCTGGAATCCACATTTGAACACAGGGCTTCCTGAAACTGATCTAAAAAGAAATTCCATTTTCTCCTCCATTAAAAGGCTGCTGAGACACCATTGGGTGTCACTATTGCTTACATTTAAAAATCCCAGATAATCAAGCAAAGTCACATTTCCAAACCAGCAACAGAAAGAACAGCAGAGCTTTCTCCAAGGAGCTCTAGATGACAGTAGCACACCAAGGGGTATGACCAATACAGTTCAACTACAGAAGGTTCAAAATAAGCAAAACAAGATTTTTTGGAAAATAATTCAACTCATGTAAAAGACACTATCTACCAGATTCAATGAGCATCATCATCCTCTTTACAGTTTCCATGCAGTTTGACATCCTAAAGAGCTCTTTTCTTCATCCGAGACGGATTGCCAGCAATTGCCATTTATTTCTGTTTAGGGGATAATGGGGAAAGGCAGACTGTTCTGTGGCTTTTCCTTTCCGCAAACATGCTAAAGTCTTGGTTAGTCGATTACCCCCATGACTCCTATATCCATTTACCGTAATTTCTATTAAGAAAAGTTCCACCTCCTGCACTAATGGGAGATTTGATGATCAACTCAAGGTCCCTAGCTTCCATGTTTAGCTACTATCCCTGTCTGAACTTCTAAGACATTTTTGCACTACAGAAAAACAGATCTTTGAGGAGTATAATGATTCTCATTACTCTTCCTCTTACACTCACCTCACTAGCAGATATAAATCAGCACGGGTAATAGCCAGCAACTCAACACTGGAGACAACTGTTACAATTGCCATTGTCTGGCATAAGACACAAGCTCACATATGCCACACACGATGGGATTTTATTCAACAGAGAAACCCTATACTAATTATATTTCTCACTGTTAATACTTTTTCAGTGATTTAAATAGCTCCTTCCATGATGCTGTCCCAGAGTAAAATCAGACATGTCCCCTGCTAATTTCATTACAATGAAAGATTCCATTATCACAAGGAATTACCTGCGCCACCTTTTTTCAGTAGCACAGTCCCATCTCATGAGAAGCAGAGAAAAAACAGGGGAGAATAAAAAACCAAAAACATAAACCATGGATAAATTGGAGGGGAAAAGACAATAGAGAATCATCCCAAAGTTTGATGCAATGGTGGTAGGAGCCCTCCCCACTCACAGCTGGCTTCTAGAAGACTGAGAAGAAAAAGCCCAAGACAGAGATTTTAAACAGAGTCTTTGCTACTCAATCTGGTCCACAGAGAAGCAGGAATGGCATCGTCTGAGAGCTTGATAAAATGCAGGTTCTCAGGCCATGCCTAGACCTAGTCAATCAAATTATGCACAAATATGCAGGTGATATGTATGCACATAAAAGTATGAGAAGCTCTGCTCTAGCTCACTGAGGTATGAGAAAACAGAAATCTCCTAATGACGGAGGGCCAGTTCTTACAGTTTGGCTGGAATAAACTTATCAGAGAAAGTTAAGAAAGGAAGTAATGTTTTAATTTCATTTCCACGGGTTACAGGACCTCTTACCCATAAAATCTGAGTCAGAGTCTACTGGACAATGTGTTGACGTTCACAAATTATTTTTAATGTCACTTTATGCTTGTACTCTGAACATGCCATGTTTTACAGTATATTTGCAAGCTGCAACATGACAGAAAGATTTGATTAGCAACTTTGTCCTTTTACATGATATTTTAAGTTCTGTTGAATACATCAAACTATTGTATCCAAATCTATTAAAATGTCAATAATTAGATATTAAGACTGAAACAGAATATAATTTTCAAAGTTGAAATCACAAAAATATAGGGTCAGCATGGGAAAATACTTCAAAAATATCTCAAAAGCTCATGCAGAATTGGGGGATCTTCTTGTTCCTTTAAAGACCAGTGTGTGATGTTCAGAGATGCTGCCTTTGGCAGCAAACCCTCTCCCCACTTCCTTGAAAACAATGTGATAAGATAGAGAACAAAGAAGTGACTATCTAGTACTAAACTTCAGGGCCGATGCTCAGTGATAAGTGTAGAACCATATCATTGTTTATAGCTGGTGGACTATCTGACTGCTCGGTGCCTATAGTACCAGCAGTTAAATATTTTCAGTATCACCCATTCCTGTATTCTAGTTAGTGTCCCAGGAGAGTGGACTCCTGTGAAAGTATCTGGAGAGTGGAGAACCAAAGTCATGAAACTCTCTTAGTTCTCTTTCTCTTCACCATGTACAAGCAGGACCACCTTCCATTCAAGCAGATGCTGAAAATAAGCATGTCATTTTGGACAGATTGGGTTTGGGACGCTCATTAAAAAAACCAGGTGACAATGCCAAACAAAGGCGCTCAAAGATGCTGCACCGAGCAAGGGATACAAATTTGAGCACTGACAGCACAGAGAGGTGCACGAGAAACCTAAAGGAGGAGTAAAGACTAATAAGTCGGGAAAGTGAGACCATGTTGAGTTTCCAAAACCTGAAGTGATATTTTTTGGCATAACAAATTTTTTTTTTGTCTTTTTGCCTTATCTAGGGCCGCCCGAGGCATATGGAGGTTCCCAGGCTAGGGGTCTAACAGGAGCTGTAGCCGCCAGCCTTCGCCACAGCCACAGCAACGCGGGATCCGAGCCATGTCTGCAACCTACACCACAGCTCTCAGCAACGCCAGATCCTTAACCCACTGAGTGAGGCCAGGGATCGAACCCGCAACCTCATGGTTCCTAGTCGGATTTGTTAACCACTGAACCATGACGGGAACTCCTGCACAACTAAATTATTATATTCACGTCTTTACTATTACCAGCCTTCAGTTCTTATGTTATCTTTTCCATGAAGACCTCCTGGATAGGCCCACCAAGCTATGTTATTCACTTGACGCTCAATACACTTAGTCTTGCACTTTTAGTTACCGTCTATGAACATAGCTTATTTCCCCAACTAGATTGTCATCTCCTTGAATTCATCAATACTTTCTATTCACAGAAATAGAACCCTACAAGGCTTTTTTTTTTTTAGAGCGCTGTTAACATTGCTTTCGGCCACAAGAAGCAATGTATATGGCTTGCACGATTTCACAATCTAATTCTGTTTCTGGGAATTTCAGGGCTGGTGGCTGGTTAAGCAATATCAACCACAACCCAGACTCTCTCTACCTTTCTTCTCGTGGTCCTTACCAATGTTATCTTTTTATATTTGGCCTTCTTACTTCAAGCAATATGGCTGATTTAGCTGCACACATCACATCTTCATACAACCACATTTAAGACCAAAAAAAAAAAAAAAAAAAAGGAGCTGATCTCCTCACCATCTCTTTTTATCTTTATTCAGATGCAAAATCCCACCACCACCCCGAAAAGACTTCCCCTAATATGTCATTAGCCACAACTTGGTCACATGGACACACCAAAGCCTTCCTAACAATTGGGAATTACCAAAGTAGGTTTAGACCCTGGACTTGGAAGTGGTTCATATTGCCAGAGTATGTTGTAGCCTGAACAAGACTAGGGGTGGGTAAGTCTGTAAACCTAGAAAGAAGTGAGGAACATCTGCTATGCAAGCAGCCAATAGCATTTGATACAAACACTACGTTCAAGGCATCCTTCTAGTCCCTGTTTAGAATATAAACAGGAGCTAGGCAACTACAGGCCACATGCTCAGTGGTTAGGTACACAGATACTGGATCCAGGCTGGATCTTAAAGAAGTTCAAGTTCACCCTTGGAGACTTAACTCTCTGTAGGAGAGTAGAGAAGTTACCTACAAATCTTGAAGCTTCAGCTTCCTCAACTGTAAAATGGGGATAATAATGACACTGACCTTAAAGGACTGCTGTGAGCATAAAATGAGGTGACAGATATAAAGCCCTCAGCATGGAGTACAGCTAGTAAGTAAAGAGTCAATGTTCGCTACCTCTACTATTTGTCTCTTCTTCATGATGAGCCTATGGATTAAGTGCAAACAACTGGCTAAGGTGCCCTGAAAGGTTCTGGGACCCAAACAGGGAACAATCCCTGCTCTCCCAAAGCTCCCCTTCTGCCCCCAAGCCCAGTCCTCAGGGTTAACCACTCCTGACAGTTTGTAACCTATCCATGTATGTGACTACATCCTCATTTATTTTTATTAAAAGGCTATCACTGAATCAATATTTACCAAACACTTACTACACACCAAGGACTGTTCTAGGAGCTGGAAAATATAAGCGTATACTCAGACTCTTAAAAACATGGTTTGTGCACCATAAAGTGAACAGTTTTCTCAGTTTCTTGAAGATCTACCACTTTCTTATCAATAGCTTTCTGCTATCTATTATACGCTTCTACCCAAACAAATTTAACTATTCCCTTTTTAACAAGCATTATGGTTCTACTTTTCTACCATTAATTACATACAAGATCTTGAACTTCTTTAAATGTATCCCACGAACACACATAGGAGTTTTCTGTTGGCTAGCTTCCTGAAGCAGCTTGTTGTATCACAATTTTCTCTTTGCCCTTCAGCACTTAGCACAGGATTTTATACACAACAGCTATTTCAACAACGTTTCCACAACCATCCCTACCTAATCAGGAACCCCTTGAACTTTCAGCATGACATTTTTTTTTTTACCTTTCAATGAGAGGCTGAATTCCTGCATTTAAACAAATAAAAATGTAAAACCCTAATTTTATTTTGTAGGCTTTAAGTTATAATTCATGGCAGTTCATTAAAAGGCTGCTTTTGGGCTTTCCGACCAACAACTTGGCATTTTTAATATGTTCTCATTATTAATTTTTAAAAGACTGTGTTTTTCAGGAACATATTTTCAAAGTGCCTTTTGAAAGGGTCCCCAGAGAACAGATGTGGATAGCTACTGACGTGAGGAAAACCAAACATTTACCATGTGGAATTATCATCTGCATATCCACAGGGGCTCTTCCCGGGGCTGTCTGGGGACCAGCGCTCCAGTTGCATTCGCGCTGCGTGATCAACAGCGGGCAGGATGTCTTCTTCCGCCTCTTGCACCTCTGATGTGGGTGCCAGTAAGTGACCAACTGGTCTCTTTGTGCTGAATGGGATCCATGTGGGCTATCACGCATTAAAGTGCTTATTAAATGTGGACTTTTTTTTGCGTGTGTCATTTAATAACAAAGAGAACAGAACTTCAAAGGCTCACAGCCCCCAACTTTGTAAAAAGCATGTAGGATCAGTGATGGAGGCAAAAGATGTTGTACTTCCAGGGGTTTGTGATTGATGAGTTTTGAGGAGGAGAGAAAATTCTTCATGTCTGAGAATACAGAAACGAGCAAAAACCACTTAGGTGCATGAAAACTCAAGTGTAGGGAGGGAAGATGAAACTGTGAGAGCCTTAGCGCAGTGTTTTTCAAACTTTTTTTGACTGCAAGCCACGACAAGAAGTACACTTGACATCATGACGCCATGTAGACACACATATACATGCCACACGCAGGACAAATGAAAGCTTCATAAAACAATACCCTTTCATCTATAACTTGGGAAAGGTGCTCAAGTTTCCAAGGCCTCAGTTTCTCCATCTGTGAAATGGGGATAATAAAAATATCTATTATGTGACAGGCTCTCAAATGACAGCTAGCATCACCCACATCAGGAGAAAGATGTGGTGAGGTACACCCTCAGCTTGAAAAAATGCCTCAGAAATAGGAACACAATCCAGGGGAGAGAAAGCCGGACAAAACGCAAGAATCTTCTGCAGTGGTATCATTCCATTTACGAATTACACAGCCACCTAAATAAAGGTTTTCTGGAAAAAGAGTCATCGTGTTTTCCAAATCTTAAAAGGCACAGGCATAATGCTAAGATAAGTACATACACAGGCCTATTCACAGCAGCACTTTCCAATAGCCAAAAGGTGAAAATGGCACAGATGAATGGACAAATACACGATGAAACATTATTCAGTCATCAACAGGGCTGAAGTCCTGAAACATGCTACAACATGGACGATCCTCCAAACCATGCTGGGAGAAGGCCGCCAAATAGAAATCACATACTGTATGATCTCATTTATATGAAATAATCCACAGTAGATAAAGCCATAGAGATAAAACGCAGATTGAAAATTGCCAGGAGCTGAGGGGAGGGGAGAAGAGATAGAAAATGCCTAGTGGGTAAGGGGTTTTACTTTGCAGTGATGAAAAGATCTTGGAACTAGATAGATGGGACAGTTTCACAACATTATGAATGTACTTAAATGCCGTTGCGTTGTTTGCTTTAAAGCAGTTAATTTTACATGTGACTTTCACCTCAGTGAATTATTTGTCTTAAATGAGAATGCCTACTACATAGGAAGAAACTCGATAATTATTAGTAAATTTTATTATCAGCTCCCTCCATATAAATATTATTACATTGTTATTCTCCAAAGATTAGTACAATCCAAAGGCATTAAGTGTGCTTTAATAACATTCTGAACAACAACAACAACAAAAATCTGGAGTTCCCATCGTGGCTCAGTGGTTAATGAACCCAACTAGTATCCATGAGGATGCAGGTTCGATCTCTGGCCTCACTCAGTGTGTGAAGGATCCTGTGTTGCCGTGAGCTGTGGTGTAGGTCACAGACGTGGCTCGGATCCTGAGCTGCTATGGCTGTGGTGTAGCCTGGCAGCTACAGCTCCGATTGGACCCCTAGCCTGGGAACCTCCATATGCTTCAGGTGCAGCCCTAAAAAGACAAAAGACCGAAAAAAAAAAGAAAGAAAGAAATTCACAGATTCTCTTCAAGAGACAGAAAGAGAAGGCAGCATCTAAAGAAAGTAGTGTATATATTTAATAGCATGCAAAACTCCCACAAGAGCCCCTCAACTAGATGGAAGACGGAGCACCCAGCCAAACTTGAATGCAACAACGTGGCACAAACGTAAAGGAACAAAGTCAAGACTCATAAATATTGTTAAAAAGCAAACTTACTTACAGAATCTGGAAATGATACCCATAATGGGGAGATGGCTCTCACGGGACCAAGATGATGTCAGTAAGCTGGAGGAGAAAAAAAAAGAGACTGAGTGAAAATGCTTCTCATTAGATTTTTTTTCTTGCTGAGGTATATCTGACATACAACATCTTGTAAGTTTAACACATACAATATATTGATTTGATACATTTATATTGCCTTATAACCACCATGGTGATATTAGCTAACACCTCTGTGGAGTCATATAACTATCATCTCTTCCAGTGCTGGGAACAATTAAGATCTAGTCTCTTGGCGATTTTAATTTTTTTAAGTTTAATTTTATAATAGAGTTCTGTGTCTATAATCACTGTACCATGCATTAGGTCTCTAGAACTTATCTATTAGCTGCACAAAATAATGAACAGGAGCAATGTGACACCTGATGTTTAGGTAGCTTTAAAACACCTATAATTCAGCATTTTTAAAAAGGTATAAAATTGGAGTTCCCTGGTGGCCTAGTGGCTAAAGACCCAGCATTGTCACTGCTGTTGTTTGGGTCACTGCTGCAGTGTGGATTCAATCCCTGGCCCAGGAACTTCTGCATGCTGTGGGCATGGCCAAAAAAATAAAAATAAAAAGGTATACTGGAGTTCCTGTCGTGGCTCAGCAGAAACGAATCTGACTAGCATCCATGAGGATGCAGGTTCGATATCTGGTCTCGCCCAGTAGGTTAAGGATCTAGCGTTGCCATGAGCTATGGTGTAGGTCACAGATGCAGCTTGGATCTTGTGTTGCTATGGCTGTGGTGTAGGCTGGCAGCTACAGCTCCAATTTTACCCCTAGTCTGGGAGACTCCATACGCTGTAGGTGTGGCCCTAAAAAGACAAAAAATAAAAATAAAAAGGTATAAAATCTGGTTTAGGAACTACACATTTTTTTAAAAAAATATATATGGGATTTTAATTAAATAACAGCTGTGTGGCTACTTCACAAAAAAAGAAAAAAGAAAAAAAAGGCAGTGTTAGATTTCACGGATAGAAGTACACTGCCTATGCCTAAAGAAAGGTAAGTAATAGTCCCACTATAATCACTGAACCAAGTACATTTTAAGAGAGACACTGATCCTCTATAATATATTCAAAGGAGAACACATTTGGTTGGCAAATGGTCTAGGAATATATTCCAACAAAAGCCAGAGGATATTGCCTAGGAGAGATACAGCAAAGAGAAACACAAGACAAACAAGCAAATGAACAAATAAGAAGAAAACTGCACTCGGAATTATCTATTAAAAATATCCTCTAAACCACTTGAATATAGATGGAATAGAGAATACACACACACATATAAATACACACACACACACACACACACACACATTCTTTTGTTTATACACATTGAGGTTTGAAAGCCTGAGAGGAAACAAATTAAAGGAAAGTATCTATGCAACCGAATGGGCTTCTTTTTTTAAATTCTTTTTAGGGCCACACCCATAGCATATGGAAATTCCCGGGCTAGGAGTCAAATCTGAGCTGCAGCTGCTGGCCTACACCACAGCCACAGCAATGCAGGATCCAAGCTGCCTCTGTGACCTATACCACAGCTCACAGCAATGCTGGATCCTTAACCCACTGAGCGAGGCCAGGGACTAACCCCACATCGTCATGGATTCCAGTTGGGTTTTTAACCCAGTGAGCCAAACAAGAACTCCTGAATGGGCTTCTTATCTCTATGATAATTTAGCAACATCTAGACGTGAATGGCAGGTTGTATTAATTTTTGTAACAAACTATCACAGACTAGGGGGCTTAAAACAACAGAAATGTGCTTCCCCACAATTCTAGGTGTTAAACATCTAAAATCAAGGTGTCAGGAGGGCCACGTTCACTCTGAGACTTTCGGTGGAATTGCTCCTTGCATTTTCCTCGTCTCTTATAGCGACATCAATCCCTGGTGTTCCTCGGTCTTGTAAAAAATAAACAGACACCTCAATTAAACTGAGTCAAGAGACCATATGATAGTCGAGCCCTATGGAAAGAAGGAAAGACCTCCTTTCCTTTCCTGTCAACAATTCAGCCAATGAAAAGCCACGGACCCTTTGTCTACTATAGCTCTTCCGACCTCATTTTCTCCTCCATAAAAGACCTTGTCCTTCCCTTGCTGGGCTGGGAACTGCACACAACTGCCGTGGCTGCAGATCCTAAACTGCAGTTCTTTCCTGATCCTGAATAAACCCATTTTTGCTGGCGAAATAACTGGCAGTCTGTTTGTTTAGGCCAACGGCCTGGAGGCACGTCACTAGAATCGCTGCCTCTGCAGTCCTGTGACATTCTCCCTGCGTGTCTCTGTCTTCGCTTGGAGCTTTCCTTTCCTTATAAGGACACTGGTCATATTACATTAAGGCCTGCCCTAATAATTTCACCTTAACTTGATTATATCTGCTAAGGGCCTATTTTTAAGCAAAGTCACATTCACAGGTACCTGGAGTTAAGACTTATTTTGGGGGTGTACACAATTCAGATCATTATAGAGGAATATGCAGAATCGATTCTAAAGTAAATTTGGGTGTTCCTGTTGTGGCTCAGAGGTAACGAACCCCACTAGTTTCCATGAGACCGTGGGTTCAATCCCTGGCCTTGCTCAGTGGGTTAAAAGATCCATCATCGCCATGCACTGTGGTGTAGGTCGCAAATGTGGCTTGTATCTGGCATCGCTGTGGCTGTGGTATAGGCAAGCAGCTGCAGCTTCGATTTGACCTCTAGCCTGGGAACTTCCGTATGCAGCATGTGTAGCCCTAAAACACAAAACTAATAAAAAATTAAAAATTAAAAACTAAATTTGCACACAGCAAGGTTTCCACCATTAGCCTTTAATCATAAGCCCCTATATATCAATACATATTAACAGATAACATTTGTCAATATGATAATGTTTGCCGGACTTCCATCTAAATTTTCCTTGTTCCAACTCACATACATACTGTATGAAACTGCAAACTTTGGAAAGTGTGGGGAAGGAATTTGGTCAGCTGCTTTCTGCCTTTTTGTTTTTGTTTTGTCTTTTGTCCTTTTTTAGGGCCGCACCTGCTGCATATGAAGGTTCCCAGGCCAGTGGTAGAATCAGAGCTGTAGCCACAGGCCCACACCAGAGCCACAGCAACGAAGGATCTGAGCTGTGTCTGTGACCTGCACCACAGCTCACAGCAACGCCGGATCCTTAACCCACTGAGCAAGGCCAGGGATCGAACCCGCAACCCCATGGTTCCTAGTCGGATTCGTTAACCACTGCGCCATGATGGGAACTCCTGCTTTCTACCTTTTTAAATCGACATCATCTGTGCTGACACCAATACCCAGCTTCATTCTTCTGCCCTTGGGTATCTTCCTAGGAAAGTCAGGTTCTAAAGCTACCAGGTAAGTACACAGAGGTGAGGTTGTCTTGGTCTCACTACTTACTAGACAGGCTTCAGTCACTTCATATATAAAATGGAGAAAATAATACAACCCCCCACACAAGGTCATTATGCGTAAGTGAGGGAATACCTGTGAGAACTACACAGAGAAAAAATGCTGGCCCCTTGCAAGTGCCCAACAGATGGCAGCTATGTTCACTGTTATTATTTAAATGAGCTCTATTGTGCATAAAGAGATTTAATAAATTATAGAGTGATTTTAAGTGCATTCTTGCAGTAGTAAGTAAGCAATTACGGGTATCTGTAAGTGGTCCGGTCTGCTTTGCCCACGAAGTTCCCAGTTCCCAGATAGGTGGAAAAGAAGGCTGTGTCCATCTGTCTGTCGGGGGTGCCTCAGGAGGTCTGCTCTCATCTGAACATAGAGGAGTCACAGCTACGTCCTGGGGTTATTGCAAAGACTAAGACAATCACAAAGGAAAATGCCTGACCCAGTGCTTGAAACACAGCAAGGTGTTCAGGAGGTGGTCACTGTTAGAGAAGATTCTTGCCCAGAACACAAAGACCAACCAGAAGACTCCCTTCCAACACTCAGGCAACACAGCTTTACGGGAAGACCTATTGCTGAATATATTTTCTATTTTATTTAATACCTTTCTTGTGAATAAAGAACTCAAGTCTAGGGGTCTAAGAGCTGAAATTTATGTACGTGTGCACACATATATACACACATAGAGAACAACAGAGAATGATAAAGCAAATACAACAAAATGTCAAAAATTTGTGAATTTGAATCACATGTGATGAATCCATATATGTACGTGTAACCAGGTCACCACGCGGTGCAGCTGGAAAACTGACAGAAATCTGTAAACCAATTATAATGGAAAAAAAATTAAAAAAGAAAAAAAGTTTGTGAATTTGGGTAAAGGGTATTTGGGTATTCTTTATATTAGCAATTTTCCTTAAGTTTACAATTATTTCAAATAAGTAGGTTTTGTTTTTTGGTTGTTTTTTTTTTAAATCTATAGGGAAAGGAAAGTACTGGGAGTAGAGATGAAATAAGACTTGCCATGAGTTGATCATTAGTAAACTAAGTGGTAAGTACGTGGGGTTTATTACACTCTTCTGCATACTTTTGTATATATTTTTAAATCAAGTCATAAAGTACCATGAATAAAATGACTGTTTTGCAAAATGTGCATGTGCTCATACATGTGATGGCAGCATATGCATGCACCATTGGGTGATTACGGTGTGTACACACATGTACATGCCCATGTGTGTAAGCAAGTGCACACACATAAGTGCAAAAATAATATTTACCAAAGGGTCCAGAGGGCCTCTTTCTCAGCAAGGCCAGTAGGATCTGGTCTGGGGAAACTTAACCCTTTTCTCCTCGACCTCCTCGACCTCCTTTTCTGTAAAGTGCGAATGACGGTAGGAACGACCTCCTCAGATGATTAGTGAAGTTTAAACACGTTGATACATGTAAAGTGCTTAGAACAATGCCTTGCAGTTTTCACTCTTACTTTTGGGTTAGTAATATCATGGGTAATGTTTGCTGTCTCCTTTACAACTTTCCTTATTGTCTGAGCTTTTTTCTTACAGTCACTTCATAGTCTGAAGAATAAAAAAAAGAACTTTTTTAATTGTAGCAAAATAACAGAAGAAGGAAGGAATGGACGGATAAAGGGAGGCAGGAAAGAAAGCAGGTGGGAGGAGGGACGGGGGATGGGAGCGGGGGAGACAGGGAGGGAAGATCTGCCCTCTAGGGCTAATTCCAGTTTCCCCTACAGCTGAACTCTTCATTGGATCATTTTAATTGCTATTATTTGAAGAAGCCTTGAGGGGATTTTTTTCCCCCTGGAAAACTAAAAATTATTTTGTAATGCAAATGGTCTTTCTCTGGTGTATTTGTCCTATAATTGGGGACCTGGAAGTTTCTTAAAGGCAAGGCAAACATGAGTGCCCATCCAGATAAGGGTAATCTTCTTGCCTAATTTTAATTTTGATCATTTTTAAACATACAAAAGTGGAAAGCAATAGTACAATAAATATCTCTGTAGCTGCCACTTAATTTCAACAATGATTAACATTTTGTCATGTTTGCTTTCTATCTCCCTCAACACACATATACATACACAGATATATATAGATATACAGGGAGAGAGAGAGAGGGAGGGAGAGAGATAGATGATTTTTCTGAACCAGTTAAGTGGCAAGCATCATTCTACTTTGCCCCTAAACATTTCAGCATGACTTATTTAAGAATAAAGGATTCTCTGCCATAACCAGAACAGTATTCGATAACAGAAATTACTTTCTTACCTTCGTAAACATTACCATGCAACAATTTATTCATTACAAATATTTATTGAAGACCTACTATCAACGGCTCAGTGAGCTGTAGTGATGAACAAAACAAATATGATCCCCACTAACGGAGCGGGAGATGGATATTTAAAAATAGTCACCCAGATTACTATATAATTACAAATGTGGTGTCATAAAGGAAAATGTCACACCACATTCACTTCAAACTTATTTATGATTACCTACTACTAGTAATAACTATGACTAACACTGGTTGCAGTATTAATTAGGAGATTTTCAGTTGCAAGCGACAGAAACTAGCTTAAGAGAAAAAAAGGAGTTTATTGGCACATCCAAAAGCAGGAGTTTATATGATAACTCCATTTGAATTTCCAGACCCCACCTTCCTCTTCAGTGTTGATTTAATTCTCAAACAGCCTGTCTCCACGGAGCCAGAGAGATGGTTACTGCCAACCCAGGTATACAAGGACCAATAAAACCCTTGACCCAGGAGAAAGAAAGATGCCCTCTCTCTGAGGTCCCTGTACCAAGCCCTTAAAGAAGACCTGATTTGCTCAGTTTGGATCACGTGCTCTTTCTGAACCAATCCTTCGGGCCAAAAGAATGAGGGCTCCCACTGGTCAACCTGGATCCTATGCCCACCCCCATTGGTCAGGATGGATCCTATGCCCACTCCATTGCACCCAGGGAACTGGCCAGACTGGTGCCATCCAAACTCTATAAAGAATGGTTCCTGTACCAGCGTGAGAGGTATCAGATAGTCAAAAGCCATTTAGCCACCCCATGGCAGTGTCTAGAATTCTGCCTCTTCACCAGGCCTTCAGCATACAGTGCACACTCCCAACCAAATTCGGGCAGGTAAGGATAGAAGGCCAGGCTTCCAGCTTCGAGCTTGATCCATGTCTTAACAGGCCGAGTCCACCAGAGGTCAGGGCGGAGCACAAAGCAGGAATGGTCCGGGAGCTGTCTCTCCAACTCTGTTCAAACGGGCAGCTCAAGCCCTGGGCACACTGAGACTTGTTGCCACTAGAAGCAGAACACGGGAGGCAGCAAGGGACCAGATTTCCTTCAGAAATGGCTTCCTAAGGGACAGGTCTAGCTTCAGAACAGGGGCAGAGAGAGGAAAGTGATTTTTAAAACATTCTATTCTGCAGCTGCACATGTTCTGCTAAAGATACACAGCTACCAGGGCCCCAGAGTCATGCAAAATGAGGCACAAAATACATCAGAACAGAATCAACCAGAAAAGTTTGATTCTGGTCTCTGCCTCTCTCCCCTCACAGGTCACCACACTGCTACCTGCTCACTGTATCAGCCACACTGCCTTTCTGCAATTCGATCATAACCAAGCTTGTTTCCACCTCAAAGCCTTTGCACCTTTGCTACTGTCTGCTTGCAGAGTCCTTTCCTATATCTTTGTGTATCAGGCTCCTGCTGAGAAAGTCGCCTATGAAATGTTACTACCTATCTAAAGTAACGTCCCACCCAGCAGCACTAACACATCACCAAGTTTACTTCCTTCATATCATTTATCACCCTCTTAACATATCTGTTCATTTGTTAACTTGTCTCCCCCACCCCACAACAAAGCACAGAAAACTCAGGGGTTTTCTTCTGCAGTTCACCCAGCACTTAAAACAGTGCCTTTTCCTAAGGCCTAGCAAACATTTGATGAAGGAACGAACTAGTGAATGGGCCCCTGTTTCCCACATATAAAATAAAATGGTTAGATCATATGATACTAGCAATGGCCACCATACATTGACCGTATATTGCATGTTGGCCACATTTAGTAAGGGCAGTAGGCAGAGCTATAGAAAGGTTGACTGTACATATATTCTTTTCTTTTTCTTTTTACTGCTGCGCCTGCAGCATATGGAAGTTCCCAGGCTAAGGATCAAATAGGAACTGCAGCTGCTGGCCAACACCCCAAACACAGCAATGCAGGATCCGTGCAGCATCTGAAGTGACCTACACCACAGCCTGTGGCGATGGCAGATCCTTAACCCACTGAGTGAGGCCAGGGATTGAACTTGCATCCTCACAGATACTATGTCGGGTTTTTAACCTACTGAGTCACAACAGGAACTCCTTGACGTCATATTTTTTCAGCCCTAATAAGATTTCAAATATTCTCGGGACCTCAAATATCCAAAATGGTGTTTCTAATTTCAAATAGTATCAGAACCTTCCAAAATACCTTTTTGCGGCAGAAACATTTGTTCAAGTGATATTTCACCTGGAAGCCACAACTGAAAAAATATATATGTTTATTAGCAAACAGGAATCATAAAGACTATTATCAATGACCACAAGATAATTGAGTTAGAAGTTGCTAGGGAGGAGTTCCCATTGTGGCTCAGCAGTAACGAACCTGACTAATATCCCTGAGAATGAGGGTTCGATCCCTGACCTTACTTAGTGGGTTGAGGATCCAGCATTGCCATGAGCTGCGGCGTAGGTCACAGATGCAGCTGGGATCCCACATTGCAGTGGCTGTGGTGTAGGCCGGCAGCTATAGCTCCGATTGGACCCCTAGTCTGGGAACTTCCATTTGCTGCAGGTGTGGCCCTGAAAAAAAATAGAAAAAAAAAAGAAGTTGCTGGGGAGACCTTTCTCTTGTAGAAATATTCTAGCTAATAAGTGAAGGGATAACAGATTTAGTATTTTGCTACTTGTCCTGATTTAATGGCTCTCACAGGAGCCTGCTAACATCACAAAAAGAGAGGCCATTAGCCTCCTGATTAAAGAACATACCACAACCTATGAAGGAGTCTCGCCAACAAGATCACATCTAAATCTGATCATCCTTGAGGTTTAACTATCAATTTATAAGAAGTACAGAGGAACTTGTTAATGTGCACCATGGGATTACAATCAGTAAAGTCTAAACACTAGGAAATTAACAACATGAATTCCTCAAAAATAAATAACAGGAGTTCCTGTCGTGGCTCAGCAGTTAATGAACCTGACTAGCATCCATGAGGATGCAATTCGATCCCTGGCCTTGCTCAGTGGGTTAAGGATCCAGCGTTGCCATGAGCTGTGCTGTAGGTCACAGATGCAGCTCAGATCTCATGTTGCTACGGCTGTGGCGTAGGCCTCTGGCCACAGCTCCAACTGGACCTCTGGCCTGGGAACCTCCATATGCCATGGGTGTGGCTTTAAAAAGACAAAAATTAAATAAATAAACAAACAAACAAGCTGGAAGTTGCCGCTGTGGCCCAGCAGAAACAAATTCAACTAGTATCCATGAGGATGTGGGTTCAGTCACTGGCCTCAGTCAGTGGGTTAGGGATCCAGTGTTGCCATGAGCTGTGGTGTAGGTTGAAGATGCAGCTTGGATCCCACTGTGCTGTGGCTGTGGTACACTGGCAGCTGTAGCTCTGATTCAACCCCTAGACTGGGAACTTCCATATGCCATGGGTGGGAAAAAAAAAGCAAAAAGAGCAAAAAAAAAAAAAAAACCCACCCAAGGGGGAGAAAGAAGGAGATGGGAATGAAAGTGATAGACTGAAAGAAGCTTAAATTCATATCAACTAATCACAGGCTCCTTATTCAAGCATATAATCTGAAAAACTAAAACTTTCAAAATGCCTAAGACAATCAAATTTTAACACTGAATAGATGCTGGTTGCTACTGAGGAATCATTATTTTGAGAATGGCATTTTAGTTATTTTTCTTACAGAGATATTTTTATTTTATAGATGCAAACTGAACAAGTGAAATGAAAAAAGAAGTTAGTAAAAAGAAAAATTAAAAGCTCCAGCATATTTGGACATTTGAAAGTATGTTGAGCCAAAAATTACTATAAGTTTTCAAACTAGAAATAAAAAAGCCACTGAAGCATCAGATGGGTTTTAATTTCTAATAAGGTAAATGTAGCTATAATCCATATAAATGAAAAGCTGTTTGGGATCTTCAGTGATTTTTTTTTTAAATGTAAAAGTGTTCTTCAGACACACACAAAAAATTAGGAAACTACTTTGGATTAGCAGTAACCATGATGGGTCTCTCTCTTGCTATGACCTCATAAGGAGCCATTGTTATGGAATTCCAAGAACGTATATAAATTCCTGGTTGGGCTAGGTTTGTGGTCTTTCCAGCTCTGGACCTGACCTAAGGGACATCTGAACCAAATTAGCTTGTTTTCTCCTTGACATTGTGGGTTTTCTGAATATATCATCTGTTACTAATTTTTTCTGCTTGTCACTTGTTCCTTTTTTTTACTTTCCTCTTTTTTAAATTTTTTCTTTTCCCTCTCACTCTCTCTCTCTCTCTTTTTTTACTTAGCTCTGTACTTAATTTATTTTTATTTTAACCTGCCATTGCATTTTGATGCCATTATAAAGATCATTTCATCAGGTGGTCTTGGGAGGCGATTTTCTTTCGAGGAGACCTGGACCGATCTCACCAGCTTCTCCCAGGTTTAAGCTGATCTTGGGACACCCTGCCTTCAAGTCCCTCGGTAAACCTGACACGCTGCAGGGTTCTCCAACATCTCTGCTGAGAAGGAGACCATGCTGGCAACAACCAGCTCCTCAAGACCATCAGTAAGGGTCCCTTGGCCATGGGGAAGTTGGCCTGACCCATCCTGCCTGGGAAGGAAATAGCTGTGAAGGCAGTTGACAGGATTCGGCAGAATTTCTCCAGCCTCCGGGAACTAGCCCACAAAGTCAAAACCGTGAAGGCTTTGAGTCATACAAACACAGTTACTTGGAATGCTGGAGGCTGAGGACAAGACTCCTTGTAGTGGAATCCTATAAGTGGAAGGGGATGCCTAGTGGCTCTTGGCACTTTGCAAGAAAAAAAGCTCCAAGTCAAATTCTGCCAGATAGAGTCTGCTCTACAGTACCAGCACGAGAAGTTTATTATCCATAGAGACTTAAAAACAAAACCAGCTTCTGGATGCTGACATGAACACAAGACTGCAGAACTTGGCTTCTGCATCAAATTCACCTTCAGCAATAAGCTGGATACCTTCTGTGGCAATCCCCCATAATGCTGCCCTAGATCTCTCCCAGGGCCAAAAGTATGATGGACTCTCTGTGGCTTGGAGATTAGGACCCCTCTTTTACAACTGGTCAGTGGATCCCTACCTTTGATGGGCAGAACTTCAAGAAGATACAGAAGGGAGTCATGGACAAAAATACCGTATTCTCTTAGATTGTGCAAGGAATATGGAAACTTGCCCAAGAAAGTCTGTCTTTCTTTTTCTTCTTCTTCTTCTTCTTCTTCTTCTTCTTCTTCTTCTTGTTTCTTTTTTTTCCTTTTTTTTTTTTTTTTTTTTTTTTTTTTTTTTTTTTTTTTTTTTTTTTTTTGGTCTTTTTAGGGCAGCACATGTGGCATATGGAGGTTCCAGATTAGGGATTGAACAGGAGCTGTGGCCACCAGCCTGCACCACAGCCACAGCAACACGGGATCTGAGCCGCATCTGCAACCTACACCACAGCTCACCACAACACCAGATCCTTGACCCATTGAGCGAGGCCAGGGATGGAACCTGCAACCTCACAGATACCAGTCAGATTCATTTCCGCTGAGTCACGACGAGAACTCCAGGTCTTTCCTTTTTAATCCCAACAAGAGAAGCATTTCAGAGTAAATCATGAAAGACCCACCGGTGAATGTGGGTCATGAAGATGAGGAACTAAAGCCTTATGCAGAGCCACTCTCTAACTACAGGACCTTGCAGACTGAGTTGATGAATCCACAGGGTGTATACAGAAAGGGATCCAGGACTCACTGAGGTCAAGTGCAAAATGCTGCAGCCTAACACATTTCCCACTGCTTTCTTGTGGCCTCCTCCTCCACCCACAACATCAGCAGCAATGCTAGGACCCCAGATGGAATAAATTTCCAGTTCATCCAAAGGAAATCCCCTACACACTGGGCAGCACATTTGGCATCAGCAGATTTTTGTCCCACATGACCCCAGCTTCTCCCTCTGGCTTAGCCACGGCTAAGCACTGGGCCACTGCGGGCTTCTTCAGCAAGTTCTCCCTCCAGTTTTTATGGAGATATCTTTATGTCAGGTTTGCCAGAACGAACCTGCATGAACCTATAAGCAAATGCCATTACGGAGATGCTCAAAGCTAGACAGGCCAAGTCACACACCACACTTCACAAGGAGTATGAAGATCATTAGCTCCACGAAGCCCCAGTGACGTGACCTGTAAATTCAGCAAGGTGCTCGACACAAAAAGCTGCCAGTATGAGCTGAACAGAAAACCGTGCTACTGTGCATGTGTGGCACCTCAAGGCCAAGCAGGCATCCTGCAATGAGAGGCAGAAATGTGCCAACCCCTACAGTGGTCCCTCAGCATGGTTCATTTAAACACATATCCAGCATCTCCATGGCCCTCAAAAGCACTGCCTCTAAAATAACCAAAGGGCATAGGCTTTAAAAGGCTGCCAGATTTTTAGGGCAGTGAAACTGTTCTATATGATACTCTACTGGTGTATTCATGTCCTTACATTATCATTTGTCCAGGAACACAGTCTGTATAACAGGAGCAAATCCTGATGTAAACCAAGGACCTTTGGTAATAACGATGGGTCAGGGTAAGGTTCATCAGCTGTAACAAATGTACCACTCTGCATCACACAGTGGGAGAGGCTATGCCTATGTAGGGGCAGGGAGTATACTAAAACTCTGTGTCTTCCTCTCAATTTTGTTGTGAACCTAAAACTGTTCCTCAAAAAGGTCTTTAAAAAAAAAAGGCTGCCAGGAACTACTTAGGAGACAAGAGGACAGGTCAGCTGTCACCATCTGCAGGCCTGCCATCCAGCCCAACCCCAAAGGCAGTGACTGGACTGGTCTGTTTCCTGGGGCACTTCCCCCTACCCCGTCCTTCTATGCCTTTTCTTCCTTATTTGTGGGAAAAGGCAGAGTGGTTCTGTAAAACAAAGATAAAAAACCAAACTCTTCCTCCTTCCTCCTTCCTGTTCCTTCCTTCCTTATTCCTCTTCCTCCCTCTTCTTGTTTTTGGCCTGCACAGCAAGAATTTGGTTACATACAGAGGGAATTGGAATAAATACCTCAAGGGTAATGAAAGCCAGTTGCTTGCTGGAAAAAGAGAGTTACAAATACGGAAAAGGTGAAAGTAAAAATAAAGCCTATGGTGCTGGACTGGAGCTGGAGGCATTCATGTGAACTGATGGTTTTAACACAGATTTATAGAGAGGTAGATGTGTGTGTATGTGTCCATTCTGTCCACTAAGAGAGACTAGGAGTATGACATACCCCAGTGAATACCCCAAGTGCCCAGATATTGGGTTTCTATCTTTTTTTTGCTTTTTTTTTTAGGGTCACACCCATGCACACATGGCATATGCAAGTTTTCAGGCTAAGGGTAGAATCAGAGCTACAGCTGCTGGTCTACACCATAGCCAAAGCAACATGGGATCCAAGTGGCAACTGTGACCTACACCACAGCTCACAGCAACGCCATACCCCCGATCCACAGAGTGAGGCCAGGGATCAAATCGGGTTCATTGCCACTGAGCCACGAAGGGAACTCCTCTATATATTATTCTAGAAGCAAAAAAAGCAAGGTTCTTTGGAAGAATGAGTGACTCCAGCGTGAAAAATGCAACATAAACTTGCAATATCTTTTTACTCCAGAAAGTAAGGAAGGGCTCAAAGAATACTGAAGACATACCAAAAAGAGATAGAAATATCAATAAATAATCTACAGCAAGCATTCTAAATGGAAAAACTGCTAGAATTATTTAAAATCATGAATGGGACAAGATCCCACTGATACCAGTTCTACTGACATTGTGAAGATCTGAGCCTGTACCATAAAAGAAATTAAAGTTCTAAGAATTGGAAGAAAAAAGTATTACATAATCCCATTATATAATTAATTATGTCATTGTAATTAGTTGCATATTATATAATTTTAACTCAGAAGAGTATTTAGACAAATTATTAGAAATGATGGAGTTTAGCAAGTAGTCTGGTTATAGAAATATTTTTATGGTAAAAGAAGTGTATATTTAGAATTAGCCAGCTGGATTCAGTGTAGATGAGCCCAACTTTCTGGCAATATTCAAAACATCATAGTCAGAAGCAAGGAGAACACACGGCTTCTCTCTCCATCGGGCTTACTGGGGGTGTTGACCTTCACCACATGAAAGCCATGGAGGTTCTTCACATCTGGTCTGACCTGGTGCTCGAACACAGGTGGGTGCTGCCTTCTATCTTCTTCATGGTCAGAGGAACCTGATGATGGCAGAGCGTTCAAGCTCTTTTTCCTGGGGGTGCTCTTCCAAGGACATGTGCTGCCTTCTGAGATGCAATGTCTTAGACTGTTGGAGGTGGGGGACACATAGGGGTCTTTTTTATAGTGATGTGGATGCCTGGAAAGCACTGCTTAGTGGCCCTCAAAGCCTTTTGGCTTTGGCTTTGGAAGGAGAAGGGGCTTCCTCTTTTTTTTTTTTTTATTATGATGGATTTACAATGTTCTGTCAAATTGTTGCTATACAGCAGTGACCCAGATAGATAGATAGGTACACAAACACATCATTTTTCTCCTTCCCTTTTAGTGCCATCTTCATGGAAAAGATTACTATTATTTAAGTTGCATTTCTATATATCAGCAATAATTTGTCAAATGCAATTTTAAAAATCTATTTATGGTAGTTTAGAGAATACCCAGATAGGAAAGCTAACTAAAGATGTGTCCAAACTAAGGAAGAAATTATAAAACGTGAGCAAAAAGCAAAAATATATACCATGTCCATGGGTAGAAAGACAATATTGTAGAGCTAGCCATTCTCTCCAAATCTATCTACAGAGTCAATGCAAAATCTCATCAGGATTTTATATAAAAGTTGAGGATTCTAAAGTGTATATGGAAGAGAAAAGGACCAAGAATGACTAATATTACCCAAAGTAGAGCAGGGCAGGAGACTTGCCCTACAAGCTATCAGTAGTATTATGAAGCTATAGTGATTAAGACAGTCAAGTGTGTACATGTTAGATAAACTAACAAGAGTGCAATGGAATAGGATGGGATGGGATGGGAGAGAAGAGAAGGCTCAGAAATAAGCCCACACACTTACATAATACTGATAGATGACAGAAGGGACATACAGTAGGGAAAGGAGTAACTGTTCACTAAATAGAGCTGCAAAAAATATGCAATCTATGTAGAAAAGAAAATTGGATCCCTCTATTTCTAATCAGGATATAAAAAACACTGACTAGAAAAAAAGATTTATCAATTTGACTATTTAAAATTAAGAACATATTACTTATCAAAGGACACCTTAAAGTATGAGAAATAATTACAAATGGAGCAAATATTCCCAATACATGCAACCAACAAAGAATCAGCATCAAGCAAAGCTCCTACACAGCAATTAGAAAAGCACAAAAAAAAAAATGTAGGGGTTGGCACGTTTTTTTCTTAAAGGATCAGATGGCAAATACTTTAATCTTTGAGGACTCTCTGGCCTCTGTCACAGCTTCTCAGCCATTATTGCTCAAAAGCAGCCATGAAAAACACAAAACACAATTACTTGTTTGGTGTGGTGAAAAACTTTAAAATTACTCTCTCAGCAACTTTCATGTTTATAATACAGCATTGTTAACAGTCACCATTCTGTACATTAGATGAGGTGATCAAAATGATGTTAACCAATCCTATTGGATTCCATCCCTGGCCTGGGAACTTCCATATGCCATAGGTGCGGTTAAAAAAAAAGGGGGGGGATGTGAATGAATAGGTAAAAAGGTACATAGGGTCATAGGGTAAACGACAGAAGGATCACAAGCACAGGGGTTCATTCTTGTTGGCCAACCTGGAGAATCTCTGAAGTTCATACTTTTAAATTTTAATGGAGGTTTCATTACATAGACATGAGTAATCAAATCATTGGTGATTGGTGATTGAACACCATCTCCAACCTCTCTCCATTCCCCAGAGGTAGAGGGCTGGGGTAGGGAGGGGGCTGAATGTTCCAATCTTCTAATGCTTGACTGGCTCCCTTGGGGACCAGCCCCCATTCTTAAGGGCTTACCATGAAGTTCCCTTGTGGCTCAGCAGGTTAAGGATCTGGCGTTGCCGCAACTGCAGCGCAGGTTCGATGCCTGGCCTGGGAACTTCCAGATGTTGGTGATACAGCCAAGAAAGAAGGAAGGAAGGAAGGAAGGAAGGAAAGAAGGAAAGAAAGGAAAGGAAAGGAAAGGAAAGGAAAGGAAAGGAAAGGAAAGGAAGAAAAAGAATCTTAAGGGCTACCCAAAAGTACCCTCTTTAACATAAATTCAGGTGTGGCTGAAAGGTGTGCCTACATTACCTAGGAAATTCCAAGGGTCTTAGGAACTCTGTGCCAGGAACAAGATAAAGACCAAATATATGTGTATTATACATCACAACATCATGAAACCACGGAAGAGCTCCCTGTCCCTTCCACCATGCAAGGACTCGGCCAGAAGACAGCTGTCTATGAACTAAGCTCTCACCAGACACCGAACTGTCAGCACCTAGATCTTGACTTCTCAGCCTTCAGGACTGTGAGAAACAAATGTCCGTTGTTTCCAAGCCACTCAGCCTCCACTGTTTCATGACAGCAGCCCAAATACAGTTAAGACAGGGTGTTTTACTCCCAGGCCTGCTAGTTGGCAGAACAGTTGGTGTAGGGGCCTCCCCTGGGCCCCCTGTCTTTTCTCCCACGTTTTTTTTCTTAGGAGGCTAATCTGGGCTTTGTCAGTGGTAGCAAAACAACTCACTGCATCAAGAAAAGGGCAAGCCCAGGCACCAGTAGTTTTTAGGTCTCTGCTTGCATCACACTTCTTAATGTTCCTCGGACCAAGAGAGGTCATATGGGCAAGCCCAGATTCAAGAGGTAGAGAAACAGACTCCCCCGACTCTTGACAGAAGGATGAGCAAGGCCACTCAGCAAAGGGGAGTGCAATCTGGAACAGGAGGAATGTACAGCCATTTTACAGTCTGCCTAAATGTAAACACGCAGACAATGGGGATGTGAATGCATATTCTAGACAGTCAGGGACTGTATGTATGTAACTAAAACTACTAACTTCTCTTATTAGACCTCTGTGGTTTTGGATTCCTAAAGGAAATTTTTTCCACCAATAACAAGTTTACAGAACAGTCCATGATTCTGCTGTCCACAGAGCTCTCTTGTGCCAATCTCTTGTCCCAATGGCTCAACTGAGACATTCTCATAAACATACTATTTATATCAATGATTACCAAGAGAACAAGCATTCCCGCCCCTGAACCCTGCCTAGAGACTGACCAGACTTGGAGTGGTTGTGGATCATCTGAATACACCCAAATAAACCACACAATTCCAGAGTTAGAAAACGAAAAAAAAGAATTCTTTTTATAACACAAACTACAGAATGCATTACACTTATAAAATGGAGGTATGGTTTCTAAAACTTGAGAAACACCAGCCTGACACTAAACTTTCAGTTTCCAGGCTCACTTTAGGTGCTGCAGAGGCCGTTTCTCTTCAAAAGAGATCCAATCAGAGACAGTGTCCCTGAAACAACCACTGGAATATTCTCCTGGCTGAATCCACCCCCTGGCTGGTTGGCGCTTGGCAACCTGACAAGTGTTTTACATTCAAAAGGTCAAGCTCTGAGTGAACCCGCCCAGGGCCTCTGGTGAAGGGGGCCTTGCCACTCACGCCTGGATGCCCAGGTCTGGCATCTGTCCCCTGCCCCTGCCATTCTGACAGCTGTGAAAGAAGGGACCCAGGATCCCAGCTTGGGCTGTCAGAGAAGTGACGGCAGCCCTTTTGCTGAAGGTCAAACTCTAATTCTCGCTCCAGGGAGCCTTCCTCCTCGCTCTCACTTTCAGTCTGTCCATCTTAATCATTGTTTGGATTTTTCTGCTACTTTACTGTCTTTAAAACATTTTCCTCTTAACCCTCTCATTTGATCCTCTCCAACGGGAGGAGCAACCTCAAGTTCCCCTTTTGTAAGAACAGAGAGACTAGGCAATTGAGTGCTGGGAGCAGTTAAGAAGAGTTAGATTCCTGCCAGTTACCAGCCATGTAACCTTGGGCAAACCATACAATCTCTCTATGGCTCAATTTCCCTGTATATAAAATAGAGATATTAATTCTTCCTATTTCACAAGGTTTTTGCAAGAACAAGGTATACTAAGATAGATAACGTGTAACAATAGCACAATAAACCCTCAGATGGTTTTATTACTTGTGCTCCTCTGTTGTTATCACAAAGCTAGTTCATGGGAAAGCAAGGACCGGAACACGTATGCATGGGCCTGAAAGCTCAACTACCTACCTCCGCCTTTCAATAAAGAGAAAGGGGTTTCTGGCTGTTCTGCTCTCCCAAATGAGAAGCAGGTAATCCAGTGCAGGAGTAGTCTGGAGGCCCTAGCTTCTTAGAAGAAACCTTTTCTGACAGCTTCCTAAAACTTCAGAAAAGAGGGCCCTGAACTCTTGTAGCTACCTCCAAAAAAACAGGTATTATCAAACACTGGGTTAGTTCTCAAAGTATTGTTAGCCTTTCCCTCCACAGCCTATTGTCCTAATCCGGGAAAGTCCGTATTCCCAGGCAAATCGGCACTACTGACAATCGCTTGTAGTCAGGAGTTTCAAATCCTCGCCCAACCAACTTTTTGTCGGTGAGCAGAGCAAGTTAACAGGAAGAAGAAGGTGAAAAATGAAGAGTGCATGTGACCTTGTAATCACGCTACCAACACCTGAAGAATCTGACGGGACCCACCATAAAGAAGGTTAGAAATGTGTAGTGACAGGACGCAAAAACAAGCAAATGAAAGCTTAGAAGTAGAAAAGAATTAAGTTTCAAATGTAATTACAATAATATAGAAAATAAATCAAATGGGAGAGAAAATGAAAAGAACAGATTCAGAATTCCCAGGAAATACATTAAACCATGGCTTTGAAAGACAAAGAGACTAGAAAGAGCAAGAAAAATCACACAGAAATCTACCTTCACTACACTGTGTCTGACCAAAGAACAGTGTAATGAATCTCCCACTGCCATTAAATTAAACACAAATTGCTTTTGTTTCTAATTAACATCTGCCTGAGTCAAACATGATGTGTGAAAGTCATCTTTTTAATGCCTCTGCCATGCCACAGAAATAGTACAACCAGGATGAAAGATTATGGATGTTTTCCAATAGCTTCCTTTAAAATACAGGCCAAACCTTATAGAAGGTATATGTAAGAGTTATTAGAATCCCAAATGCATTTACAAGGACCAGCTCTATTACAGTGCATAGCAAATGAATCCATAATGAGGAGATATTCCAGACCAATTGTTCCCAAATTAGGCTTTAGATTATCTTCATTTCTCTTTTGAAAATATGTCTTGTTATTTTTCACATGGCATAAGAAACCCTTGGTTTTTCTGGCATCAAATGACAGCTCCAGTTTCTGTGGTTGCTCTCCTTTATTCCTTTACACCCAGCCTGGCCATACCAGACTTAGATCCTCATCATTGCTAGTAAAGTCATACCATCCTTCAAAGCCCAGCTCAAGTTTCTTGCTCTGTAAAATCTTTGCCACTACTCCCAGGTGGAATGAGAAATTCCTCCTTGGTGCTCCCACTATCGTAGGTCCACACAACTTCTGTTCTACAGGATTCTTCAACGAGAATCTTCTCTTTCAGTGTCTGAACTCACCAGGTTATGGGTACAGCCACAGTGCCTATACAAATGGGCAGTATTAACAATCAAGTAACAGAAATCTATCAGAGCTAGCTTAAATTTGAAAAGGAGGTGGGGTTCATATTATAAGCATACATAGGAAGCTCTCAGAGTCCAAGCCAAGACCCAGGAAGAGACTGATATAGGAAATGGAAAGTCATTGGAACCCAAAGGTCATTCTCTCCCACATTCTGTCACCCATTGACCCCTATATCTGCTTTCCTCTTCAGTCCCTAAGACCAACTTTTCTGGTATCACCATACACAACAAAAGGACAGGGTGGTAGTAACAGGACTCAGTTCCATCACAATTTTTGTACCTCCAGGGCAGGAAGCCAGCCATGTAAAAAGAATCCCTTGTCGCCTCCCCTTAGGTCCCAATTACAAATTCCAGGGAAGGACGCAGATGGCTCGACTTGCATTAGGTGTCCACAGTGATCTGATATGCTCAGTGTAGATGGTCAGGGCTATGGGGTCCACATGCAATTAGTGGGGATACTGGAGAAGAAGCAAAAGAGAAGGGAGATTCCCTGTGAGTTAAGGGAGAATCACTGTGACTCCTCGACAGATACTCTGTTGACTAGGAGGGAGCCGTGGGAGGAAGAAGGGAGGAAGGGAGGAAAGGAGGAGGAAGAAATCCAAATACATTTGGAGGGCTTACTCATGGTACTACAAGTCAAACCAGAAGACTAGGAACTTAGTGTCTCAGTGGGATGCTTATGAAAGCCGGTGGTAGTGATATCATCAACGTACGTATGCATAGGATGAGTATCTGCATGTAAGCAGCCACTGATAGAGACTCTTACCTTCAAGAACATGTATGCCAATCAATAGCAAGGATCTGCAGCTTAGGAAAAAATAAAAAATAGGCAGAATTTGCTAAAAAAAAAAACCCAAAGCCAAAAAACCATGCATCTGTCAGTGGCATCTCCTCCAAAAAAAAACAGGAGTCTGTGGTCTGCATGCTCAGTACTCATTAAAACCCACCAAGAGGCAGAAAAGAAATTCATATCTCCTCACCCTGAAGAGTAAATGTGTGCTTAGAGCAGACAATTAGCTTCCCTTTGGACATCAGATAGTAACATTAAAGCTTTGGTATATAGTCAAGGTTTCCCAGAGTGTGGTTCACATCGGAATCCCAGCTAAGGAATCTGTGTATTTAACAAGCTCCCGAGAAGCTTCTCATGCACAGCACCACTATGATCTAACAGGATAGGGAGTCTCTAAAATCACTCCCAGAAATCCCCAAGCTACACCCTTTTGTAATCCCCTCCCACACTAGGCTTGGTCTCTATGACCAAAAACACGTAGCAGAAGTGACAGTACATCACCTCCAAGATTAGGTTATAGAAAAGATCATGGTTCCTGCCTTGAGATTCTCTCCCCTCTGCCCTGAACCACCTCTCTCTCTCTCTCTCCCTCTCTCTCTCTCTCTCACTCTGCTTCTCCCTGTCTGTTTACCTCTCCCTCTCCTGCTCTCTCTCTTTTCTTAGATCACTCATACTGAAGGAAAGCACATGATGAGTAGCCCTATGGAGAGAACCATGAGGCAAGACACAAAAGCCTCCTGCCACCAGCCACATGAGTGAGCTTAGAAGTGGATAATCCAGCTCCTTCAGAAACTGCAGCCCCAGCAAACAGCTTGATTGCAATATCACAAGAGAATCTGAAATCAGAACCACTTGGCTCACCCATTCCCAGATCTCTGACCCTCAGAAACCATGTGAAAAAATAAAGGTCCATTGTTTTAAGCCGCTGTGTTTTCAGATAATTTGTCACATAGCAATAAATTACAGATAGTCTCTAAAGACTGCCTCTTCCTGTCCCTGATTACTGCTTCTCATATCAGGAGATGGAGTTTATTTCTCCTCCATGTACATGTGGGCTGGCCCTGGGATTGGTTTGAATAATAGAAGGCTGCAGAATCGACATACCTTCTGCAACTTCTGAGCCCACTTCTTAAGAGAACTAGCAACTTCCACTTCCTACCATTTGGAGCCTGGACACACATTAGGAGCAGCCAAGACCACATGGAAAGGACATATGGAGGAGAACTCAGGTGTTCTGTTTAGCATCTCTAGCTGAGCCCCCAACCAAGAGCCAACACTGACTGTGTGCCAGGTGAGCGGGCCATCTTAGCTCTAGAGGCAACTAATTTGTCCCACCCAATACAGCCCTCCAGAAAACTGCAGGTTCTCCCAATACCATGTGAAGCAAAACTGCCCAGTCAACCCAAAGAAAATAGTAAATGGTTGTTGACATTTTAAGTCATTAATTTTAGGGATAGTTTTTTATGGAACAATAGCTAACCAAAACACACTATCTTAGACTAATGAATTCATTCACAGATGACTGGATTTTGAGCATCAGTCTATAAGTGAGGTAAAGATATCTGTCCAAAGAACCTTTCTGGGCAAAGAATTTATGCCTGTAAGACAGTCCCGCACCTTGTATCTCCTTTGGCTCCACCATGATGCTGAGTATCTACAAGAGGCTCCCATAAGCTTTTCGGCATTGGCTTCACCAATTTCATTCCTGTTTCTAATAACAACATGAAGAACTAAGATTTCCTGAGCTGCACTAGGTGACAGGCACTGCCCTAAGTATTTTCACTTCTCTTGACTTATTAAATTATTACAGCATCTCTAAGAGCTAGGTAAAATCCCTTTATCTGCACCATTCTCCATATGGGAAAGCAAGTCTGGAGAGGCGAAGACCCTGCCCAAGTTCACACAAAGCTAACAGGTGATGGAGCCAACGGGGGACCTGGACAGTCCAGCTCCGTGTCCATGCTCTTAACCACTGCTCCACACTAGCCTTGGGCCTATGAGGTACATGCTGCTCTCATCTCCATTTTAAAGACAAAGAGCCGCCTGAGGCTCAAGGACCATGAACCCCTGGCACAAACTTCACACAGTTAATAAAGGGAAGAGCTAGAGGAAAACTCTAATACTTACTTTCTTAAACAAAATCCTACTCTGCATCCCCACCTTTGGAGAATGTACAGACGGTAACGGGGTCTGGTCCAGTCACATGATCTCAGCTCTTCTAGGCTCTACCTTTTCAGGCATTTGAAGAACAAGAGTCACTGAGTCATGTACCCATGATGTAAATGCAGCGCTCTTTCATCTTCCCTGTCTCCTCCCTTTTGGAGGAGATCGTCATAACTTAGAAATATTCCCTTGAGTTCTTTAAATACTCTACAAACAGCTGGCCCATTTTTAGAACTCAGAAGACACTCACCATATTTAGAAGTTCGGAGAGAAGAAAAAAAAAAAGGGAGTCAGCAAACTCATAGATCTGAAAGAGAGAGGTATTTCTTCTGTAACTCCTCTCCTTCTAGAAAACCTTTTTGCTCTCTCCTTACTTTAACTGTGAGCCTCACCTCATTCAGAAAATGTATTTCTCACCTCCAGGCCCTACCAACAGTGAGAAAATAAAAGAAAGCAAAAATTTCCCATAAACCGTTTCATTTGATTTGCATGAGTTTAACAGCAAAAGATATTTCACATATGAAGCATGAGAATTTATTGAGAATTCACTGTAGAAAGATAATCTACTGAGATATTTCTCTGTGTCTGTTTCTTCTTGCTCTCAGGAAGGAATGAATGGTATTCACCCTTTCCTGGTGGGCCTTTCTTCCAGGGCCCAAAGGGAAACTGTCTTAAAGGATGGGAGTGGGAGAGCCCTAATTGCAACCCAAATCAGACTCATCAGTTCTGAAAACCTTGCCCAGGATCAGGATCAGATCTTCAGGAGTGAGAGACTCCTTCTAGTAGGGCTATGAATACTCAACCAGTGGCCAAGAGGGGATCTGGGCAAAACACTCTAGAGGCAACTAATTTGCAACTAACCAGGTTGTTCTAGAGTGGGGAGGAATGGTCACTTTGGTGTTTCGGTGCTTGGAGGATAATGTGGGTGCGGGGTGAGGAAGAGTCCGCCCTCCTCCCACTCACGAGCTCTGAGGTGCTGGCCTGAGTCGCCAGTGCTGTGACCTTGGGAACCTCAGCCACAGTCCCACAGTAGAGGTCGGCACCACGGCGACCACCTTGAACTGAGTGCTGGAAACCTTCGCCGTTTTCCTGGACTGCAGAAGCCATGGATCTCCAACCAGACTAGGAAAGGGAGCCCCTGTTACCACCATTCCCACATATACACACAAATCACTCACTAGTGCTGCCTTCCTCGTCCACCTTGAAGAACGGGGGCCTGAGAAAGGCTTAATATTTTTTAGAGTGTGCAAAAAAACACATGGCATTGCTTGCACCCCACCTTATGAAACAAATATACTCTCTGCAACATGTACTTCCTACTACCACCCAGAAAAAAGATAAAACTAATTTTACTTTAATCCCAATTTCTCTGATATTAACCTTTTCCTCTCTTTCTTTCTCTTGGTTCTCTGGCATTGTTCCTGCTGCACAGTTGATACTTCAGGCAAGTCACTTCTTGTTTCTTTTACACATTTGCTTATTTCTTCCTCTCTGGTCTTCCAGAAAGTCATTTCCATTACACAGCATTTTTCCTTTATCAGATCAACATTTACAGTATGTCAACTAGCTCATGAGTACTGATTGACAAACTAAGACAGTGTTTGTACGTAAAAGTTTCACTGGAATACAGCCTCTTCCATTCAATTATATATGCTCTACAGCTATTTTCACACCAAAACAGTACATGTTATGCAATAGGGACCTTCAAAGCCTAGAATGTTTACCATCAGCCTCTCTAAGAAAAACTTTGCCAACCTCTGGTCTAGCAGAAGAAAAATAAATGTTGTACTATTATTGTTATTATTATTAACCTATACTTTGTCCATCTAGTATTATCTATTATTAACCTGTACTATTATTAACCTATCATTAACCTGCACTTTGTCCATCTCTGAGAGATTTTAATAGAGGTTGATGCAAAATATTCTGGAGAGCAGCATTAGATTTTAAAGGGTCTGCTATACATGCTTTATAGCTGCCATCTATATAAAGTTGAGGTTTCGTATTGCAAATAAAAAACCATTCAAGCTATATTTACTCAAAAATTAGAATTTTTAATAAAATCCTATGATTTTTTTTCTCGATCACTCAGAATTTAATCAGAAAACAGAACCACAATCAGTATCATGGAATCTACAATTTATTGTTTACTTGCACAACTGTGGGAGTTGCTTTGGAAGAAAAGGTCTGGAAAAAGGGCAACTGGTAAAGTCACTAACCAGACTTCCTGAAGCCTAGCGGAGGAAGACAAGCAGGAACAGAGTGGGGAAACAGTGAGGGTGCAGAAAAGCTTGTGTCTACTAGTGTCTACACCGACACTGACTGCTCCACCACCTCTTCTCCAAGTAAGAGTCCCATTTACACCCATTCAAAGAACAGAAATGCACACGAAATTCATAACACTCTGTCTTACACTGGAGTAAGAAAGATCCACATTCAAACTCCTCATCTTCATCCCTCTGTGTAAGAACTGACAACAAGATGTTGCTTTTCCTTCTCTGTGGGAGTTCTTGTCACACTCAGAGTAAGTGATCCAGTCTGAACTACATTGATTTTGCAAGACTTTCAGAACAGTGACTGGATGAGTGATGGTTTTAAAATGTATTCGCAAGTTCTTTGGTTGACACTTCTCCCCCCAAAAGTGGAGTCTAATCCAACTCCTCTTGATTATGGGCTGGCCTCTGTGACTTCTTCAAAGGGACAAAATGCAGTGGACAGGACACCATGAGACATGTGGCCAGGTCATAAGAAGCAATACACTGTCTATTTGGCTTTTTTTCTGTCCTTAGAACATGCACCTCTGAGCCATCATATATAAAGTCCATTAACCCTGAAGGTGCCGTGCTAGAGACATCACGTAGAGAGACCACAAAGACCTAGAGGACCATGTCTGAGGAGCCCTGCTTAACCAGCCCCCAACTGTTGAAGGCTCCCGGCTCAGGGCAAGAGCAGCTTTCAGATGATGCTCCTCTCTAGCCTCCACACCGCCCCAGGCCACATCAAGGAGAGCAGATGTGAGCCTTCTCTACCAAGCCCTGTTCACACTGAAGATCTGTGAGCAAATGAGATGTTGTTGAGGGATAAGTCCTGAGTTTGGGGGTAGTTTATTATGGAGCCATAGGAACTGAAATAGGATGCGAAGCCATTTTCCCAATAAGCTGTGGAGTTCTAATTCAGAACAGTTAGGTTGAGCTGCCAAAGATAAAAATGCGTACATACCAACAGATCACTCTAGAAGTTTATTCATCCATGTCATTCATCTATCCATCCAACGAATAGTCATGAAGCATTCTTTGTGTGCTGGGGATTCAGTAGTAAAGACAGAAATGATCTTTGCCCTGATGGAGCACTCAGGCTACTGTGGGTTAGAGAAATAATGAAGGAGCAATTCACGAGTGATAGAAGAGTGGAAGCCCAGGATGGTTTGTCAGATAAGTCACAAGTCTTTGAAAATTTCTTAAAGATACATTCCCCGTAATTAGTAAGAGTCTTTTAGATTCTGGCACTGTTCCAGGGAAACAGAGCAAAAGAAAAGACAGCAATCTACAAGTCCAGCAAATACAGGCTTTCCTGGGTTACAGTGGTTTTGGATGGCTGCTTTCAACTGTGGCAGTCAGCTGTCCTTTCTCTGCATCAAACATATGTAGACAAGATGCTAACTGTATGCTTTGTCCTGCAACTATCTTGACATTATTTATACTGAAACTCTAAGATCACCTTGCCTAAGAAACGCTGCTGTCCAGAGTGGCCATAGTTTGGTTGCAAATTGAAATGATTCACAAGATCTATATATATTAGAAGCTAAAAGCTTTCTCATCAGGCTGCTGATAATGAAGCTTGCTAACTATTCTGGTGCATAAAGTAGAATTATGAAAACTGATTCAGTCTAATTATCAAAGGGTCGGAGTTTTCCCGCTCTTCTCAAAATGCAGCCATTGAAGCAGCTTGAAGACTCGTTGCCCAGAATTTAAATTGCCTATTGCCAAGGTTCAGTGACTGCTTCAGGAATGAACGAAGGTACTTAAAATCTCTGGACTGTTTGATTACAGGTACCCATCCGTCGTTTGCTCGGTCATGTACAACTGTGCAATTAAAACAAATGGTGGCACATAAAAGGCTGACTTAGGTAGATTTGGCCCGCAGGCAGAGTGCCAGCCTGTTAGAAGGAAGTGCCAGGAATAGGGGGGAAAACAATGAACAAAAAAGAGACACAGGCCCCCAGGTAATATGCCTTCTTGGAGCTCACAGTCTTTAGCGGAAAACGATAAGTAAAGGCGTATGAATAATACAATACCTATGGGCTGTGTTTCAGGATGGTGTGGGGTAGGGGGAAGCTAGCCTGAGGAAGCAGCCTCTAAGCTGAAGGGTAAGTGGGAGCCATCAAGGTCAAGGTGGGGGATGAGGGGGAACAGAAAGCGTGGTTCAGGCTGAATCAGGTACAGCTAAGATGATAGAGAGATAGAATGTTAGAGGAACAGAAAACATTCAGAATGGTTGGAAGATTAGGAGGTAAAATGATGAGAGATGAGTCTGGACAGGGAGGGGAAAGGGTCAGTCAGGTCATGCAGGGCTTTCTAAGCCATTTTAAAGAGTTCGACATTCTATTCCATAGATTTTATTTTTAACCCAAAACAGACATGTTCAGCTAGCCCGTCAGAACTTTTTTTAAAGAAACTTGCTTTTATGAAGATACCTAACAATCAGATAAATTAGAGAACCAGTTCGTCCCTGGGTCTTAGGTCAAGACAGAGAACATGGAGTTCCCATTCTCATGCTCAAGTGTTTTTCTCCCAAAGACCAGTAGCTATTTATTCCTTTAGCCACTCAGCCCTGACCTCTCGCTACCTAGCAGATTGGAGAGGGAGGCCACAGATGAAAAATATCATTGTTCATTCTCAAGAGAGAATTATCCAGCAAAAAGGATAAGGATTGCTGTTTCTGACAAGCACAAGAGGAGGTAAACATTGAGAGTTTAGAATTATCAAAGATTTTCTTTTTAATGTAAGAAAAGACTCTCATGTAGAGTCTTTACGACTTTTATCTGGGTCTCAGAAAATCATATATCTTAGAGTTTAGTACACAGACCATGCAAATACACTACCAGCATCTGGTAGTAACCATTTTTACTCTAGATGACGTGGTTATGCAAATGCAAATTTACTAGCAATAGAGTGGCCACTGCTCCTGAAAGATGCCCTGTTTCAAAAAGGACCTGAGTCAAGGATAGAAGGTCTCCTAGACTGAGTGCCAGACATTAAGTATACCTGGCATGGTGTCAGGGGATGAGAAGTCTTGCATGAATTGGGATGGATTAATTATGATGAAATAAATATAAGTTACAGTTCATCTAAAGTCCAGGCACAGGCCTGACAACATGGGGCAGGCAGGGGTTTGAGAGCGAACACAATTCTGTGTTCTGGAAAAATTTCACAGCTTCCACAGCAAAACAGGCGTAATTCACAATAAAGAAACCCTTTAACTTAAAACTGATTAAGCAAAAAGACAAATGTAGTAGTTTTCTCTTGCTGCTATAACCAATTAACACAAACTTAATGGCTTAAAACCATGCAAATGTATTACAATACAGTTCTAGAGATCAGAAGTCCAAAATGAGTCTATAGGCTAAAGTCAAGGTGTCAAGAAGGCCACCTTCCTTCTGGAGACTGCAGGGGAGGATCCATTCCTTGCTTTTTCCAGGTTCCAGCAGCTGCCCTCGTTCCCTGGCTCATGCCCCACTTCCTATCTGTTCTGTCGTGTCATCTCCTTTTCTGATTCCCTGTTTCCCTCTTTCCCTTACAAGAAGCCTTGTTATTATGTTGGGCCCTCCCAGATAATCCAAGATAATCTCCCCATTTCAAGGTCCTTAATTTGGAGTTCCCTGGTGGCCTAGCAGTTAAGGACTCGGTGTCATCACTGCAGAGGTTCAGGTCACTGGGTATGGCTCAGGTTCAGTCCCTGGCCCAGGAACTTCCACATGCGATGGGCATGGCCAAAAAAAAAAAAAAAAATCTTAATCACGTCTCAAAGTCCCATTCTGAAGGGTAAGTGGGAGCCATCAAGGTCAAGGTGGGGGATGAGGGGGAACAGAAAGCGTGGTTCAGGCTGAATCAGGTACAGCTAAGATGATAGAGAGATAGAATGTTAGAGGAACAGAAAACATTCAGAATGGTTGGAAGATTAGGCTCCAGGGATCAGAACACGAACATCCCCGGGGGCCCATTACTCACCTACTACAGTGAGAAGAGAACAGGTTGCCTGAGGGCAAAACTTCATTTGGTTTACTCAACACCATGCCCAGCCCAGTACCGGGCTCATCATCAGTACCCAGTCAATATCCATTAAATAAACGAGTAAATGAATAAGAAACTATGAATGATGTGCTACTTTCTGCAATAACTCCTCCTCTGAATAAGGTATGGATGGTTCCGAAAACTATCATTTTCTGTCTTTTACAAATGAATAGGGACCAAGTTTCAGTTCGGGAAGGTGAGAGAGTTCTGGAGATGGATGATGGTGATGGCACAATATGAGTGTGTTTTATACCAACAAACTGTGCACTTAAAAATTATAAATGTCAGGGAGTTCCCGTCATGGCTCAGCAGAAACAAACCTGACTAGTAACCACAGTAGCCATGAGGATGCAGGTTGAATCCCTGGCCTCACTCAGTGTGTTAAGGATCCAGCCGTTGCCATGAGTTGCAGTGTAGGTTGCAGACACAGCTCAGATCCCAGATTGCTATGTCTATGGCATAGGCTGGCAGCTGTAACTCTGATTTGACCCCTAGCCTGGGAACCTCCATATACCATGGGTGCAGCCCTAAAAAGACAAAAAAAAAAATTATAAATGTCACTATATATATATATATACACATATATATATAGTGTGTGTGTATGTATATATATATATGTATATATATATATATATACACACACACACATACATACACAATGTAAGAATATAGAGGACTAATTCAAAGAGAATATAAATCAAGAAAAAAAGCTATAGGAGTTCCCACTATGGTGCAATGGGTTAAAGATCTGGCGTGTCTCTGTGGCATCACTGGTTTGATCCCTGGCCCTGCACAGAGGGTTAAAGGATCTGTCATTACTATAGCTGTGATGTAGGTCATAGATGCATCTCAAATTCAATCCCTATACCAGGAGCTTCCATATGCAGTGGGTGTGGCCAAAAAGAAACAAACAAAAAAATTATACGATGCCACTTAACCAAAATAATAACACCTGATTTAAGATAAGTATGGTTCTTAACTCCCCAAAGAGAAAGATGTGGAACAGTCCTAAGGATTAGTCTTCTTCTCATTATTTTATTTTACTCCTGAAGCATTAGAATGTATCACAGGTCATGTGAACTAAGCCAAAATGCTTTCATTTTGCTTTATAAGCTACACTAATGCAGAATCAGTCAAGCAAGCAGATTTCTACTTGAGCCTTTGGTTGGTTTATTTTTCTAAAAAAAAAAAGAGAGAGAGAGAGAGACACACAGTCCTCATGTGTCTGCATCATGGTTTTAAATTCTATAACACACATTCTAACACACATGATGCACACACACAGATGCACACACCTGCACACGGAGTCAGCATCCACATGGTGCCAAAAAAACTGTGTGGATTCATAAATGAAATCCCAGCCAGACCTCCTGGGTGAACTCTCCACAGAATCAACAATAAGGATGGGAAGCGAATCTTTCACTTATTTATAGTCCATTTGGGCAAACCATAGACACAGACTCAGACAGACCGTTCTCAGAATTGGCGGTCAACTTTGATCCTAAGGCAACAACGAGGAATCAATTAGAGCCATTCTCTTCAATGAGGCTTATTATTGGGGCTAATCTGTGAAGAGAAGGGTTCAGTTAGCAACCCCAAATAACACACCCCGTCAGGTTTATTAGGCTTCTGCCAACACCTTCGGGCTGCCTTAATTGCTTCTTCGGGGCTAGTTTCACACAGAGAATGGAGTCATTTCCAGGGCTCTAGTCTAGTTCCCTAAGCACCAAATATGGAAAACATGGAAGAGCACAGAAAACCTGGGTCACTCAACTAAACTTGGAAGAAAGATACCGTTAAACAATTGACACAATACGACACAACTAAAATCAGTAGGATAGAACCTGGAGCCCAAGTCTGTCTTCATCAAAGTCGACCACATTTCTACTATATCATACGCTGACCCACAGCTATAGAGGCAGCCCTTGGGAAAAGAACCAGCCGATATCTGTCTTCTATCAATATTGAGCAGTTCTTCCTAAACCCTGCCCCCCTTTCAACAGCTATCTCTCTCATGCTCTTAGGGGAGTCCTGTCCCCTTGCCTCTCACCCTCATGAAGGAAGAAAGCACTACGTGAAACAAATTTTCACGCCAACCACAGCTAGAATTTACTGGATGCTTCCTATGTTGCCTAGACCTGTGTCAAATGTTTCATGTGTGTTATGACATGTAACATCATTTTCTCAGATATGGGATGAGGCTGACATCTGGTAAGTCATTAGCAAAACCAAAGCCTGAATTTATGACACCAGACCGCTTTCCAGGCCTTTCTATCCAACCACATCACCCTTGGGGCTGTGACTCCATCTTCCCTACCTTAGCGAATGTCAGTAAGTGGAGCACAATATTGACTTTGTCATACAAACAAAGCAGGCCAGGGAGGGAGTAGAGACAGCAAAAGAACAAGGAGCCCTAAGCCAGGGAAAGAAAAGACTTTTCTATAAACAATGCTTTCTTACATTCTGCTTTCAAAGAATTTCTTTATAACAGCAAGACTCTATGAAACACATTTGTGTTGGAAAGCATAAGAATGCATCAACATTTCTTCTGCGTCTTCTATGTCTTGGGTTGAAGGAACTTGGTAGAAATTGTTCCTTCCAGGGTAAAGCTAACTCTGATCCTAAGAGATATGTGAGAAAAGACGAATCTCAAGTCAGTCTTCATAACATCCCCAAATCTTCTCACTCCTCTAACAACCATCCTACATCTTAGAAAATTAGGCTATATGGTTCCTAAGAGATTTGCTCACAAGAGGTTCATTATTTTTTGAATGAGGCTGGAGTGAAAATCCTCTTGTGAAAACAGCCTTCCCTTGGCAGCTCATTGTTACTTCCTGTCTCAAGATCTCCGGAGCAGAGACTGCTGACTCATAGTCACAGAGGGAAGTGGTGTGCAGGGAGGGAAAACTTTTTATAGACGTAAGGTCAAGGAGCAAGAGAAAATGCAAGCTGGATCTTGATTTGCTTTCTTTTCTTTTTCTCAGCCAGCAAAACCTGCCAAGAGATTGCTAAAATCCTTCTACAGAGCAAAACACTGAAGGTTTGAAAGGAGGGATTCTAAGCTCTTAATTTTTAGCTTGGTGAAAAGAAGTCTTTTCTCCGAAGTTAAGCAGAGAAGCAAGGTAACGCCACAAAGAGTGGTCAACGACCTTGAAAGAAACTGGCCGGGGCAAATCACTGTGGCAGGAATATCTGTTCTCCTTGGGAAGTGACAGAAAACCATGCAGTTGTCAGACTGCAAGTCTCTAGCCTACAACACAGGACGAGGGAGGAAACTTCTCATGGGTGAAATTAATACACAGAAAATTTCTTGGTGGCCGGTATGTACTTTCCAGGGAAGTTGGTGCCAGAGCTTAGAAAAAATCAGAGTCGAAGCAACAAATGGGGGGGGGGGGGGG
>PVHT020000165.1:14453582-14592506 GCA_004024745.2 Catagonus wagneri
ACTATATTTCAATAAAACTTTAAGAAAATGAAGGGAGGAAAAAAAGGCAATAAATAGCTCCAGGATGGAACTAAGCTGATCAACAACATGGTTTTTGTGCCTATTACTTGAGCTTGTAAAACGTAAAGGGTTGAAGAAAAGAGTTCAGTCTTCCACTGGAAAGTCTCCTGGAGAGCTTGTTTCTGTTCCCCTGCTGGTTACAGCATTTGAAATCCCCCAAGTTGAGTGATCCTAGTGGGGTGTGCAAGGAAAATTCTACCTCATCGAACTGACGCCAGGAGAGGGTCACATTGTGAATTTAGCCAAGGCCTTGTGATAAGACTGGAAAATAAGCCACCTGGGTTTCCATGCCAGCCCTGCCATAATCTCCATGGGGAAATCAATCCTAGACCTTATTTTTCTCCTCTGCAAAATGAGGGTTTGATTACATCATCTCTAGCATTCCATTACCTTCACAATCTAGGTTTCTAAATTTGTCTTGGGTCCACTTTTATTTCTACTTCAAATTCCTCTCCCCATGTTTTGTCACTCGCACACATTCCAAAGCAAAAGCCAGTCATGAGATTTCTATAAAGGACAACGTAAACATTATCCAATTTAAAATGCACACATACAAAAAGACACACACACAGAGTAAAGGGGATAAAAATATTAGCATCTTCATTTAGTAAATGCAGAAAGTGAGATTCAGAGAGATTAAAGAACTTGCTTAAGATAAAAGATCAAGAGGAGCTTTGCGTCTGGATTTGAATCCCAAACCATCTGACTCTCAAACTCACATCCTCCTCCATACACCGTGCAGTCTCCCTGTGGGCCTGGACCTCTTCTATGAATCCCGTGGCAAATGTCTCTTGCAATCAGCTTGAAACCCCTAAGCAGCAAGCTTTCCAGGGCCACGTCTGCGGCATATGGAAGTTCCTGGGCTAGGTGTCCGATTGGAACTACAGCTGCTGGCCTACACCACAGCCGCAGCAATGCCAGATCTGAGCCGCGTCTGAGACCTACAATGCAGCTCACGGCAACACTGGATCCTTAACCAACTGAGTGGAGCCAGGGATCGAACCTGTATCTTCCTGGATATTAGTTGGGTTCTGAGCCATGATGGGTACTTCCTCATTGTCTTAGTTCCCATTTCCTCCAATGCTTATCACTGTTGCATTTTCCTTCTAACTGATAGAGAATTTAGCACCTATTCTAATCCACTTATCAAAAAAGAGGAAGAAACCAAAGACAGAGTCTCCTGCATCTCACAGAATATTTATAGGTAAGGCCCAAATATGGCCCATTAAAACCCAACTCTTTTTAAGCTACCACATAAAAAATCACGGACCACTAAAATATCACTGATCAACGTATTAACTCTCATGAATACTTTCTTTTAACAAAAAGATATGCTTTCTCCTTCATAAAAAGAATACAGATTTGTTTTGGACAATTTGGAGAATAAAGCAAAATAGGACAAGAAAGAAATCTATTCATAATTCACCCAGAGAAGAGCACTGCTAATTTTATCAAATTTACTTCCAGTACTCTTTTTCTTTTTCCCCTTGGCATCATTTCAGTTTTATTTATTTTTAAATAAAACCCATTAATTTATGATTACAAAAAAAAAATACATTGTCCACAATGCCATACCACTACATTCCCATCAGAGTGGCTAAAATTCTTTAAAAGACTGACACCATCAAATATTGGCAAGTATATGGAGCTACCAGAATGCGCATACATAGTGGACAAGAGTATAAAACAGCACAACCGCTTTAGGAAAATGTTTGGCAGTTTCTCACAAAACTAAACACACACCTACCCTATGACCCAGAAATCCTACACCCAGGTATTTACCCAAGAGAAAAACCTATGTCCACAAAAAGTTTTTTTTAAGACTGTCCATAACAGCTTTATTTATAACAGCCCCAAACTGGAAATAGCCCAGTTGTCCATTAAGAGGAAATTGGAAATGCAAACAGCAGTGTAGTCAAACCATCCCCAGGAATAGAAACAAAACACCAAAACATGTAATAGAACAATAAATCTCAAAAATATTGTATTGAATAAAAGAAGCCGTACATAAGTTGATGTACCCATTTGACTCCATTTACATGAAATTCTGTAACAAGCAAAACTAATCTGTGCTGGAAAGAATTAGAACAGAAGTTGTTTGGGGGACAGGGACTGACTGGGAATGAGGGAACTTTCTGAGGTGATGACAATACTCTGTATCTTGATCAGGATTTGTCAACAGACTGGATGCTACATAAGAGTTTTGTATTTCATTGTAAGTGAATTGTATAAGAAAAAGATACACAAGTAAATATTGAATTTCAACAATATGTATGATGAAGTACTTGGACAGAAGTGCACTGACGCCAACAGCTTACCTTGAAATGCTCAAAAAGTAAGCAGATTTTGAACCTTTCTACAAAATTGAAAAAAAACCCATGGAGAACAGCCTTGTGGTTGCTAAGGGGGAAGGGGGAGGGACTGGAAAAGACTGGAAGTTTGGGGTTACTGGATGCAAACTATTACATTTAGAATGAATAAGCAATGAGATCCTACTGTGTAGCACAGGGAATTATATCCAATCACGTGTGACTGAACACAATGTAGGATAATATGAGAAAAAGAATATATGTGTATATATATATATATATGTATGTATGTATGACTGGGTCACTTTGCTGTACAGCAGAAACTGACACAGCATCGTAAATCAACTATACTTTAATTTAAAAAAGTCTTTTAAATAATCAGATTAAATAAAGAAATGGATAAACACATGTAATAAAATGTTAATTATCGAACCTATGTAGTAAACATATGAATATTCATTGTAAAATTCTTACAAATTTTCTGTAGATTTGGAAATTGTTATAATAACATGTTAGGGAGAAAAGTAAAAAAAAATTGTAGAAAGTATGGAAAGCTCAAAAAGTTCAAAGAAAATGACTCTCCCAGGAGTTCCCGTTGTGGCTCGGTGGTAATGAACCTGACTGGTATCCGTCAAGACGCAGGTTTGATCCCTGACCTCACTCAAGGAGTTAAGGATCTGGTGTTGCCATGAGCTGTAGTGCATGGAGGTCGCAGACAGGACTCAGATTCCACGCTGCTGTGGCTGTGGCATAGGCCAGCAGCTGCAACTCCAATTCGACCCCTAGCCTAGGAACTTCCATATGCCAGGGGTGCAGCCCTAAAAAGACCAAAAAAAAAAAAAAAGAGTTCTCTTGTGGCACAGCAGGTCAAGGATCCAGCACTATCACTGCAGCGACAGGTTCAGTCCCTAATCAGGCAACTTCCATATGCTGTGAATGCAGCCAAAAAAAAAAGGAAAACGACTCTCCCAAAACACTACTACCCAACAGCAATACTGAAAACACTAGGGAACTGCTTTCCATCCCTTTTTCCTATGTTTATTGGTATAGGTGGGTGTTTTACAAAATTGGTATCAGATTTATATCTTTCTATTATGAAGCAGTATTTTACCAAGGGCCCTTTCCCAGATCATTAAATATTCTTCAAAAATATTGTATTCTAATTTGTTTAAACATATTTAAGTATTTTAGGTTATTTTTCACTGCTATAAGTGACACTTGGTCGAACAGGCACAAGTAAATATACATATTGCCTGGGGCCTGATAGCTACCTAATGCTTTTACCAAAACAAAGTGTTTTTTTGTTTGTTTGTTTTTTGCTTTTTTTTTTTTTTGGTCTTTTTAGGGCCGCACCTGCAGCATATGGAGGTTCCCAGGAGAGGGGTCCAATCGGAGCTATAGCTGCTGGCCTACACCAGAGCTACAGCAACGCCAGATCCAAGCCGTGTCTGCAACCTATACCACAGGTCACGGCAATGCCGGATCCTTAACCCACTGAGTGATGCCAGGGATCGAACCCGCAACCTCACGGTTCCTAGTCAGATTCGGTTCTGCTGCGCCATGATGGGAACTCCAAAACAATGTGTTTTTTAAGGCTATACAGTGTTGTGGTTTAAAGCACGTTCAAGAGCCCAAGTCTACCATCTGCTCCACTGTTACCTTGGGAAATTTGCTAAACTCCTCTAGATTTATTTCTTCTGTGCTCAGAGGTAGTTCGCGGGAAGTGGCTAGCACTGTGCCTGGCACAGAGCTTCCAATAAATGGTAACAATTATTATTTCTCCCAGCCACAAGTGCACATAGTTACTTGTGTACTATGACAGCTGGTTGAGAATATTTCTGACAAAGTAAATATTCAGGGATACATAGCAAGAATCATAGATATAACAAGGACCATGTCTAATTTGACTTAATATCACCATGTCTCATACAGTTTCAATCACATAAGAGGTGCTCAATACATATAAGCTGAATAAATAAGTAATGAATGTGTAAGTAAGAGGGTAGCTAACTTTAATTAGATGCTTCAATTCATCTAGGTGTGAGGCCAGTCTCAAACCTCCTCCAAGTTAAGTTTTTCCTGCCTCTCTCCCTCTGGAAGCAGCTAAATATATTCCTCCTTCGTTGCTGAAATTGTGTATGTCTCAATTAAGTGGAGACCAGAGTTCAAAGTCCAGCTCTATCTCTAGTGGTGTGTCTTTACACCAAAACATTGGTAACAACATTCCCATTATTCTGTCTTAAAAGAGTCTCCAATGAGGGCGGGGAGGTAGAGCACATCATTCTACCCCTTGTTCAGAGGAGAAAACCGAGGCCCAGAGAAGTGAAATGAGTTGTCCAAACTCCCTCCTCCTCCAGAGCAGAAGGCAGGCAGATAAACAACCTTCACGGGCCCTTTTGGCTCCTCCCATCTTAAACTGCAATGCTTCCTCCTGCCAGAGGAATGATCGCTGCTGGGCTGCAACTAAGTTCCTCCACTGCACTGTGCTTTCTGCTACATCACTGGTGTTAGCTTTCCTTGGGGCTGCCTTCCCCAAAGCCAGCAGCGCCAAGCTGTGCTAGGGATTTCTGACAGCAGAGGGGGCTGCTGAACCAAACTAAGCTTTCTCCAAATAAGGAAAAGAAAGAAGCCTGCTTGCCCGCCAAGGTGCAGCTTGAGTTCCTCATTCCGCCCCGAGTTCTGAGAAGACTCTTAGATGGCACTAGTACAAAATACCCTAGGGATCTGTAGTACAAAATATAATCCACGAGGAACACGGGCTCTGGTGCCAGCTCTGCCAAGAAGTTTGTCACCCCGGGGCAGTCCCTTCGTCCAAATGTAAAAAAGTCCTAGCTCAGAAGTTCTCAATCAGGGTCGCACATAAGGATCTCCAGGGCTGCTTACTGAAAATACACTACCTCAGGTCCCAATCCAGATCTATTAAGCCAGAATCTTTGGGCGTGGAACCTATAAATCTATCGTTTTACAGTTTAAGGATTTTCTAAAGTTCAAAACTGTGTGGGAACCATTAAAACAGATACACTCAAAGGATTTTTGTTTTTCAGTCTAAGATTGAAAGCTCAAAATGTGTCCCACTTCCATAAAATATGACTGCTTTTATTTCTGGTTTATTGGTATTTGACTGCCTAAAGAACAGTCTTAAGAATGATTTGAAGGCAGGATCATACTGTAGAAATAAATCATGAGCCACAAACGTGAGCCACACATACAATTTTACAGTTTCTACTAGCCACTTAAACAGGTAAAGTTAATTTTAATAACATTTTATTTAACCCAATCCCTGCAAAATATTATCCTTTCAATTTGTAATCAATATAAAAATTGAGCTATTTTACCTTTGCTTCTTTGTGCTAGGTCTTCATGATCTGGTATGGATTTGACCAATACAGCATATGTCATTTTGGACTAGCCACATTTCAGATGTTTGATGTCTGCATGTGACCCGTGGTTACCAAACTGCACAGAGCTGTGAAGCCACATCAATAGGAGATAGTGCAATGATCAATTCAAAGCATGCACAATGAGCAGGGAATTGGAGGGGAGGCACTGGTGCCATGCAGTGGTCGGAGGAGTGGACACCAAATGGCCTAATCACTAGTTCTCTGAAGATAGGGAAAAAAAAAAAAAAAGAGATCAGACAGAGGCAACTCGGCCTTGAAGTCAATCATGGGGAGGAGACAGTATATCCACACTAGTGATTAGTGGTTAGGAGCACTACAATCGAGTATAATGTTAAAATAAGTAAGAAAAAAGATTTAGCTAAAACAAGTGGTGGGACAGGTCCACCCATGCACCAGCACTTGAAAATCTATGTTGTATTTATCCTATGAAAATAATCTTCCTGACTGTCAGGGTCAGTATAAGGGGACTGTTGAAGGTGTGTTATTGATTTATGAAGAGCATTCGCGCTGTGCTTGAGTCACCGATACTAGAGAAGCCAGCTGACATACTGCAGAAGAGGCAGGGGAAGAGGGCACCTAGGGCCAGGAAATAACAATGTAATCAGCAATAATAACAGATCCTCTTTTTTTGTCTATTAAGGGCCCCACCTGTGGCACGCGGAGGTTCCCATGCTAGGGGTCCAGTCAGAGCTACAGCTGCCGGCCTACACCACAGCAAGGCTAGATCTGAGCCGCATCTGCAAACTACACCGCAGCTCATGGCAACGCCACATCCTTAACCCACTGAGTGAGGCCAGGGATGGAACGCGAAACTTTCATGGTTCCTAGTCAGATTTGTTTCTGCTGCGCCATGATGGGAACTCCCAAGATCCTCTTTTAAATTTATGATTTTAAAAAGCACTTTATCCATTCTCATTTGTTCCTTGTGACATACAGGACAGTCTGAGGATATACATGTCCCCTTTTAGAAAGGGGACTGAGGTTCTGAGCATTTGCCTAAGTCTCGTAGCTGGGAGAGCGAATAGCGGAGTTTCTCCACCCGAAGCTCCCAGGTCCATATGGGAATTCAACCTTGGCCTCATTATCAGCGAGCTCTTGCCAGCCACTTACCTGATGCAGCTGTGAATGTCATTAATTCACTTTTCAAAGGCCTTTCCTCTTCTAACAGCTTAAGTTCCTGTTAGCCTCCTAGCCACCCCCTACCCCCTCCTCTGTGTCTGCATCTGCGTCTCTGCTGCCTCTAATCATAGGTGTCCCTGGAAGGTGGAAATGCCTTTGCCTCCGGCAAGGATGCCTTCTCTGCAGCACCATGTGGAGCCGCCAGTCAGCCTGTAATGTGGGAGCAGCACTTTCCCCAGCTGGCTGAGTCCAGAAAACAACTCGCAAAGTAACTTACGAGGCATGGAAGGGTTTGGAGCAGGAAAGCGATGTGATGAGACAGGATGGTGTGTGAAGCATGTGGAAAGGGAGAGAATGGAGAAATAAAAAGAGGAAGAAGAGGATCATCATTAGCATCATCATTGTCGACATTATCATCAATATCAGCTCTTCTTGTCTTCCAGCTCTTAGCTTGTATCTCTTCCTCAGAGTCCAATCTACCTGTTCAACCTACCTAAAGTAGCCATCCCTTCACTCCCTGTAAGATCATGATCCTTTAATTTCTACAGAGCATCTGTCACTCTCAGATGTTTTTGTTATTACCTGTCCCTATTCCAGGCTGACTACAAAGACGAGGAAAGCACAGACTCACCTGTTTCATTCACTGGTCTATCTGCAGATAATACAACCACATCTGGCCCAAAGGAAACACTCATTAAATACAGTTTAATAATGAATGAGGGGCTGAGCGAAGCACCATTTACAGGTTATATCACTGCATCTTCATATTAATCCAAGGAATTATCTTATCATCTGCACTTTACAGGTTCTCATAATCTAAGTGTGTGGTGATAAGAGTTTATAATCTGCATACTGTGAAGTCACTAGTACTTATCTAATCCCCAAACCTAAAATCCTTTTCTGAGTGAAAACTTTTCTCATTTATTCCAGCCTTGCTTCAACACTGGAGCCTGTTGACCCTAGGTTTCTCCTAGAAAATCTTTCGGATTCTACTCATTCAGTCATTCAACAGAAGTTTGTGAAACAACAGCTCTGTGCCAGTCACAAGTCTAAGGACTACGTGTGCAAAGTTTTGATGGCTGAGCAGGAAACAGGAAGAGCCCCAATGTGGCAATGCGACTTTTTTCCCCCTCATGTCTTCTCAACCTCCTCCATGCTTCCTCGAGCTCTCAACTGTGAATGCCCACAGGGTCCAGCTGGAAGCCTCTCTCTGTGTACATTTCCACCTGCAGGGGTGATGTCAATCTACCACAGCCTTTTAAACAGTCACCTATATGCCTCCTGAGTCTATAATCTCTAACACGGACCTTTCTCCTAAATTCCAAATTCACATCTCTTATCCAGCTGGACATCCCATGACCGCGTAATCTCAACTCAACAACCCTAAAATGGAATCCATCATGTACCTAACCCTTCCAGACCAGCCTGCATTCCTAGTATCTATGCACTCAGAGAAGTCACAGGAAAGAAACCAAAGGGGCAAACTAGTGGTAGGAGAACAGCCCTCACAGGATGACAGTCAGCTTGGGAGAGTGTTAAGCAGAGCGCCATGGAAACTGGGGCCACAGGTACCATGGACACATTCTCAGATGCACCTAACGGTCAGCAAAGGGTCTAAAGTTTTAAGTTTCACTGCAGGAGTGGGATTCAGGGCTCCTACAATAATGTTCAAGGCCTTGTAGTTAAGTCAAAATACACTACTGAAAGCCCCCATTGCCATGACTCCACTTCAGTCCCCATGTAGGGATGGGCTCGAGTCCGTAGGGAAAACTTTTAACCAAATACACTTTCTTCTACTACAAACGCAAGAGAATCCCAAAGTAGGGTCCTCTTGCCTTTGAGACAGACTGTGTTCTGTCTACGGAAGGCATAGCTCTGCCTCCACATCACTATAGCTCACTCTTAAATTCTTTCCTGGGCAGAGCCAAGGACCCTCACCTCACAGAACTCATCTGAAACCTGGGACCTGACCATCCTCTTGTGCCCCTACAACCTCTTTACAAAGGATATTAATAAATCTACTACTTAACCTTGAAAAAAAATTGAACTGCAAAAAACAAATGGAAAATCTTTGGCCTAATGGATCCAAGTGGAGGGAATGCAGAGATTGCATAAGACTTTAGCATAAGAAGGACCCTTGGTAAGTCAACTCAACACCCACCCCACCCCCAGCCCCATCACCAGTGGAGGAGTTCCCTATACCGCAGAAAAATTCACTGAGGACAACCAATAGCTAAAAAACAGTACCTGTGTGCTGCACATTCTTTGAGAAAGATTGCCATGATTGATGAATGAATTCTACCATGCAGAGGAGGGAGACACAAGGTAATAATAGGATTATTTCACATATTTGCTATTTGGGTGGTCAGGCAGTTTTTAGATGTATTCTTTTAGTCATAGTCAACAAACACCAACACTTTCTGTTTTGTGCAATGCAAAGAAGTGGATTTAATCTTTCACAAAACATGTTTTATTAGAATTGATCTAAGGAGAAGCTGCTAACAATGCCATACTCAAGTCAAAGCCTTGGGTTCAATCCCTGTGGGAAAGTAAACTTTGCTCTGGTGAGCAATTTCTGATTTCATCCCTCGTCAAAGTCACTTATTTACTCGTAACTATACACTATTAAGTTACGTAAAAACCAAATCAAAATGAAATGCACTGTTGGTATTTAGATGTCAATTCTCCCCAAATTAACCTATAAACTCAGTGTAATCCCAATCAAAACCCCAGTCAGTTTCTTTATAGAAATTAACAAGTTGATTTTTAAATTTTTACAGAAGTACAAAGGATAAACAAATTAGTTTTGGAAAAAAAAAAAAGAACAAAGTAAGGGAACTCACACTAACTGATTTCAAGAGTTATTATGAATGTCTAAAAACAAAATATGATATTAGTGAAAAGATATACTTACAGACAAAATGAACAAAACAGAGACTACAAAAACAGATCCACACACACAAACTCAATTGATAACAAAAATGTCAAGGCAATGCAAATACGAAAGGATAATCTTTTCAACAAATGGTACAACAAAATAAACCTCATCCTTCCTTTATACTATACATAAACAATAACTCAGAATGAAACAGAGAGATACATGTAAGAACCAAAAATATAACACTTCCAGAAAAAAACATAGGAGACTTTGGAGTAGATAAACATTTAGACCCATGAACACAGTAAAGTGGACTTCATCAAAATCAACAACTTCCGCTCTACGAAAAAACATTATAAAGAAAATGAAAAGACAAGTCCCAGACTGAAAGAAAATGTCAGCTAAACAGTCACCTTTTGAAGGACTGTAACTAAAATATACTAAAAAAAAAAACATTTAAAACTCAATTATAATAATTTAAAAATTATAACACATGCAAATATTTTAATAGTCATTTCACCAAAAAAAAAGATATGTAGATAGCAAATAAGCAGACAAAAAAGTACTCATCATTATTAGCAATTAGGGGAATGCAATTTAAACCACAATGAGATATCATTGCACAATTCTTAAAATGGCTAAAATTAAAAAGACTGGCATACCAAATGTTACTGAAGATGTAAGTGAAAATTGCATACATAGCTGACAGAAATGCATAATGGCAGGGCAACGTTGAAAACAATTTGACAGTTTTTTAAAAAGTTAAATATATACTGACCATAAAATTCATATATCTCCCTCTTGCCTAGGAATATATCCAAGTGGAAAGAAAGTATAAGTCCATAGAAATTTGTATGCATATGTTCACAACTTTATTTGTAATGGACAACTAGAAATGACCCAAATGTCTACCAATAGGTGAATGGATAAGCAAACTGGAAATCCAAAATATTACTCAACAATAGAAATGAACAAACTGGGAGTTCCCATCGTGGCTCAGTGATTAACGAATCCGACTAGGAACCATGAGGTTGCAGGTTCGATCCCTGGCCTTGCTCAGTGGGTTAAGGATCCGGCATTGCCGTGAGCTGTGGTGTAAGTTGCAGATGCAGCTCGGATCCCAAGTTGCTGTGGCTGTGGCAAAGGCTGGCAGCTACAGCTCCTGTTAGACCCCTAGCCTGGGAACCTCCATATGCCACAGTGCAGCCCTAGATAAGCCAAAAAGACAAAAAAAAAAGAAAGAAAAAGAAATGAATAAACTGTATACACATGATAACATAGGCCTCAAAATAATTACAGAGTGAAAGAAATCAGACAAAAACGACTATTACTATTTGATCCTATTTATATAAAATTCTAGAAAATGCAAAATAATCTATAGTAAAAGAAAGCAGATCAGAGGCTGCTGGGGAATACAGTAGGGGACATAAAGAAACTTTTGAAAAGTGTGGATATGTTCATTACATTGATTTCAGTGCTGGTTTCCCAGATATAGAGATACATCAAATCGAACACTTTCCATATGTGCAATTTACTTTTCGGCAATTATACTGAATAAGCTTTTTTTTTGCAAGCACACGAAATGACAGGAAATTTAAATGAACATAGCTTAAGAAATTATATGTGATTTTAGAAGTACAGATATTATATATTTCCCTTTGCCCTATTTGTATTTTCCAAAACTGTGATATTATTTTTGAAGGTTTTTTTCCCTCAAATATACCTTTATGTTTGCTTTGTTTAACAAAGTTAAACAATAAAGGAACTTAAAAGGCAAACTCTACTCGTCACCCTTACTATTACCATCAAATCCTAATTCCAAATCAACCACCATTATTAACAATTTGGTGTGAGGCTTTCAGATCAAACCTGCACCATAGCAGCAACCTGAGCCATGAGATCCTTAACTCTCTGCGTCCCCTGGAAACTCCCCTTTCCAGACTTTTCTTAAGGAATAAATTAACAAGAAGTGTGTATGTGTGTTTGTGTGTACATACACATATATAGGATTTTTTCCCACTCCTACAGGAAATTAGATCATGCTGTTTTAGAGGTTACTGAACCAACACTAATTCTTGAAAATGCACAATTCTGCTAGTTAGGAAAGGGACTTATGATTCAGGTCCATCTCATGGTGAGCCCACTGGCTCCCTAAATCTACCCCACGTTAAATACAAATTTCTGCCCTGTGCACCCAAACTTACACACTTGACTGGATCTGGCATAATATTCCTTTTACACGCATTCACCCAGATTCATTCCCTAACATATTCTCTAGATTTCTATATATAAAAAGAGATGATCCTTGCTCATGAGTTACACTTTATACCTAACTCCTGAATGCCTGTTGAAACTAAGTCTGGGTCAGGTCTACGAGAGTGGTGGAAGGGCAGTATTGAGAATCAACATTCTACTGTAAAGCCACCACTTCAGTAGAGGCCAGTACAGGTTCTTCACTCAAGGGAAACTCAAATACGGAAGGTCACTGCTACTAGCCCAGAAGGTTCAGCAAAACCTGGAGGTTCAACAAATAACAAATGCTGGTGAGTGTGTGGAGAACTGAGAACCCTCATACACTGTCAGGAGGAGTATAAATTGGTACAGTCACTATGGAAGGCAGTTTAGTGGTTTCTCAAAAAAAAAAAAAAACCGAGCACAGAAATACCATATAACCCACAATTCCATTCCTAGGTATATGTCAAAAAAAAGAAACCCAAAAATATTGATTCAAAAAGATACATGTACCCCAATATTCACAGCAGCATTATTTACAATTGCCAAGGTATGGAAGTGACCTATATGTCTATCAACAGATGAATGGATAAAGAAGATGTGGTACATATATACAATGGAATACTACTTGGCCATAAAAAAGAATGAAATAATGCCATTTGCAGCAACATGGGTGGACTTGGAGGGCATTACAATAAGTAAGGCAGACAGAGAAAGACAAACACTGTATTATATTGCTTACATGAGGAATACATCAAACTAGTGAATACAATAAAAAAGAAGCAGCCTCACAGATATAGAGAACAAACCAGTGATTACCAGGGGAAGGAAAGAAAGGGTAATACAGGGGTGGGGAAGTGGGAGTTACAAACTACTGGGTATAACATAGGCTACAAAGATGTTTTATACAACACTGGGAATATAGCCAATATTTTGTAATAACTGTAAATGGAACATAACCTTTATAACTGTATTTTTTTAAATAGTATTGTACCAATATTAAAAAATTTGGCAGTTCCAAGTGCTGAGCTTCCCTGAAATCTGTCCACATATCCCCATCTTAATTTTCAGGACCCCTCCTCCTGCCCACACAAAGCCTAAATTTAACATGAGACCTTGTGAGACTCAGGAATTCCATTTGTGTTGTAATTCAGCCACTCACAGGATTAGATTTTCAAAAACTTAACCCCATGGCCACAAAAGGTAACCTTTTTTTTTTCAGGTCAGTCATAGAAGATTTGTGTTTCCTTACTTTGGCGGTTGAGCTAATAATTAAAATCCCTGAGCTGAGTATTTTCTTTCTCCAAATTCTCTGGTGCCTTTGAAGTAATCAGCCCCACAGACCTTACATTCTTTATTTCCACTACAGGGTTCTATGGCAGCACCGACGTGGCTATCTTGCCTTCCATAGGTACTTGGCTCCCGGGGACTTCAGGTGATCAACTAAGTAACTGATTTTCCACCAATACCCTATAATATCAGTGTTCCATTTACCACCAGCAACAGACTCATTTATGCTTTAGAATCAAATCAGATCAAAGAACTAATTCCAGATTCCCATCCTTGTGGTTCTATTTTCGGTACCAATAACTATATCAGAGAGGGTTCAGTCAGGGAAAGAGAATCACCCGGAATATGTACCATAAGTACTTCAATACAGAAATTGGATCTTTCACAATTGTGAAAGGAGCTGGGAAATAAGGGTCAAGTAGGGAAAACCAGAAAATCAGAAGAGCCACTAACCGGTCAATCTGAGAAGCCAAGAACAATCAGCTTCTGAAGTATAACCACAAATAAGAAGCCTGGGGGAAGGTCTATGGAGTTGTTGCTACTGCCTCTGTGGGTCCACAGCCAAGCATATAGTGCTGGGTCTGGGTCCCACAGTCAGAAAGACTTGAGAACACGAAGGACAAACTGGAACCCTCCCAATATCTATCTGTCACCACACCTGACCACAACAGCTCTGAGAGTAATGCCCACTTCTTCACTACCATCTTCCCAACCTCAAAAAAAGTTCCTCTTTTGGCCAGCTCTAACTCAGAACCACTCTGGGAAATAATTCCCAGTTAAACCAAGTTGACCCGGCATAATCGAGCGCATATAGTATATTACAACATAAGTGCATTACTTTCATGCCTTATTTCTTTGTTGCCTTATTTAGTATTTGTATTTAAGTTGCTATATCTGATGTTTAAAATTATGCAATAAATATCCTTTAAATATATATATATATATGTATACATATACACACATATATATATTTGCATCGGTGTTTTTAAGATAAATTCTTATAATTACATCTGTTGGATCAAAGGATATATGCATTTCAAATGTTTATAGATGAGTCCAAATTGTCCCCCAAAGTTGCTGTGTCAATTTATACTCTTTTCTGTTTTGTTTCCTTGTCCACACTGAACAGTATTTGCCAAACAAAATAAAATAGAAAGTCAAGCAGTATATCGGAGTTCCCATCATGGCTCTGTGGAAACGAATCTGACTAGCATCCATTAGGATACAGGTTTGATCCCTGGCCTCACTCAGTGGGTTAAGGATCCGGTGTTGCCATGAGCTGTGGTGCAGGTTGCAGACACAGCTCAGATCCCATGTTGCTGTGGCTGTGGCGTAGGCCAGTGGCTACAGCTCCAATTCAACCCCTAGCCTGGGAATCTCCATATGCCGCAGGTGCGGCCCTAAAAAGACAAAAAACCTTTTTTTCTTCAATGTGTACTAGTGAGCTTAGTGATAATATGATTCTATCAATGTAAAAATTACCCACTTCAAGAAAAACCACATTTTGTAGATCCTATTGATGGCAGGTCCTAAACAAAGCAAAGAATTATAGCTATTCCTCTGCTCTAAATAACCCAACTATAATTTGGAAAAAGTCCACAGAATCCTAATTCTGAATACAGAAAATCTTTTGAATGTTTAACCAATCATCGCATTAAGAGTCAGAATTCTTACTGGAATTTCTTAGAACCTATTCAAGGGATACTAAAATGAGGCACCCTGCTATCATCACCACCAATAACACCCCCTCTTTCCACCCATGGTAGACATTGCTAATTGATTATTCTTTCTTCCCAAGTCCAGAAGGGAGCTAAAAAGATTTCTCTATGAAGCATTCCAGGGAGCTGTCACCAAAGTCGCCATATAAGATAAAATCTGTTCTGCCACCTGTTTTTACTCCAACCTTCCATTTTCAGAGGAAGACAATAAGGTCCAGGGCAGGGATATGACTTACACAAGAACACTCTGCAAAGCCAGAACTCAAAACTAGCCTTATGCCTCCCAATATAATGCTCCTTCCATGAGACCACTGTATCTTGCCTCTTCTGCCACCATTAGAGAAAGCCCTGCATGGAGCATTTCGTGAAAACCCTTTAAAGAGTGAGTAATACAAGGAGCTCCCACTGTGGCACAGTGGGTTAAGAAGCCAGCTGCAGCAGCTGGTATCACTGCAGAGGTAAGGGTTTAATTCCCAGCCCAGCATGGTGGATTAAAGGATCTGGTGTTGCCACAACTGTGGCCTAGGTCACAGCTACAGCTCAGATTCAGTTCCTGGCCCAGGAACTTCCATATGCTTCAGGCATGGCAAAAAAAATAAATTAATTAATTAAAAAAATAATAATACATAAATAGTTTAGAGCTTTAGTGCAGGGCTAATAGAGGACTAGTTGGGCAATTAATAATCCATACAAGATTCTGAAATACAATAACAAATATGAGAAAGAGGAGACCTCGTCTCAGTGAAAGCTCCACATGAAATTGGATGAAGCCTTGAATAAGTTGCTTGCAGAGGGAGTGGGGAGCAAAGATGTCATCAAGGAACAGGCTCAGTACCAAGAGATGGTCTCTAAGCTGGTGGTATGGTTAACTTTTGTTTTGCAGAGTAGAGCAGTAATAAATTGTTGGGGACAATAAGGAAGAGACTAAAGGCTAACAAAACTATCCTCCTTGGGAGTTCCCATCGTGGTACAAAGGAAAGAAATCCGAGCAGTATCCATGATAATGTGGGTTTGATCCCTGGCCTCGCTCATTGGGTCAGGGATCTGGTGTTGCCATGAGCTGTGGTGTGGGTCGCAGACTTGGATCCCATGCTGCTGTGACTATGGCGTAGGCCAATAGGTGTAGCTCCAATTCAACCCTAGCCTGGGAACTTCTTTGTGCTCCAGGTGCAGCCCTAAAAAGCAAAAAACCAAACAAACAGGAAAAAAAAAAAAAAGAACTAGCCTCCTCTCTGTCCTTCTGCCGTGGCATGTTCCACTTCACCTCTATACTGATCCTGAGAAAATATCTAAGGACTTTCAAATTTAAATGATCACCATATTATTGGTCTGCTCTGAGCACCAAATCACTGAGGCAGTCCCAGGTCTCCAGCCAGCTTTGTTTACCCCTGCTCCAAACTCCACCCACCCTTGCATCTTAGCTACTCTACAAAACCTTTCCTGATTCCCAGCCTGCCCCAAAGTTACCATTTCTTCGCTTGCTTATCATCTGCATCCTGATTAGGCCCTGAGAATGTGCCACCTGTTATCTGTGGATGGACAACCTGATCCTTCTCCACCAGGCACAAACTGCCTTTTCCTTATGTGTGTGCCATGCAGCATTCAACACAGTCAGTGTTCAAAAAATATCTGCTGATTAAATGGTGAAAAGGAAAACTCATAGCGACTTCTGGGCTTGATTTTCAAAGGGTCCGTGGAGATCTTGGAAGCACAGAAGAGTTCCTTTTCCTCAAGGACCCTATCTGATTGGGTCCTGTGCCATCCGTGGAAGGATTCTTCTTGGGGAAGCATGACTTTGAATTGCCTAAACTGTTTCTGACCAACTCCCATTTTATCCTAGTTCTACACACAAAGTAGCAATTTGTTTGCGCTCACCCCTGAGTCTAGCAACAATTGATGGTTAGGCTCCACAATGTAATTTATTTCATTGTGGGCTTTATACAGGCTGGAATTAGGGAGAGTGATGAGAAAGAAAGAAAAGCAGGGCAGGAATAAAAGGACGATGCAGTGGTTGATAATGTGAGTTCACTGATAAATGCATATCTTTATCTAGAAGAACGTTTTTTCACTAGGAGAAGATTCTGTCCCCCTAGGAAGGTTACCGCATTAAATAAAGTACATGCAGTTCGATTTACACATTCTAAAAGTTATTCACTGTTTCTTTGAAATTCAAACTTAACTAGGCACTTGTATTTGCATTTGCTAAATATAGCACCCCTTTCCAGGGGACCTGGGGCAATGTCCGAAGGCATTTTGTTGTTGTTGTCTTTTTGTCTTTTTAGTGCCGCACCCATGGCATATGGAGGTTCCCAGGCTATGGGTCCAATCGAGCTGTAACCACCGTCCTACACCACAGCCACAGCAACGCAGGATCTGAGCTGTGTCTGCCACCTACATCACAGCTCACGGCAACGCCGGATCCTTAACCCACTGAGCAAGGCCAGGGATCGAACCCGCATCCTCATGGATGCTAGTCAAATTTGCTAGCTGCTGATCCAAGATGGAAACTCCCGAAGGATTTTTGATTATCATGACTTGCGAATTTTTAAAAAATAAACTAAGGCACATTAATGTGAGCGAAAATCAATTCGCATCGGGGAGGGAGAAACAGGAAGTGGTTAGGAACCTCCTCCCAACAGGAACTGGGGGCAAGACTTTTATAGACGAAACACAGAAGCCATGCAAGCAAAGTATTTGATATATACCTTAAGTGGGTGCCTTCTTTGGGACAGTCTAAGTTAGCTGCTTGAGACTGGTTATCCTTAGGTTTTGATTCCTTAACATTGGGGCATTTCCCAGCTTAATTGTGGTGGTTTAGATGGGTAGCTAATAATGGCCTCCCTGTTTAACTAATTTCACAGAGTGCTACTAGCATCTAGTAGATAGAAGTCAGGGATATTGCTAAGCATTTAACAAGGCCCAGGAGAGTCTCCTCATAGCAGAGAGTGATCTCATCCAAAATGTCAGCATAGTCACTGTTGAGAAGCCTTGATATAGAAGGATTTTTATTTTTTTGTCTTTTGGGGGCCACACCCATGGCATATGGATATTCCCAGGCTGGGGGTCAAATCGGAGCTGCAGCTAGAGCCTACCACAGACAAAGCATCTTGGGATCCAAGCCGTGTCTGTGACATACACCACAGCTCACGGCAATGCCAGATCCTTAACCCACTGAGCGAGGCCAGGGAACCCGAATCCTCATGGGTACCAGTCAGGTTCGTTACCGCTGAGCCAAAATGGGCACTCCCAAAGTATATATTTTATCTCTAAAGAAGGTACCTAGTAGAGTTCCTGCTGTGGCACAGTGGGTTAAGAATCTGACTGCAGCAGTTCAGGTCACTGCAAAGACACGGGTTCCATCCCTGGCCCAGTGCTATAGGTTAAAGGATCCTGCAATGCTGCAGCTGTGGTGTAGGTCATAGCAGAGGCTCAGATTCGATCCTTGGCCTGGGAACTTTCATATGCCGTGGATGTGGCCATTAAAAAAAAGTACCTAGTATGACTAAAATAGCACCACAGGAAAATGACATGCATGTATATACGTAAGCATATATATTTTTCCCCAGAAAACATATTTGCAAAGTTTCTTTCATTTAAATCTATAAGCTATGAAGATCTAGAATTTTATTACGGTAATTTCTCCCAGGGGTGATATGAAAAATTCAAATCACATTTGGGGGAAAATACTCAAACACAGTAAGTGATTCTCCAGGATCCCACAGAGCCCTAAGGAAAACAGAATTTAAGCCCACAACTGCTAAACACATGACTTATTCTAATAAAGCCAGCCTGTCTGCACCTCTCCTGTTCAGCTCTCACCATGCTCAGAACAGGGCGACTGCAAGGGGGTTTTAGTTTCCAAGAGATCAAAAGTTTTCACAACTGATTAGTATCCAGAAAGCAACAGCCTCCTTTAACCTTGAGATGCAAATAGCCCAAGACTGTCAAGGGATCTGAAGGGATTGAGGATTTGATGGAAGATCAAATTCCTCACATTTCCAGGGCAATTAGTTTCACATGCAAAGTCACAGGAAGACTGTGCCTACTCTCCTTGAGCGAAAGCTGTAATAAGACTCTGAGCTTTACAAACTTGAACTAATTGGTCTGTACCTACTAGGTAGAGTTCATCATTGTTATCCCCATTTCAGAAAACACAGAAGATGGGGAGAAATTGTTTTATTTCACCACCACTGGGCACAGGATTCTTTAATATTTCCCTCTTTGGATCACTATACATAAACTCCAGGTACCAAAGGTAGAGAAAGCTCTGCTAATTATTCATCCTAGAGGGAAGGAAAGGTCTAGAATTAAGTTAAGTCTCTTTGCAGGTATCTCCTAACGGTCCACTTGAAAGTGAGTCATGGCCTCATAAAGGTTTAAAACAGTTCAGTACTCTGATCTAATTCCAGGAAACCAGGGAGGAAGTTTCTGTCAATTACAGCCAGGACTTTGGAGCATGAGCTAAATTGATTTTGAAAGACATGATCGCTGAACCGCTTCCCTCGCACTGGCGGCCAGGACTGGAGCCACGGGTGACTTCTCTGGATGTGCCCTGCCAATCAAGATCTGGCCAGGTGGCCCAGTCCATTTGGTGGCACAAATGCAGCCTGTTGTCACGATGGATTTTCCACTCACAAATGTACAGTTATGTCTGCATGTCTTTTGTCATCGCCTCGGGTCTCTGAAGGGAGCATGTCAGCTTCCTCCAGGGCCATTTAATGGCTGGGGAATCTTCCATGGCAGACCCTGCCTGACTGCCCAGGTTTACAACAATCCCAGGCTCTCCAGCACTCTCACCTTGATGCTTCCCTTCCTCTGGCACAGATAAAGCTTCATCTTCAGCAAGCTGGCAGCTTGCTTTCTCAAACAGGCCAAAAGATACTGGTCACAAAGACTTGCCCAGAGAGAATGCGGCCAGCCAAAGATGCTGGTGGATCCTAGCTGGCAGGAATGACCAGCTAAACAGCTCAGCACTGGCGTTCTCACCCTTTTGGGCTTTCCACTATCTTTCAAGAAAAGGTGAGGCTGATAACAGGAGGTCCAGGCCCTAAAAAGGTTTCTGCCCGCCTTACCTTTCAGGGGAGATTGTAACAGTAAGGTGTAGTAATTAACAACAGGACTCAAGTCTGCCACTTTACTAGATTTGCACCATCACACAAGTTACTTTTTAACTGCAATTTCCTCATCTATAAATGGGGGGGTAATGATACTGAGACCACAAAGAGTTGTAAGGAGCAATAAATGAACCGCTGGCACATGGTAAGGACTCAATCACTATGACCTTGTGCATTGGTGGTAGTGGTGAAGGGGGTCGCGTGGGCTTCTCCATCAATCAAAGTCATAGGCCAATTTAAGCCCATTCTCTGACACCCACAAAAAAATCAATCAATCATGAAAAACAAAGCAAAAGCAAACTTCAAGTTGCCTCATTTTCTTGTTTGCTTGTTGCATTCTGAAGACCCTCTCTTCCCCACCCAGTCCCAGTGCCCTACTCCTGGCCTATTTCTACCAGGAGTCTGCATTACCCTTTGACCCTCACACAGCCCTTTTGTGTGCACTCACAGACATCAAAATCCTGCTGCCCATTACATTAGAATTCCTGCTGTCTCCATCACTCTAGTCTCTCCCAGCGACACAGCATTCAAACTTGACCAGCACTGGGCACTGGTAGGTCACACTGCTACCTTCAAAGGGTGACTGGAGGAATGCCAGGAGGCCATGCTTATCCAGAACCTCCCACCACTGGTAAGTCTCACAGCTTTCCTTTCATCCTTATGGGCCTAAATGGTCCAGCGTAGATCTTCCAGTTTAGACAACATCGAGTAACTACAGAGACGTTCTGTTATTACATGAGAGGTAAAGGAAAGCCACCTCTCTTACTAGGTACCCAGTAAATCTTTAGTTCACAAAAGTTGATCAGATCAGTGCATTGAAAAGAGAGCATATTGGAGTTCCTGTCATGGTTCAGCAGAAACAAATCTGACTGGTAGCCATGAGGGCGTGGGTTTGATCCCTGACCTCGCTCAGTGGCTTAATGACCCGGTGTTCCCACGAGCTGTGGTGTAGGTTGCAGACAGGGCTCGGATCCCACATTGCTATGGCTGTGGTGTAGGCCAGCGGCTACAGCTCCAATTTGACCCTTAGCCTGGGAACCTCCACATGCTGCAGGTGTGGTCCTAAAAAGACAAAAAAAAAGAAAGAAAAAAATAGCCAGAACCTACTGAGTGATGATCCAAGGGTCTTCTATGTCATCTTTAAGTCTCACTACAATCCAAAATACGTACTGCTATTAGTCCCATTTTATAGATAATGTTTGAGATAACTGACTCACTTGCTGGCATAGTTGGGATTTAAAGTCAAGCCTTACAGAGTCTAGGAAATAATATTCTCTAAGTGCTAATTATTATTTCCTTTTGTGTCATCGATTCCTCAGTGATTCAAACCATTCATAATTTCTTATACGCTCATCTTTATGAATCCAGGACCTGTGAGAAAATCCAGGGCCTGAGAGCTGTGCCATAGATGAAGACGTTTTGCTGGGCATGTAAGGAGAAAATATCTTACCACATGAAGAATAGGTAACTCTGGATACCACAATTAGTGGCTGGGGTGGTGGTGGTGGGGGTGTTGAGAATAAAAGCTTGAAACCCAGGAACCAGGTAAGATGCCCAAGACTGTGAGGCAGAGAGACATGGGAAAGATCAGCCTCTCGCACTTTCTGTCTTCTAGCCTGAGTCCTGCTTCCCTGAACCAGTTGGCAACAGCTGGCTGGCTAGATATGCATATTCGTGAACCCATGGGCTATAGACAGAAAGGTGTGAAAATTTCAAATCTACATTTTCTGTGTCTGTCAGGAGCTTGGAAACTTTTGCAATCAAACTGTGGAAGGCAGGATGTTCTAGGGAGAAGTCATTACCTTCTTGGGCTTAAAGAGCAATAGGCTTTTTCATCTGCAGAGCCTGCTGGGTAACTGATACCAAAAGAAAGGAGCAGGGGCGTGTGCTCCAGGTGGGGCTATTATCATGTCCCAGTTCTTATGGGAAAAGAAGCCAACGGTAGAAAAAGCAATAATAAATACTGACTAGGACAGCACAGACTTCTAAAGTATCTCAATTGATAAAGTTATTACTTTAGGTGACCTGAAGCACTTGAAGTATCCAATGTAATTTTTTTGGACTTCCATAGATGCCGTTAACATTTGGCACCTATTGCCCCAATGCCTGTACACCTAAAAATGAAAAGAAACAGGGGGAAAATAGTAGGCAGATATATTAAGGTAACAACTCTCCCCCTCATCCTAAATCTCAGTGATTTGAGAGATTAAGGTTTATGTTGTGGTCTCTGCATGCAGGTAGAAGACGAATTTTCCAGATTCAAAGCAAGGTGTAGAAAAGACAGGTTTATTCAGGAAACTCAATAAAAACAGGGGGCCAACTTCCTAATAATCCAGGAGAGCTGACCCCGGTCACGTAGTTGTATCTGTTTTTAGGGCCCAAACACAGAGGAGTTCAAGGAGTGGTCTTGCCATATACCTGTTGACCTGCTGGTTGTTGGGGAGGAATCGGGTCTTCGGATACACTTACTGGTTGGTTGGGAAAGGATGGGGTCTTTGGATACACTTGCTGGTTGGCTGGAGGTGTATACTGCCCCTATAAGGGTGGCGTAAGGAGTGGCCCACATACCTTTCCTAGTAGGCGGCAGGAAGGAGTAGGCCAAGCTGCTGGGGTGGGGAAGTCCTCAGGAGCATTGCAACAATTGCAGTGAGACATCTCAGCTGGAGGCTTTTTGAGTTTTATCTCCCTGGAGAGGACTTGAAGTCCCACAGTTTACTTCCCATTCCAATCCCAGTCCAGTGTGGAATGCAGCCCCTCAGATATCCAGATCCTTCCAGTGAATTCTCTCTTTGGAGCTGGTCAAGAAGGGAGAAGGAGAAGACCCAGAGAAGGCTTTCTTGTGCTTAACATGCTCAGCCCAGAGCTGACTTAACATCACTTCAGGTAACAATACACTGGTGGGAACTAGTCACATGGCCTAGACTTAACACAAGGGGCTGGAGAATATGTCCAGTATATGTGCTCAGGCAGAAGAGAAAATGGGTTGGTAAGCCTCTAGTCTCTACCGCAGGAAGTGACATTAATTTTAGCATCTAGTCAGTTTCACATTTGGTTTTCCCTTCGTTTAGGAAAATACAAAATGCAGATCACGGATGGGCTGAGCAAGATTCAAATGCAATACAGACAGAGAAATCATCTTTCCCTAGGTTTCCACATCTTTGGCAGGTTTACTGTCACTTCCTGTCGCCCACCCATGACAGACATAGCTAACTAATCATGACATTCTTCCCTATAACTCCAGTCACAGCCTCACCATCCTTCTCAGTGCAGAACTACAGATATTCAGGGCAAATGGATCAGAGGCAGCATGCATGACAAACACCATTTTCGTCAAGAATCATTTGATTCTCTCCCCCTCTTAGATATTATAAATGAAGGAAGTGAAACTGAGGGAAGCAAAATAACTTCCTTCATTCGTTGACAAAGTTTTCTTTTGTCCCCACTCTGTATTAGACCTGCTAAGCTTAGACAATATTCCTTCAAACAAGATGCAAGCCCGCTGTCAGGAACTGCAAGGAAAGTGGGAGGTCAGAGGAGAGGAGGGTAATTACCACACAGTATGACGAGTGCTAAGAAAGAGGTAGGGGCAGGATGCTACAGGAGAACAGAGCAGTGACGGCTACCTACGCTTGATGAGGGATCGGCAGATCTTGCTGGAGGAACAACCATCAATGCTAGTCCTGAAAAGTGAACAGACTTTAGCCAAGGAAAGGGGAAAGCTAAAGGATAGGGTCATTTCAGGCAGAGGAACCAGCCTGTGCAAAGACCAAAAGGTTAAAAATCAGGATGGCAATCTATAGAAAACTGCAAGAACTTGAACTTGATGGACACCTACCACGCAGGGAGATGAAATTAAGGGTGTATCAAGTAGCTATGGCTGCATAACAAACCACTCCAAAACTCAGTGGCTTAGAATAATAGCACCATTATTATTATTTTTTTTAGAATAATAGCAGAATTATTATTGTTCATGGGTCTACAGGGCAGCTGAGCTGTTCTAGTCTTGGCTGGCTCATCCATGTAGCAGCAGACAGCTGAGAGCTGGGCAGGTAGCTCTCTCGCATGTCTGGGCATCAGCTAGCTGTAGACAGGTTTAGGCATCAGCTAGCTGTAGACAGGTTTAGGATAGCCCTGGCTGTGACAGCTGGGCTCTCCTCCAAATAGTCTCTCTCCCTCAGCAGGCTAGCTTGGCCTTGTCCACACAGCAATGGCAGGGGTCCAAAAGTGAGAGCAAAAGCACTCCAAGCCTCTGAAGCCCGTGCTCAGAAATGACACAGTGCCACTACCAGAAATTCAGCTAGCCAAAGGGACAAGGACAACTCAGAGTCGAGAGGTGAGAAAACAGACTCCATCTCTCAATGGGAGAAGCTACACAATCTTTTTGCAAAGTATGTGGATACATGGAGGAAGAATTTAGTCTATTTTTTAAAAAATTAATCTACCATAGAGGGAGAGCCGTAGTAAGAAGTAAATCTGCAAAGACAGACAGTCCAAGACAGGAAAAAGTTTTGTTTTCCAAACTCAAGTGTTTGCAGAGGCAATGGAGAGCCATGAAAGCATGGCGTGTCCAGATATGAATGCTAGAAAGGTGTTCCTTTAACCCAAAAGATAGCTAATGAGGGCTTGAATCATGGCAGGAGAGATGAATGGTGCAGTGACTAGACCCAAGAGATAACTACAGGAGTTTCCACCGTGGCTCAGTGGGTTAAGAATCCGACTAGCAGGCATGAGGATGTGGGTTCGATCCTTGGCTTCACTTGGTGGGTTAAGGATCTGGCACTGCCACAGCTGCAGTGTAGGTCACCGATGTGGCTTGGATCCCACCTTGCTGTGGCTGTGGTGTAGGCCAGCAGGTATAGCTTCGATTCAACCCCTAGCCTGGGAACTTCCATATGCTGCAAGTGCGGCCCAAAAAGAGAGAGAGAGAGAGAGAGAGAGAGAGAGAGAGGGAGAGAGAGAGAGAGAGAGAGAGAATACAGATGCTATCTGTTATGGGAATAAAAAAGAGGGCTGCACCTAAGATTATGTAGGTGGTGAGTGGAAGGCTACGATTAAAGCTAAGCCTTCTACATTGCAGTCTCATGTTACTACCATTCTTACTGTGGGTACAGTATTTGAAGTTCATGGATTTTTCCATCCCTCCCCTCCCCTCGGTTGCTTTCTGAATCCAACACCAGGAAATAGGGGCACCAAGGCCATTCTAAGAAATAAACCTCATTGAGATATAAAGCCCTGCTTATCACAGCTAATTGTCAGCGGTAGAAAGCCTTTGGAGATAGAGAAATAACAATAGACTTTAATAACCAGCAGGTCTACCTGGTGTGGCTTGGCGAATCATTAACCATTGTTAGATAAAGAAATCATGGCTGTTGTTTGCCCAGGAGTATACTTCTCAGAGTTGTTTATGTGAGAAACAGCTTTGCTGCAAATCAACACCTGCCATTAGGAGCATTCACCCTTTTGACTTTCAGTTGAGGACTCATATTTGAAACCAGTTAGTTTTTCCCTGCCCATAGCATCTCAATGTTTTGGCACATCTCTCCTAGCCAGCAGTCTGCAGGCCTCAGTTCAAGTTTGACTGCTCCAGTGAATGGCTCCCCGAGAGCTCCTCACAAGTAAATCCCATGCACGCCAAATCAACATTGCCCATATTTTGTCTGATCTTTGCAAAGATACCTTCCAAATCTGAAGAAATCTATCTACTTGAATAAGCAGATCACGGTGACAAACAGAAAACTGCTCTGTTTATTTATATTGGATAACTGGCCATACACTGCACTTTTCTGGCCTGGGGCTCCAAACAGTTTTTAAATGTGGTTTCATTTAATATTACACCTTGACAGGTTGAGTCAGCTATCATTACTCCTTTTTTTTTTCAGGTCCAGTGATTTGCAAGGATGATCTCAGTGATTCTGCCCACCCCTTATACTCCATACCCTTTTTCATACCCATTCCCAACAAAAAGCAGAGTCTGTTTCCCCACCTCTTAAATCTGATTTGGCCTCATCACTTGCTTGAACCAACAGACTATGGCAGAAGTGACACTCAGGAACTCAATTGGCCTTGCAGTTTACGGTGTGGTTCTCTGCAGTGGCTGCCAGGTTAATAAACGAGAGCCTGCCAGAAATAGTCCACCAGGCTAGCCAGCTGGAGGATTAAACAGGAGAAAGTGTCCTGAGTCCGTAGCACATAGTAGGGGTCACAGTAGATGCGAGTTTCTTGCCTCGTTTTCTGTAGCAACCAGGTTCCATCTAGGTAGCACCTGAATTCAATTAGTCATTTTTGCACATTTCTTTTCAAGAGTAGAAAAATGACTTTCCCCTCTGCCTTGCTCAGAAATGTACTCAGAACCTGGTGTGATGATGACCAGCTGAAGTGTGTCAAATACGATTACCATCTGAAGGACAGCAGCGGGGCTCTCCAAAATCCCTCTGCCCCTTCCTGAGAGAAAGGCTCCACTTTGTAACAAGCTCCCAAGCAATGAGCACAGAGAGGGCTTTGAGCTCTGAACACCAAGCGTAGTTCAAATATCCAACTCATTGGAAAAGGGAAAGGAAAATCACAGGTTTTACCACAAAGTCGCTCTTCAGGTTCTCAGAATCACTTGAAAAGACCAATTTTACTGTTGGCCTGACAAGCCTGAGTATTTTTGTCCTATGGCTGCTAGGTCTCCATGGGTCACCAAGGCCTCAGAAGCAAAGAGACTGGGCGGCTGTAGCAGGAAAAACCAGTCAAACTGGTGGTGGGCAGTGCAGCAGGTGGCAACTTCCACCCTGCTCAGAGTCCTTTGAGGTTGACAAGGAGAAAGGGGCGTGGGAGGTGGTTGGGGGCAGTGGGGAGGGTAGTGTGACATTCTCTTGCCAAGACTATTGTGTGTGACTGCAGCAGCCGCAGCATCAGTGGCAAAGCTGATTACAGTCCAAAATCCGGATAGCTACTAATAGAGAAAGGCACAGTGCCCACTAAAACATCCTGACCAGCATCAGGAAACACAACCAGGGTCTGCAGTCAATCAAAAGCAGCCCTCTGAGATTCTGATGCCCACCTTTCTATTCACAGAGGCTGGGCCCATAAAGAGGATGCTGGGGGTCCTAGGCACTGAGGGTAGAGAAAGAAGGAAGTGAGGAAGCCAGGAACTCCCACAGTCAGGTGCTTTAGCTGGGGCGGTAGGGTGGGGAGGGTTATTCCCCTGCCAGTCTCCTTTGGCATCTAAGTTGACATGTGTCAATACTCGCAATGATTTGAAGTCTCTATGAAAGTGATTTTAACGAGTAGGAATCTTGACTGGATACTCCAAATCTGAGCAACAACGTCACATATTTTTGTTTTTACAAACCACACAAAATCCACCTTCCTGGCCCAGATGACAAGCTCAGTGAGAAGACTGAAATCTGTGCTTTCTGCGGTGTCCCCTCTCTGCCTTGGTTTCTACTGGAGCACGGGGGTGCTGCATTCTGGGGGAAAATGGGGGTAAGGGCTCTGGTCAGTCCCTGCTGGTCACTATCACCACCACTGCTCCCTCTCCTCTGTTGGTGCTGGCTGCTCTGTGAGCTCATGCCACCAGACTTCCTCTCCCTAAGGCCCCGGGGCCATAGGGGCTAAGACAGTCTTCCCGAAAGCACAGCATCCTCACAGCCACCTGCTGACCAAGCGCCTGCGATTTCTGAAGGACTTTGTACAAGAGGCAGCCCAGATTTCAGACACCCTGCCCAGAAGTCTCCTTCCTGCCCAGTCTCCAGGACGGAACTTTAGCACAGCCCTCCCATCTTGAAAATAAACAAGGCTGACAATGCACCTATGCAGCGGGAACCCGAAACTGGAAACTCGAGGCTGCCTGCCCTTCCTCAGATGTGAATAGAAAACCTACCTCCTCATTCTTTGGCTCTGAGTCCAGCACAACAAATAAAAGCCTAAGCTGAAGAATGATTGATGCCAACCTGCCTGACGCTGAACCATAGTCATTTCTCTAACTTTCCACTTTTGGTAAATAACAGTAAACTTAACAGACACAGAAATGCAAAATCACTTACACAACTTGTCCATACTGTCTTTGTCCAAGCTAGCGTGTCTCCAAGGCAGTCACTTCCCAGGGAGCCATCACCAACTGCTTACTTTTCCATATAATTACAATATAATGCACAACCAGGCAGTTATTTATGATGATCCCTTCTAATAATTATCATCATTATCCTATATTAGCATTTACTGGGAGATTATTCTGCGGTAAGCACTATGTCAAGAGCCATACATGCATTACCTCATTTTATCCTCAAAATAACCCATAAAAGTGGACATCACTATCCCTATTCTCCAGCTGGGAAAATCAAGGCACCTAAAGATTAAACTGCCTGTGATCACCAGCTAATACAAACAAGAGCTGGGGTCAAGGATACACTGTCTGACTTGAAAGCTTTGAACCCCCCTGTTATGGAGTCTTCCTACCACATATGGGATATACTCAGGCATGACTTACTAAGCCCCGGCCACCTCTCCAGGCTTATGTACAGCCACATATCACATTTCAGGTCCAGCAAAGAACATACACCTCCCAGAATACAACCTGCTGTTTTACACCTTGCAGCCTTAGTTCCTAGGGGACCCCTGCTAGGATCACCTGCTCCCCAGCACTGTGGCTCATTCATCTCATACAAATGAGCTGAGAAATAAGCTCCCTGGGAAACTTTCCCTAATCCTTTCCCCATGCTGTCCTCACTCTGTTGTCCCCTAGCACCCTAGGCATTCTTCTGTCACTGTTCTTACCAGATGTATTATAGTGTATTCCCCGTTTATGTATCTGTCCTGCTACACTCTGAGCTCCTTCAGAAAGAGAAGCCACATAATATATATGTTATATAATATACATATCATATGTACCTATATACATATGTGCTGTCATACACATTAAATTTATACTTTACCATATATTTGTTTTACACATATTTTTAATCTCCAACACTTAATACATTCCCTAGTGTGTATCAGATACTCAGTAAATATTTATTGATTTGTACTCCCCACTACGTTGAGTTTCCAAGCCTTATCTAAAAGCATTACTCACAGCTTTAAAACAATAAGTTTAAAACGACCACCAATAAATTCAACCGATATTTATCACAGACATTAAAAGAGCACAAAGAGACATTGCATAAAGTTCAGTTCAGGATGGCGTGGAGATGAAAGACTGTCTGGACTGGGAAGAAAGGAATTAATTTCAAGTCCCTCTTAGCTACTGTGCATCACAGGCACTCGTGATCTCCCAGCATTTTGGTTGGCTCAGCTGTGGGAAAGGTGAATCATATCTGATTTACCATGAATAGCTGGTGTGAGCATTAAGATAATTTTTAAGGATACTGAAAACATGATATAATTAAAAGGTTTTGCTTTGTTTCTGCTTTTCACAGAGCCAGGGACACAGTAAATTCCAGTAACTGCCATTAATTTGAACTAATGATTAAACTCTTCATTCCCTGGTTGAGACATCAAAGGTCAGATTAAGCAACCCACTTAAGTTTACCCCTAAACTGGAAGCTCAGTGAGAACAAATGATGTTTTTATCCCCAGCACCTAACACAGTACCTGGCCCATGGTTGATGCTCCATGAGTTTGTGGAAGGAAGAAAGGGCGGGAGGCAGGGAGGAACGTCATACAACTGGGAGTGACCGAAAGCCCCAGGGTGCTGATTCCTGGTCACAGGTCCTTCCACCTGATCATGACATTAGGTACTCGAGGTCAGTGGTTCTCAAAGGGTGGTCCTGAGAACCAGAAGCATCAGCAGTTATTGAAAACTTATTAGAAATGCGCAGTCTAAGTTCCCGTCATGGCTCAGTGGTTAACGAATCCAACTAAGAACCATGAGGCTGCAGGTTCGATCTCTGGCCTCGCTCAGTGGGTTAAGGATTCAGCATTGCCATGAGCTGTGGTGAAGGTCACAGACACGGCTCAGATCCCAAGTTGCTGTGGCTGTGGCGTAGGCTGGCAGCTACAACTCCAGTTAGACTCCTAGCCTGGGAACCTCATATGCCTCGAAAAGCAAAAAAAAAAAAAAAAAAAAAAATACACAGGCTTCAGCCCAGACCTGCAGCCCAGACTGGCTGGGGATGAGTCCCTGCAATCTGGGTTTTAGAAAGACCCCCAGGAGATTCTGATGCATGCCAAAGTTTGACACCATTGCTGGAGAAGAAACTCTTCATCATCTGCTTATATTTGAGACTAAGTGGACCGAAAAAAGGTGAATTTATGGATAGCTATAAAATAAACTATTCAAGAAAACTAACACGGGAGTTCCCACTGTGGCACAATGGGATAGGGGGCATGGGAGCACAGGGATACAAGTTCAATCCCCGACCCCGCACAGTGGATTAAGGGTCCAGTGTTGCCACAGCCATGTGACATGGCTTAGGTCACAACTGCAGCTCAGATCTGATTCCTGGCCTGTGGGGTGGCCAAACAAACTAAAAAAAAAAAAAGAAAGAAAGAAAGAAAGAAAAGAAACCTAATGCATATTATTTTTTCTTAGATTTTCCTTTTTTAATGATTTTTCCATTATTCTGGATTTAGGGTGTTTTGTCAATTTTACTATACAGCAAAAGTGACCCAGTTTTATATACATATAGCACGATCTCATTGCTTATCCACTCCAAACGCAATAGTTTGCATCTATTAACCCCAGACACCCAGTCCATCCCACTCCCTCCACTCCCCCTTGGCAACCACAAGTCTGTCCACCAAGTCCACAAAGGTTCATTTGTGCCACATATTAGATTCCAGATACAAGTGATATCATAGGGTATTTGTCTTCCTCACGCATATTATTTTCATTGTCATTTCCTTCTAACTTGACATATTTATGATACAAAGGGCTTATGTTGCTAGAAAGATTGCATCAATAATACAATACGGTTTTGGTTAAAAAATAACATTTACTGAATTGTTTTCTTAAAGAAGACAACACAATCATTGCTAATAATATGGATAATGCTGAAAATATTTACATAGTGTTTACATAGTGTTTACTATATAATATTTGCATAGTGTTGACTATAATATTTACATAGTGTTTACTATATACCAGGCACTGCTCTAAGCACTTTTCCTATATTAAATAACTTATTACTTAAAACAGCCCTAAGAAGCAGGTATAGTATTTCTCATCCCCATTTTACACAAAGAAAATTGAGGCATGTAGAGATTATGTATCTTGCCAAACAAAGATCACATGATTGGTAGAACCAGGATCTGTATCCATGCAGTCTAGCTACAAAATCCATGAGATTAACCATTATGTTCATGATAAATCACCCATAATTTAGAGATAATCACTGACTGATAATACTTATGAAGAACTCAGAATTTTCCCTCAGATTAGTAAAAAAATACACACATACATATCTGTGCTTTAATATAATATGTGTATATCATATACTGGTGAATATATGTATTTACAATTTATTTATTTACATGTAAATAATTTTAATGGTTTTTATATTTTTACCTTATTTTACTATTTTTTACCAATGCATTTATTTACAATTTAAAAAATAAAACTGGGTCAGAGCCTGCTATAACTTATTTAATAATATATGGTATACATATTCCAATATTATGACAATTCTAAAATAACTGTAATAGCTACACTGAATTACTTTCTCATTTCTTTAATCAATTCTCTTGTGCTGAACAATCAGGTCATATCTAACGTTATTTACGGTAACATGGCAATGAACACCTCAGAACTAAAAGTGCGATGACCATGTACTTCATTTCTGAGTCTCTGAACCGCTCTTTAACATGGGCCTACATAAATAAAGAAAAATAACGCTCTCCAAAGAGCATATACAGTCCATAAACTTTTTCACTTTAATACTTTACGACAGCAATATCTAATTAGGCCCCACTGCCCAGCAGCAAGACTATCTAATAATTACACAGGTCATTTAAAAATACTCTGAGTGACAATTTTATTAGCTTTATATTAAGGAAACCACAGGCACTCTATCTTCAGAGATTCAGAGATGCAGTAAAAGAAGAAGTGAATGGCAACAAAAGGTCAAAATATTTATGAAGGAAAATGAAAGCTCTCCTTGCATATAGATGCATCCCAAAGGCTAAACAGTGCCTACAACATAGCAAATGTTTGGTGAATATCAATCTAATACCAGTAAATAGATGGAAACATGAGAAAAATTACAGAAAAGGAGAAAATAGGCCCCCTTTTCCAGACTACTCTGAAAAGGCTATAAATTCCATTGTGGCCAATAATTTGAATATTATTTCTATGCCAACACCAGAGAGATACATAAATAGCAAAACAATTCATTTATGCACCATCACATTTGTGGTGCAGCCTTCTAGGGCCTTGGCGTGTTTGAATGTGGCCTGGGATCTCCCAGAACCAAACTCCCAAGGAACTTGAGGGAAACCACAGTATGGAGGGGCTCAGGATGTCCGCTGCAAGTTAAAAATAACAGGCTCTCTGTGTCTAAACTTACTCAGTGGGAAGGGGAGATGCGACTCCACCAGTCCAAACTTAACTAGAGGACCAGTGCTGGGGAAAATGGATGGGGCGGAGGCAGGTCAACAGTGCCAAGAGTTCAGGAAACTCCCTCTTTCTCTGCATGTTGGTGGTGGTGGTGGGAGATCCAGATAAAGAAACACCCAATGTGAAAATGACACCGCAGGAGTTCCTGCTGTGACTCACCAGGTTAAGAACCCAACATAGTATCTGTGAGGATGTGGGTTTCATCCCTGGCCTTGCTCAGTGGGTTAAGGATCCAGCGCTGCTGCAAACTGTGGCATAGATCACAGATGTGGCTCGGATCCCGCATTACTGTGGCTGTGCTATAGGCCGGCATCTGCAGCTCCAGTTCGACCCCTAGTCCAGGAACTTCCACATGCTGCAGGTGCAGCCATAAAAAGGAAAAGAAAATAAAAAAGAAAAAGAAAACAAAAGGACGCCACAGTACTAGAGTGGAAACTTATATTTAAAGTAGGTGTGATATCTTAAATTGGAGAAGAAAAAATAATTGTTTGCCATTTGCAGACACATGGATGGACCTAGAGATTATCATACTAAGTGAAGTAGGTCAGACAAAGAAAAACATTATATGATATCACTTAAATGTGAAATATTAAAAAAAAAAAGAAGGCTACAAATAAACTTACAAACAGAAAAAGACTCAGACTATGAAAACAAATTTGTGGTTACCAAAAGGGACAGGCTGGGGTGGGGAGAGGGATGGATGGGGGGTTTGGGATTGGCATATGCACACTATGGTATATGGAATGAAAGGTCAACGGAGACCTGCTGTATAGCACAGGGAACTCTACCCAATACTCTGTGATAACCTATATAGAGAAAAAAATCTGGAAAAAAATGGATATGAGTATAACTGAATCACTTTGTTGTACAGCAGAAATTATCATGACATTGTCAATTAACTATTCTTCAATAAAACTTTTAAAAATGAAAAAAAATATATTGAAATGGATAGATGCTGCCAGGAGCAAGCAGGCCCTTTTAGTTTCAGAACCTGTGGAGACCTTCTTCCCCATAATTATCTCATGCACTTTCTGGCCAAAGGAAAATTTCCAACAGTGGAGAGACAGGTTCTTCCGGTATACCTGATCTTTCTGGATTGAGTAACGACATTTTAAAGGCACACCGTTGACTTAAATGTTTGAGAACCCCAAGAGGCTGAAGTTCAAACAACTTTCGTGTTCAATAAATCTCAATCTGGCCTTTTTTGGGTGAGAAAGTTAAAATGCCTAAAATGGAGAGAAAGGTGAAGTGACTCCCAGAATCACAGCAAATTAGTGGCACAGCCAAGACGAGGGTCAAAATTTGATTTCTACTCCTATGCCATGTGGCCACTGCCCCATGCTTGTGGCCCTGGACCATCAGCCAAAAACTTTATTTTACCCAAATGAAGCTTAATGTCTTTATTCTTTTATTTAACAGCTGTTGACTGACTTGCTACAGGTCAGTGTTTTACATGCAGGTGAGAAAATAATTAGCAAGACATGTCCTGGTCTTCACAGATTGGGGAGATACAAACAAGAAGCAAATAAAGAAGGTAAGTTCAACTCTCTATGAATGTTATGAAGACAATACAATAATGTGGCAAAGGGTGTCTGGGGTTGGAAGAGGCTACTTTGTAGAGAGTAGTCAGAAAGGGCTTACCTGAACAGGTGAGATTTGAGTTAAAACCTGAACTCTGAGTAGGAGCTGGTTGCTCAAAGATCTAGATGAAAAGCACTTCAAGCAGGGAAGAAAATAAGTGCAAAAACCCTGAGGCAGGAGTTGCAGTTCCAGGTAAGATGATGTAAGCACATTCTCTCCCAGTAGATGCGGCTAGAAAGCATGAAGTTTTCTTAACTTAAATGAGAGAAGGCAAACTGGAGAAAACCAGAATCTGAACCTCCAGTGAACCAGCTGTGAATTCCCCTTTTTTTCCTGGTATCCCCAGCCTGGCTTCTAGACATCATAATGTGCAGGGCTGGGCAGTGGGCGCAGAAAGAGAAGCCAGGGACACCCTCTAGCTCTGGTCTCAAGAGGGCAGATGAGATCTTAATGCTAAGAGAAAATGGAAAATGTCTTGGGGTTGTTCTTTTCTCTATTATCAGGCAACAGCCCCCAAGCAATCCCATGGTGGCAATGACAGCGATAGGAACAACAGCCAGGGCCTGTGGGTGCCTATATTCTGAGGAAGGGAGGCTTTCTCTCACACTTCTCACAGGAATTTGGTCCTATGAAGGTAGAGAGAACTAATAATGCTTTTTTCCCTCTCACGGCCCTCCCACCACTGATGCGGAACAACTGTAGCAAGTTCAAGGCTGAGTGCTGCACCTAAAGGCCTGAGGACTGAACAGAGGAGCCCCAGGACCTGGAAAGCACAGAGGAAGAGAGGAGTCAGAAAGAACTCTTTCATAAAAAAAAGCAAAAGAAAAAGAAAGAAATACAAATGACTCAAACATATGAAAAGATGTTCCATCTTGCTCATAGACAGAGAAATGTAAATTAAAACCATCCTGAGGTACCACTTCTTACCTATCAGATGGCAAAAAGTCCAAAAGATTAACAACATATTCTGTGAGTTACTCTGGGGAAAGAGACCCTTTCACCCCTTTATGGTGAGAAGGCAAAACGGAACAACGTCTATTGAGGTTAACTGGCAATATCTGTACATTTTTCATTCCCTCTCTCTCTCTCTCTCCAAACAGCAATATCTACAAATTTTTCATTTTTTCTCTCTTTTTTTGGTCTTTTAGGGCCACAAAGAGGCATATGAAACTTCCCAGGCTAGGGGTCTAATTGGAGCTGTAGCTTCTGGCCTACACCACAGTCACAGCAACATGGGATCCAAGGCACATCTGGGACCTAGACCACAGCTCACGGCAAAGCTGGATCCTTAACCCAGTGATCTGGGCCAGGGATTGAACCTGCATCCTCATGGAAACGAGTTGGATTTGCTACCACTGAATGATGTGAACTCCCTTTCGTTTGCTCTTTGACCCAGAAATTCTGCTTCCAAGTACTGATCCCCAAAATATATGTACAGAATTATGAAAACTTGTGTGTATACTGTGCCAAGTACAAACGGCATTATTTGGAATTGCAAAAGACTGGATACAACTTAAATGTTCATAACCAGGAAGCTGGCTGCATAAATAATAGCACATGCTTTCAATGGAGTTCTCTAAGCTGTAAAAATGCTATGACGTGATTTCCAAGGTATAACAATGAACGAGTAAATACGGGAGAGAAAAGTTATTTCAGTAAGCTCCTGTTTAAATATATATGTGCTTACATATACATGATATGTACGGTGTATACACATATATGTATACACATTAAAAGACATTAGATGTATTTAAAACAGAATGTTAACTATTGGGGAGAGAGGGAACAGGTAGAGGGAATAAGCTGAGAAACTAGACTCAATTTGTTTTGTAGATTTGACTATTAACCACATAAATGTTTAGATGATTAAAATAAAAATAAAAGTACTTCCTAAAAAACAAAAACAAAATAAAACAAAAACTAACAGTATATTGAAAGGAATTACTGCACATGATTTTAAAACATAGTAATTTGGCTGAGTTTCCCCAGTGGATAAAAAGAATTGTAAAACTATCTTAAACTATTTTTAGTAATCATATTGTTAGTAATAATATTGCTATTATTATTCTGAAACTATTATACTCATGGTAGAATAAAGCAAATAAGTAATTGTTAACATTGCTAGGAATGAAGATTTTTAGGAAAGGAGAAAATAAATACAAATACTGTAAAAATCAAAGAAGTTACATAATACCCTGTAAGAATAAATTTTGAATTAGTACGAACTCATAATGTCTTTTTTTTTTTTTGTCTTTTTGCCTTTTTATGTAGAGCCGCACCCGCAGCACATGGAGGTTCCCAGGCTAGGGGTCTAACAGGAGCTGCAGCTGCCGGCCTTCGCCACAGCCACAGCAACGTGGGATCCGAGCCGCGTCTGCAACCTACACCACAGCTCACAGCAACACCGGATCCTTAACCCACTGAGCAAGGCCAGGGATCGAACCCGCAACCTCACGGTTCTTAGTCGGATTCATTAACCACTGAGCCACGAAGGAAATTCCCATAATGTCTTTACAAAATAAAAAAAGTACTGCCAAGATCTCTCCACTGAAAAGTCATAAAAACAATAATAAATCCAATAGAAATGAGCAGTGCTAATCTTCGGATCATGGCCTCCAAATACCATTTCCTTGGAGAAATGGCTGACTTGAGGTTGAAGCAGGAAATGTAAAAGACAAGTCTGGATATCTTATCATAATAAAAATCAATGAAGCAATTAAAGAAGTCTGGTGTTCTATCTATGGGACTCAGGAGAAATAGTGAAAAATCTCCCCTTGGCCAAAGTTGGACTACTTTGAATACTAAAAAGAATAACAGGAGTTCCTGTTGTGGCTCAGTGGTTAACGACTCCGACTAAGAACCATGAGGTTGCGGGTTTGATCCCTGGCATTGTTCAGTGGGTTAAGGCTCTGGCGTTTCCATGGCTGTGCTCTAGGCTGTTGGCTACAGTTCCGATTAGACCCCTAGCCTGGGAACCTTCAAATGCCGCGAGTGTGGCCCTGGAAAAGGCAAAAAAACAAACAAACAAAAAAAGAATAACAACTGGGAGTTTCCACCGTGGCGCAGCAGAAACGAATTCGACTAGGAACCATGAGGTTGTAGGTTTGATCCCTGGCCTCAATCAATGGGTTAAGGATCTCACGTTGCTGTAGCTGTGGTGTAGGTTGCAGATGCAGCTGGGATCTGCTGTTGCTGTGGCTGCAGCATAGGCCAGCTGCTACAGCTCCAATTAGACCCCTAGCCTAGGAACCTCCATGTGCTGCAGGTGTGGCCCTAAAAAGACAAAAAGACCAAAAAAAAAAAAAAAAGAACAACTGTAAACGATTCAACTAGGTCAAATGTATTAAATTTCATGAGTTCATTTTTTAAAAAACTGCTCATTTTTGAAAGATGCTAATAACTAACTCATTATCCTGAAATACTGGTGAATACAGAGAGGATCAAGCATTTATCTTTGTTCTCGGAGTTTCTAAACAATTGATGAAGGGAACATCTCCTTTTAGAAAAAAAAAATCCCAGTTGAATAAAATAATGATAGGATTTGAACATGACCATTTTTCCAAACCCTAAATGGAATAATGGATCTAGTCAACAATCATCGATGGCAGCTTCTATTACCATACAGAAAGACAACCCCCACTCTACATACTTCTTGATGGAAATTCCCAATATCACATGTGTTCATTTTCTAGGGCTGCCAAAACAAAGAACCATTGGCTGGGTGGCTAAAACAAGAGAAATTATTTTCTCACAGTTCTAGAGGCTAGAAAGGTGAAACCAAGATGTCAGCAGAGTTGATTTCTTCCAAGGCCTCTCACTTTGACTTGGAGATGGCCATCTCTCAGGTTTTCACATGGTCTTCCCTCTGTAACTGTCTGGGTCTCAACGACATCAGACACACTGGATAGGGCTCACCTAATGACTTCATTTTAACTAAACTATCTCCTTAAAGATCCAATCTCCAAGAACAGTTCACATTCTGGGATACTGAGGATTACGATGTCAACATATGAATTTCGGGGAGACACAGTCCAGCCCATAACACCATCCATGAAATATTCTTGCCAAAAACTAGCCTCTAGAACTCAATACCAGTTTATAGGGAATACAAGGGGAAGAGGAACATGTTCAACAATACAAAAGGAATCGATCAGCAAAATTCAGGATTTGGAAAACTCCAAACTCTTCCAAATGACTTGCTTCTGCAACAAATAAATTGCAAGGACAAAAGAAAACAGGGAGAAAGGCACCCACAGATTATCAGACACCTAAGAAATACGTGACTCAAATGGCAGCAAATGCTATCAAATACCTTATACAGATCCCAATTAAATCAAGTAATTTTTTTTTTTTTTTTGGCTTCTTAGGGTCGCATCCATGGCATATGGAGGTTCCCAGGCTAGGGGTCAAATCAGAGCTGTAGCTGCTGGCCTACACCATAGCCACAGCAACTTGGGATCCGAGCCTCGTCTGCAACCTACACCACAGCTCATGGCAACGCAAGACCCTTAACCCACCGAGCAAGGCCTGGGATCGAACCTGCGTCCTCATGGATGCTAGACAGATTCGTTTCCGTGGAGCCACGATGGGAACTCCCAAGCCAAGTAATTTTTAAAAGACATATTGGTGAGACAATTGGGAAATCTGAACATCAACTGATTCTGAGATTTCTTACATTATTAAAGAATTGTTATTTTTAGGTATAATAACGTACCGTGGTTTTATTTTTAAGACAGTCCTTGTCTTTTAGAGATACATAAGGAAACATTTATGCCTGGGTGATATGATATCAGAGATCTATTTAAAAATAATCCAGTGGGGAAGGAGGCAGAAAGAATTTGGATGAAAACACAGTGGCAATGAGTTAATGCCCATAACTGGGTGCTGGGTACACTGGGCTTGCTGATTTCCCGGTCTCCACTTTGGGGTATGTTTGAAGTTTTCCACAATAGAAAGCTTATAAATCAACAAATGAATGAACAAATGGGTGGTCACACCATGCATCCCACTGAGCAAGAGCAAAACAACTGAGATGAAAACAAGGAAGATTAATATACTAAGGGAAACAATTAAAAATAATAGCAGCTACCTTTTGTAGATTGATGGCTAGATTCCAGAACAAGCACTAGGCCAACACAATCCATCTGTATATACAGTCACAAATCTCTACAGCTTTTCCTCTTTATAACATTCCTGGAGCAGGGGGGAAACTGGGTCATTTTACAATAGGAATCCAAAATTCAGAGACGTCTGAAACCATAAGCAAGTAAGGATCTGAATTTTTTTTTCTTTTTTGCTTATTAGGGCTGCACCTTCAACATACGGAAATTCCTAGGCTAGGGGTCGAATCAGAGCTGTAGCTGCTGGCCTTCACCACAGCCACGGCAACGTGGGAACTGAGCCACGTCTGTGACCCACACCACAGCGCACAGCAACGTCAGATCCTTAACCCACTGAGCGAGGCCAGGGATCAAACCTGCATCCTCATGGATCCTAGTCGGGTTCGTTAAGTAACAGCTAGGCCACAAAGGGAACTCCCATAAACTAGTAAGGATCTGATACAAACCAACACTCAGGATGTTGGTCTGCAATGTGCATCTGCTTCCTCTTACCCATTCTGCCTCAGGGGTTCTAAAAATAATGAAAGAGGGAGTGGCCTCAATCTGGAAATAAAACTTTGTTTTGCTTCTTTGTTCTTAAGGAAAGTTGTTTTAAGAGCTTTCCTTGCTTTGTCCTCTATTACTACGCTTTGTTTTTAAAACATTTTTTTTTTAGAAGGTCCTCCTCTTACAGAAAGGCTTGCAGTCATGTTTCTCCTGCATGTTCACTTTTACAGTAATGAATAGCGAACGTTTTCTTTATTCCCCTGATGACGTATGTTGAACTATGACACCGACCTAAAAATGTAAAGGAAACAGAGATAGTGTGGAAAATATGTGTGCATTCTTCTTCATTTTCTGCTACGAGTCGCCAGGTATTCTTCTCTGCCAAAATGAAACCCTTCAGACACGATTCACAGGCACACAGCATCTCAAATAAAAGAGCATCCGTGTTTTTCATTTGTGGAGTTTGTTTTGGCTTTGTTTTTTATTTTCCCTATGCTCTTTTTAATAACATGGGGAAGTAGCCTCTATTTTAGAAAGATTTCCATCAGGACAGATAAAAATGAAAGGATCAACCCATGAAGCTAAAAGCCTGGCTCATGTGTAATTCTATGCAACCAGGCATTCTCAAGCTACTAGAATGTCAGCTTCTCTCCCCCCCTACACTCTACCTTCCTCGTGAACGTCAGGGAAAGAGTTGAGGTGGAGGTGGGCATTCATGATTTGTCTCTTCTAGAATCATCTGCTTGACTGCTCCTTCAAGCTGCTTGTTCTCTGGTCATTTATCTCGAGGCAAAGGAGGTAGGAGGGGGTGGTCTGGGGAGCGGGAGCCCTTACTTCCCTTTATGAATCTTCCTCAAGCCCAAAGGATTAGGAGTTTAGGGGTGCAGTGGGCCTTGCCGTCTGGCCTCCCATTCATAAAGGATTTAAGTTTTTCTTTAAAGAAAAGCATTTCTTTTTTTTAATATTTTTTTAATTACTTTTTTCTTTTTAGGACTGCACCCATGGCATATGGAGGTTCCCAGGCTAGGGGTCTAATCAGAGCTACAGCTGCTGGCCTACGCCACAACCACAGCAATGCCAGAGTATGCAGGAAATAGTTTAAAACTAAATTCTTCAGTTTAATACTATTTAACTTTTCATGGTTAAAAGCAAAAGCATCTAAGAGGTTAAACTCTTCCAAAAAGGGAGTTTCTTTTCTAGAAGCCCCCAGATCCTCACTTTGTTTCTAGATCCTCATATTCTCATATAAGAGCAGCACCCTCTTCTCCACCATTCTCTGGAAAAGTCCATCCTTCCCCCACAAGGACTCTTCTTGCTCCAGGGCCATAACTCTTCCCCAGCCAAGGCATGTGCCCCCCCACCCCCGACCCCAGGGAAATATCTTAAATTCTAAGTCACTCAGTCCAGCAAAACACTGAGAAATCTGTCGAGGAGACGGTAGGGAGAAGAGGGTTGCTGGTACTCCAAGCGTCCAGTCCTCTTTGGTGTCTCTCTGACATGCTAGGTGGCACCTGAAGAGCTATCGTGACTTGACAATAACTGTTGGATCTATTTGTATCTTCCAGAGCTTAACCTTAAGCATCAGAAGCAGCCAAATCTAAACCAACCCAAAAGGATCTTGATGGAGAATGATACCTAAATGGTTCATAATTTGCAAATGGATCTTTCTCAACTCTGCAGTTAGTGCTTTGGATTCCTATGTCTCCCCCCTTCCCTTGGGCAAACAAACCATCTTCCTCTCTATCACTGCCTGGGATGGATGCGGGTGCCCGAGAGAGGGTGTGAAGGCTCAGGTGCAGCTCGGCCAGCTCTACCACAGTGTAAATAAGGTCACCTGAGGCTGTAAACACACACACACACACACACACACACGCACGCACGCACACGCACACACACACACACACACACACCCTCTATATTCTGGGTCAATAAAAGATTGTGGTCGATATTATTTGGGTCACATTTTACCCCAGCACCAAAAGTACGACTGAGGTTTTCCTGAGGGCCTAGTTGTTAATAAACACTGTATGACTACTTTCTTTGAGCCAAGGACCAGAGCCTAACCCATACCCAGCTAAACGGTGAAAAAATTTTGTGTTAATGTTTTATTATGGTAAACAATCCTTGCGGCTGGCCCCAAGCAAAGGGATAAATTGGTACTAGGAACAATTTGAGGGCAGTTTTTAGAATGAAAGCAATGCCGAGAATAACAAATTTTCTGAAGCATATTCACACCTACTACATTGTTTCAATCTCACAATAACACAGAAAGGTCGTTAAGACTTGGCATTATTACCTGCATTCAATAGAACAGGAAATTGAGACTCATAGAAGTGACTGGGCAAGGTCACCCAGCTAATTAATCAAAGTGCAAAGCCTGCTTTCAGACAATCTAGTCCAACTATTGCCAAAGCACTGATGTTTGCCTTATTTATATCTCTAAAATCATTCTGATATACGGCTCTACAGGAACCTTTTAAAAGTCATTTAATCTTGGTGATGGTTTATTTTATGTACCAGCTTGACTGGGCTAAGGAATACCCAGGTAGCTGGTAAAACACTGTTTCTGGGTGTGTCTCTGAGGGTGTCTGCAGAAGAGATTAAGATTGGAACTGTGAGTAAAGCAGATGGCCCTACACAATGTGGGTGGGCAACATTCAATCCGTTGAGGGCCCAAGTAAAACAAAAAGGTGGAAGTAGGGTGAACTCACCCTGTGAGTTGGGCCATCTATCTCCTCCTGCCCTTGACATTGGCCCTCCTGGCTCTTATGCCTTCAAACTTGGACTGGGATCTACACCAGTGTCCTCCCACAGCCACCTCCCTTACTGGATTCAGCACTGTGTTACTCAAGAATACAACTCTAAGGAGTTCCCATTGTGGAGCAGCGGAAATGAACCAGACTAGTAACCATGAGGGCACAGGTTCGATTCATGGCCTTGCTCATTGGGTTGGGGATATGGCATTGCTGTGAACTGTGGTGTAGGTTGTAGACACTGCTTGGATCCTGCATTGCTGTGGCTGTGGCTTAAGTTGGCCGATTCAACCCCTAGCCTGAGAACCTCCAAATGCAGTGGGTGTGACCCTAAAATGAAAAAAAAAAAAAAAGAATACAACTTTGAGATCCCAGAATGGTCTCTGAAACAAAAGTACTCAAATTGGAGAAGACAAAAGTTCTTCATGGAAACTAGGAGCCAGCAATAATTCTAGTCATTATTATTGATATTAGGCATAACTTCTGAGAGTTATCATCAATCGAATAAAATAACTCACTGGGGAAAGAACAATTTTTTTCAACAAACGGTCCTGGGACAAGTGGATATTTACATGCAAAGAATGAAGTTGGGGAGTTCCTGCTATGGCTCAGTGGGTTAAGAATCCAACTGCAGGGGCTCGGATCACATTAGAGGCAAGCGTTTGATCCCCAGCCTGGCAGTGCAGTGGGTTAAAGGATCCAGTGTTGCTGCAGCTGCAGCAAAGGCCACAGCTGCACCTTGGATTCAATCCCTGGCCCAGGAACTTCCATACTGCCATAAAAACGAAAACCAAAAAAGAATAAAGTTGGGCCCTACTTCACAACATATATGAAATTAACTTATAATGGGACAAGGACCTGAATCTAAGAGCTAAAACTACAAAGCTCTTAGAAGAAAATATAAAGATAGGAATTCCCATCATGGATCAGCAGTAATGAACCCAACTAGTATCCATGAGGACCCAGGTTCCATCCCTGGCCTCACTCAGTGCGTTAAGGATCCTGCATTGTCGTGAAGTGTGGTGTAAGTTGCAGAAGTGGCTTGGATCCCAAGTTGCTATAGTTCTGATTCAACCCCTAGCCTAGGAACTTCCATTTGCCCCAGGTGCGGCCCTAAAAAGACAAAAAAGAAAAAAGAAAAGAAACGAAAATGTAAGAAAGATCTGTGTGACCTTGAATTAACCAGTACTTTCTTGGATACAACAGCGAAAGGACAAGTAACCAAAGAAAAATAAATAAATTGGACTTCATCAAAATGTTGTGCTTCAAAAGACATTACCAAGAAAGTGAAAAGACAACCCCCAGAATGGGAGAAGGCACTTGCAAATCATATATGTGATATGAGACATATTTAGAATATATAAAGGACTCTTACAACTTAACAATAAAAAGACAAAAATTCAATTAAAATAAGAGAAAAAGGACTTGAATATATAATTCTTCAAAGAAGATACATAAATGGTAAATAAGCACAAAAAAAGATGCTTAATTATTACTAGCCATGAGGGAAACCCAGGTCAAAATCACAATGAGATACCACATCACACCTAGTAGGATGGCTAGAATCAAGTGCTAAATTGAATGTGAAGAAAATGGAACCTTCGGAGTTCCCTTAGTGGCTCAGTGGTTAATGAACCTGACTAGGATCCATAAGGATGCGGATTCGATTCCTGGCCTTGCTCAGTAGGTTAAGGATCCAACTGTGAGCTGTGGTGTAGGTCGCAAACGTGGCTAGAATTTGGCTTGCTGTGGCTGTGGCTATGGCGGCAGCTGTAGCTCTGATTAGACCCTTAGCCTGGGAACCTCCATATGCTGCGGGTGCGGCCCTAAAAAGTGGAAAAAAAGAAAAAAGAAAATGGAACCCTCATACACTGCTTGTAGGAATTAAAATGGTGCAGCCACTTTGGAAAACATTCCGGCTGCTTCTCAAAAAGGTAAACATACAATTATCATATGACCCAGCAATTCTGCTCCTAGGTTTACACTCAAGAGAATTAATGTATGCCCACACAAAAGTTTGTCCAAATATTTTCATAGTGGCATTATTCAAAGTAGAAAGAATGTACATCAACTGATGCATGGATAAAGAAAATAAGGCACATCCATATAACAAAATAATATTCAGCCATAAAAGAGAAATAAAGCACTGCTATATACCACAAATGAATGAACCTTGAAAACATCATTCTTAATATAAGAAGCCAGACACAAAAGGCCACATAGTACATGATTTCATTTATATAAAATGTCCACAATAGGCAAATCCACAGAGAGAGACAGTACATTAGTGGTTGCCAGGGGCTAGGAGGAGCAGGAGAAAGTAAGTTACTGTTAAGGAGTATGGGTTTGGGCAGGTAGGGAAAATAACGACATTGTTCAGGAATTAGATAGTAGGATGTAAATATGCTAAAAACCACTCAGTTCACATTTTAAAAGACTGAATATTATGATATGTGAATTATACTTCAATTAAAAAAAAATAACTGTCAGGTTCTTTCAGATGCTACATTAAGGAAAACAAACATATCACTTAATCCAGGGCATCTAAGCCCAACATCGGGGAGTCAAGTGAGAAAAGAATAATGCTCAGAAAATCACCAGGGAGGTCAGGTTGGTCCTTATGACTCTGAAAGTATTCTAGCAGCACTCCACTTCTGTCTCTAGGGAATTTGCATTCATGCTTTACACCTTGACTAGCCCCAAAGTGAAAATATCACCTTAGGACCATGCTGGTCTCATTTCTAGTTAACCTCCACCTTGCCATCTTTCAGGTGTTTTCTCTGCAGTATCAGAAAGAAGGACAGTCGAGTTTATGACTCTTTCTCAGATAACTGAACTCAGTTCAACACATTTTACCTGGGAATGGCCAGACACGTGCTAGACCCAGGGGATTAGCTGTCATCGGGATGGATGTTCCCCTTCCTTGATGAAACATATTCTAACATGAAAAATACATTAAAAGTATGCTGATTCTCTTCAGTGGCTCCCCCATCCCCAGTCTATTCAATGGCCTTTTCTGACCCGCTTCTAGAGAGGTGGGACACACCTCTACAAACTGAAAACCAGGATCCCTTTTACTAGCAGGAAATCAGGCAGCAGGAACAGAGACACCAGGGTATTTCCTCTTCCTGCCTCAGCACCACAGTTCTGGCAGTAGATTTCAACTAGCACATCTCCTGTAGGACAGACATCCTCCATAGCACCAGATCTCACTGAAAATTCTATTTTCTCCCTCTGTCTTTTCATACTGAAGCATGTGTAGTAGTTTGTCTGAAAAGACAGCTAGTAATGATTCATTTCAACCACATATGCTCACACTGATCGTCCCCTCGAAAGGTAGTATCTATTTCACTTCCCCTTGAATCTGCCTTGTGACTTGCTTTGACCAGTTGAATGCGGCAAACATGATGTTCTCTTGGCTCTGGGAGAAGTCCTTGAGAGGCTTAGAACCTTCCACTTTAACTTTCCAGGGACCCAGCTACCTAGTAAGTGCTCAGGCTAAATTATTAAATAATGAGAGATTACATGGAGAGGAAGAGAGACAAGTCTAGCGCACCACTTGCCAGTCCAGCCATCCCAGCACAGAGGCATCAGATGTATTAATAATCCTGGATCCTCATGCAGCTCCAGGTGAATTTCCCCAGCCAACTCTACCAAGTACGGAGTGGAGATGAGCTGTCTCTACCAAGCCCTGCTCAAAGTGAATAACTGTGAGCAAAGAAATGATGGTTTTAGAGTCACTAAGTTGTGGACAGTTTGTTCCAGAGCAATAGATAACTAAAACTGCTGCTAGTCCCCAACGCCTCCATACGCTTATTAATACCCTTAACCCTGACCTTAGCACCACGAATGGTCTACGGTTTCATTCTCTTCAATTAAACCCTCTCAAATTCTGTTTTACGTTTTGAGTTCTGAGATCCTACCCAACACAAGTAAACAAATAAATAAGAAAATCACGGATTCCTGTTGGTACCAGGATGAAAATCAGCGGGCTGCTATGATAGGGAATGACAGAATCAATTCCAGGCAGGGTGGTTAGAGAAGGCCTTTCTGACTAACTCTGCTTAAGCCAGTTAACATTAACAGCAAAGAAGCTGAAGGAAATGCAATGCTGGTGGAAGCAAGGTGGTGGCAAACTCAGCTGAGGAACCCACTTCGGGTTTAAGTCACTGTTTTTCTGGTGTCTCTGTCCCGGGCTACAGAGCTACAGCTTGCACCTGCTTTCCTATCTGTGAGTATGTCACTCATTTCATTCTCCCCATAGGCTGAGAATTTGAAGAAGAAGAAAAACAAACAAAAAGAATGGGAATAGCTCCTTCCCTGCCACGCTTGCCTCTCTTCCCCCAATTTACCTGAAAGTACAATTTTGAGGGGTGTGACCATACTACCCAAGGAAAAAAAAAACTGAAAAATGGGAGAGGTGTTAAAAGGGACTTTTATATAGTGTATGAAAGAATATGCTTGCTGTTGAGGATGTGACAAAATGAGCTTTTCTATGTGTTGCTTGGTGAGAATAAGAACTGCTATAATCTCTTTGGCAACATTCCTAAATAAAAAAACATACAACGTTATCTTTCCCTGCTCCCACTTTTGAGAATCTGTCCTAAACTCGGTATGAAAAGATGGCTGTACAAAGATCTATTTTGTTGCAACACTGTTTACAGTGGCAAAAATAAAAAGGAGAAACAACCTGATTATCCATCAATAAGAAAATGGTTTAATAAACTATTGTACATTCACATCAAGGAATCACATCGGTATTAAAAAGAATGAATTAGATCTATATTCATGGAACTGAAGGGATATCCATAATAGATTTTTAAGCAGGTTTTGTAAAAAGCAAGCATCATATACAGCAAAACATACATGTGCACGTATATTTGTTTATACTTGTATGAACACGGAGACTGTGGAAAAATATATATCATGCTTTTAACCTGATTACCATTGTGGGGTAAAAATAAATGGAAAAGGATTAAATTTCATTATGTATTTCTGAATTGTTTCATTTGTTGAAATGAATGTATATCACTTTCATTTTTAATTTTCCTGTCCCCAACCTTCTTTCCACCTCAGACAACCATAGCTGTAATTTATTTCACTTTAAATTAATTTTACCTGTTCTAGAATTTTATATAAATGGAATTCATATTTTTTGAGTCGTTTCCTTTTTTATTTCCTTTTTACAGCCATACCTGCAGGGTATGGAAGGTCCCAGGCTAGAGATCAAATCGGAGCTGCAGCTGCCAGCCCCAGCCATAGTCACGTGGGATCCGAGCCATATCTGCGACCTACACCGCAGCTTGTGGCAACACTGGATCCTTAACCCACTGAGTATATGGCAAGGTATCAAACTCACATCCTCATGGATACTATGTTGGGTTCTTAACCTGCTAATCACAATGGCAACTCCTCTTGTATTATGATTTTTTTAACAGTAAATTAAGCTTTATTTGATAAATGCATACTTGATTAATTGGAGATACCTAAACTAGCTATTTCAGAACTGGTACATTTTAGCAGATTGTGAATCCACATTATTAATGAAATGTGCTACCCCTTCAGTTTGTTCTCTGGGAAAAGAAAACACACATGAGAATTGAGAGACGTTGGGAACGGGTGTTCAAGAGCACAAACTCTAGAGTAGTGTCCCTCAGCCTCTTCTGCATCTGGCTTCCTTTGTTTACGATTGTGTCTGTGAGATTCATTCAGGATTCTGCGTGCATTGGCAGTGCATTCCTTTTTTTTTGGCCGAGGTGTGCATCAGTCTGATGATGGTGTCATCATTTCCCAGACCAGGGATTGAACTCTGGGCCGTAGCTGTGAAAGCACCAAATCCTAACCACTAGACCACAAGGGAACTCCCGGTAGGGCATTCCTTTACATTGTTAGGTTGCCTTCCATTCAAATGGTGTTTTACAGTTTGTCCATTCCTGCTGATGGACATTTGGGTTGTTTCTAGATTTTGGCGACTGTGACTAAAGCTGCTGTGAACAGACTTACACAAGAATTTTGATGTAGATCTCCATTACCCAGGAGTTGAACTGTTGGGTCAAAGGGTAGATATGTGAGGACGTATGAACAGATTTTACTTTTGGTAGTAAGAAAACCAATAACAACATTTCAAATAAAAAATTTCGAAGAAAGAGAATGAATCTGTATTTCAAAAAGATAATAATCCTTGCCTCATTTTTCTCCACACCCTCCCAAGAGGTGCTTGAGTCTGTCGGATCTTAGGCTTCCCAGATCAGTGACCTGCCCCTTTTCAGGGTGAATCATCAAAGATGGGGAAATTCTAATGTTATACCTGCCCGACCGGAACTACATTTAGATACCACCCACCAGATTCAACTGATAATTCAAGAAAACTGCTAACACACAGAAAAAGCAGCTTCCACAGTCGGAAACTTCTTGCAAACAAAACAAAACCCATGACACTCCTTTTCTATAATAACCAGATGTCACCAGAATAGATACTTAGCATTAAAAAGAAGAAAAAACTAGTCAAATCAACACATCAGGAAAAAAGAGTAGCAGAAGTAAACCCCAGGACAAGGAAAGGTTTATAAACAAGTTGTGAACCAAACCTCGGTAACTTTCTAAACCTAAACTGAAAGTCCAAGATGCTACAAAAATCCAATTAATACCATAAAGACCTATTCTAGGAATGATGGCTAGAATAAACACATGTTTTTTTAAGTGTTAAAAAAAAAAAAAAGATATTCCCAGGGAGTTCCCACTGTGGTGTAGCAGGTTAATGATCCTGTGTTGTCTCAGCGGAGGCGTATGTCTCAGATTCGATCTCAGATATGTCTGCAGCTCAGATGTAAGCCCTGGCCTGGGAACTTCCAGATGCCATATGCCATGGGTGAGGCCAGAAAAAAAAGATACGGTCACACTGTCAATGAAGGATTTTAGGGGTGCTAGGCCCATGACCCAACACCACCCTTTTTTCTCAGAACTGGCCCTAAGTCTTAACCCACAGGAAAATCACACTATCAGTATTTCCTCCAAGATACAGCTATTTGGACCAGTTCAAGTTAGGATTCTAAGTTCCATGGGAAGGCAATGAAGTATTTTGTGCAAGTAGTAACACAGGCTGATTTGTGACTTGAAAAAATCTTGGGAAGAACAAATGAGGAGGCATGTGCAGTAAGTAATTCAGAAGAGAGTTGATCATGGTTGATATTGACAGTGAAGAAGGAGAGAAGCCCTAGAAAGCCCTTCGACATCTACAAGCCAGGGAGAGGAACAAAGGGTTTCTGAAGGCACCTGACATGTAGACCTAGGAGACCGTGGGATCATGAAAGCTAAGGGAGAGGGAGTTTTGAGAAGGAATAAGTGATTAACTGTAGCTTGAGAAGGAGCCTTTTTTTATATAAGAGGAGCAGAGAACCAGGCTACAGCAGGAGGAAGATAAAGTGACAAGGAAGTGACTGTAGCATGTTTGAGACTATGTTCTTAAGCTGGTATACACGTCCCTTCATTTGTGACTCCTTATATTGATCGGAGTCTCAGCAGCAGACACTGACAAGCTTACAGTTTAGCTGAAGAGAGCACAACAAAGGGACAGTTCACAGCAGTGCAGGTGGGGTGAGGAAACTCACATCAACTGGGGAAGCACCCAGGAGCCAGCTGCACCCAAAGCCTGAAGAGAAAAGATAAGGAAACTTAGAGCTGGAGCCATGGAAGGGTGGCCACTGAGGGACTCAGCTACCACCAGAACCATGTTGCTAAAGCAAGAAGAAAGGGGAAAGAAATACCTCTTCCTTTTTCTTTTTCTGCTTTTTAGGGCTGCACCTGTAGCATACGCAAGGTCCCAGGCTAGGGGGCAAATCAGAGCCTCAGCTGTTGGCCTACGCCACGGCCACAGCAACGTGAGATCCAAGCTGCATCAGCGACCTGCATCATAGCTCACAGCAAAGCCAATCCTTAACCCACCGAGCGAGGCCAGGGATCGAACCCACATCCTCATTACCGCTGAGCCACAATGGGAACTCCCATCTCCCCCATTTTTTCATCCACCCTCACAACGTGTAGCTGAACCCAGCTGGAAGCCAGAAAGCCTTAAGAATGCAGGTGACTGTCCTCCACAGGGGTCAGGAGGGCCTGGGAGCCAGGCAGAGAAATCCATGGAAAATGGATTAAGCAGGCAAATCATCAGCACATCCTTCCTCACCTCCCCAGTTCATCTGTGACCACTCCCCACGCTCGCTGGGCCTTCTTGCGTGTCTAGGAACACGTCAAGCTGTGTTCTACCTTGGGCCTGGGCACAGGCTGTTCTTTCTATTTGGAATATATTTTGCCTCTCTACCTCAAAATTAGCTTTCCACCTTCACTTTAAATGTCACTTTCCCAGAGAGACCTTTCCTGTCTCTGTCCCTAGCCCATTTCAAGGAAACACCACTGTTATTTTTTATATATATAACAATGAAATTTATTTCAATTATAGGTGTACAAAAATCATCACAAGTTAATTTGATAGATTTTGTGTCCCAAACCCACAGTGCATCTCCCCACCCCACCGGATTGTCTCATTTGAAAAACCAAGGTTTTCCAAAGTCTGTGAGTCATTGTCTATACTACAAAGAAGTTCATCGTGTCTTTTTAGTCAAGGAAAAACCACTGTTAGATCCTCTCAGATCACCTTTTTTTTTCTTCTATAGCATTCTTCATCACGTGCAATGATAGGTTTATCGGGGCATTATTTGTTTAACATCCATTTTCTCCGTCAGACTAAACTTCATGGGAACAGGAATTGTGTCTGTTTTCACAGCACAATTCTTGGCAATGAGGTAAATGCCCCAATATATATTTCTTGAACAGCTTAATGATCCTGTTCTAACACTCTCTCCACATCACCCATGGTCTCTGGATATGAACAGTTCAGTAATGATAAGAGATCTTATTTAATCTGTCCTTGTTACGTGGCAGTTGGTGCGCTAGAAATTTAATGTATGTTGTCTCATTCACCCCTCACAACAACCCGATGAGTCAGGGACTCTTTTCGGTCTCATTTTCCCAATGAGCACGCCAAGCATGAGAGGTCAAGGAATTTAGCCAAGGTCACACAGCTAGGTGATGTGAACCAAATCCTGCTAAGACCACAGGTGGTGCCCTGACTGTCCCCACCCAACCCAGCCACCGCCATTACACTGCCTCATTAAATATCTCCCTGTGGTTTTTGCTCATTTGTTTACAAGTCTATCTTCCATATTAGACTATAAGCTCCTTGAGTAACAACAGCTATTTAACCACTGCACATTGCAGATGCCCAGTAAACATCAAATGTCAAATCTTTCCTATGGAAAAGCATGCCTTGTGCTGACCGACCCTCCCAAGTCTTTTCCCTTTTTTTTTTTCCTTTTTAGGGCCACATCTATGGAAGTTCCCAGGCTAGGGATCAGATTAGAGCTGCAGCTGCCAGCCTATACCATGGTCACAGCAACTCAGGATGAGTCACATCTGCAACCTACACTGCAGCTTGCGGCAACACCAGATCCCTAATCCACTGGGCGAGGCCAGGGATGGAACCCGTGTCCTCATGGATACTACTTAGGATTCTTAACCCACTGAGCCACAACGGGACCTCCCCCTCCCAAGTATTTATTAGCCACATTCATTTTGCTTATTAAACAGCATAGGTCTGTCAGTCGGAATCTTGATGTCCATGGCAGTGAGCGCTTCCTCCACAGCACAATTCTTTTCATGAATTGATCGAGGTAAAAGACCAGCAGAGAGCCTCCATGTGAACTCTGGACACCCGGGGGCTTTCCCAGGACACCTGACCCTATCCAGAAAGACGCCGCCTCAAAAACCATCCTTTCTGACGTCCACCCCCACTCACTACTGAGTCTGACTTGACAACACAGGGTCAGTTCCCACCATCACAAGCTGCCTCGGTGCTTCACTGAGGACACCCTGGCTTCCAGTGAACAGACTTTCAGAGGCCCAGCCACTAGGAGCAGCACATCTACCTGGGCAGTCCTATGGTCAGCGGACAGAAGGAGAGAGAGCAACCAGGAGGCAGGAAAATGATTCCAAGAGCATTTCTACCTCCATCTCCCCTACTCTAGCCCTTGAGCATTCTTGCAGAAGGATTTCACCTGTGTTGCCCCTTTAGTGCACCTACCAGGATTTCTGAATAGGCTCACCTGAGCCCAACGGACAGCACTGAAAAGAGATTGCATTTCAGCCAAGAAAAGCCCCCCGTCCACAGAACAGGGTTATCGAGGGCGTGCCCTGTTATCGGCTTACCTGGGGCACGATGCTGCAGCTCCCCTTAATTCCACCCTTCTTCATTGCTTCCTTTTCATTTCTATCATCCCCCATGGCACTCTTTTCTCTTTTGCTCTCCATATCCAATTTTTGTGTAACCTGGACCAAAAAAGAAAGGTTCCATTGCTGGTAAGGACCTTGTATCGTTAAACCCAGGGCATCCCAAACTCTGGAAAATCACTTAAGAGGTTTTTTAAAATATAGATTCCTAGACCCCACCTTAGGCCTGCAGTAGTAAAGAATTCTTGCTTTTGTCTGTTGAGGTATGGCTTCGTTCACAGTTTCTCCCGAGAACTTTTCTTTCCCCACCCTACGAGGCTCTCCTTGAGCTAACAATTCCACAGTGCAATACCCCAGGATTGGCACATGATCCAAAGTGGGCCAATCAGCATCATTCCCTGTTCCATTAGCCTAAGAAAGACTAAAGGGTCTTGATTGGTTGCCCAATTGAAAAAATGGAATCCATTCCCCACCAGGTAATAGCCCTATTGCCTGCCAACTAAAAGAAACTTAGCTTCAGTAAAGGAAGATGAAAATCAGAGAGAGTTCTGACAATATTTGCTAAGTTCCTGAGGCAAGTCTGAGTTCTATCTCTGAACTCCTCGCTCTCGTGAGTCAATAAATTCCCTTGTGCTGCTTAAACTAGTTTTGAGAGTTTCCATCATTTGTGGCCGAAAGTATAGGGAAGAATATACCTACTGACTCAAGAATTCAAAGTCTGGGAAAGAGAACCCGAAACTTTGAAAGATGTGTAGGGATTTCTGATGTAGGACTAGGTGTAGGATACTCTGAGAGACCAAGCCCTCAGTTTATAAGGAAAAAAGCTGAAACCCACAGAAAGGACTTGATAATAAGGAAGTAGAATTTAGTGAGCACTTACTACATGCAGGATCCAATATGAAATGAGTTATATGTATCAGTTCATTTGTGCCTCAGCAATGCTCTAAGTTTACCACATCTCTTTGCTTGTTTACTATGTCTGTTTTAGCTCCAGTTATAGGTCCACCACCTTATCACCTAGCTCAGAGCCTGGAACATAGCAGGCGCTTACTAAATACTTGCAATATTGCACAAATTTTAGAGATGAACACAATTACCAACAGCAGTAGTAGTAGCAGCTACAGCGGCAATATCACCAACATTTACTGAGTGTTAATATGTTAGTTACCGTTCTAAATTCTTTTTGAACATTAGCTTACTTTTCTGAAAAAGCCTTTAAACTAGATGGCTGTTATCCCCTATTACGAGAAGAAAACCGAAGCACATAAACGTCAAATCACTTCCCCAAGGTCATTTGGCTAGTAAGTAGCAAAACTTAGATTGAAGCCCAGGCAATCTGGCTCCAGAGTCCCCGTTTACAACCACCGTGCTATACTGGTTTAATTCAATTATCCAGAATAACCAAGCTACTGAATAGAAGATACAGAATTTGGACCCAGGTTTGTCTGAGTCTAGAATCTGCACGATTTAATCACCACTTTATACTACCTCTCTGTGGTCAGTTGTCTGACAGTTCATGGCAGTTCACGTAAATGGCGCCTGGGTTGTGCAATATATAATCTGCCTGTCTCTTGTGGCAACCCTCACTGTATGACTAAAAACCAAGTATCCTGACTTCTAGAAAGGAGCATTTAGGTGTAATCAAAAACAATACTCACGGGGCCAAATATTGAAACCAAGGTACAGCTACTTGCCTCTTATGTCAGTTTGGAAACTGCAAGAAGCAGAAGCCAAGATGGAATAAGAAGCGTAAGAGATTAATTGGAAGAAATGCCTCTGAAGGAACAAGGGAAGAAGGGCCAAGAGTGGGCGGGAAGAGTCTCAGACCACAAGGAAGTTCTGTCAAAGGAGAAAAGGGAAAGCAGGAAGTTTGGGTAGGAAGAGGATGCATCCAACATCAGCAGTGCTCTGAGGCAATCTGAACCAGGTGGATGGGGACACCAAGGCAGTGCTGGCCTAGCAGAGGGGCCTGGCTCCACAACACCCGCTCAGTCGCTGCCTGGGAATAGCCCAGTGATAGCACAGCCTTGGCAGAAATGCTGTGGCTGAACCCCAAGAAGTAGCTCTGGAAACACGGGCCATCCACCCTCCTCTCAACTGGTTTTCTGGACGAAAAATCTGGGCAGTGCCTTCCATGGCTGCCACACCCAGGTTCTACGAATTAAACTCCTCCAAGGGAAACACCAAGGCTCCAGCCACAGGAGATAAGCAGCCAGGTACATTTGCTTTCAAACTTTGTGTTGCTTTGGCCTTACTAAAAGCCCACTTAGTGAAAAATAATGTTTTCCTGAAGAGGGGTAGGTGGGACATTTTCCTGTTTATTTTTCTCCTGTGGACACATTTAAATTGCCACAAAGAAGTTACTATGGAAACCTCTCCCAAACTTGCAAGATAAAGGGTAAAAATGGAACACTTTGTTTAAATGTAAATGATTAGTCTTTGGAGACCAGACCACTTTTTAACAAACTCTCCTTGTCTGGTTCTTGAGTCCATTGAGGGTTCTCTTGAATCAAATGTGGACAGGCAGGTTTTTGGTGCATTCTAGATGGCACTGGTCACCTGTGAAACTGCCACAGGGTGGCAATTCTGGAATAAGTCAAGACACTTTCACACTTGGTATTGTAACAGCAGATGACAACATTGTACTCTCTGGTGAAGCTGACTGAATTGCTATAAAGGCGCAAACAGGTCCAGGGTGGGGAATGTGGTTATTTTTATGCTAGGCCCACTCTTTGGGTGTACCCTGGACCCACTTGTTTGAAAGTTAACTTGCTCAGCTTTTATTTATGTAAAGCAGTTTCTCTTTCTTATCTCCCCTGGCCACATTCCACACTCTGAATCTTGGGCTGGGCAGTCCCTTCAACAGGAAACATCTGAAAGCTGGATTTCTCTACCTGTCCCTGCCCCCTCCCTACTCACCTCTTCACCGCTCCAACTCACTTTATATCTGTCTGCCAGAGCACTTCTGTCTTCTCTGTCAGCTTGGCTTTTGCACCTTTTTTGCTTTTTTGTACTTTTCTGCCTGGCAATTCTTTCAATCAATTTTGCTTGTCTTGGGCCTTAAATCTCAAAGTCTTGAAATCCTTTTCAAAGCTGCTTCTAGTTATTAAATGGATGCAATATGAAGAGGTGATTTGACCTGAAGACTAACCAGGGATCAGAGGTTCTAGATTCTTGATTTGGGATCATTGTTACCTAGCTTCATTACTAGCAGCTATCAATTTCACATCTCCTTTGTGAATTAGAGTTTTCATCAGTTCCCTACCCTACACCAGGAATTCTTTTCTTGCAGAATTTCCTTTTTTTTTGTTCAGCTTTTTAATCACTCAAGCTTCAGCTTAAATAAAATGTCCTCAAAGACACTCTAAGTATTCCACAATGTTATTTTCCTCTGACATCATTCTCTATAACATTATCTCCTGTTTTCTTCAAGCACTTGCTCTCTGCAATTATCTTAAATGTTTCCTTGATTACTATGTTTCCTCCAAAGACCTTTAAGATCCAAGAGAGCTGAGACCTTGCCTGTTTTCTTCACAACTGCATTCCTCACTCCTGGCACATAGCAAATGCTCAATAAAAAAAATTGTCGAATGAGTAATCCTCATTGTGGCTCAGAGGGTTAAGAACCCAACCTAGTGCCCATGAGGATGTGGGTTCGATCCCTGGCCTCTCTCATTGGGTTAATGATCCAGTGTTGCCACAAGCTGCAGTTTATGTCACATATGCGGCTCAGATCCGTTGACACCGTGGCTGTGGTGCAGCCTAGCAGCTGCAGTTACAACCGGACCCTTAGCCTGGGAACTTACATGTGCCACCGGTTTAGCCATAAAAAGAAAAAAAAAACTGTAGAATGAAAAGAATTGTAAAGTTTAAGCAGTTGGACCACATGAACTTTAAAGTTGCTTGTGTCAAAAATGAGTCCAGAAAAATGAAGTGACAACACTGTTGCAATAAAACACTGAATGCAGTAAGAATATTCACCAGCCAAGTTCTTGGGCCTGTTATAAATGTTGTGCTGCTGTTTTTCTACAGTTTCCCATGGAGTGTGAACTCAGTTTCCGAGCTTTATAATAAAGTAACAAGGACAGCAGGTAGCTGTCTAAATATCAAAGCACTGTGTCAAAGAGTGGAAAAAGTTTTGGAATACAGCCTATTCAGTTTACAAGGATGGAAATTAAGGCCCAGTGAAGGAAGTATATTTAAACATTTGGAACCAAATACAGAGTAGCTTCTGCAAATGAGTCATACGTATAGTATACCAATCACACTTATCATTAACATAATAATACTTTATATTTGAAAAGCAAGTTTGAGTGTCTCAAGATTCTATACCGCTGGTTCTGAAACGTGAGCTTGGAGGATTTGTTAAAAGTACAGACTGCCAAGCCCCACCACCAGAGTTTGTGGTTCTGTGGCTCAGAGGGCTGGGAAGGGGCGCGGAGAAAACCGAGAGTTTAAAAGAGGAAGCACAGTAACCTTACCTCTCCAACTCTCCCTGCTTAACTGTCCCGCTTGGAGCGCAGAGAGAACTACAAGTCCCAGCCTGCCCTGCGCACAGCCGGCGGAAAGTCAGACACTTCCGCTCCACGCAGAGCCTCTGCCCCCGCGTCTCGACGTGTCACTGGCGGCGCCGCGGCTGTGGCAAGAGAAGGAGCTGACTGGGGGAGTTTGAGGCGGCGGGTCGCATCATTGACCCCGGCCTGGATCAGCCCCGACGCGGAAGTGTTCTGGGGTCGGTGGGGAGCAGGAGAGGGGGGTAGCGGCCCGGCCCGCTCGGGGCACGATGTTGAACATGTGGAAGGTGCGGGAGCTGGTGGACAAAGCGTGAGTATCGCGGGGGCAGTTGTGGCCGAGGCCCACGCGGGGGAAGGGCGGGGGGGGGGGAAGGAGTCGGCCCTGCGCGCGGGGCCGCCAGCGTCACGCCCCCCGGCTGGATGGCCCCATCATGGCGGCGACCGGCTGCCTCCCCGGCCCCGGGCCGCGTCCCAATCCGCGAGTCTGGGAAGGGACCCTTCCTCTTTGGAAACATCCTCTTAGCCCCATTCTTTCCTGCCCAGGCCTTTGTCACCCTGTCCCTATCCCCACCCTTCCAGCCATAAACGCTTTAGACAGGGGAGGGGGCAGGGTTGTCTGGAGCTGGGTCACTGTCCTGGCCGGAGAGCTGTCTTGGCCCCAGGCTTTGGGCTTTGCTTCTTGGGCAGCAGCGAACGCTTGGAGGTGGGGGACCTAGTTCACGGGCTCTCTGCGCCCCTCGGTGTTGTGCGGAGACCTTAGGCTTGGTCAAGATGTGTCCTTTACCTTGCTGGATTCTTTTAATTCTTAATGAACCTGGAGTGTTGGTGTGGGTGATAGGTGTAACAAGTGGCCATTGTGGTCAGACTGAAGTTACTCAAGAGGAGACTCATCCTTTGCTTTTCTAACACGAGTAAGAGTAGATTATCACATAGTTTACTGTGATTCTTTATGTTTCCTTTTCTCCTACACTTCGTTTTTGGAGGGCCGCTTATTCTGTTCAGTTTAATTAACAAGTCATTAAATCAACAAGAAATTTCCCCTAAAGAAGAAAGCAACTCAGGTTTATATCCTGTTGATCTACTTTTAGCTTCCCTGACAGGTAAAATGACTAATAACACAGTTGGTTTTTTCTTTACGGCTTAAGTGATAACTTTAGTGTCTTACTACACTAGGGAAACCTTAACACTTAAATTGAGTATATGACAGTGATGTAACAGGGGTTAAGTAAGATCTTCTAGGCCAGCAGGAAATAAAGTTTAGGGATTTAACCAGCCCCCTTCCTTTTGGGTTTCAGTGGTGATGCAATAAGTGTGGTGACAAAAACAGTTCATTTGTGCTGCTCACCTAATGTAAAGTCAGAAAGTGTAAATGGCAAATTCTTGAGGCTTTCATGATAGCAGAAAAAAATAATTTATTAAGAGGTATAAACTACTACATATAAAATAAATTAGATCCAAGGTTGTAATGTACAACCCAGGGAACGTAGTCACTATTTTGTAATAACTCTCAAAGGAATATAATAGAAAAATGTCAAATGACTGTATTGTACACCTGAAAGTAATGCTATAAATCACCTGTACTTCAGTGAAAAAAATAACGGTGGTTTGGATAGTGCATCAGATAGGATTTAGAATTTGACCGTATTTTTAGATTTTCTATGCTACCAAGAAGGTAGTAGAGTGCCTAAGGAGTACAGGTTTGTGAACCTGCAGAGCTGGATTCAAGCTCTGAACCTTGGCAAATTAATTAACCTTGAAGTGCCCCAGTTTTCTCAGGCATATTATGAAAATAATGATAGATACTTACTTTAGAATGTTGTTACAAGAATTCAGGGCTAAAGGCTTAGATAGCGTATAAAGCCCTTAATACAATATGTTTAGATCAGTATGCTTAGATCAGTATTTTTAGATAACCATAGTCAGTGTTCTACATCAAAAGTAAGACTAAACTTCATTGAGAGAAACTCCATGTTTGAAAAGTGATTTGCTGATTTTCGTTTATAAACTGTTCATTTGATCATTAAGCTCTCAGTCCTTTATTTTGTTTTTTTTTGTTGTTGTTATTTATATATCTTTTGCTTTCCAAAGATAAAGTAAAATCATAGTTCTTTTCCAGATCCAAGTTCATTGGTTATTTCCTAATATACGGTAGAAAGACCAGGATACCAGCTAAAATAATCTTTAAAAGTCCAAAAGTCTCTACAAAACTGCCTCTTTATTTCTTAGCCAGAGGACAGTAGCAGAAAAACAACTGAAAAAGTCCCCTTGTTATCTTAGGGGACTAAATTTCTGATACTTAAAAATTTGAAGAGACTACATTTTTCAAGAGACAACTCAAGGCAGTATTCCTGCTCTTGTTCATTTCATAGTGTCTATATCTTCAGGTTAAATTATCATGTTAAGTAGTTACCAAGTGATCTGAGGGGAGAGCTGTTGTTGAAAAATAACTTGTCTTCCTTTTTACTACCCAATTTAGAATGGAGATTTGAACCAAGTTATTCAAGAACATGTAAGAATGTTGCCACCAAGGACTTTTTAAAGCTTTCGTGGGTGTCTGACACATGATATTAGGATTAGAACATGAGGTTATTTTACTGAGACATACTCAGAGTTTAATTTTCATCTTTCACTGGCAGGAGAAAACACATTCTTCTCCCCAAATTTTTACAGAACCAGTACCTGTAGCACTATGTCCAGTTAGACTGTTCACCTTAAATTACTATAATGGGGATGAAGCAGATCCATAGAATGGCTCTTCTGATTATCAAAGGGATAAGGTGATGAGGAAGCTAGGATACAAGGAAACAGTGAAGTGATTAAGGACTGCTTTGAGAGCTTGGTTGAATAGAAGTGAGGGTTTATATGAAGAGCACTGTTTAAAATTTGGGAGACCTAGGTTCAGATTCTGATACTGTCTTTTAAATCAGCCATGTGTATATTTTGAGGCAGAATCACATGACTCTCCAGACTTTGGATTCCCTTTAAAATGATGGGATTGGGCTAGAGTAACAGTTTTTCCAGCTTCACTGGCATTTTGGAGACATGCATTTCTACCGAGGGAAAGAAAAAAAACAGAACAAGTATTTCATAGCAGCAGATAAATTTTAGAAAGTCATTATCTTCTAGAGACAGTTTCGGCTGAAAAAAAAGACTTTTTAATGTGGCAATCAATAAATGTTATATTTAAATGCTTTATGCAGTAAATAAGTGCAATACATGACTCAGGAAAACAAGGACTTTTATTTAGCATATATCTCTACACAATGACGTTTACTTCAGAAAGAAAACTAGGCTCTTTGAAAATGTGTCCTCTGAAGCTACTATTAGATCCAGTATGGTGGCAGTTCTTGAGTATAATTCTGTATTTCCAGTATTGACTTTTGAGACTTTGAAGACTTTTGTGGAGATTGGGAAGATATTTTCCAAAATTGTTGCACCTGCTGGTGGTACTAAATGTCTCTGTTTTGCAGAACATTATGGAACTGAGGAAAAGCAGATAAAGCCATAGGCCAGTTTCCTCCCACTTGTATTCAAGTTGCATAAAAGGCAGTTGTGGCAGGAAAGGATAAGTGGCACTGCTCCCACCAACTGGGACTAGCTTGACCATTGTCATCCTATGAACTGCCTCCCTTTTTTTGAGGCTGTGACAAAATTGACTACTTTTATATTTTGTTATCACATATATGGTATAAATTGAAAGTTTCTATAGTTCTGTGGGTTTTTTTTTTTTTTTTCAGATTTTGGAAACGTAGTGAAGGTGGTCTGATAGTAGTATATCAAATTGCTTCTTACTGTTCAAGCCCAGCCAATCCTTCTCTTTCATGCAGGGAATAATATTAATGGTAAATCTATTTCATTAGTGGCCCATACTGTTTTTATGACAGTGATTGTTGAAGCAGTGCTGGCCAAGGTCCTATGGTAACTGCTGTAGATGGGCCATTTTAAGTTATTCTCTTAAGAGTACTTTGTTTTTTTTCCCCCATAAGTTGATTTTTGTTAGCATTATTTGCATGGTTTTCTGTTTGTTGGGTTTTGTTTTTGTTTTTGCCACATCCAGCAGCATGCAGAACTTCTGGAGCCAAGGATTGAACCAGCACCACAGCACTGACCCAACCACAGTGGTGACAATGCTGGATCCTCAACCTGCTCTGCCACAAGGGAACTCCTATTTGCATACTTTTAGTCGCTGAAGGTTAACATAAGTATGGAAACTACTGTTCAAGTCTAGCTGATTCCAGAGGGAGAACCTTTCGCTTTTATAGAAAATATTTAATCCAGTTACTTCAACAGATAATGTATTTTTTATCTATCAGAGTAGTACTGTATTTTATGAACTCGGAAAAATACAAAGCCTGCCTTCAAGAAACTTGCCTTTGCAAATATGCTACAACTTGAACTTATCATTGGTTTTCCCTTTTAGTCCTGTGATATATTCCCCTTTTTCCCACATCTTACCAATAAATCTCTCTATTCAGTTTGCTTCTTAGAACTTGAAAACAAAGGTGATTGTCAGCTTTCTAGTCTCCCTCTGTCCACTTTTCTTTGAACCAATTATAGGTAATCATTATTACTGAAACAATAATTCATTATCCTTCCTCTTGTCTAGTAACTGGACACAAGCAGATACTAAGAATTTAATTCCAGAGAAAGGTGGAATCTTACCTTTTGCCAGCATTTCTTAGGAGTGATTTTCTCTAGTTTAATTAGCCTGTTTAGTATTGCTGCAAGGTGCTTTTAAAAAGCACTTAGCTGCCTCTTATATTTTCCTGTACCCTTAGTGTTTACAAGTAGTTTTTCCTCTGCTTACTGATACATCCACTAAAAGTATTTGGTGTTTTTTAAGTACCACTTACTAGTACTCCTAGGTTTTATAGTATGACTCCACAATTGAACCTTTTTTTCTGTGCTCTTGTATTGTTTTCTTACTTATTTCCAATGTTTATTTAATATTACCTTTAACAGAAGAGGAAGAGTATAGGCGGCTTAAATAACTTTTTGTGAAGAAATTTTATTGTTTTATTTTCCATATTTAGATCTGTCTAGTTGGAATTTATTTTCTTGGCTTTTATTATGGAAATTTGCAAATATATCCAGAAATAGAGAGACTACTATAATGAACCTCTATGTACACATGACTTAACTTCAACTGTTTGGCCAGTTTTGCTTCATCTGTGCTTCTACCTACCTCTCCCACTCTGTATTATTTTGAAGCAAATCCCAGACACCATATCATTTCATCTATATCAAGCTTCAAAAGGTAAAGAGTCACTTTTTTCCTATCATAACCACAATACCATTATCACACCTTTTAAAAAAAAGATTACTTAATATCAGGTGTCCAGCCAGCGTTTATTTCTCATTTGCCTCATAATTCCTCTTTGATGTTTCTGATTGGTGGATATATCTCTTGATTCTCTTAATGTATACATTCAGCATCTGCTTTTTTTTTTCCCCTCTTGCAGTTTATATGTTGCAGAAACTGAGTTTTTTGCATTTTCATTTTGGATTTTGATAGTTGGATTCCGGAGCTTTAACTGTTTCTCTGACCTATGTCCTGCAATTTGGTAATTGTATCGTTCACTTGATAAATTCAGGTTCCAATTTGGGGGGCAAAAAAACTTCATAGATTTAAAGTACTTTTTTAGTACTTGTAATGGGTCTTATGTGTAAAGATTTACTCTTTTTAGTCTCAGCGACATTTATTAACATTCTGGGACAATATATTTATTAAGGTTTCACTTCATATGAGCGTTCATTGTTTAGTCTAATTATGTATATTTGTCTATATACTTTACATTAATTTCCTAGCTGAACACATGCTGCTATACATAGGCACTTCCATGTGGTATTTAGTGTATTTGGCAAGAAGTTTGTGGTTCAGAGATCAGAACTGAACTGAAACCCTAGGTCCATCACTGAGAAATAGCGATCTTGGGAATTGGAACAGTATCTGCAACTTTCCCACCTATAAAATAGACTTACTTATTTTACAGAGTTCTTGTGAGGATTAAATGATGTGAAACACTTAGCATAACCCTTGACATAAACTCTTGAAACACTATTATTGTGTAATGCACAAAATAATTTAGAAAAACATTTAGAAAAACAATCAAAGGGATATAGTGTTTGAAAGAATAAAGAAAATGTCAGACTAGATTATTTACAAGTATTTTAAGAACTGTGTCTTAATCCATGGATCATTATTTTCATTGAGCATTCACTCCTAAAACTGTTCCCCTGAGTAGACATCTTGACCTACATATAGGAAAACTCATAAAATTATCTCTGTTGTGCCTTGTGTTGTGTTTACCAAACTATAAATGTTGTTACTTTAATATTGTAAAGCGTATTACAGAAATATCCCTTTCGAAAGACATGTTGAGGAATAGCGTCTTTGGAAAGACATATTGCAATTTCCATCTGCTCTTTTTTATTCAACTTGCTTTGTATTTTCTCAAGATTTTAGAGATACTATTAATGTGAAATATTTCTTCTAAAATGTAAAAAGATTTATTTTATGAAGGCAGATTGAAGTTAGCAATTTATCCTTAAGGAGATTGAATAAAAGAAAAAGAACCCTCTAAAATAAATCCAATTAATAATCTCTGATAGTAGATAGGCAGTATATACAAGGAAAGCATATCGCAGAAAGGGTTTTTTAGTTTTTCAACATACTCTCCCAAATTGGCAAGGAGTTCTTTTGGCTTACCAGAGCCCTTTAGCCTAAAAATTAAACACAGATAAAACAACAGAATGTCTTCCCACATTGGAACCAGTTGATAGCTCCTTATACTGTGGATTGGTTTAGCTAATGAATTATTAAATATGAGTGATTTTGTTAATGTTCAGCAATAGCCAGACATGTTGGTCTTTAAGAAAAGTCTAGTTTGGCATTCCTTTTGTGGCTCAGAGGTAACAAACTCAACTAGTATCCAGGAAGATGAGGGTTCAATTCTTGGTCCCGCTCAGTGGGTTAAAGATCTGGCGTGCAGACGTGGCTCTGATCTCACTTTGCTGTGCCTATGGCGTAGGCCAGCAGCTGCAGCTCCCATTTGACCCCTAGCCTGGGAACTTCCGTATGCCACGGGTGCAGCCCTTAAAAAAAAGAAAAAGAAAAAAAAAAGTCTATTTAGTCAATTATTTTACAGTGCCTTCTTTTGACATACAAATTTTGTTTATTTTAAAATTCTTAGGAGAGTCAAGTTCTACTTAGTTCTAATAGAAATAATTTTTGTAACTTCTATGCAAACTCACCATTATGTGGTAAAAGTGTACATGTGCTTTTGAAATCTTTCAAGAAATTCTCATGCAGATAGCCTTTATTTTTATAGTAGAAACAACACATGCATTGAAAATTCCATTTCTTGTTTTCCTTGCCATTTGTTTTCATGGAGTTTTAGCAAATCATTAAAGAACAGAGCATATTCATTCATCACTTTTAATATTTAGAAGTGACTTAAGATTGTATGATTACAACTTTTTATTTACAGTTAAACCATCATGATTAAAAATACTAAGTTTGATGTGTTTGCTTATAGTTATAAATTTGGTACTGAATGAGCTGCTGATGTGTGGCTCATTTCTCATAAAGCCAAGTAAAAATTTTAACCCTGTAATCTGTTCTGCGCATAGCAACAGTGTAATTCTTAAAATCTGCTCAGAACTCTATAGCCATTTCTCATTTCGCTGCTTAGCGGCTTCTACTTGATCTGGCTCTGCTGCTCCCTCTGATCTCATCTACCACCATTCTCCCTCATTCTTTCAGTGTTCTGTTTCCATATAAAATGCCTGCATTCAGACGTGTCACTCTTTCCTCTCTACTTCCTTTACGGATCTTTCTGCTGCCTCTGGGATGTAAGCTCCTTGAGGGCAGAGACTGTATTACTGTGTTTACCGCTGCATTGCTCTTGGTTCAGTGTATGACATAGAGTAGATAGATGTTCAGCAGATTGTGAAAATGTTTACCTTTGTGTTCTCAGTAAATTCATGGTCTTTGTTTTGTTTATAAAGTTTTGAGATAGCTTTAAAACGCTCTAACCTAAAATTAAAAGATAATATGTGAAAAAAAGACTCATTCTTCTGATTAGTTCTAATTAGTAGGTATTTAAAAGTTGGCAAAATTTTAAAATAAACCTTTTTAACAGTAAATTTTTTTTCTAGTAAAATTATTTCAGTGGCTACTGTTTCATCATACCTAGAAAAACTAGAATTGGGATTATAATGCAAATAATTCTTATAGACGATACTCATTTTTTAATACTTGGGATATTTGATTTGCTTCTGAAACAAGTTTAACATGATATCTTTTTTTTTTTTGTCTTTTCCAGGGCCACACCCACGGCATATTGGAGGTTCTCAGACCAGGGGGCTAATCTGAGTTGTAGCTACCAGCCTACACCACAGCCACAGCAACGTGGGATCCGAGCCGTGTCTGGGACCTGCACCACAGCTCACGGCAACGCCGAATCCTTAACCCACTGAACGAGGCCAGGGATCAAACCCACAACCTCATGGTTCCTGTCGGATTCGTAAACCACTGAGCCACGACGGGAACTCCAACATATGATATCTCTTGATAAGAAAAACATCACACTGTCCTTTCTTTTTTTGTAAAAAACCAAAGTTGATTTACTAAATATCCTGTGCAAATGGCATTAAGTAATTGTCAGCAATAGGAAAGATTGTTTCACAATTAAACTTACAAAACAGTGTAAGTCTGGGCTGTTTTAAGTACAGAGTAGGAATGTTTCAGGTTGTTGAATAGGAATAATATTCCCATACTTAAAAAAAATATGGACTTTAGATGCTTAGACTTCCAAAATTTATTAGAGGTTGCATTTGAGGAACTTGTGCTTGAATTGATGTGTTATAAGATAAATAGTTGAATTTGTAATTTCCAAAACGGTTGTCAAATATTTTATGCTAAATATTTGACTAAAAGTTTTTCTAGCAAGTAGGAATGGGTGTCCTAGTTATTTAGTCATATTCTATTAGTATTGTATCTAAATAAAACATTTTGCTAGATTTTATTAACTTTGTCATTAAATATGGTAATAGATACCATGTTACATGAAAACGTTGTCACTAGAATATCCTAAGAGAATCATTGAGGGTGTAATTGGTCAGTTTACCAAACATTGCATGAAATGTTTAACCCTTAGGATTTATAGAAGTACTTTAGATTGCTTGGCATGCTCACATGGTTTAGGGAAAGGGGTGTGGTAGTTGGTGTACCAAAAAAATAAAATTTGCAAAACTTGTATCTCTAATTGTTCCTTTTACTATAACTTATAAAATAAAATATTATAAAAAACAGGTGAGCCTAAATTTCATAATGTGTTTTAACTGTAATAAACTTCCTCTACGTTAAAATTTATGCATTCCGTATCTAAAAACATCATTGTAATGTTCACTCTATGAAAACTCTTCAGTGCTTTAATGGAGAATGATTGCACTTGAGAAGGCTAGTCATTGCCTAATTTGACACTGAAATAAATGTTCTTTAAATTATAGAGTCGAGAAAATGACAGCTTGAAATGAGAAAGAAATAATCCAACCAATATTTGCATGAAGTTTGACTTTGTTCCAAGTTGTATGTGTTACTTAAAGAGGTAGTTTTAGAAAAAAAAAATTTTTTTTTTATTGAAGTAAGATTCATGTAACGTAAAGTTAACCGTTTTTACAGTGTTGAATCAAGTGGCATTTAGCACAGTCACAGTGTTGTACAGAGAGGCAGATTTTTAAAGAACTTTTTATTTTGAAATTGAAGTAAATTTTAAGAATAGTAAAGAGAACACCTGTATACCCTTTATCTGTAGTCACCAATTTTTAAGATTTTGCCGTAATTGCTTGTGATTTTCCTCCTCTTCCCTCTGCCTACACACACACTCACACACACTCACACACTCTTTTGATCCTTTGGAAAGTGGGTTGCATGCCCCACATTTTCTGAGGTCAAGGATTATTCTCTTATATGGCTATGATATAGTTATCAGATTCAGAAGATTTAACATTAAAACAGCTTTCTCTCTCTGTATTCCATGTTCCAGTTTTGCTAGTTATCCCACTCCAGTACAGGATTCTATCCAGGATCGTGTATTTAATTGTCATAGCTCTTTACTCTCCTTTAATGACGAATTCCTTAACCTTTCTTTCCTAACAAAAATGACACTTCTGAAGATTATAGGCCACTTATTTTCTAGAATATTCCTCAAGTTTAGCTGACATTTCCTCAGATTATGTATTCTGAGCTGAAAAATTAGATTAAGTGATGATGTGTCCTTTTTAGGAGGAAAACAGTTTATGGTCCCATTAGTGATTTTTTTTTTTTTTTTTTTTTTTTTTGCTTTTTAGGGCTGCACCTGCAATATCTGGAAATCCCCAGGCTAGAGTCAGGTCAGAGCTGCAGCTGCCGGCCACAGCCACATGGATCCGAGCTGTGTCTGCAACCTACACCACAGCTCATAGCAGTGCCAGATCCCTGACCCCCTGACCCACTGAGCAAGGCTAGGGATTGAAACCACATCCTCATGGATACTAGTTGGATTTGTTTCCATTGTGCCACAGCAGGAACTCCTAGTGAAGTTAATTTTGATCACTCAGTCAAATAACTCAAGTTATCTGGGTCCTCCAGCATATAGCTGCTATTTGTCTTATTGCAACTGATAAGCAGTCTATGGGGAGATACCCTGAGACCACCTCCTCATCAGAGCCCCTCCCCCCCAGTACTTAGCATTTACTGATGCTTGCTTGAGCCAGTCTTTACTAAAATGACTACAAATGGTAATTCTCACCCCTCCCCATCTCTTCATGGTTAGCAGTTTCCTTTAGGTAAAAGCTCTTTCTTTTTTTTCTTTCCTCCAGCTTTCCATCTTGGATTTTTCACTTTATTCAATGGGTTGTAATCCATTACTGTTCTTATTAATTCAGTACTCACATTGTCACTCATTTAGCCAGTGAGAGCCCTGTGAAGCTAGCCTGGCCTGTGTCCTGTCCTGCCCCCCTTTTTTGAGTACTTTCTCATTTTCTAGCACAAGATGTTTTAAATGTATTCTATATTTTCATTATTTAGGAACACCTACAGTACACAGAGTTGGCTTTTGGGACAAAGATCTCTTTGGAAGTGTGGTGGTGGTTGGTGGTTTGGGGGGGTTAGATAATTAAAGTTTAATGTTTTGTTTTCATATTTTTAAACCTTAAGAGAGTAAGATTTGTGAAGGATGCCACATTGCTATTCTATTCTGCTTTTCCCACCTCCAGCAATGTAATTTGCTTTCCATAAATCAGTTAACTATGAAAAGATAAAAATCAAAACATTTGTTATACAAGTAGATATATTGTAGATAATCTGATTATGTGAATTAAATGATCTCCTAGAATGTACTTTTTCTAATGGTATTTCATGTTAAAATCATCTGCCTATAATTCACTTACTTATTATAACTCCTGTTTGGCTTTTAAGTTGTTTATACTAGCAGCTGATTACTGATTAATTTAAGTCTCAATTATGTCAGCACTATTCTAATTAGAATGCTGGATGTTGGTACTTTATCTAGCAAGCAAATATGAAATACTTAATATCTGTGACATTTGTAGAATAAGTATTGATTAATTTTCTGTAGATTACTTTAGGATATATATCTTAGTGTAGATTTAGGCTTACTTTGCCCCCAGACCAAGTAGATTATTCATATCCTTTTTACTTAAATTGGAAAAAACTGGTCATATGCTGTCACATTTTCCAAACAATTAAAAAAAACAACTGTGTTTAAATATTAAAAAGTAGCAAAATTACACAAATTTAAATAATTAAAACCAATACAAGTAATTTGAACATTAAGAGTTAGCTTGAGAAATTTGCTGGAGGTACAAAACTGATGTTTGACTTTAACATAGGTAATATTCCATTGGCCATGTTGATTGTTAAGAAATTAAATAATAACTATACATAATTAACACTTCTTTTAGGCTGATAACAATTTTAATATGAGTTTTTTAGAATAAATGGTGATAACCATCTTTTAATGAATAAGTTAAAGTATATTCTTAATGCTTATATAATCTCTCATAAAGAAAATTCAGATTATAGGTTTGCCTCTCATGTCAGATAGCCATACGACAGAGAATGAAGTTTTGTACTGAGGATTGCAAGAAAGTACAGGTAACCTGGCTTATGCACTTAATGACTATTTACTTATCATCTGGAACTCTGTTAAGTACTTGAAGTATGGTTATAAGCAAGTTTTGGTGGGGATAGCTAAAAAGAACAAGTAAGCAAAATAATTATATACTTTTTTTTAGTGTTATGAAGAAAAGTGGCTGAAGTAGAGAATGACAAATGGAGCTGTTTTAATTAGGGTGGTCAGAAGATGCCTTTCTGAGGATATGGTATCTACATTAAGACTTAAAGAATTGAGGAGTTCCCATTGTGGCTCAGAAGAAACGAATCTGACTGGTATCCATGAGGATTCAGGTTCGATCCCTGGCCTCACTCAGTGGGTTAAGGATCTGGTGTTGCTGTGAGCTATGGCATAGGCCGGCAGCTGCAGCTCCGATTTTGACCCCTGGCCTGGGAACCTCTATATGCCATGGGTACGGCCCTACCAAAAAAGAGAGAGAGAGAGAGAGAGAGAGACTTAAAGAACTTACAGTAGAGCATTTGGAGTAAAGGAAAGAGAATTCCAGAGAGAGGACATTATGGAGTGAGCAAAGACCCAGAGTGGGGAAAGAGCTGGTAAGAAAGTCAGAGAATAGGGAGTTCCCGTCATGGCTCAGTGGTTAATGAATCCTACTAGGAATCATGAGGTTGCGGGTTCTATTCCTGGCATCGCTCAGCGGGTAAAGGATTCGGCATTGCCGTGGGCTGTGGTGTAGGTCGCAGATGCGGCTCCGATCCCGTGTTGCTGTGGCTGTGGCAGAGGCTGGCGGCTACAGCTCTGATTAGACCCCTAGCTCGGGAGCCGCTATATGCCATGGGTGAGGCCCTAGAAAAGAAAAAAAAAAAAAAAGTCAGAATAGTATGGCAAAAGTGTGTGGAAAAAGAAGGGTAGGCTCAGATTTGTAGGTCGTTACATGGAGTTCAGATTAATTTTAAGTGTATTAAGCCAGTGAGGAATTTTGATCAGCAATGGAGTGAAATGATCCCACTTATGTACCTTACTCTTGGTGCTGAGTTGAATAATGGATTGGAGCTGGGGTGGGGACGAGAGTGGAAGAGGGCACTGGCCGAAATCATGATTATGGCATAACAGTTAGGAACATAAGCTCTGGACCTTTATCTCTGGAGTCAGACCACTTGAGTTCAAATCCTGAGCTCACTGATGGTTGTTCAGCCTTAGATGAGCTACTTAACCTCCTTATTCCTCAGTTTCCTCGTCTGTAAAATGGGGATGATAATAATAATACATTGGCCTATACAGTTAAATAATGTTTAAAAATCAGTAAACAAATAAATGTGACCATCTTATGGAATAGAAGGTGAAGCAGATGATAAAATGTGCTAATTTGCCTCTGCCACTTGTGTTATTTTATTGGAAGGAACGCACAGGAAATACTGCTGTACAATCTTTACTTTGCCCAGCTCTCCAGTGGTAATAGATTGTGCAAAGTGAGGGCCTAATCCAATGTGTATCAATTTCAGTCAACAAGGTGCCATGCAAACAAAGACTGCTTGTGTGCTAGAGTACAGCATCTAGAGAAGTGAAATCTCTGATGCTCTCAAATCCTCTGAAAATGTGTAGGAAATATAGCTTTTGAAGTTTTAGGGGTCTTGGTTTTTTGGGGTTCATACTTAGCTCTTCACGTTTCTGTGGGACACAGAAATCTTATGCAAAGGTATCTTAAATTTTTAAGTCTTTGCTAGGTGTCAGTAAGATAATTTTAGGGGATGTAGTAAATTAACAAATCTTTCTGGCCCAGGTCAAAAGGACCTGGGATTGAAACATTCCGTGACAGCTTTTTAAAAAAAGAAATTTTGTGAGGATGGTATTTCTCACGTCTTTCTCTTTGTGTGTTTGTTGGTCAGGGGGTGTTTATTTTAGTCCACTCTGTTTGTATTTTAATCTTAGCTTCCTTCTCTTCCATCCCCAATTTCTGTTACCAAGAGACCCTAGATTTCATTTATGTATTCACTGATCAGTTATTAAATATCCATTTTATGTGAGGCATTCAGTTAGGCACTGAGAGAGCAACAAAAATTTATAAGATATAGTACATTTAGTTCTGTTTATTTGAGATAGTTATGTTTTAAAAAGTCACTGCAAACACTGAACCTTTGTTCCTAGGGGGAATACACAGTTAGGTTCCTGTGGGCCTTTGGTCACAGTATTTTCATTAACCAATTGGTGTGTAACTTTGTTTTATGTATGTTTCTCTTTAAAGACACTGCTTTAATACATGTATTATTGATTCATTAACATTGAACTGGGGGCCAACTACATCTCATTCCTGAACAAAGCTAATCTAATAGGTATTTACTCTGTAAGGCACATAGTATAACCTTTTTACTCTTAGAAACACTGGGCAGCATTTTAACACTCAGCTTGGGGCTGTATTAAAGAATGAAATCCAAAAACATAAAGATGTAAAAAAACATATCACTGAAACTACTGAAAGGACATTTATTTACAGTGTGAGAACTGAAACAAGTGAAACAAGAGACAGAGTGTCACTTTTTTTTTTTTTTTTTTGTCTTTTTGTCATTTTAGGGCCGCAGCCGTGGCATGTGGAGGTTCCCAGGCTAGGGGTCTAAGAGGAGCTGTAACTGCCGACCTACACCAGAGCCACAGCAATGTGGGATCCGAGCCGCATCTGCAAACTACACCACAGCTCACGGCAATGCCGGATGCTTAACCCACTGAGCGAGGTCAGGGATCGAACCCGCAACCTCATGATTTCTAGTCGGATTTGTTTCCGCTGAGCCACGAGAATATCACCTTTTTGACCTTAAAAGATGACTCAAGTTTTTTGCTGCACATGTTCACAAATGACCATGAAAAGCACTGTGAATATTGATTTTGGTGTTAAAAATACATTTCAGTGGGAAAATAAACCAATAAATACAGAGTCCTTAAATAATCAACTCTTGCTTTTTAAAAACTTAAAATGTATTAAGGGAATCAAGATAAATTCATACACAGCCATTGTACAGGGAAGAATATAATTCATAAAAGTTGTAAATGTAATATTTAGTTCATCATAGGAAAGGGAGATTATGGGTTGTAAAGAGTCAGGAAGGCTTCAATTTTGCATCTTTGTTAAAAACTAGGCTTGATTTTAACTGAAAGAAGATGTTGGGGGGGGAATTCTAGGAGTGAGCAGTTACTGCGGTAAGAAAGGGCATGCTTAAATTTCAGCTAGTAATACAGTATAATTATCCCATGAAGTAAATGGAACATAAGTAGGGGGAGAAACGGGTAGACAGATAGGTTAAGGCCAGATCATGCAGGTCCTGATCCCCCTGAATGATCAATTAGGATTTTTTTAGTCAGAAAAAAGCTATTTAAGAACTTTAATCCTTTTGTTCAGTTACATGGTAAATATTTCTCAAATATCTGTTGTAACCAAGCAAGATGCACCTGTCACCAAGATCCAGGTACTGGAGATCTTTAGTAAGACAGTGTGTGTCCTCTGATGTTTTTAGTTCAGAGGGGGAGACAAGGCAAGTAAACGAACATGCCCTTTATAAAGTGTACTGGTTTTAGTTTTAATTCAAAAGAAAGGAGAACACATTATTTCTTTACTGTGTAGAAAGTATAGGCAGATCCCTAGAGTTAAAGGAAGATTTCTTGGAGAAAGCATTTAAGCTAAAACCTGATGATGAAGTGGAGATAGGAGGATGGGATGGGTGGGCAGAGGATTTAGAAACAGAGGAAACAGAGTTTCTGCCATGGTGCAGTGGGTTAAGAATCCGATTGCAATGGCTCGGGTTACTGCAAAGACACAGGTTTGATCCATAGCCCTGCACAGTGGGTTAAAGTATCTGGCATTGCTGCAACTGTGGCTCAGATGCACTTCCTGTCCCGAGAACTTGCATATGCCCTGGGTGCCACCATTTAAAAAGAAAAACAGAGAAAAGCATGTGTGAAGACCTGGAGAGGATAACAGTGCTGGGAGTGAAGAGGTGAGTGAATATCTCACATGAAGGAATGTGGACTTCATCTTAAAGATAATAAGGAAGTCTTTGCTGGATTTTAAATAAGGGTCAAATAGGATTTGTATTTCAGCAGAAGTTCACATTGACTCTAGCCTGTTGGGAGAATGAGGAGACACTAGTTCTGCAGAGACACTAGTTAAAAGATTGTTGGCAATAATGTGGATGAGAAATTGGTGGTCACCCCAGACTAAGGTAACGGCATTTTGAGTAGGGAAAAGTAGGTTGACATATTTGAGGGATACTTAGAAAAAGGATTTGAAAGGGCCAGGGAATGAACTGGATGCTGGCCAGGAAGAGGAGGGAGAAGTAATCAATAGTGATGGTCAAGCCGTAACTCTAGATAGTGCTCTCCACTGATACAGGAAAAGGAAAATGTTTTGGGAGAAGATAGTAATGAATTTGTGGTAGACTGACATGGCCAACACTAAATATTAGGAAAATGAATCTGGTGGTGGAAGATGAATAAAAGGAGAATACACCTGAAGTGGAGAGATTGTTAAATGCTTTTGTAGGCATCTAGACTAGAGGTGAGTGCCTGTGTTTTTAATGCAGGATGACCAGGTCTTCGAAATTAATGAGGAGTCACCGAAGGAAAAGACTCCCAAAGATGACTCCAAACATCCCAACAGCTGCTCCCAACCTGCCTGGCTTTATGAGGTGCCCTGAAATCATATATCAGGGTGAAGAGCAATGAAGTTGCCTTCATGTTGCTACCTCTCAAATCTGTAGACGCTAACATTTTATTGTTAAAAAGCAGCTCTAATTTGTAAAAATAATCATTTGTTTCACTCTTGGGATTTGATAAAGCTAATTTCTTCTGGGGTATCTCATATATGTATTTAATTGAGCCTTGTGAAAAATGTTGGCTCTGTATGAGGGGGCCTAGAAAAGCAGCTACTAACCAGTATGAGAGTAAGAGGCTGTGGGGAAAAAGGCCACGCATCTCTTTCCTGAGCTCTCTGCTGTATTTTTGTTCATCTGTGCATTATAAAATATAAGTAAAATATACCAAAAAAAAAGAAAGATGTTTAATATAGGGTAATTAAATGAGGATTGGGAAATTAAAACTTAAAGCTAAAATAGTGAGAACTTTAAAGGGATTGGTATAAAGTTTAAAAGTTTTTAAAAATCCAATAGGGGAAAGGGGTACAAAAGGAGTAAAATAAATGAGACTTAAAATAATATTGAAAACTAAGATCAACAGTAAAGTTTAATCAAGAATTTTTAAAAATTTGATAAAAATAAGTAAAGTAAGGTAAAAGGCCGAAAGCCATCTAACGTAAAAGTTTAAAGGCATAAAAGGTTAAAGGAAAAGTCATTCATTGGGTTAAAGATAAGAAATAACAGATAATAAAAACAGTGGTGACAGTATTTGTGGAAGTTTAGGGAAAAGGGCTTTTTAAGAAAATACACCAAAGTGGATTTCTTGGGGCATTTATAAAATGCTTCAGGGAAAAGGTGTGTTGTCCCCAAAGTTTTAGAAATGTATAATATAGCCCCTTCTCAGAGACTCACGGTGCACGTGAGAATAGTAAAGTCTCCAAGAAGTGTTGCAGTAATAAAGTTGCCTTTGTTTTACATAACGTTTCCTAAACCTCACCATGGAACACATTTCTCACATAACACCTGTTAATATGTCCCAGAGTATTTTTCACAAAACACTGGAGTACTATTTCAGAACAAAGTAAAAAATGAAAATCTTAACAGTTACAGAGATAAGTGATAAAGAAAAAGGCAGCTGAAAATAGAAATTGTTTTGAGTTGGGGCTGGCATTCAATCCTGGGGAATGATCTCCTGCAGCTAGCCAAGAGGCAGAGAGCAACCTGACACTCTTACCTTTTGGCCTTCCATCCATAGCTGTCTTTTCAGAAAGCTTTTATCTGTGCAGACAGGGCACTGATAAAACACACAGGCTACTGAGCCAGGTCAGTGGAAGCTGATCCTTGGGAGGATTAAATCAGCCCAATCAATGGACACTAACCTAGCAAGTGAAGAGAAGTTTTATATACAAGTGCAGCTTTTCTTTTCTTAAAAATTTTTTTTTCTGTGTATACATTTTATTTTATTTTTTGTCTTTTTTTTTTTTTTTTGGTCATTTTAGGGCCACACCTGAGGCATGTGGAGGTTCCCAGGCTAGGGTTCTAATCGGAGCTGTAGCTGCCAGCCTATACCACAGCCACAGCAACATGGGATCCAAACTGTGTCTGCAACCTCACAGTTCACGGCAACGCCAGATCGTTTAACCCACTGAGCAAGGCCAGGGGTTGAACCTGCAATCTCATGGTTCCTAGTCGGATTCGTTTTGCTGCGCCACAACAGGAACTCCTCTTTGTATAAATTTTAAATGTGTCCCCAACCCAACATTTTTTTTCATTTAGACCTTGTCCACATGCACATATGTTTTTATAGTTGATAATGGTTAGTGTTCGTACAATTTGATGTTGTGAGAGCGTTTTCCCTTTGTCTATGAAAGGAATTTTCCTTTTTTTTCCAAGTTTTATTGAATGATTCTTTAAATTGTATAGTGCTTTACAGTGTTTTTTAAATTATAGTTGATATACAGTGTTGTGCACATTTCTGCTGTACATCAAAGTGACCCAGTCATACATGTATATACATTCCTTTTCTTATATTATCTCCCATCATGGTCTATCCCAGGAGACTGGATATAGTTCCTTTTGCTGTTCGATAGGACCTCATTGCTTATCTATTCTAAAGGTAATAGTTTGCATCTACTAACCTCAAACTCCCAGTCCATCCCGCTCCCTCCTCCTTCCCCATTGGCAACTACAATTCTGTTCTCTATGTCTGTGTTTCTATTTTTAGATAGGTTCATTTGTGCCATATTTTTGATTCCGCACGTAAGTGGTATTTACTATATGGTATTTGTCTTTCTCTTTCTGACTAACTTACTAAGTACGAGAATCTCTAGTTGCATCCATGTTGCTGCAAATGGCATTATTTTGTTCTTTTTTTATGGCTGAGTAGTAGTCCACTGAATATATGTACTGTATCTCCTTAATCCATTTCTCTGTCGATGGACATTTAGGTTGCTTCCATGTCTTGACTATTGTGAATAGTGCTGCAGTGAACATAGGGGTGTATGTATCTTTTTGAATTATACTTTTGTCCAGATATATGCCCAGGAGTTGGATTGCTGGATCACGTGATCATCCTATATTTAGTTTTCTGAGGAACCTCCATACTGTTTTCCATATTGGTTGTACCAACATACATTCCTACCAATAGTGTAGGAGTGTTCTCTTTTTGTCACACCCTCTCTAGCATTTATTATTTGTAGACTTATTATTGATGGCCATTCTGATTGCTCTGGGGTGGTACCTCTTTGGGTTTTTTTTGTTTTTGTTTTTTTGGGGTTTTTTTTTTGCCTTTTGTTGTTTTTTTAGTGGCATGTGGAGGTTCCCAGGCTAGGGGTCTAACCAGAGCTGTAGCTGCTGGCCTACGCCGCAGCCACAACAACGCAGGATCCAAGCCACGTCTCCGACCTACACCACAGCTCATGGCAGTGCCAGATCGTTAACCCACTGAGCAGCAAGGCCAGGGATCAAACCCACAACCTCATGGTTCCTAGTTGGATTCTTTAACTGCTGTGCCACGACAGGAACTCTGAGGTGGCACCTCTTTGTAGTTTTGATTTGCATTTCTCTAATAATTAATGAAAGGAAGAATTTTCTAGTTGTGTCTGCCCCTGCCTATTCTATTGCTGTGCTGGAGAGTTGGTAGAAGGGCTTTTATATATCAAGACCTATGGCCATCCAACATTTCCTAGTATAGCGTTTTGCGCTGTTGCAGAAGAAACAGGATTGAGCAACTGGGTGTCATGGCTTTTCTAACATCTTTTGTTCATCCAGACACCTCATGGATTGAGTTCCATGGACCTTATTTTTGGCATTTTGAAAGCTCAGAATTCTGTAGCTTTTCATATCTAAATTGTAGATGTGAACTTCATGCTAGTAAGTTTTTTCAATAGGTTAAAAGTCTTTGATTTTCACATAATTTGCTTTGGGATATGTGATTGCAGAAGTTGATGTGAATGAGTTGAGTCCAAGAAATGTTAGCGACTTTATCAGATGATGTCAGATTATCACTACAGGAGAAATTGCTGTTTAATGTAAAATAAAACCCTAGCTCATGGTTGGTAGTGTACCAAGATTATTAAGAAGATTGAACTTCAAAATGCAGACTCTATTTAAAGTGTAAAATGGCAGTTCTCTGCCAGGGCTTATATTAATACTTGTCTTGTCCCACCTCCTGATCTTTGGCCATTTTTAAAATAATAATCATTTCAGCCGTGTTGTATAGTTATAGCCTTGAAATCGTCATTTCAGTGCCCACACTGTGGGTCAGGTAGGCTGCCAGTAAAGTTCCACAACAATGAATGAGATGGTAAGTAATAAGTATTAATGTCAATGAATATCTTCAAACTAAAAATAATAAATACTGGCAGAAATACACATTGTTTCATTCACTCTTGTGAATGCTTAGGAACTACCTTTCAAATGAGGAAACCACATGAGTGCTTGATTTCTCCAGGGATCAGAGACAAGATACAGACCTTGTTCCTTTCTAATAAATTATTGGTCAGTTAATATACATATTATTTTACTTTGCCACAAAATAGCTATAATGATGAAGCAGATTATGAAAGTACATATATGTGCAATGTTTTCCTTTAGTGTGGCTTTGGGTTTTGGAACAACTCCTGGAGTTCAGGCCCATTTTAATGTCTGAATATGGGCTGCTGTCAAGTAGATTATTTAATTTGGTATTGCTAACCACTGAAGTTGTAAGGAAAGGGAAATAGTTTTATAGTTTCTTCCTCCCACAGGTCATAATTTAGTCGTGGACATCAGGATGTTTTTCTTGGCTTATCTCATCCATGTAGTTTTCCTTTGCACATCTGTTACATAAATTACTAAGCTATTTCCTTGAAAAGTTTCCAGTTTAAGTCACACTTAATAGTGATCAAGGGGTCGGTACCTTTTGGAAAAAAGTTAAATGACAGGCTTTGAGGGGCAGAAATCCAGTTGCCATCCGTCCTGGTTTGTGTTTTGTTTTTTGTTTTTGGACCAATTCCTATATATTTTTTGAAGCATTGAAATAATCATACATGATTTCTAGTGTATTTCCCAAAAGACTTTTTGTTGGACTATAAATATTTAATGATCTTACTTATAAAATGAGGTATTTTAGTTGCTGCTTCTATAAATTTTTTCTTTCTGGTGATCAATTTATATATACTTAATAGTCTGGTACATAGTTTGCCATTTGAAACTAAATTTGGAGTGTTAACTTCTTTAATGATTATTCATTTTATGTAGTCTTTCCTGACCTTGAATTCTACATAAACCATAAAATAATGATTTTTCTGTGTTTTTTTTGGCAAAAATTCTTAAGATTTATTACTCCTGCTAGTTACATCTTAGGACAACTTTATACTTAAAAGATGAAGAAATCAGTTGTTAGGAATCTCAGAAATTAGATGTGGGTCTGGTTAGTTTGGACTTATGCAAACTAATACTGAATCAATACTGGAAATTTCCGTGGAATGTTAGGTAAACTCTTACATAAGCAAGGGACCAAGTATTTTTTTAATGCACACTGTGAAACTGTGTGACTTGGAATGCTGGTTTTTAAGCTTGAAATTTTTAGATAAAGATATCATTTGGAATACCGATAATCTGTAATGGCTGTTTTTAGAGATTGGAAGAGAAAGTACATTATGAATTGGTTAATGTCAGTTACTGATAAAAGTTCTTAGATTACTTTTTTCTTTTTTTGCATTACATTTCCTACTGTGTAACCATTGTCCTTTCTAAAATGCAGTAAATTCTTGATAGATTTTTTTGTTAAGAGTTTTGACTTTTTAAAACAGATCCAGAAGATTTATTAAGAGGAAACAGGATCCAAATCTGACTTGCATGTGTGGGAACTAGCCACTTAGCTAATAAGCCAGTCCCTGACATCTACCTTGCAGCTCAGCTTTGTTGTGCTCCAGCTCTGGGACTGTGGTAACAACCTTAACATTTTGTGAAAAATGATTCAAAGAAAGCCAGCTTCCAATACTGCTAGTGAATGTGAGAGTGCTTCAGAAAATGGTGATTCATAGACAGAAAATAGAAATTTTACACATATTTAGGATCATGTCAAGTTTGATGATAACCTTGTATTTATGATACAATCACATCTATGTGGAATCATTAAAAGAAATTATGGAAAATGTTCCACCATGCAAAAGTTTCTTACCTAAGAAAGAAAATTTGGTGAATTTAAATATTGGTTACAAATATAAATAAATAAATACTGGTTACCTTGTGTTGAAGAAGTATAATATGCACATGATACTTTAATTCTTGATTGAATCTGGGAGATTGTCAGGAGTCTCTATAAACATAATTTTGAAGATAAAGATTTTTCAGGTCATCCTTCAGTAATGTAATGTTGGGGATTTATTCTTATAGTTTGTTCTGCCTGCATAGTAGTGTTTAGTATTTTAGTTTTGCTCCGTTTGCCCCCCCCACAGATGAAAAATACTTTCACAGAAAATAGTTTTATAGAATTTATCTTTCCACTTTATCTGTAAGTAGTACAAGTGGAGTGTGAATTTTTAAGATTATAGGAATATTGTGCCACATCAATCAACAGTGTACAGTAATAGGAAGATATCAAAGATTAAAATTCTGTAGTTCTCTTCTCCACACCCATGATAATACTGGCCTGACCTTTTGTTGAAATTGAAGGCCAGCATTAGTCAGAATGAATTTAAAGGATTTGGTAGTAGAATTGATGTGAGAATTAGCTTTTGATTAAGAAAGGAGTATATAGTCCTTAATTTCCTTACAACTTAAAACAATTAGAATTTCAAAAGTAGTTATATCAGTTAGCGGTACTTTTCTGTTGTCTAATATCATATGGGGAGGGAACAATACAAGTGGTATTTTTTAAATAATATTAATACATTTTCTGTGATTTTAATGTCATATAGGTAAGCAGTTTGACTTTGGACTTAGTTTTTCTGTCCGTACCATGTTTCTAAAAATGTGTTAGGTTTCTAGTTATAGTATATAACTTGATCTTTAAGTATCCAGGATTATTCTAAAGTTAAAAGCTTTCAAATGGGTTATGGGACTCCCTTCCCCTCTCAGTAAAACCTGGCAGTGAATCGCTTTCTAGTATTTATTTGGCTTCATTTTTAAATTTTTTTGTCTGTGAAAGCTAAAGGACGAGGTATAGTATTTCAATATAAATTCTTGTTGATTATTTGTAAAACAGCACGTTTAATATTTTAGCATTTAGCATTTTAATATTCCCTCTGAAAAGTGAAGAGGAAAACAGAAAATATGTAATCTAGCATAATCCGCAGTGTAAAGAGGTAAAGTCACAAATAATATGCACATGAACTAATGTATTGAAATAGGGTATATTTATGTTAAGTAACCAGGTAAGTCTTTTTTTTTGAAGAAGAAGAATGGGTAAGAGAACCTCAGATTCTAGATGTCTTCAATTTCAGTTTTTTTCCTATTTGAATTAATATTTTGCTTACGTTCTTTTTAAGACTGTGTGTTTAATAGAAGGTACACTGGTTTCCTCCTCTTCAACTGGTAGTTTGTATTTAATTTTAATAAAACCAAGGAAAGTGTAATTTCCATGATTCAGAATGTATCTTTTTAATGTTAATTCAGCATTTATTCTTTCAGCAGCTCAATTTGTTTTGTTATCTTATATAAACTAGTAGGCTTTTCATTTAGCTCAGATGATATTACTAATTCTCTGGTTTTAGGGCATTATGGCCATAATAGAAAATGGGCCACATTTAATTAGAATTAGAAAACCTAATGAAATTTGGACATTTATTGCTTTTTACTAGTCATGTGATCCTGAGGGTAAGTTTATTTGAATTTCTTTACTAAGTAGATGCTATTAAATATTTTTCCCTCTCTCACTCAAATTTTCTATTTATTCAGGTTATTCATTTATTTTTTGGTAGGGGAGCTTTTGCTAGTGCGGCAGCATTAGAGAGAAAGTAATAAGCACTGTTTGTTGTTTCCTCTATAGTTTTCAATATTTATTTCATTAGTTTTCATCTGATGATATGGAGGGAGTGCTCTAGTTTTTCCCATGGTTTAGCACTGTTTCCTAACTAAGATAGTATATAATCAAATATGGTAACATCTGCTTTAGCTACATTATTCCTCAATTAACTGTTCATTGTTAAGACATTACTCATTGCTTTGTGTTTCATTTTCAGATCAAGAAAAGGCTTTTTATTTTTGTTTTTTTGGATGGATAGCAGATATCCAGCCAAGCAGATAAATAAATGTCTTTCCACCTCCCCACCCCATTTCTATACACTCAGATTTTCTGCTAATAATCAAAGTTATGTATTTGTTTAAATTTAGGAGTACTAGGTTATTGGCCATAAATTTCTTAGTATTCACAAGACTGTAGTAGTAAGTAACTTGGTTTTAAAACACGAGTATTAAACCTATAAATGTTTAGCTTGTGGATAAAGGTAATGTGGTGAAGACCATTATCCCCTGATGAAAAATGAACGTCACGTGGTCCATTTTCTAGCTTTTGGAGCAGGTATTCTTAAAACTATTTCTTTGTTCTGTAGGTTAGAATCTTTTTTTAAAAGGAGCAAATTTTCCCGGCTTAGGTAACTTGTTACCTGAGAACTGTCTTTGTCATTGTTCATTTTAGGAGTGTTTTATTGTTTTTAAAAGGTTTTCTTTAAATTGCTCTTTTACAGGGAGCGTACTATATTTTTACCTATATCATAAAAGTATCTTTTGAAATCTTAGTAGCATTAAATTAAGAGGTATGTAAATACAGCTTTTAATATTGGGAATCATTCTTCCCTAATACAGTTTTTTTTAATCATATTAATTTCAATATTAAGTACCTAAATTGTTCCCTGTGGTCTTACACACATAGCTTTTGGTATACGTATATTTTAGGTAGCAGTTTGCTGCACTTCCTTGTTAGCCTGATAACAAGACATTGAAAGTACAAATAAATGTGGTCTATCTACCATGATTCTTATTTGCGTATAAATAGTTATAATGTTGCTAATGATGATATAGTACCCTAAAATTCTTAATGGCATTTATTACTTTTCCCTTGGTTATAAAATAATGTTCTTGGGAAGAATTTGGAAGATACAGGAAAAAGAAAATAGACAATTAAAAAGAAACATTATTTAAAACCATTACTCTGAATATTGTATTTGTCTTTGTCTCTTGCTGCCTCTGTTTTTCTGACTCTCTTGTGTCTTTAAGTGTGTATGTTTGTACAACAAAACAACTTTAATCGAAACATGCAAGTTTAACCGTCTAAAAATACTGCTAAATATTTTTTCCCGATCTCAGAATGAATGGAAGTCTTTATAATTACTTTAAACAAAAAGTGGAAACCATATTAAAAATACAGAGCTATTTGACTTTTTTTTCAAGAAGTAAAATTTAAAAGGCTAGGAAAAAGACTTCTTGCTAATAAATCTGTTTCATTTTTCATGTTCCTTTATTAGCAATTAGGACTGGATTATGTGTATCCTTTATCTTTTTTGGTGTATAGCTTTGTTTTAGCAAATCATATTCTTGAACTTTTAGCAGGAAGAAATAAGGACTATTAAAGTTTTTTCTTACTCATTTTACTGATTATTCTTAATGCAGATTAGAAGCAACATTGACCATCTTGTGAGTAAAAGCTTCATTTTAGCTCTTCCTATCAATCAAAGTTGCGTCTACAACATGGACCCAAAGCATTACCAAGTAAAATAACTTGATATTTTATCAGTAGCGAGTAGGGAAATAAGTAGAAAATGGGTAATAAAGTGGAAGGCCAAAGTGAACAGTAATTATTTACAAATTGAATAATCAGTCCTTGACTTAATTGAATATTGGCTGTGTTCATATAGCCATAGAAGCATGTGTACAGGACTTGAGAATGGTAACTTTTAGTAGTTGGCATTAAAAATCCAGTGAGTGAGTAGTGTTGGGTTGTTCAGAGTTAAGTATTCTCTTTGGGGAATCTTAGTCCTGCCCCACTTACTGTTGCTGGAGTGTTGTGAGGGGCAAGTGTAAAAGTGTATATAAAAGCACTGTGGATTGATTGTAATTGTGGATTTTATTCTTAGAAAAAGCAGTGGTTTAATATTGCCTGAGGTGAAAACCTTCAGAACACGAGCAGCTTCTTATATACTTTACTCTGGTCATTCCCTGGTAATTTCCTATAATTTTGTTGGTAAAGATCCTTGACATTTGTCTGAATTTTGTGTATGTTTAAAAAAACTGGTGAGAGATCCCCCTCTAGTGTCTGAATTATCCATTCTTGAAACATTTGTGTCAATCATAGGAGGTCTTAGGAATTAAACTAGCTATTTTTTCCTTTCACATCTGGACGTAATTTTTTTCTTAACTTTCTTTTTCTGGGGAGAGGGAGGGAGTTATTTTCCTTTTTTAAAAAGGTCACTGGAATTATGGGTAGGGTGTGGATTGAGGGCAATAGAAAACATGGGAAAGGAAGGGTCAAAAATGCCATTTCTACCTTTTTAGAAATAGTTATTTTTAAATGACCTGGAATAAGGCCAGACTATACAGTGTTGTTTTGTTTTAGTTTACATTTGCTTCTGAATTAAGTGCAGCTTAAAAATATGTTGTTTTGGAATTCTTTATGCCATCAGATCTCATTTTAAGAACATTCCAGTTTCCGGAAAGCAACCATTTCATTTAAAATAGAGCCTGATAGTCTTCATGGAAGTGTTCTAACTTTGTTACTTTTTGTTACTGTTGTTGCCATATTTTGCCATGGATATGCTTTACATTATGATGGTGTTCTATTGACAGGGTGTCATTTTACATAGTTCCTATTGTTTTTCAACCAAGGAAATAAGGAAATTCTTAAATTATTGGCTCTCTGCCACCTCTCCCTCTTAAACACACAGCACTCAAACACACAGGCCTTCAGTTAAGAACCTTGTGAAGGGTTAGGGAAACAGGACCTTTCTCATTTGACCCTTGGGCTTTTGTAGCTCGAACAAGGAAAGTAGTGTTCTAAACGCTACAGCATTTATGAAGGCTCTAGTAAAAATATTTCATGTATGTGGACTAGAGATTAACTCTTTTCATCTTGTTCTCCAACAAATTAAACAATGAAAATAGATTTCAAGTGCATTCTTGGTCATGAAATGCTTGGATGAATTTTAATCCTAATTGCTGTTGTTCATTCTCACAGCTGCATTTTGACACTTTTAACTAAGTCATACATTCTTTAGCCAGTAGGATAAACAAAGCATTCTGAAATCCACTATTTTGTGTCATCTTAAGTTGCAAATAAGTCATTGGCTGCCTTGATCTTATTTCCGTTGCATTGTTGGCAAAATTAGAAAAAAATCATTATTTCTCTACATTTATACATAGACATTATTGTGAATAGAATTATAACTGGGTTTTATGTAAAAATCTATTCATTAATAGTCTTAAATTTTGAAGGAGGCCGTGAATTTATTTTAGTGCCACAGAAATAATTTGAATTTTTGTTATCAACCCAGTTAGGAGACAGCTTTCTCTGAGATCGAAAGAAAGTAATAGGATTTTGCTTTTCTTAGTAGAACAGTGTTCTGAATGTAAATCTAGAAGCCAAATTTATTTTGTGATTTAGCATATGATTTATATGCATAATGATTCCTTTAAAATTTGAACTAATACTGTTTATTAATTGAAGTATTTGCAATAAACGTGAAAATTATATTTGAGAAATTTGAGTGCCAGTTATAACCGAGCTTTCCTTATTTAAAACATTGAACTTCGTGATGACTAAAAAACTGTACAGTAAAAGTGAGGTATATGTAACTTAAGTTACCAAATTCTTATTTTTTCACTACTTCTAAAACTTAAAGTGGGTGATTTGAATGACCATATTCGCAGGCATCCGATATAACAATTGCTTAGTAATTGGAGCTTTAGATGTTAATACTACCATAGTTTTACATTTTCACAGTTTATTCCTCAGAACGTCTTTGAATTCTTAAATCTATATAAGCTTGAGAATTTCATTTTTAATAACCAGACATTTTGCCATTTCATGTCTTAAATGCAAGTACTTACTCAATATTTTTAGACTCTAATAGGTGATACCATCTCTAATAATAATAGTTAACATTTATTGAGCACTTCCTACGTCCAGCACTGTACCTTTGTGTACCATTTTGATAAGGTTACCCTTGAGGTAGTACTATTACCCCTTCTTTATTCCCCTTTTATGTTTGAGGAAATTGAGATGAGAATTACGACAGTTTTGCCAAAGATCACAAACTAAACAATAAAAGTCAGATCTTTCTGATGCCTAGAATCCATGTTCTTGACCACTGCTAAAGTCTTAAATGGAAGTTAAATACATCGTCATAAAGTCTCCTGATGGGCTGTTCCGTAGCCATTAAAAGTGAGGGTTCCAGCGACTATATAGTGAACCGAAAATGTATACGATACCATAAGTGAAAAACAAGAATTGCAGTAAAATGTTCATAGTGGTTCTAAATATCTTTAAAATGTTATCTTTGGTTTTTTCATTGATTTTTTAAAATACAGTATAAATGTTCAGTTTTTATATAATTTTGGACATTAATTTACAGAATTTCTGTTAGCAAGAAGGCTAAAACTGCATGTAAACCAAGTTCTGGACAGCAGACCGACAACTTCGTTTTATAATAGACTCTAGCATGTTCAATTTCCTTTTTAATTTGACCTAAAGCCATTTTTTACTGGATTTATGCCGGCTCTAATGTAATCTCTCATCTGTATTCTTAAAAGGCTAATGGAATAGTAAAATCTTCTTAAAGATAACTTAAATGTGTTATATAGTGTCCTTGGACTAGCTTGTACACAAAAGATGTTTTCTTTCCCACCCAGTAGAGGTATCTCATCAGGACACCCAGTAGTGTCATTATTAAGTTTTCATGTGTTTCTCAGTTTTGATGCTAATCTTTGTGCGTATGTGCGTGCATTTTTTTTTCTCTGCAGCACCAATGTGGTTATGAATTATTCAGAGATCGAGTCTAAGGTTCGAGAAGCAACGAATGATGATCCTTGGGGACCTTCTGGGCAACTCATGGGAGAGATTGCCAAGTAAGTGATAATTTGACTCAGCAGTGCAGAAAGAATCCAACTATCTCTACACAGAAATGTTAAAATTCCTTTCAGTTTTAAACTGTTTAGCTGCCAGATATAAATTTTGCATATAATCACTTGTACATTAATGGAGGAAGTTTTACACAGGATTCATTCTCCTTAAATATTTGCTTAAAAAGTAAAATAAAAATTTTCTTTTTCAGTGAGTCTTAGAGACTTACTGAAGCTTACTATATAAAATTTTGACAAATACATATAAAATAACTTGAAATAAAGCTAGGAAAATTTTTTCCTGATGAACATCTGGACAGCTATGCCAGTGAGTAAAGGGCATATAAAATATGTTGCTAATTAGTGGGACTTAATAATGTGCTAGATGTAAAATACAAGAAAGACATTTTTAAGGAAGCATATCATTTAATTTTTTTTGAATTAAAGTTATTAATTTTTTAAAGTTCTTCAGGAAAACATGGTAAACTTAGAACAAGCCTGCCATCTACTGTCAAAATTAACATATTGCAAACTCTTGAGGAAAATGATTCTTTTTTCAGGGCTACATTTATGTATGAACAATTTCCAGAACTTATGAACATGCTTTGGTCACGAATGTTAAAAGACAACAAAAAAAATTGGAGAAGAGTTTATAAGGTATGGGTATTAGTCTGTATTTACTTTCTGACATGTTGAAGACAAATGCTTGAAATTTTAAGGTGTATATACTTTAGTGATTATGAGGGACATTGAATCCTAGAATAGGACATTCTAAAACAGGAGTTTCTGTTGTGGCTCAGCGGAAACGAATCTGACTAGCATTCATGAGGACGCGGGTTCAGTCCTTGGTCTCGCTCAGTGGGTTAAGGATCCCGTGTTGCTGTGAGCTGTGGTGTAGGTCTCAGACGCGGCTCGGATCTGCTGTGGCTGTGGCGTAGACCGGCTGCTACAGCTCTGATTAAACCCCTAGCCTGGGAACCTCTGTATGTCACGGGTACAGCTGTAAAAAAAAAAGACCAAAAAAAAAAAAAAGGAATATTCTAAAACAGATAAAAGAAGTATATTTGCTATTTGTATTCTGTTTCCTAGTCTCTGTAAACAACTCTTCATATATTTGTGCATATCAGAAATAACTAGTTATTTTTATAGTATGTATGTTTAGTGTATGAGTAGTTAAGATGAAAACCTCTAATAGGGTTTGTCATCTCTACATAAAAATTTTCCAGTATTATTACAGTATTGTCCACCAAAAATTTTAAATATAATAATTCTGAAATATTAAAGTTCTGACATTTTAAAATTTACAAATATGTACTCTTCATTAGATTCCTTTCATTTTATTTCTGATCTCATCATATAATGTCAAATTATAAAACAAGGTAGAGTTCCCGTTGTGGCTTAGTGGTTAACGAACCCGACCAGTATCGGTGAGGACTCGGATTCAATCCCTGGCTTTTCTCAGTGAGTTAAAGATCCGATGTTGCTGTGAGCTGTGGTGTAGGCTGAGATACGGCTCAGATTATGCATTGCTGTGGCTGTGGTGTAGGCCGGCAGCTATAGCTCCGATTTGACCCCTAGCCTGGGAACCTCCATTTGCCACTGGTGTGGCCCTAAAAAGACAAAAGGCTAAAATAAAATCAGATAGTCGTTTGTTCTTCTATCCCCACTATATTTTCTTGCAGCTCGGAAAGTTTTTCTGTGCTTTCCAAAATGACATAATACTCATATTTGAAACTTTGGAAGCAAGATTTCTGGCTTTTAGTATTGAAATTCAATGCTTTATTTAGTCCTTGTTTTTGAATGTTTCTGAAAACATTGACTCATTCCTTTAGCTTGTATAGTAATAGTGATGAAATAGTTGAAATTCTTATATATTTTTTTAAATTAGAGGGTTTTGTTTGTTTTAATAATTCTTGGGTAAACTACTTTTTTAAAGAATAAATCCTTCATAAGATAAAGGTTTTTTGCCCATCAATTTCTCTAACCTAACTAGATTACCATGGATCTGATCATCAAGGTTAAGTTCAAAATACATAATCCACTGGTTTTTAGTGCATTCGCAAAGTTGTATAGTAGTTACTACTCTCTAAACCAGAACATTTTTATTACCTCAAAAGGAAATCCTATAATTAGTTTTTCCTTTGGTTTGTTGGCAAGTTTTTTAAACAAAAGCCGTATTATTAAACCCCCCCCAAATTAAATTTTATCTGAGGAAAATGCTGTGGGATCATGTAATTACCATTATTTTCTTTAAGCCATTATTTTCTTTCTTCTAACAATAAAGCTGAACCAGCTTCCTAAAAGCTTAAGTGTTCATTTATAGCATACATTCAGGTATTTCTTAACATCCAAATTTTTAAAAAATCTTTTGATACATTAGGTATCTAGTGGACACTTGATAATTATTTACTATGCTTACTGTACAAGGAACTTTTAAATTGATAATACGGGTTTTTTAAATGTATTTAAAGTTTAATGTAAAGAAACATACACGTACACACACACACACAAAGATTGTTTATTTGCTAATGTTAGAATTATTTTTTACTGGAACTCTACAAGATTTTATTTTGTTAAATCATTTGGTGCTTTGTATTTTTACAGTCATTGCTACTCCTAGCTTACCTCATAAGGAATGGATCAGAGCGTGTTGTAACAAGTGCCAGAGAACACATTTATGATTTGCGATCCCTGGAAAATTACCACTTTGTAGGTGAGCAATAGAAAAACCTTATAAGCAAATTAAAACAGTAGTTGGAGTTGTCAGTCACCTGAACCAGCTTAGAAGCTTCTCTGCTCTAATTAGAATGTGACTGTTGCTGGTTGTGTGACGAGTGCAGAATCCAAGACGTGGGGCCCTAGAGTATTAATTAGTGAAGACAAGAACTTGCAGAAAAGACTGGCTAATAACAACAGAACCAACGCAACATGAGTGTTCGGGTTTATATTAAAATATGCACTGGAGACTGGTCCCCTGTGGTGTCCATAAAGGAATAGCTTTAATCATATGGGAAGAAAAGGTTAGAGCTCCAAAACACACACATCTGTTTGAAGCTGGGTTTTTTTTTCCTCCCACCAAATAATATTTACTGTGCAAAGGCAGCAAGGCCAGAGTGTGTTTTGAATGTGAAAGAGTATACCGAATGAACCACATTTCATTTTGTAACATATCCCAGTTAAAAGCACTTTAAAAATTCAGTATTTTAGCTACACTAACTCTTGGTAATTAGTATTTCCAAACTTGTATTAGGGAGACTAATGTGTTTGGGTGCTTTTCAATCATTAAAAATGTTAAAGTAAGTTTTGTTTTGTTTTGCTAAAATACTATAGAAAAAGAAAATAACATTTATTCTTTTTAGTGGATTTTAAATTGATTTTCCCTAGCATGGTTATCTGTGGTCCTTTTTAGTTCACCTTTACACACTCTTATGAGCCAAAATTGCATCTAAAGGCTCTCAGTATGATTTGATGAGGAAATGACAAAATTCAGTAGCACAGTTTGCCCCTTCTTTAAATTTTAAAATATTGAAGTTGTTTTCTTATGTTGAAATTTTCATGGTTTTTTTTTGTGTGTGTGTGTTAAAGAATTTGATATATGTTAACTGAATTCTTAAGGTTCTATTTCTCCCTTACCATCCTGACAGATGAGCATGGCAAGGATCAAGGTATAAATATTCGCCAGAAGGTGAAAGAATTGGTTGAATTTGCCCAAGATGATGACAGGCTTCGTGAAGAGCGAAAGAAAGCAAAGAAGAACAAAGATAAATATGTTGGGGTTTCCTCAGACAGTGTTGGAGGATTCAGATACAGTGAGTATCAGAGACACACTGGCACCTAAGCATCCATTTGGCTTCTTGGTTGTTTTTTAAAAATTGGAAAACAGAGGATAAAAGTGCAAATTTTTTTTTTTTTTTTAGGAATACATAGAATACTAAGATATATGTAATACTCATTTTGGCTCCTGTGGATCTTAAGAATCTTTCTTTTTTTTACTTATGTGGTTCAAGAATGTGATTTTAAACATTAATCATTATTGAACGACTAAACTTTGAGTTGATATACAGAGACTAAACAGATACTTGCCCTTTGCTCTTGGGGTTCCCATTCTAAAAAGAAAAAAGGATTCCTCTCACTTAACAATTAGAGGGTTAAAAATACAAAATTTGATCAAGAGATTCATCCTCCTAATTTGAAACCAATTTAGTTCTGTTTTGGCCAAAAATAGATGAGTTTCTTAGAAGTTGTTTATTCTCAGTCATTTTCCTTAATTAAGCACCATGTTAATTTGACATAGAGTAAGGTAACTGACAATACCAGCAGTTTTTCATCTAGGCCTATTGCTTTATTGTTCCTAACACATTTAATAAGAACAGCTAGAACATTAATCTCTCATGTGTATTTTTAATGTAATAATATAGTTTTTCTAAAATAGCTTATTAGACGATTGAAGCAGATACAGAAAATGAGAACTCTTCCACAGCATATTCCTTTGTACTTGTTCTGTCTTCTGTGGACACTGACAGTCCGTGGTCATTTTGTGTATACACAGACAAGCCAGTGCTGCATATTGTGCTGCTCCCTAACCATGTCTGAGTTTGTTTGTATTTGAATTATACTGAGATCTCATAACTGCTTCGTTATAGCTGTGTAAAAATCTATTTCCTATCTTGTGAGTATCTATAAAATAGCTTCACTCTTTTGCTTTTCCATTTTTTTCCCTTAAAAAAATACTGTACTTAACTGGCTAAGGTTTCGAACAGCAGAAAAATTCCTTTCTTCAATGTCTAAGATCACATAAAAGTCAGTTCTTGAATCGGGCAGAAATGTTTCTCTTAAATAAATCGCATAAATATGTTTTGGAGTTTTTATTTGTTTAGAGAAGAAGTTTTTATTATTTGTCCAAGTACATATTTTATTCTTTGATTTTTCAAAGTAGCTTTTGCAGTTGAATGTGTTTTTGGGTAAATTGGCATTTGCAACTCGTTTCCTCTTTCTGCTTGCTAGTAACCCTTTTTTACCTTTTCTGCCCAGTATATGAATAGATAAATTTAGATAGCTGGATATATTTTCACTCAAAGTGAATTACAATATCTGCATTACAGATAGAGTTAATCGTCCTATGTGTCTGCATTGCATTCTTCTATAAATTATTTTCAATGCTATATATATTATTCAGAGACAAGTATTCAACTTCATTTTACATGCTTTTCATTTTGATATCAGGAAATGTCTTGCCAATATCCAGGATCCTTGGCACTCATTTTGTATGATGTCCACCATGGTAATCAGTTTAATTTTCATCTGATTTCATTTTTCCTATAAATTTCTTTTCAAAGTCTAGATCATCACAGTGTCATTGAAGTGTACATGTACATTGTTGGAAAGACACTCATTTTTATAAAATCATCCTGGCTTACATTTTTTCTTGAAAACATTTTTGTCTTCTAAGTTGGTGATCACTTTCAGATTTAGTAGACATATTTTTAAGAGTAAATTTTTTATTAAAGTGTAGTTGATTTAAAGTGTTGTGCCACTCTGCTCTACAGTGAAGTAACCCAGTTACACACACACATTTCCTTTATTATATTATCTTCCATCATGGTCTCTCCCAAGAGACTGGATAGAGTTCCTTGTGCTGTACAATAGGGACCTCATTGCTTATCAGTTCTAAATGTAATGGTTTGCATCTACTGACCCCTAATTCCCAGCCCATCCTACTCCCTCTCCCTCCCCTTTGGCAACTACAAGTCTGTTCTCTATGTCTGTGAGGCTATTTCTGTTTTGTAGGTAGATAGGTTCATTTGAGCCATATTTTAGATTTCATATGTAAGTGATATCATATGGTATTTGAGTGGACATATTTTTAAATCCTCAAACTCTCAGAAATTTTTGGCTTTGTGGTTTTAGTGAGCAATTCAAGATGGTTTTGTTAAGTTTCCAAAGGACACGTATGCCATCAGAACTTGTTAACCAAAGTTTAGAACCAAAGCTTAGTTATCTACCTTTTGATTATTTTGCTCTTTCTCATTGTCCTTTTCCTTTTTCTCTGCACCCTGCCTTAATTTTCAGTTTTTCTTCTTTTTAACCTCAGGTGATTTCTCCATACTTTCTACTCTTACTTCTTAGGTTGAGTGTGGACATGGAAATGACAGTGGAAAACATTCCACGCAGGGCTTATAATTCCTATCTCTCCTTTAGGCTCTCAAAGTCACAGACTAAAACAGATCTTGACATTTGGGAGCTTTTTTTCATTGCCAATAATCTGCTGTCTCCATTCTCAAATTCACACAAGAGAATCCCTAAGTTATGCCAGTCCCAGCGTATGTCTGGACTCCGTGTTTAACTGGATCATCACTGTTCTGAACTGCTTGAGCATGTTTAATGATTCTAGTCTGTGTGGTTTTTGGTAGTTAGATTGTTCTTTTCTTTTTACAGTAATTGAAAGGTACTTTCCCATGCTGTGAAAATACATTGAGATAATTTTCTAGTTTGATAGGGAAGAATGATAGTTATGAGTCTTTACAGAATATTGGGACATGTAAGCATTTAAAATGGTGTTTCCTATAGTTTGTGTTTTTTTAAGAGATTGTTGCTGTCCAGGGGTTTTCTAATAATCAAAAAACCATTAAAAGATAGGAATGAAATATAATGCATTAAGTGACTTTTGTAAAAACAAAAAAATTTCCATTCCTCTTCTGCTTATATAGTTTCTGTTGGTTTTTGTGCTTTCCTTTACTCCTTTCAACAGCCCTTAAGAACTTCCTGATAATGCTGTGCCATGCATTAAGGTTGTGTAAGTTTTCATAAACAAAAGCTTTTGAATCTGCATTCCTGCCATTTAATGACTGGCACTACATGCTGTGCCTTGCTGTAATTGTGTTGATTCAGCACTGTGGGAGCTTTCTGTTTTCGTTTGAAAACTATTTTATTATGAGGAAAAGCTTCAGAAATAAGGGCTATAGACACCTTTTGAATTTAATATCCTTAGAGTTGCTTCTCTTTTTAATGCTTTATATAGGTGAAAGATATGATCCTGAGCCCAGATCAAAATGGGATGAGGAGTGGGATAAAAACAAGAGTGCTTTTCCATTCAGTGATAAATTAGGTGAACTGAGTGATAAAATTGGAAGCACAATTGATGACACCATCAGCAAGTTTCGGAGGAAAGATAGAGAAGACTCTCCAGAAAGATGCAGGTATTAACGCTTTGTCTCCTGGGTCTCTTGAAAATACTAAATTTATGCTGCTAGGTCTTGGGGTTTTTTGTTTGTTTTGGATATTGGCATTATCTAAGTTTGCTTGTTTTGTTTAATAGATTTTCGTTTTTAGAGCAATTTTATGTTCACAGAAAAATTGTGCATAAAATACGGTGAGTTGCCACATAACCTCACCCTTCCTAGCACAAGCGTGCACACACACAGTTTCTCCTGTTAGTAACATCTTGCTTTACTGTGGCACATATGTTAATTGATAACCAATATTATTAACTAAACTCTTTTGTTTGCAGCAGGGCTCACTGTGTTGTTGAGTTGACAGATGTATAACATCCACCATTACAGAACCATGCAGAGTAGTTTCACTCCCCTAAAAATACCCTGTCCAAAAATATGGAACAGTTCATGAATTTGCATGTCATCCTTGCACAAGGCCATGCTAATTTCCTCTATTATTCCAGCTTTAGTATATTTGCTGCTGATATATGCACATGTGGTGTAGGTGTGTACATACATACACATATATATCACATGTATGATGCAGCTATTTGCTTTTAGTATCGACACACTTTCCTCACTATGTCCATTTATTTCTAAAATTGGTCACATTTCCTATATGTTTTATTTAGGCCATTTATTGGTACTTTTTTTCCCCAGTAAGAACTTTGACAGTTTATTTTGCACTTGGATATCTGATGATCCAGGGATCTAAGGTGTTGCTGAAGGATGGTAAAGTTTATTATTATATTAATTTAAACAAAAACTCTTCCTGTGACATTTCATTAAGATTCTGTGCCAGTGTATACCAGAAAAAAAAAATCCAGATGGATTTCTGGATTAAAATGTTTTCAGGTATAGACCTGTATTTTCACAGATTACATTTTCTGATGGTGGGGCAATTGTATTTAGTTCTACACAGAATAGTACTTGGGACTTTACAGCATTCACTTTTTGTTCTTACCTACCAGCATGGCTATTAACCAGTTAAAAGGGCAATATATATATATATATGGCACTTAATATGCAAAAGCAGGTTTAATGAGATCTTTGTCATTTATGCTTCATTGTATCTCTATTAAATAGGCTAGAGCAAGAAATTTACCTTTATTTTCTGAAAGTAAAACCTGTGGCCCAGTCAGGCTCTGTGGAACTTGCCTCAAGTAACAGGGTTCCAGCCAAGCCTTTAAGTGAGTTCGTGTAGCTACCATCTCTTTTTTGCCTATAAAAACACCTTAACAGTTTAAACTCGAGGGTCATTAAAAATAAATAAAAATATAATTCTGAAACTCTTCGGGCTATGAAATATTTTAGTGTCTTTTCAGTATGTTTCCATATTTATTATATCTGTGGAATTTCTCTCTATTTCTGGAATACAATCTTTAAAGAGCCAGAATTTATGTTTAGTACTTTGAATATATCTTCTGCTTTATGCATATGGTAATAATAACTTAACTTTGGAAAATGATGCCTACCTCAAATACTCTGTGTTATTTTCCCCTCAATATTCTTGTGGCCTTTCTATTTACGTTTTTGGTTGATTGAGAACACATAGTGACCATATATTCTGTAGCTATTTCCTGAAGAAGTGTGAAAATCAAGAAGGTAGGCTGGTTAGAGATCTAATTAGCTATGTTCATTCTTATTTTGCTACTTTCTCTTCTTTGCATTCCACCCTCAGGTTTTCTTTTCTTTCTTTGTCTTAATTTGTTTTTCCCTCTTTCTTTTTTTTTTTTTTTTAACATTTCTTCTAAGACACGTCTTCAGGAGTTCCTAAATCTTTTTATATAGAGTGTTCAGGTTTAAAAGAGTGAAAATATAGTATTATTATTTAATGAACTAAAGAGCACATCAGGGACTTTACATCTTAGAGTATTTGTGACAGAAGAGTTTTCTTAGAGTTGTATGGGACCTTTCTGGCACGTTCACCAGAATTTCAGACTTATTAGTTCATTATAAGATTCAGGAATTCTTGAACATTGATCAGATATGAAGCATCCATTTCATTATGTGCTAGTCAGGTTTATATTCTCACCTTGTAAAGAAATTATCAAATTGGACATCAGAAAGGTAAGAAATTTCAGTTTTATTTATAGGACCGGTGATGGGAATCTTTAGGTCATTTGTTGCTAAGAAATTAATAAGTGACAGGGGCATTTGAGCATTTAATCAGAACATGTAGATTCCCTAAAATGCTTACAGATAAAAAATACATGTAACTCATTTTCTGTGTTTGAAGCCATTCTTCTTAATTTATACAGGTTCCAAATTGATTTATATTTAAGTAGAAATTGCTTTAGTCTGTTAAATTGCATCAGTAATAGTCAGTTTTAAAAATTTTAAGTGTTTTATTTCAGAATATTTATAAATTAAACCACCTACTCTAAAATTAAGTAATACAGGTAATAGAACATATTTCAGGCAATTTCTCTCTGTCCTACTTGCACCAGGGAAAAACCCAGTGCTTCATTACCAGAGAACACAACTAGTGCTGTCATTTTTAATTTGTGGCATATGAAAAATGTGGGGTTTTTTTACCTGTGTATTTTTTTTTTCTTTTGCACCATTAAGAAAGGTTTTTGAATGTGCCCGGAAAGCAGTTACTTCAAAATATTTTAAATATATTTAAAATTTTTGTGAAGCAATTTTCATAGATAGTGATGTGAAAGTCTGATCTGCTGATTCTGCACAGTAAAATAGAGCACCGTTGTAAAGTGCATTAATTCGTTTTTCTGTATTTACAAATGAGCATTTAATCATTTGACTTCAGATAGGATAATACTTAAAAGATAACCATTGAAATTACAATATTTTATTACATATTTACATTGGTATATGAGAGTCAGTGTCAGAATTATGTTATATAAGTGGAACTGTAATCAGTTGTACACAATCCATTTTAGGAAATGGTTATCAAATGCAAATGTTTGAGCTCCTAGGGTCTTATCATCTGATTCTGATATGATAATCCTGCTATTTTATTTTTTATTTAAACTTTAAATTTATAATAAATAAGCGGAGTTCCCATCTTGGCTCAGCAGTTAGCGTACCTGACTAGCATCCATGAGGACGCAGGTTCAATCCCTGGCCTCACTCAGTGGGTTAAGGATCTGGCATTGCCATGAGCTGTGGTGTAGGTTGCAGATGCGGCACGGATCTGGTATTGCTGTGGCTCTGGTGTAGACCAGCGGCTACAGCTCTGATTGGACCCCTAGCCTGGGAACCTCCATATGCCGCAGGTAAGGCCCAGAAAAGACAGAAAAACGAAAAAATAATCTATAGTAAATAAGCACTTGAATTATCTTAAACTTTCTTATTTGTACACATTATGTAAACACTGTTTTGGAGCAGTTTTCAACTTACCTGGGGAATTTGGTGTGTGCCCACTTCTCCTCCCCAGTACATACTTAACATTATTCAGATAGCACTATGCTATCTATACTTAAATAGCACTCTGGTGATCCCTGTCAGATAGTAAATTATGAAATTTTGGAGTTAATGCATTTGAAATTCTTTAGCTCATATCTTTATCTCAAATGAGGGTTCCATTTAAAAATAATCCCTAGTCTTATTATTTTGCTTCATTTTTAATATCTTTAGTGACAGTGATGAGGAAAAGAAAGCAAGAAGAGGCAGATCTCCCAAAGGTGAATTCAAAGATGAAGAGGAGACTGTGACGACAAAGCATATCCATATCACACAGGCCACAGAGACCACCACCACAAGACACAAGCGCACAGCAAATCCTTCCAAAACCATTGATCTTGGAGCAGCAGCACATTACACAGGGGACAAAGCAAGTCCAGATCAGAATGTTTCAACTCATACACCTCAGTCTTCAGTTAAGGTGGGAATGACATCAGTTTACACATTATACAGTTTTATTTTTATAAATTACTTTTAGAATTACAGCATTAGTAGGCTTGGGCATTTCTAGGTAATCATATTAATTATAGATCACGTGGCATGTGTTAGTCATTAATAATAAGAAATTTCTTTGGAGAAGGAAAACTGTCCAATTGCTTTCTTTGAAAATAGAAATGACACTCTTGGTTCATTTGGGAAAAGCTGTGAGTCAGAATGTGGTGCATCTTTTTTTTCAGACATCACTGGCTGGTACCAAGTGCAAGATTCATAAAGGAAAACATGGGAGTGTTTGAAAGTTTTAAGAAATGATGGAAGAGGAGGAAGTAGATATATAGGGGAAATGGTCTTGTTTAATACAGAGATGGTACCTATGAAAGGAGGCTTATTTGCCCTGTTGTCACTGTTGATCAGTAGCAGCAGTGCTTTTTGTACCTTCTCACTCATTTTCTTATTTGCCACAGGAATGAAAACTACTAAATACCTAGCTGCCAGCTAGTCTTTTGGACAGAAACCTGCCAAAGAGGGAGATTTGCCCTGAAAAGCTAAATAGTTACTTTGTTGCTTTTCCCTCACTAGTGTTCACCCAACTTGTATCTTCACATCAAATATAGTTGAAAGCTAGGGAAAATATTTTTCTAGTGTATCCTATAAATGATAGGTGATTCTAAAAATAAAGCTTAGTCCTACTTAGTGGCAAGAACTGTGTCAACTTTTGCCAGATATCTTCTGGTATAAACTTTCACCCATATTGTGCTCTTTTTAGTTTTGATGAAAACCTTAAAATAACTCAACTTTAGTTGCAGTTAAGGAGGGGAAATGGCTCTGTTATTTCCTTGTAGTCTTAGCTTTCCCCTGCCATGGATACAGTAAGCTTACTGATCACTGTCTGTGATCTGGTAGATAGTCATAATTAAAATCCAAATACATAATGGCTGTTACATGGAGAATTCATTTAAGGTTGAATGAGGAAAGTCATCCAAACTGCATAATTTTTTTAAAACAATAAACTGAGTTATTTCCCTTTTTTTTTTTTTTTGGCCATTCGCATGGCATGTGGTAGTTCCCAGGCCAGGGATCAAACCCGGGCTGTAGCAGCAACTAGAGCTGCTGCAGTGATAATGCTGGATCCTTAACCCACTGTACTACAAGAGAACTCCTAAACTGAGACTTTTATATCTTAAAGGATTTTAAATATGAGTTTGTAGTACAGCCTGAACATACGTCACTGCCATAAATATTTTATATTGGTACGTCAAGCTTTTCGACTTTGTTTTTATTATCGAAATGTCTAAAACTCTTAAACTTCTTGAAAAGTTACTCAACTGCTTCAGATCTCTTTCAGTCTCCAAGTCTTTTTGAACCATAATATACACTCTTTTAATCTTCAAAACTCAAATTAATATGCCTTGGAGTTTAAAGGGTTTCCCTGTTGCCTAGCACTTCTTAGTGTATATGTATTGAACATATATAGGACCTATGCGTCAGGGTACTAAGGACTTTGGAGAAGAAGAAAATCATATTACAACTCCAGCCCCACAATTTAGTTTGGCAACTGATGTCAGGGTATATCAAACAACATAGAATTATTCTGATCCCTGTGGTATACAAACAGTAAATGTTGCTAAAGGTCACAGACTCATAGAGTTTTAGAGCTGGTTAGGATCTTGGCCTCCAATCCAGTAGATCTCAGACTTTCTTACACAATGAAATTATCAAGGGAGCTTTGTAAATCCAGACAGGCCAAAATCCCACCCTGGTCAATTATCATTCAGTATGTTGTGATGGAGATGGGCATATGTATTTTTCAATACCTCTGAAGTGATTCTGTGTTAAGATTTGACTGGGATCTGGAATGTATGTTTTTCCATACTGAAATTCAGTGAGAAAAGAAATGAGAGATGCGAGGGTAACCCAGGAAGAGTGGACATGCTTGATCTCATCTAATTTTGGAAAAGAAATGAGTTAGGGAAAAGAGGAGAGTGTATGTTAGGGACTTCTACAGTTCTAGGAATAGAATTACTTAAAAATACTATCTATAAGGATTCAAGGTCACTTCTCTTTTTTCAGAAAAGGTAATCTTCCTTTATTAAGATAATTACAGGTATTTGTGACTAAGAAATTAGAGATGAGTAGAGCAAATTTAGAAGAAAAAAAAAAGTAGAAATTTGTTTTCTAAGCTTATTTTGTGTGTATTTTCAGACTTCAGTGCCTAGCAGCAAATCATCTGGTGACCTTGTCGATCTATTTGATGGCACTAGCCAGTCAACAGGTAAGCGTCCACATTGGCTTTTTTGGTTTTGGAACCTTAGTTTCAGAGTAATTTTTTTAAATGGCAAATAAAAGATGGAATGAAAAAATTTTTTTTAATTTTTGTGTTATTTTTTTTAATGTGAAATTAATGAGCTTTGAGCATTTATTTAATATCCGAAAATAAGTAAAGGCGAGTGCTTAAATATTTGATAATTTGGTAATAACCACCCTCTAAGTTTCTTTAGCACTGGGTATTTGGGGTACTTACTGCTCTGCTTATTTCACTCTTTCCAGAAATCTTAGTTCTGGCTCTCAAACTAGCCAAACCTAGAGTTCATTTAAACTTTTCATTCATTTATTCAGTAAACATTTGTTGAACCAGACACTGGCCTAGGTGCTTGAGATATAATGGTTTATTTAGTAAAACTATTCTTGCCCTCGTGGGAAGGTCAAGTGGAGGAAGTAATCGTTCATCAAAGAGTCCCAAATAGTTACAACATGCGGGGTGCTTTGGAGGAAAGAAGCATTCTGTCAAAGTGTAATAACTGCATACCTGATGTATTTTAAGAGGGCTACAGCAAAAGATTTCATCAGGATTTTCTCACAGAGAGAATTAATTATTTCTTCACTTTGATTTCTAATATGTGCTAGATTTTATTGAGTAATTCCCTATAAATTATTTTCAAGAAAATTGATATTTTAGGTTGCATTTGGTGATTATGGAGTCCTAATAAACTGTACTGTGAGTCAAAACTGTACTGTGAGTCAAAATAGCTTAAGAAATACAACTTCTATCTCAAGACAGTCTTTCGCAGACTGTTTAAAGTTTATTTCACCTTAAAATGTACATTGCAAGATTGGCATTTAAGTAATGTCAAGTAAATCCATTGTTTCTAGTTGTGTGTAATTTTTCAAAACTAAATTGTTTTAAAATTTACATTAGTGTTTAAGTGGATGTTTATGATGAAATTAGTTATCATTGGTAGTTTAATACATGTAATTAATTTGAAATCTTCTATTATTTTCTCCTTTTCCCTGCCTGCTATCATAAAATTAATTCTTGGACTGTGTAAAATTAGTAGGGCATATGGTTCAACCCAGTTTCTGAGATCTTCAATTCCCACTCCCTTTTCTCTGTAACTCTAACTGTTCCTAAAATTATTCTTTAAACTCTGTTGAACTGTCATGCCCAAGGTTACAAGCAACTACATTCGTTGTTTAAAAATTTATGTTCTGTCTTTTTGTATGCTGAGGATTTTAACTGTAGTATTAACTGGTAGTTAGCGTGTAGTCATATAATACAGACTTAGTGTCATAGAATATCAACTATTTTGGACTTCTTGGAATGAAATATTAAAGAGCCCCTTTCATGCATCTGTGGAAAGTTTTAATGGAGCAATCAGAAGAATTAACTAGGAAGGGTAGATGAGTGAATCTAACTTTTTTCCTTGGTGTTACTAAGATTGCTTTGAACAGAGAGAATTATTAAATACCAACTTGCTTCCTTTGCTTGGCAAGAAGCCTTTGAGTGGTTTTCTTCTCTAGTGCAAACAGTAGATTTACTAATTAAATAGAAGTAGCAATTAATACTAATACAGTAATTGAGACAAAGTCTGAATGAAATCTGGAAGATTTCTTGCCTCAATTTTTTTATCTTAATATTCTCTAAAAACCAACCAAATGTGGGTTGACATCATAATTATTTTTTAAAGTCCTCTCCTATTTGAAACAGTTCATTTAAGCAGTTTGTGCAGAACCCCCTCTAATCAGTACCATCTCTTTACCCTGAATCTCTATTTAAATATTTTAGTTAAATATTTTAAATTGAATTCGGCAGTGGGGAAAAATTGGATATTAAATCTTTAGTACACCTATGTGTGAGATAGTCTAAGAATCTACCATATTAACTTTGCTATTTGGTATGCCATCTGGGTATCATTTACCAGATGTGCCTATATTTATAATAGTGCCATCAGGCAAGTAATGTGGGCATGAACTGTAAACCTAAGCAGATAGGACTTTTGTACCACTCACCAGATAAATGTCTCCTTGGAGAAAATGCTCATATTTTCTTTTTTTTTATATGTTAGTATATCTTTCTTATTAGCATCTTCAGAAGTATATGTGGTAAAATCGTTGTAGAGTATCAACTAAATTTAAAAAAAACATGTGAAACCCATTCATCAAGATTTGAGACTGTCTTGATAAATGTCCCACTCTGGTGATATTATCTTAAAATCTGTACTCAGACAATATTTTGGTGATTTTTACATACACTATGTTTCTAAGTAAACATTTTTTAAAATAAGTAATAATTTAAAGTATTCAGAAAATAAGGCAGTAACAAATTCAGTGCCAAAACCCATCCTGTTTCGTTTTTAGTATATCTTAAAAGTTTACGCCTTGTCTCCTTTGTCCCTTTTGCAATTAAGGAATTTAGGTCTTGATTAAGATACTACTACAAAGAAAGAGGTTGAGGAGAAAATACAAAAACAAAGGCTTGCGATATGTTTTGAAATTTTTTAACTTCAAAAATTTTTTTTAAATTAAAGCATCTCAAATCCAGAATGTTCATTACACTTACTTTCGAACTTATCCTGTACCCAGTAATCACTAAAGTTGGTTGAGATAGTTACATGGAGTATGAACCATCTTGTTACATCCAAGTTACTGGTTGTTACAAATCAACTTATAGATTAGAATTTTAATAAGAGTTGTCTCTAGTTTAAGCCAGATTTATTAAAACTAAAATGTTTTACCATATTCTGTTTTACTAATTAAAAGTAATGCATGCTCATTTTAGAAATTGTATGGGGGAAAGTGATGCACCATAACTTAGATGCATAAAGTTAAGTATTAATAAGTAGGTGATCTTTTTTTACATGTTCTTTATAATCAGTCAATATATTTATTTAAATATTTATTTTGCACATCTTTTTCAGGCTTTTAGATAAGGATTTTATTATTATATTTTTTGTAAACTCTTTTTCACGTAAAAATCTCATGGGCATTTCCTTATAATAGTTGATATGTTTCAGACCTTTTAATTGCTTTATAATCTTAACCATTGTGTAAATATGCTGTAATTTACTTGACTAGTCAGCCTCTTATTTTTTGGACACCAAGTTTTGTTTTGTTCACAAACTTCTGTTAGTAGTGAAATAGCAGCTTTGAAAACCTTCCATTTTGATAAGGAGAAAATAGTTATTTCATTTAATTTGCACATATTTGATGACTGAATTTGAATACTTCTCATGCTTTTTTTTAATATGCCAGTTGTAACGTGTACGTTCATGTCTTTTGTCCTTTTGCCGGGGGTGCAGGGGAGGGTTGTTTAGCATTACTGATTTTTAAAAAAACATTTATATTACTTCTTTGTCATCTCTTTACAGTTTTTTTTACATTTTGTCGTTTTAGTTTTTTTTTAGAATTCTTCATGCAACAGTTTTTCGTAATGTAATCTAGATTAAATTCTCTGTTTAAGAAAATTTCCATTTGTTAAAGTACTGTGTAGTTCAGCTGTATTTTTCCTGTTCACAGTATTGCTGTGGAAAATACACGTTCCCAGCTGGAGATTGTAAATAACCTCCTTGCTGCCCTGAAAAGGCAGATGGAAATAGTTCATTTATAATGACAGCTCTCATATGGCAATCCTGAAGGACAGCTCTTGTGAAATTTAGCAGCTTCCACATGCGGCAATTTTTGGTTGACTCTTTAATTAAATTCCCTCAGACAGAAGTTATATGAAAAAATGCTTAAGTATAGAAAATTTATGTTAAATTTAAGACACTGATATGAATAACATCATGTGTATAGGTGTGTCTAATCCCTCCTAAAAGGAAGAAACTTTGCCTAAATGAAATAGAGATTTTTAATTTCTGAGCTGGCTTCCAAAGTTGAAGATCACACTGTGTAAAACACAAGTAGAAACATAATCTACAGCACACCAAAAGATGGAGAAATCCTTTTCAATGAAAAGTGGCTTCCTTCTCTACAGTACTTATGTTTCCACTCTTTTACTTCCAGTAAAGATTTTTTTTTTGAGATTCATTCATATTGTCGTGTATATCAGAAATGTGTTCCTTTTTACTGCTGAGTAGTAAACCATTGTATCATGGTTTATGGATCGCCTATTGATGGACAACTAGGGTGTTTCCAATTTGGGCAATTAAGAATAAAGCTGCTAAGAACATTTTTGTGCAAATCTTTTTAGACATGCATTAATCCCCCCCCCTTTTGGCGTGTACCTGGGTCAAGGATCGAACCCATGCCATAGCAGTGACCCAAGCTGCTACAGTGACACCTCTGGCTCCTCAACCCACTGAACAACAGAGGAACTCCACTTCCTGTGTTTTTAAACTAGTTATGTTTGAAATTAAACTCCCTGCAGCATAGATGGAGAGAAGAATATTTACTACAGACAAGTTATGAACATAGTATAATTCAGTTTAGGTATTAGGTAGAGCAATAGGATAACTAAAATAGATCATTATTTGAAATACCAAATTCAGGACATAATAAAAATAAAATATGTCACTCAGTTTGAAGATGTGTTTCACAGTATTCAGCGCTTTTCTCCACAGCATGAATTTTCTTTGTAGCCCAGACTGTATATAAGATTTGAAAATATGTAACTTGTTTGGCATAATAAATTACATAGTGATGTTTATTCACCACTTGGATGAAAAAAATGAAAATAATCCCCAGTTTTTAAATCCCTTAATGTTATAATAAGATATTAACTATCATTCCCTTACCTAACAATATTTCGATCAATATTTTTAACATGAAGGAATATTGCAGAAGACAAATTGAGGACTATTAAGCAGGAACTACAGCATTCATTTCCCTGCTAGATTTTATTAATATATGTGCTTGTTTATATAGTTTAAAAATGTAGCTCATTGGTCTTTTATACTCCTTGTCATGTTTATCATGATGTATGTATCTTTAAAAAGAGAGAAACAAATCACTGTGATATTTTTCCTTTGGACGAAGCGAAAGTGGACGTAAGAGCTGTAGTTGTTGGTAGGAGTAGAGAACCTTGACCTTGGTGGAAGTTAGTTCATGATAAGTGAGGAGATATGTGAATATGTGTGTCTATAATAAGGGGAAGGAATGAGGAATTTGTTATGCCTGCTGATAGTCTACAGTAAATATGCCTTAAAGAGAAATACCAAGTATACATGTATCAGGAACTGATTTGTTCCTTTTATTACTGCTGGCCATTTATTAAGAAGGGGAGATAGTTCTAGTTTAATTAACCCAGTTGAGTGTAGCAGATGGGGCAGAATGTCTTGCAGCGATAAGACAATTCAGAAATGGCACCAGATGTTGGAAGCTCTCCCTGGTGGTGTTTGAGTGCAGCCCAGATGTTCCAGTCCCACCTGGCTAGTTTCTAAGCACTGCAGGCTAAGCAGCTGTGATGTAACCTATATAATGTTCACATAACACTAAAAGCACTATAATTGAACTGCCGTTCTAAATTTCTAAGGTTTTGACTCTCAAGAGGTGAAATCTTTAAGGACAAACAAAAATAAGGACAATTATTAAGGTTTTAGATCCTTTGGCTATTGCTATTTCATTGGTAACTGAGTTGAACAGAAGCAGAATATAAAATTTAACAATGTGACTGTTGAAATTATAGGTAAAAGCAGATATTCTTACTCATGTAGTGTTTACAAATGAAAATTTGTATGAGAAATGTGATATTAATGCACACAGAGATTAATTTGCAGCCTTATAATTTGAATCTCACCCCTTTAAAAGCACCAGTTTAGAAGTAGCAAAAAGCTACCATTTTTTCAAGTATTAAAAATGCGAGTATTTGCACGTAAACGATAGGGAAGAAAAGTCCAACGAAATCATTGCATTCTTCCTGTAGCTATTAAAACTGATTTTTATGCAGAACAATGTCAAGGTTTTTTTTTCTCTTTCTTTTAAAAAATAAGTTTCAAATTCCAGAAAGTTCGCCACATTTTTTCTCTAGTTCTTTGTTGGTTTTATTTATTTTGTACCATTTGAGAGAGAAGTGCAAACATGACATTTTGCCCCTAAAATACTTCAGTGTATATCTCCTTACAAGAACATTCTCCCTCATAATCACAATATAATTATCATACTTAGGAAATGTAACATAAAGACAGTATTGTATATTATACAGACCGTATTCACATTTCCCTTGTGTCTCAATTATACTATTTCAGGATAGCACTTTTAAAATATCCAGAGTCCAGTCAAAGATAACACATTTCATGTACTTGTTATGTTTCTTTAGGCTTCTTTAATCTGAAGTAGTCCTAGTCTTTTTTGTGTTTTATGATGACTTTTTCTGAAGTCTTGAGAATGTCCCTCAATTTGTATTTGTCTGATTTTATTCCTCGTGATTGGATTCAGGTTAACAATTTTTGGCAGGAATTTCTACATGGTTCTAACAGATTAACTTTTTCCTCATATTTAATTTCTAGGAGGATCAGCTGATTTATTTGGAGGATTTGCTGACTTTGGTTCAGCTGCTGCATCAGGCAATTTCCCTTCCCAAGGTATGATACACTTTGGCTAGAAATCAGGGGCAGTGAAAATGTTACAACTCTTTTCCCCCACCCCCTGCTCAGTGAGCTTCTTTGGCTCATTTTTCTACTTGTAGTATTTATAATTCCTAATTCCAAAGAATTTATTCACAAAAGCACTTTATTCGGCCAGTATCTTAAATTTGCCAAATGTATCTGGTCGTAAACTACTCAGTATACCTAAATAAAACTGCTCTCACTCATATAAGTAACTCTTGTTTAGTTTTTTGAGAGGGAGGGGTGAGTAAATGGGTAGGGAGTGTGAAGAAGTATGAATCTCACTTTGGCATCAAGAATATTATGGTTTATGTTTAGCTTATATGATTTTCATGAATAAAATTCAGGGACATTAGAATTGGGGAGATTATCTTACTAACATCCGTTTCTTTGTAACTTAGATATCTTAAGAGAATTTCTGTGAAAAATAACTGAACTTCATTTTGACATACCTTAAATATAGTGAGCACTTGAAACTCAGGCAAAAAAAAAAAAAACCTTCCTTATTCAGTGTTAAATTAGAAATTTAAAAATACCCTAGATTTGTTGCGATCACTTCACAATATTTGTAAAATTTGTGAAAATTTACTCATTATGTTGTCCACCTGAAACTAATATAATTTTATATGTCAATTATACCCTCAATTTTTTTAAAAACAGGGAAAAAAGCTGCCATCTAAGTAGAATATAGACTTAAACATAAAGGATTGGTGTGAAGGGCTTGCATTTTTCCCCTTTTTTAATTAATATTTTTATCTTATGACCACTGCCACATACTATGGTTGCTATTTAACTTTATGAAAGCCTCTGAGCCTCCACCTTTCTAAAATCGGGAATAATGCTACGTGTCATAGTTGTTCATATGGATAGAGTAATTCCTACAGAAGTATGTAGAATAGGTTCTAAGTTCATTATTAAGTGTTTTAAGTTGTAGTGTTTTTTTATATAAAATGTGGTGAGTCTGAAGTTTGGGAGATAATATAATTTAACCATAAAGATAAACGAGGTAAGGGAAGGAGGAAAGATATAATTGAAATGAATTAGTCTTATTTCAAGTAGAATTATCTATCCCCACTATATTAATTGGATTAAAATTTACATTTAGTACTGTCTGGGTTTGTGAGGATTTAGGAAGAGAGATGCATAGGTTTTAATGTAATTTGGATAATTTTTTTTTTTTTTTGTCTTTTTACCTTTATGTAGAGCCGCACCTGCGGCATATGGAGGTTCCCAGGCTAGGGGTCTAACAGGAGCTGTAGCTGCTGGCCTTCGCCACAGCCACAGCAACGCGGGATCCGAGCCGCGTCTGCAACCTACACCACAGCTCACGGCAACGCCGAATCCTTAACCCACTGAGCAAAGCCAGGGATCGAACCCGCAACCTCATGGTTCCTAGTCGGATTCGTTAACCACTGAGCCATGAAGGGAACTCCCTAATTTGGACAACTTGTGTAAATTCAAAGTATTTCCCAGAAACCAGAATTGTGGAGTGATGAACTACTTCATTTTAGCAATATGATTATGCCTTCTAAGGGGTTAATACCTTACTTCAGGCAAATCAAAGTTGAAAATAAACATTGCCCTAATTTTATAGACTATATAATTCTCAAAGTTTTTATGTGTATAAAGTTGCCTACTATGCAAATAGTTCAAATATGTTAATGTTGCTAAGTGATAGATACATCTCTTCATCTGTATGCATGTGATTAACAGAACCTGATCACCATTATGCAATGGGCTGAAACTGTTGCAACAATGATTAATCATTTCTGAACAATATATGCCTTGCTAGAAATCTCTTCCTCACATGATTTATCATCTTAGATAAAGTTTTCAGATGGGGAGACACATTTTGCCCCAGTTTCCATCCTTGTTCTCATTTATAGATCAAGCAGATAGAAAACCAGCATGAAGTTTACCTTTATCCAGCAGTCTTCCTTATATTAGTTTAAATTGTTTAATATATAGAATTTGAAAACTCTTTAATTCACTCTTTTGTAAAGAAGATCAAAGATATGTTTTAGCAAAACCCTGAGGTAATGAATATTAGCCCAGTTCTTACATTAAGTTGTTGGTAGAGCTTGGTGTTTCTAACTGAATTATTTTCTCTTTTGAGGGTGCTTACATTATGATACGTTTAATAGAAGAATATAATTTTAAAGACAATGTTATTATTCTCTTTTGATATTTAGCATAATGAGTTTTACAGTGGTCGGTTTACCTTTTAGGTTAGACCAAATGCATTTCCATGTTGTAAGTGAACATGGAGTGCAAAGAAATGGTGTTAATTTAGAAATACATACTGTTTACTTTCAAATGACAGTTTATATGTAGTTCTTCACCTTTGCTTTTTCTCAGCTTCTATTAATTCATATTTATCTATTTGTCCTTTTGTTTTAAAAAGATTTATTTATTTAGTATAGCCTAGTTTAAAAAAAATTTTTGTCACTAGCCTTCATATTTATTTTATTCCAAATAGTTATTATTTATGCAGAATTTATAGAAGCTTGACTTATGCCTTTATATGGCATACCTAAAGGAAAGAAAATGTGATGGTTTGGCTCTCCCCTGTCTTTTCACAGTTAATCCAGAGGAACAATAAATAACAAACCTTAAATGGTACTTAGAGTGTATTAAGTTATTTAATCTTCACAACTTAGATTTTTTTTTTTAAGTAAGGCACGGAAAAGGTTAAGTAGGGTTACACACAGCCATTAAGATAGATACAAAATCCATTTTCTTAAAAATTTCAGTCTATTAACCTGTTATCAATTTGTATATTATTGAATGTATTAAATCTTAAACTTGTTAAAATTACATCTTGAAGTGTAGTGATAGTTTTGTTTCTTAAAATATTAGCATTGGTTCCTCTCTTAAGACTTTTTGATTAGCTTGAACAGTCTCATCTGAAGCAAGCAATATACTAAGGTTACATATCATGGCTGTCTGCAGCCCTGTGTTGTTAGTTGAAGCGTGGCTAAATGGGTGAAAACTTCTTACAGAAATTTACTAATCCTATTCTTAATTTTATTTTTTTAATGAATTTGGGGTTTTATTTATGTGAGTTGGTATAAATCGTAGTTTGATTCCTCTTTGAAGCTTTCCAGATAGAATGAAGAGAAGGGATTTAATTCTCTGATTTTACTGAGTTATTTTTTACATGAGGGTTCCAGATCTCCCATCAAAAAGTTTAACCAGTTTTCTTCCTGTTTTGGGGGAGTGTCTCAAGCTATTTCATATTTGTTAGGTAGAAACATATTTGATATACAAACTTAGGTTGAAGGGAGGTTTTAATGCAATTTTTAATGTGTCACCTTAGAACTGCCGATGCCAAAAGATGGATTTTACTTTACATGTGGAAGTTTATTTCTTTTCTTTTACCACCTTGCTAACACTCGTGGAATATTCATGAAAAGAATAACATCCAGATGGAGATGGTATCTGGAGATGTTAATCTGGATGGACAAAGATCAGCTCTAATTTGTTTCAGTTGGTAGACAGATATATTTGTTTTGTGCATTTCAGAAACTTTCTTACCCTTAACAATTCTTTCTGTCTTAGTAACACCAACAAGTGGGAATGGAGACTTTGGTGACTGGAGTGCCTTCAACCAAGCCCCATCAGGCGCTGTTGCCGCCAGTGGCGAGCTCTTTGGCAGTGCCTCACAGCCAGTTGTAGAACTTGTCAGTGGCTCACAACCAGCTCTAGGCCCACCTCCAGGTTCCTCAAATTCTTCAGACCTATTTGATCTTATGGGCTCAACCCAGGCAACCATGACATCTTCCCAGAGTATGAATTTCTCTATGATGAGCACTAATACTGTAGGGCTGGGTTTGCCCTTGTCAAGATCACAGGTAAGTTGGCCTGCCTCCCTTCAAAATTGTGATTCATAATCTTTGAGGTGCTCTAACTAATCTAATGGCAGATTAGTATAAAAGAGAAAAATAAACAAGTGATACATAGATTACTTTTGCACATTGCATTTACCTTATGCCTTTTGCCCTGGTTTAGTCATTTGGGTTCTCCAGGGCAAGGCCTTCTCACCCATCTTGCAGAGACAAGGTATATGCTAAAAATTTATTGAATTAATAAATAAATTGGTATTTAATAGTTTAAAATTGTTTTTAAGAAGAAGGAATAGAGGAGTTCCCGTCATGGCTCAGTGGCTAACGAATCCGACTAGGAACCACGAGGTTGCGGGTTCAGTCCCTGGCCTTGCTCAGTGGGTTAAGGATCCGGTGTTGCCGTGAGCTGTGGTGTAGGTCGCAGACGTGGCTCGGATCCCGCGTTGCTCTGGCTGTGGCGTCGGCCAGTGGCTACAGCTCCGATTAGACCCCTAGCCTGGGAACCTCCATATGTCGCGGGTGCAGCCCTAGAAATGGCAAAAAGACAAAAAAAAAAAAGAAGAATAAGAAGAAGGAATAGAGATATATTGCTAATACAGAAAATTATTCTTTAAAATAATGAAATGTTTTTCACTATACTGGGCCTGCTCTACTTTATACAAACATTTATATAGGCATATCTTTCAGCCCACATTTTCATAAACAACTCAATAGGAACTTTCTATTTCATCCTTTTTATAACTAAATCAAAAGTTACCTAATACTAGTTTAGGATTTCAAACCAGTGCAGGGTTAGAATATGTGTCTGAGTTGTACCAGTTACTTCTTGTTTTTGGCTCAGGCTCTTTAGGATATTTGTTTATGATACTAATTGTTCATTTTAATGTATAGATTCTTCTCTTTTGGGTATTAGAATGAAGGAAGAGAAGAAAGCAGAAAGGTGATGACCTGTATAACAGATATTAGACCTAACAAAAGATATTAGACCTAAGAAAAAGGACATGAAAACCACACAAATACCATTAAATTGAACTGAACCAAGCCCAGGCCAGTTTATTCTTTATCTTGCATCTGGTGTCAGCCTAAAGCCAGTCTACTTATTTACAATCTTAATTGCAGCTGTTTTGTGATTCTTTGTACTGGTACATTTTTTATTATTCCTCCTTTTTCTGTTTTTTTTCCTTTTTTTGTCCTTGTCACAGTTGTTCTGTTCATAACTACCACGCACCTCTGCTGCTTCTTTTTCCTGAATCTCTCCTTTCTCCTGAATCAGATCATATTATGTCACATTCCACTAGTGTTGCTCACTTTAGGCAATAGAAATGTACATGAAGCAGGGGTATGTCCGTCAGGGTATATGAAATATAAGTTGCCATTTGGATGGTTTTGCTTTTCCCAACATGATAAATCATATCCCGAGTTCCCTTTTGTGAGAAGAAATTTCTACTTGCATATTTCCTTAAAGTTCTACTAACCTGAAGTTGGTAGTTGCCCTTGGGATGGTGGCTTCTAGACTTGCGGTGGTGAGAGGATAATTGTTAAGTGTAAATATGGTAGTTTTTTCCTATCCCAAACATGATGTGGACTTCTGAGGAACATTTTTGGGAGGCTTGTGATTCAGGATATTGAAGACCTTAGCATAGAACATCTGTGGTTCTTTTTGGTTTCAGGGGTTTATTACTTAAGTCTAGTATATATTTCGGAGTTATTGTGTGATTAAAGTGCCATCTGATAATCTTAATAGAGCAGGTGCTTAATTTTTAGAGCATTTTTCTATTTTCCAGCCTTTGCAAAATGTTAGCACAGTGCTGCAGAAGCCTAATCCTCTCTATAATCAGAATACAGATATGGTCCAGAAGTCAGTCAGCAAAACCCTGCCCTCTACTTGGTCTGACCCCAGTGTAAACATCAGCCTAGACAACTTACTACCTGGTATGCAGCCTTCCAAACCCCAGCAGCCGTCACTCAATACAATGATTCAACAGCAGAGTAAGTTAACATAAGACACCCCATTTTGTTGTATGTGTACTTGTAATCCTTCACTCTTATGCCAGATCTGCTTCAAGCCATGAAATAAAATACATAGCACAAACTGGATTGAAGGTGACTGGGTATTCACTTAAGATTTTTTTTTGCATAATACCTGATATACTTCCTGGCACATTGAATTGCTTTGTATATTACTCTTGGCATGATAATATTTATTGTATTGTGGTAAGTTTGGGGAGCCTGATGACTCAAATAAAAACATTTGTTTAGGAGTTCTTGTTGTGGCTCAATGGTAACGAACCCAACTAGTATCCATGAGGACACGGGTTTGATCCCTGGCCTTGCTCAGTGGGTTAAGGATCCAGCATTGTCATGAGCTGTGGTCTGGATTGCAGACATGGCTCAGATCCAGTGTGGCTGTGGCATAGGCCAGCAGCTGCAGCTCCAATTTGACCCCTAGCCTGGAAACTTCCATATGCCATACATGCGGCCCTAAAAAAACAAAAAAAAGTTTTTGTTGTAGAAGTTTTTAATATAGGTAAGTATGTCCCAGAAACAAAAAAATCATCTGAATTCTATAATCCAGGGATAATCACCATTCATCCATTCATTTTTTTTGTCTTCTCTAAACACATTTTTAATACCTGAGATCATTCAGTATATATTTTGTTTCTTGCAATTCTCATTCAGCATTATTTTCCCTGTGTAAAATATTCTTAAGAAAAAGCAGTTTTGGGATCTTTGTAGTTATCCATCATATCAGTGTACAACTCCTCTATTGTTGATTATTTCAATTGTTTCCAGCTTTTTGCTATTGTAAATAACTTCATGGCTTTGTATAAATATTTATACATGATTTTCTTCCCTAATATAATGTTCTAAAAATAGAGTGAGTCAAAGGATATAAACTTATAAGGTTTTTGATACACAATAGCTCTTGACAGTTTATTAGGTCAGATTCAATAATAGATTCTATAAGAATGATTTTCAAAGTACCTGATGTTTCCCCCAGCCTACTCACTGTTTCCATATTTTTAGGAAACCAGAGCTAACAGGCACTGAATATTTCTCAAGAGTAAACAATACAAGTTAATTGCCTTCTTTTATAAAATCACTATAAAGTAATTTGGCACTTACAAGTATTGATGGTCAGGAAGACTGTATTATTTCCTGCTCTGTGGATCTAAGAATTCAGTGTGGTAAAGTTCTTTTGTCTCCTCTTTTCTTCTGGTAGATATGCAACAGCCTATGAATGTGATGACCCAAAGTTTCGGAGCTGTAAACCTCAATTCTCCATCAAACATGCTTCCTGTCCGGCCCCAAACTAACCCTTTGATGGGGGGACCCATGCCTATTAGTATGCCCAATGTAATGACTGGCTCCATGGGAATGGCCCCTCTTGGAAACAGTCCAATGATGAACCAGAGCATGATGGGCATGAACATGAACATAGGGATGTCAGCTGCTGGGATGGGCCTGACAGGTACAATGGGAATGGGCATGCCCAACTTAGCCATGACTTCTGGAACTGTGCAACCCAAACAAGATGCCTTTGCAAATTTCGCCAACTTTAGCAAATGAGAGATTGTAAAGGAGCAGATTGAATGAAGGATTTTTAGTGGTGTGGATAGGTGATATTGGGATGGAAAATGCTAATCAACTCCCCTTTCTTTTGTCAATTAATTAAAATAAACCTGTATTAAGAACCAAAAAGGTTGTTTTATAAAAGTGAAGTATCGAGTATTTCAGAAGGCCAGGCAAGGGCATTTCAGATGAGGCAGTCTGAATCATTTTTCCCAGTGAGACTAGACCACCAATGGGGTAGTGAGACCATTGAAAGCCTTTATAAATTGAAGAGCCCATTTTAATATCATAATTCGTGGGAAGACTAGAAGAGGGCTGAATAAATGTGTTTGAATCTCTAATTTTATACGTTTTTCTTTTCCTGAGGAACTTGATTTTTCTGTCCCTGAATCGCCTTGTCACAATTGGGTCTGTTCCTTTTAGTACCACTTTTGAGTCCATATATGAAATCATTAAAGTTGGATGATCAGTTTTTTATAAAAATATATATTTTTGTCCAAAAAAAAGGCATACATATGTGATTATGGCTAAATCAAAGGTAACTGGAATGTATATACTTTTGCTAATGTTCCAGCAACACTGCTATTATACTATCCAAATTTTTATTGTAACAGAACCTCTTTAAGCAATTGGTGATAGCTATGGGACTTTTCCCATTATCTTCTGCTATAATTATTCTTTGCAGAACTAGGAAAGATTTCTTTTTCAAGACTGCTATAGGGTTTCCTTTAAAAGAAAAAACCTCCAGTATTTTTCTTTTTAGCAGTCATTATTTACACTTTGCACTGATTAACTTGGCAAGGCTTCCTTCCATGTTTATTTCTGTAGCCACCATGTAACAGGAACATTCAAAAGTGAAAAATATTTATTTTTCTTTTGTTTGGTGTCTTTAAAAAAATTGAAAAGATAAAAATCCATTAGAACCTTAAATATAAATGTTAGAACTCAACAATGTTGGCTTTTAGATTTTATACAGTTTTTTTTTTTTTCGGTTTTGAGTGTATATAATATGGCATTAGCAATATGGTTCCAATAGAGAGGAGTTAAATATCTATTATTAAAGGAGACCTGTAGCAGTCAAAGATTTTATTGATTTAATGGAAAATAAAGCAAATTAATTAAAATGGTTTTGTTTTCCTGCTGTAATTCTGCATTAAGCTCACATGAAAATCACGATTCTAGAGTTTGGAATGCAAAATTAATTGTTTCAACCTCAAGCTGGGAATATTTTTTAAAATAAATACTATAATGTAGGTATCAAATTGTTACATCCCTACTTTGTGTTGATTTTTTTTATTAAATTGATAAAATTTTGTTTCCATTGTATTCATAAAGTTCTGTTATACATAACATTAAAATGTTCATTAAAATCAATGTTGAACTGCTTTTTCTTTCATTATGTCAGACATTTTAGACTGTTTGGAGAAAAAATAATTATAATTTGGGCAAAGTAATTTTTATAAATAATTTAAAATTGGTTAACGACTTCTCTATTCTTTCCTATCAGACTCTACTGTTAGGAATTAAAAATGAAGCAGCAAAGATATCCTGACCCACTTCATTCTCGCTAATGTTCCATCTACAACATTTCTAATTAGGCAGAAATTCATGTACTTCAGCTAAGCGGTAATGAAAAGTGATTCATTTGCTGAATAAGAGATGAGAGAGTGTGTAATTAGCTGACTGTGGTTTTTAATCTTTCAACAATTCAATGTGTTTAAATTAGTTTCAAAGAAATAGGAGCTTTCAAGTGTTGTTACTTCAGAGCAATCAAGCCAGGCTCTAGTGGCAGCATGGAGAATGTCGTCACTGATACTTAAAGTAATCATAAATGAACTTTTTCTTTACATTGAGAAGCAAAGCATCACCTTCTCAGACATATATGGTTCTTAAAAGGAAATATTTTGTTTCTAGACTTTTGTGTTTAAATTTTTTTCTAATAAAGCTGAGATTTATCTCTAAAGCATTTCCTGTATTATGCCTTCTTCCAGTGTTGTATCTCTGAGGACAGAAGGGAGTCCTTGCCTTAGTTATGACTGCACCTCAACATACAGTTTGCTGTCTTCCAGTATTTTTTGTTTCAGAGCCCATGAAAGAAGAAAACAAGAATTGCCTGATCCGGAGTCCATTCAGTTTACTGATTTGTCTCTGAAGGGGTAAGTTATTGATACTTAAAGAAAGGTCTGACTACCCCAAAATAATTTGGAGTTGGTGGGAAAGGAGAGGAGAGAAGATGGCGGAGTAGGAAGACTTAAGTTCACCTCCTCTCGTGAAAACACCTGAATCACAACTCACTGCTGAACAACCATTGACAAAAAAGACTGGAACCTACCACAAAACATACTCTACACCTAAAGAAGCAGCCACCCAAGATTATAGAAAGGGTGTCTTCACTACATAATCAAATCCCATACATGCCAAGTGGACACCCACAACCTAGAAAATAATTGTATCACAGAGCTTCTCCCATAGGAGTGAGAGTTCTGACCCCAAGTCAGGCTCCCCAGACTGGGGATTTGGCATCATTGGGAGCCCTCAGAGCATTTGTTTTTGAAGACCATTGGGGCTTAGTGCAGGAGCTTCACAGGACTAGGGGAAACAGAGACTTCATTCTTACAGGGAACACAAAAGGTTTTATATGTACTGGGATCCAGAACAAAGCAGTGAATTCATAGGCGCCTGGGCCAGGGCTACCTGCAAGTCTTGGAGGGTCTCTTTGGGAGGCAGAGTTCAGTTTGAGGCCACTGTGAACCAACGACACTGGTGGCACAAGTCTCAGAATATTTATCATGAGCACTCCTGAAGGTTGCCATTTTGGCACTGAGACCTGACCCCAACCATCAGCTGACAAGTTGCCTAAAGTCATCCTGAGCCCTCAGCAGCCTCTGAACTTACAGTTGACATGGTCCTGCCCACCTGAGGGACAAGATCCAGCTCTATCCACCAGTGGGCAGGCTCCAGTCCCTCCCACCAGGAAGCCTGTACAAGCCCCTGGGACCAACCAGGGGGGTAAACACCAGAGCAAGGGGGACTACAGTCCTACAGCCGGTGAAATAGACTATGAACACAGAAAGTTAAAAAGAGACATCAGAGAAATATGTTCCAGACAAAAGAACAAGATAAAACCCCAGAAGAACAACTAAGTGAGGTGGAGATAGGCAGTCTGCCAGAAAACGAATTCACAATAATGATAGTAAAGATGATCCAAGATATCAGAAAAAGAATAGAAGCAGGGATTGAGAAGACAGAATAAATGTTTAACAAAGAGCTAGAAGACTGGAAGAACAGAGATGAATACAAAAACAAATGAAAAAATACACTGGAAGGAATCAATAGAATAAATGCAGAGTCATAAAAAAAGTGAGCTGGCAGACAGACACTACCACAGAACAGAAACAAGAAAAAGAATGGAAAGAAATTAGACTTCTGTGCCAATATTAAATGCATCAACATTCACATTATCAGAGTTCCCGAAGGAGATGAAAGGACCTGAGAAAATATGTGAATAGCCCAGAATTTCCCTAACGTGGGAAAGGAAACACTTAAGTCCAGGAAGCACAGTGAGTTGTCCCATATAGGATTAATTCAAGAAGGAACATGCCGAGACATATGCTAATCAAACTGACAAAAATTAAAGAGAAAATATTAAAATCAGCAAGGGAAAAGCAACAATGACATACAAAGGAACTCGCATAAGGCTATTAGCTGAATTCTTCAGCAGAACTGCAGGCCAGAAGGAAACAGCATGATATATGCAAAAGGAAAGGGAAAAAACCTACAACCAAGATTACACACCAAGGCTCTCATTCAGACTCAATGTAGAAATCAAAAGTTTTTCAGACAAGCAAAAGCTAAGAGAATTCAGCACAAACCAGCTTTACAATAGGGCTAAAGGAACTTCTCTAGATGGGAAAGAAAAGGCCACAACTATAAAAAAAGAAAATTGCGAATGGGGAAAAGTTCACCAGTAAAATCAAACGTACAGTAAAGGTAGGAAATCATCCACATACAAAAATATCAAAACCAACAATCGTGACAGTGCAAATGCAGGATATTGGAAATGTATTTGAAATTAAGAGATGAGCAACATAAAACAATCTTGTGTATATATAGAGACTGCTATATTCAAATTTAATGGTAACCACAAACCAAAAGTCTGCAATACACACACACACAAGAAAAAGCAATCCAAATGCAACTCTAAAAATAGTCATCAAATCACAAGCGAACAAAAGAGGAAAGAGAAAAAAGTTATGAAAACAAATTCAAAACAACAAAATCTGTATTTGGCAAGAAAATACTCTTTACTCCCTTTTGTCCATCCTATACCTCTTTCCCTTTTCAACAGTTTCTCTGTTATATCTGTTTTGTTTTGTTTTGTTTTTTCCTTCCCTAGGGTCACACCTGTAGCATGTGTCCAGTTGGAGTTGCAGCTGTGGGCCTATACCAGAGCAACAGCAATGCAAGATCTGAGCTGTGTCTGTGACCCACATCACAGCTTGCAGCAATGCCTGAGCCTTAACCCAATGAGCAAGGCCAGGGATTGAACCCACATCCTCATGGAATACTACTTGGATTCTTAACCACTAAGCCACAACAGGAACTACTATTATATCTGTTTTTAATTTCCCTAGTATTGGGGGGAGGGGGGATTAGTTATTTCCTAGCAATTTACATAGGATGTATGACTCTATTGCCAGTTCAGGTTCACTTTTTCCCTCTTGAAATTTTTTTTACTTCCCTGATAAGACCTTCAGGAACCATTAATATACACAGTGTTCTTGTACACTACTTTGGATATTTACTTTTTTGTTTAAAATAATTTGCCTGAATGATACCTATAATGCTATTGGTTAGGGGCTAATCACTAATAAGTTGAAGCTATAGTTATTTATATTTGGAGGGAAGGATTAATAACTTTTTTCTTCTCAAATACTTATGAAACAGTAAAATCTGACTGTCCTAAACACAGGACATACCTTATGGTAAATAGATTTCTCAAGTAAACTGGCTTTGTGTGTCAGTTCTCTTGGGAGACAGCAATATATTGTGGAAAACACGGACTTGGAAGCAGACAGACTTAATCCCATTTTAACCCCTAGCTGTGTGACCCCTTGATCCATTTACCTGACTTTTCTCCACCCTAATACATTTGTTTTAAAATGAACTTTAAGGAGTTCCCATCATGACTCAATAGAAACGAATCTGACTAGTATCCCTGAGGACACAGGTTTGATCCCTAGCCTCGCTCCAGCATTGCCATGAGCTGTGGTGTAGGTCACAGATGTGGCTCAAATCTGGCATTGCTGTGGCTGTGGTGTAGACCAGCACTACAGGTCCGATTCAACCCCTAGCCTGGGAACCTCCATATGCTGCAGGTGTAGACCTAAAAAGACATAAAATGAACTTAAAAATCTGGGCACATTGGGTAATTAAAATGATGAGTGAGATCCAGCAGGACTGACATATACCTGCTATAAATGTTTCTCTGCCTCTCATTTTTATTCTTATTTATGCAAATGTGCTTACATATCCAGAATTTTCTATGTGTCAGTCACTGTGCTAACCACTTCACAGGCATGTCACTTAATCTATATGGCCAACACAAAAGGTCATATTCTTGTTTTATTCCTAAAAGCAGTGTGTAGTTAAGAAAGCCTGAGAAACTGTTACTAAGTTGATTTCTAATTGAGGATTTTCCTATCTGCCTGTACTTAATTCCACTTTCTTCCCTTTAAAAAAAAAAAAAAACTAGGAAATTGTAAATGAGCTGTTTGGTGAGTGTATGGACTCATATCTACTTACCACATTAGTGCAGATGTGAGGGAGAGAACTGTGAAAGTGAGCTCTTGATTTGTCACACAAGTAACCGGCGTTAGAATGTTCTCAGTTCTCAGAAATAGTAGAGATCTGTTTTTCTTTTGACTTCTTGCAGTCTTGTTGACTAAGATCTTGTTATTCTTCTAATACCCAGAGAAGCAATCCAATATAAAGACTAAAAAGAAGAAAAAAAATCAATTAAAGAGGATTTTCTGTTTACTCTTAACTCCATAAGACCTCAATTCTTGTGTCTTCCTTCTATGATAATGACGGCTTTGCTAATGCACTGTTCTCACAGACATGTTAAGAAGCTCCTGGCACCCCCAGTGAGTGGGGAATCAGCATGCAACCAATTCAAATGCTTAGCTTCCTAGGAATTTTGGGAGGATCTGAAAGTACTGATAGGCAAACAGTTTTCACTTGTTACCCTTTAAAATGTGCCATTACTTTAAATAACTGAATCCTGGACTATGAACCCCTATATTTCTTTTCCACTTGATTTTTAACTGTCCATCTTGCACCTGTTTTCTTTAAATCCTCCAAGCACATTCTTCCACTTCATAATGAGACAAAATTGCTTAGAGTTGGTATACAGAGCAGTCTGACCTCAAGACTCCCACACTGCCTTTAAAAATTAAGGAGAACCACAAAGAGCTTTTCTTTATGTGGGTCATATTTATTAATATTTACTGTATTTGAAATAAAAACAAATTTTAAAACATTAATTTGTTTTACAGTAGCAACTTCACTACCTGCCAAATTATAATTTTATTAAAACTTGTTTTTTGAAATAAAAATTTGTGAGAAGAGTGGTATTGTTTTACATTTCTCAAAACCTGGCTTAAAAGAATATAACTGGATTCTCTTACTTGCTTCTGCATTCAGTCTGCTGTGCCATGTTGTTTTGGTGGATATACATGGAACAAACCCAGCCTTAGGAACATGTGGTTGGAAAAAGTGGAAACTCACAGGCCCCCTGAATGGGTCTCAGGGCTGCCTAGTGATCCTCAGGCCACATTTGAGAAACTGCTACTATCTGTTGAGAATTAGCTGATAAGTATTTCCCAGTAACTGTGTATCCATTTACTTGATTTATCCTATTTATAAGGTGATCTGCTTGAGGTAGAAAGAATTTAGTTTTGCCTTTCACTTCAGTCACAAGCAAAATGCCTGTCATATGTAATTGCTCTCTGGACACTGAATATTAAAAATTGGTGCCACCATAGCTTTTGCTCAGTTTTCAAGATTCTTCTGATACATCACGCATATTTACTAGCTATTATAATTATGAAGAGTAAGTTTCTTGCCCACTTTAGGTTTTTTTAGGAAAGCTTAGGTTGAGGGACTGGGTTAAGTGCTCATGGAATTATAAACCTTTTGAGTCTTCTTTTCTGTCCTTTGAGGATGGTAAAGTGGATCAAACCTAAAGGCCTCTTGTTTGCAAGGGGGCCTGGCCACTTTGTATACTGTGTTCACAGAAGGCTGGAGAAATAGTGCATCCGCATTTATTAGCGTTCCTTATGAATCCTAGATAAATTTGATCCCTAAGATTGGAGGAATCTGGCAAGGTTCCCATCTTCTTTATGAAATGATAAGAGCAAGCTCTGTCTTTATTTGCATGAGCTCCCTTCATTCCCTATGGAACCATGACCCCCTGATAAATACAGAACAGGGTATCAGAAACCAAATAACCAAAAGTAGCTTTGCAAAGATTGTTGTGCAGTTTCCGCAAAACAGATTTCCAGTAACTCATCACCACGGTCAGCCTTCAGTAGGTATGTTTGCCAGAGTTTTTATCATGGGGTGGGGGGAGGAAATCCTAGGTGGAATTCCCTCCCATGTCAAAAGAGCTTCATTTTGGAAACATGCATAGAGTAGTCACAGAGTCAGCTTTTGTTAATGAATGAAGTGTCGAAAATAGGATCTTTTGTGTCTGGTAATTTATAAGCCAGCTTTATTGGGCAGTATCTTCTAAAATGTAGCTAAAATATTAAGTAACAGACTAGATCTTTTTCATGATATTTCAGTTCTTGATAATCAAAAATTAAATCAAGGAAAACAATCCCAAAAAATACATGATAGAAATGTAGAAAGTCCAGACCCTCCCAACTAGGAAACAAGACCGCAACGTGGTTAAGGGCCACTAATGCAGAGCACCACTACCCACATTTTCTTCCCGGTGTTTGTTCATAGCGAGATGTAAAGAATGCTAAGAAGAGGCTACCTAGCTGTGTGAACTGCACATGTAAAAACTCCAAGTGGAGAAAAAAACATCTAGTAGGATGTGTGTCGAGCTTGATGTAAATGGAGTGGGATTAGAGACAAAGCTAGGACACGGTAATAACTGGTGCTTTGGGCACTGAGGTAAGTAATTATTTCACTCTTCTCAAAAGCTCCTTAGGAGACTATGTCCACCAGAGACGATCTATTCTAAAGGCCTGGCTTGCTTTCATTGCCATGGCTGTCATAGGGCTCACGTTACAACTTCACTTGAGTTAGAAAATTGCATCGTTAATAGTTTAATATTTACTGTTGGACCACAAATACATTGAGTTAATTTATATGTGAAAGATTAGAATTTTTATATCTAAGGGGCATTTATAAAGACAAATTGAGTATTTCAAATAGTCACAATTTGTATTCACATATTAGTTTACATAGTGGATCCACACTCTTTTCTTTCCTGATATTCGTAATGGTCCTAAGCTAAGGAGCTAAAATAGTATCCCCTTGTTAAAGATGAGTAAACAGGTTCCAAGAGAGCAAAACAGTTAGAGAAGCCATGTCTTGCAGGACAGGTCTTTGGAATTCAAGGCTAGTTTCATTCCACTATTCCTCATTACTCCTCTATTAATATTTCAGACCTTTTATTTTAAAGACTGTGTATGCCATATGGATATACTGTCAGCTTTTTCTTGCATGTCATTTGTCTCCGACCACATCATCCCAGATGGCATGTAATGCTCTACACATAGTAGACAGCAAGGAAATATTTGTTAATTAATATGTTTTTTTAAGTAGGAACTGAATGTTTATGAAATCTATTTACATTTTCTAAAGGTCACCAAAAGGAGATAAGCCACAGAGCAAATAAAAACGGATCTCTTTTGCAGAGTAAACCTTTTGTTTGTTTTATAGAAATGATGATATAACTTGCATACGACATTAGCTAAATCTCAAAGGCAAAAATTCCAGGAGATTTGGAGTAGTGCAACACAAAGGCTCCTTGAGGGATGGAAAGTCATATTAAGAGCAAGCTACAGGAGTTCCCGTCATGGCGCAGCAGAAACGAATCCAACTAGGAACCGTGAGGTTGTGGGTTTGATACCTGGCCTTGCTCAGTGGGTTAAGGATCTGACGTTGCCCTGAGCTGTGGTGTAGGTCACAGACACAGCTTGGATCTGGCATTGCTGTGGCTGTGGTGTAGGCTGGCAGCTATAGCTCTGATTGGAACCCTACCTGGGAACCTCCACATGCTGTGGGTGTGGCCCTAAAGAGCAAAAAACAAAAGGCAAGCTGCAGTACAGTTCCATGACCCTGGTTTGTTTGTTTAGGGAATGAATCCATTTCAAAAAGAGCACTGTAATGTTTTCTAAAGATTATGTGCTCTTTGCAGTTTTTTTTTTTTTTTTTGCATTTGAGAAATAGAATTAAGATGCCCAGTCCTCAAATAAAAGTAGAAATGGAATTTCTAGATTTAAGATGTTCTTAAGGGAATATCTGAATTGACATCTTTAGAATAGGATTCTTAAAGAGCACTTAGAGACATTCAGGGGCCAAGGTGTCAGGTAAGAAGACCCTCAACTCACTTCCTCTTACGAGCAAACCGAATCACAACTATCTGAGAACAACCATTGATAAAAAGACTAGAATCTACCCAAAAAAGAGCTTTTACAACTAAAGACATAAAGGTCCACAAAGAACTGGGTAGGAGGGGCGGGCTCACAATACAGTCAAATCCTGTATCTCCGGGTGGACAATGCACAAACGGGAAAATAATTATACCACAGAGGTTCTCCCACAGCAGTGACAGTACCGAGCCCCATGTCAGCTCCCCAGCCCAGGGGCCAGCATGGGAAAGACAAGCCCCCAGAGCATTTGGTGTTGAAGGCCAGTGGCGATTAATTTCAGGTGCTCCACAGAACTGGTGGAAATAGAAACATCACTTTTAAAGGATGCACACAAAATCTCACATGCACCAGGACCCAAGGTAAATGCAGTAATTTGATAGGAACCTGGGCCAAAACTACCTGCTGGTCTTGAAGAGTCTCTCAGAGAGGTGGAAAGAGGAAGTGGGGGGGGGGGGCGTGGGCAGCTGTAGCTCACCCTGGGGTCATGGACACTGGTAGTAGCCATATTTGGGAGCTCCTTCTACTGTGGGGACACTCCTGCTGGCAGCCGCCATCTTAAGATCCTCCCTTTAGTTCATTAACACCAAGACCTGAACTGCCTATAGGTATCAGTGCTGGGATGCCTCAAGCCAAACAACCACCTAGGCAAGGACAAAGCACCACTCATCAGCAGACAGGCTGCCTAAAGACTTTCTGAGCTCACAGACCCTCTAGACATGTCCCCTAGACATGTCTCCTCCCAGCAGAGGGCCAAGACCCAGTTCCACTCAACTGTGGGCAGGCAACAGCCCTGCCTCCAGGAAGCTTGCAGAAGACTCTGGACTAGCCTCACCTACCAGGGCCAGACACCAGACACAAGAAAACCACAATCTCACAGCCTGTGAACCCAGCCCACCCACAGCAGGTCAGACCCTGCCCTGGGTGTGGTTAGGCCCTGGTCCTGTCCAAGAGCAGACCAATACAACTTTTGGGACACCCCAGACCCCATACCAATCTGTATCAGGAACCAACTCCCTTCTCTGCCCCTGCCACCAGTGATCTGACACTAGCTCTGGGATCCCTGGACTCTATAGCCAGACTCGAGGATCCAGCTCTGCCAGCCAGGAGTCCAGATCTGGCATCACCCACCTTTGGGTCAGCAGCAGCTCCAGAATATTTTGGACCCTGACTTCACCCATCAATAAGCCAGCACTAGCCCCAGGGCCCCCTGGGATTTCTCCACCAGCCACCTAATGACAAGGCCCCACTAAACAGCAGCCAGTAGCATCCATACTAGCAGGGCCTGGCAATCAGTCAGGCTGGAAGCCAACCAAGCCTGCAGCCAGTACCATCCATACAAGCAGGGCCTGGTAACCAATCAGGCTAGGAGCCAACCAAGCCTACCAGATCACCCACATAGCTACAACAACCCCTCTTAGGGGGAACCCTCAGTGCATATGGCTTGGGTGACACAAGGGGAGTGTGCTGCTGGGTCACGTAGGTTGCCTCCTAGAGTGGCCACTTCTCCAAGGTCAGGAAACTTAACTAACCTATTTTGTACACAAACAGCAACTCAGATAAAATAAGCTGGCAGAGGAACATGTTCCAGATGAAGGAACAAGACAAAACTCCTGAAGAAGTAAGTGAGGTGGAGTTAGACAATCTACCTAAGAAAAAGTTCAGAGTAAAGATGATCAAAGAATTCAGGAAGAGAATAGATGCAGAGAAGTAAGAGGTGTTTAACAAAGAGTTAGAAAATATGAAGAACAACCAGAGATGAAGAATATAATAACTGAAATGAAAAATATACTAGAAGGATTCAACAGTATTCTAAAAGATACACAGGAATAGATCAGTGAGCTGGAAGACAGAGTAGTGGAAATCATTGCCACTGAACAGGAAAAAAATGAATGAAAAAAGAGGCTTCTGGGACAATAAACACATTAATATTTACATTAAAGGGTTTCAGAAGGAGAAGAAAGAGATAAAAGGCCTGAGAAAAATATCTGAATATATAATAGCTGAAAACTCCCCTAACCAGGAAAAGGAAACACTCAAGTCCAGGAAACACAGCAGGTCCCATACAGGATAAACCCAAAGAGGAACACTGATACACCAAGATAAACCCCCAAAGATACAACAAGTCACATTGTAATCAAAATGGTGAAAACTAAAGATAAAGAATATTAAAAGCAGAAAGAGAAAAGCATCAAATAACATACAAGGTAAGCCCATAAGGCTATCAGCCAATTTTTCAGCAGAAACTCTGCAAGCCAGAAGGGAGTGGCATGATATATATAAACTGATGAAAGGAAAAAACCTACAACAAAGAACACTCTACCCGTCAAGGCTCTCATTCACACTCAAAGGAGAAATTGAAAGTGTCACAAAGAAGCAAAAACTAAGAGAATTTGGCATCACCAAACCAGCTTTACAACAAATACTAAAGGAACTTCACTAGGCAGGAAAGAAGAGGCCACAACTAGAAACAGGAAAACTGCAAATGGGAACACTCACTGGTAAAGGCAAACATACAGTAAATGTAGGAAATCATCCACATGCAAAAGACAGAAGTAGTAAAATTATCTATGTCCATAATAAGCAGTTATGGGATACACAAAACAATTAGATGTAAAACATGGTATCAAAACCAGTAAATATGAAGGGAGAATAAATGCATGGTTTTAAAAATGCATTTGAAATTAAAATATCGACAACTTAAAACAATCGTGTATAAATACAGATTCCTATAAAGGGTATTTAGAAATACTTGGCAATTCGAAAACCCTGGTTTGATTGCCAGTATTTGAACTATCTTGTTTTTGATAGGAAAAAATAGTAGCTTTAATTAAAATATAAAATTAAGTTTGAGGCATAACTGACCCATTTTTTTTTATTAACTGACCCAGTTTTTTAAGTCATCTTTACAGGAAAGTGATAAGGTTAGATAAAAGAAATTTAATTTACTAGGTTTATCAGTGTTGTCCTCTGGACCTAGTTCCTGTAATGAACTAAGGAAAGGATACTGTAGCTGAAATTTTTCAGTTGTTCAAAATGTTTCACTTACTTTTAACTCCTCCAACTGGACATGCATGTATGTATATCTTCACGTGTCCAATATCTGTCTATATATATTTTAATTATATAATAAATGTTGGCTCTTAAATACTGTCTCTTCACCAAAATTTTTAGATGTCCCAAGAGCTCTCAAATTTGAATGATAAAAAAGGGTGCCATAAGGTATCTCTTTAGTAATTAACCAGTTCTTTAATAAGGCCTCAATTACTTTGTTTCATGATAAGGAAAAAAAAAATGTTCTAAGACAGAGTTACATTCGACATCTGGGAAGCTCCTAACAGCTGGCTACCTAATGAATATGCATCTGCTTAAAAGGCTGTAGTCCATTAATAAACCAGTAGACGTAAAGCAGAAACAATCTTTGTCAGCTTCAAATGAGATTGGATGCAATGTGCTGTGAAGTGTCACTGTCACATTGAATCGAGTTTGGGAGGTTAACAGTCAACTGTTATCTACTCATGTCTTCGTGGCTCTACACTTGTGCCAACACTCTCCCCAAACTAGTGGCCATGCTTCTGATGTACCACTTCTTTCTCCTGAGTGCCTAATTTGAGGCTTACAATGTCTGTGTTTCAAAAACATCTTCCATTTTGTTTCACTAAACCATACATTTGCCAAGATTCTTTTAAAACAAAGGAGTCTTTTCCAGATGGGAAAGGCAGGAAATATCAGGATCAACTTAGTGCAAGATGGACTTGCAGTGAATTGGAAACTATTTAGAATGAAACTTCTGTGTGTCTGCATGTAACTTGGGAACTGCTGGGTCCCACTAAGGGAAGCATTCACTCCTTCTGCAGGCAATGGGTCAAGTATCGATAACCCATTTAAATGAGACCCTCAAGGGAGTTCCCATCCTGGCTCGGCAGTAACAAACCCAACTAGTATCCATGAGGATGTGGGTTCGATCCCTGGCCTAAGAGGATTAAGGATCTGGTGTTGCCATGAGCAGTAGTCTCAGACATGGCTCTGATCCCCTGTTGCTGTGGCTATGGTGTAGGTCACCAGCTGCAGCTCCGATGGGACCCCTAGCCCGGGAACTTCCATATGCTCCAGGTGTGGCCCTAAAAAACAAAAAACAAACAACAAACAACCAGACCTTCAAGTGGCACACTTACCTAATAGTTATGTGATTAGGACCATACTTCCCCAGTTTATTGACGAGATTCTCTCTCGCTCTCCTTTTATGTATGTATTTTTAATTTTTGTTTTTTTTTTTTTTTTTTGCTTTTTAAGGACACACCTGCAGCTCATAAAAGTTCCCAGGCTAGGAGTCGAATCTGCCACAGCCACAGCAACGCCAGATCCTCAACCCACTGAGCAAGGCCAGGGGTTGAACAAACATCCTCACGGATCCTAGTTGGGTTCATTAACTGCTGAGCCACGAAGGGAACTCTGTATCTCTTCTTTTTTAGCATATGGAAGTTTCCAGGCTAGGGATCAAATTGGAGCTGCAGCTGCCAGCCTGCGCCACAGCCGCAACAACATGAGATCCAAGCTGCATCTAAGACCTGCACCACAACTCACAATAATGCTGGATCCCTGACCCACTGGGCGAGGCCAGGGATCAAACCTGCATCCTCATGGATTCTAGTTGGATTCGTTTCTGCTGTGCTACAACAGGAACTCCCAGAATTTCACTCCTTTTAAGGATGAATAATATTCCATTGTGTGTACATACCACATTTGGTTTATCCATTCATCTGTGAATTAAACTTAGACTGTTTCCAGTTACTGGTTATTGTGAGGAATGCTGCTATGAACATGGGAGCAAAAATACCTGTTCTAGCCCCTGCTTTCAATTCCTTTAGATATATTCTCAGATCCAAATTGTTGGATCATGTAATAATTCCATGTTTAATTTTTAGGAAGTGTCATCTGGCTTATTTTGGATTTCTGTTCACCTTACCTTGATGCGAGGCCCTTGATCAGGTTCCATTTTCTCGCCTTGGCCTTTTCAAGGAGAAAGCTCAATGCAACTTTACGCTTTGTACTTTCTATTTTGATTTTTTTTTCTCTTTTGGTGGCTGGAAAATAAATAAAAATGCACACCATGGGAATAAGTTTTAAAATGGGAATTAAGACCCATGTATTCCCCATAACAGGAAAGATATTTATTACAAATGTGGTATTCTGTCACAAGCTGAGAATTTTGGCTTTTAAAGAATCCATACCATCAAATACACATGTTAAGCCTGTAATCTCTGAGTTGTATGAGTGATTCTTTTGTTAAGTAAAACATCACCTTGAATTCCTACACGGAGATTATGGTATTTGTAGGGATGTAAGGTCCATTTCTCCTCCAAAATATACGAAAATTGACACCACAACTACCTTCCCATTTAACACGGTCATGTTACAGATGGAAAACTAAACATCAGAAACTTCAAATGATGAAGTGGCCGAATGATAGAGGAAAGTGGGTTTGTAGGGAAGGGCAGGTTGTGTTGTTCATATAACTGTGACAATAACCTACACCACAAACCAGGAGGAAATCAGATATTTGGATATGCAATAATATTCTCTAACCCTGAACGAGAGAGAAGACATTTATTTGAAGGAATTCCAATGCCATACTCAGGCAGACACTATCAGGCAGATACAATCATACTCATATTATTTTCAGTACGAGTATAACAAAAAAATTAAATTTAAGAAGAAAATTCCTTTAAAAACTGTCATGCATCTTGTATGTACACCTGCATATCTTAAATATTAGCAAATAAATTACTTAAACTGAAACAATGTAAATAATAATATTCATTCATACCTTGTCACTTATTTTGCAAGGCAACTTCCTTTTATCGTTTGATTCATTTTTCCCCCCTTACTTCACCATATTTCAAAACTGTTTGGGCAGATAATAGGTTCAGTTGGTTTCAGCTGGGAGTGCAGTCTGAGATGGTATTTTTCTCTGCCAAGGTATATGCTATATTTTCATTGTTTTTTTTATAATGGTTTTTATTTTTTCCATTATAACTTTTTACAATGTCCTGTCAATTTTCTGCTGCACAGTAACGTGACCCAGTCACACGTATATATTCTTTTTTCTCACATTATCATGCTCCATCACAAGTGATCAAACATAGTCCCCAGTGCTATACAGCAGGATCTCATCGCTTATCTACTCCAGATGTAATAGTTTGCATCTATTCACCCCAAATTCCCAGTCTCTCCCACTCTCTGCCTCTCCCTCTTGGCAACCACAAGTCTGTTCTCCATGTCCATAATTTTCTTTTCTGTGGAAAAGTTCATTTATGCCCTATATTAGACTGCAGATATAAGTGAAATCATATGGTATTTCTTTCTGACTTCCTTCACTTAGTATGAAAGTCTCTACTTCCATCCATGTTGCTGCAAATGGCATTATTTTGTTCTTTTTCATGGCTGAGTAGTATTCCATTGTGCATATATACCACATCTTCTTAATCCAATCATCTGTCGATGAACATTTAGGTTGTTTCCATGTATTGGCTATTGTGAATAGTGCTGCAATGAACATGCGTGTGCATGTGTCTTTTTCAAGGAAAGTTTTGTCCAGATATATGCCTAAGAGTGACATTGCTGGGTTATATGGTAGTTCTATGTATAGTTTTCTAAGGTACCTCCATACTGTTTTCCACAGTGGTTGTACCAATTTACATTCCCAACAAGAGTGCAGGAAAGTTCCCTTTTCTCCACACCGCCTCCAGCATTTGTTATTTGTGGATTTATTAATGATGGCCATTCTGACTGGTGCAAGGTGGTACCTTATAGTAGCTTTGCTTTGCATTTCTCTAATAATCAGTTATGTTGAGTATTTGCTCATGTGCCTGTTGGCCATCTGTATATCTTCTTTGGAGAAATGTCTATTCAGGTCTTTTGTCCATTTTTCAATTGGGTTGTTGGCTTTTTGCTGTTGAGCTGTATGAGCTGTTTGAATATTTTAGAGATGAAGCCCTTCTCAGTTATATCATTTGAAACTATTTTCTCCCATTCCATAAGTTGTCTTTTTGTTTTTTTTATGATGTCCTTTGCTGTGCAAAAAGCTTACCAGTTTGATTAGGTCCCATTGGTTTATTTTTGCTTTTATTTCCAGTGCTTTGGGAGACTGACCTGGAAAACATTTGTAAGGTTGATATCATAGAATGTTTTGCCTATGTTCTCTTCTAGGAGTTTGATGGTGTCTTGTCTTACATTCAAGTCTTTAAGCCATTTTGAGTTTATTTTTGTGCATGGTGTGAGGGTGTGTTTCAGTTTCACTGATTTACATGTGGCTGTCTAGTTTTCCCAGCACCACTTGCTAAAAAGACTGTATTTTTCCATTTTATATATTTTAATTGTTATATGACAAGTATAGACCTCACATTGGGGATTTTTCCATGGGCTTCCCATAACAAGTACATTCTCAGGATTTAGCCATCAGTTCTGAGGTTCATAAAATTCATCAGTAATATTGTCATTATTTATTTATTTATTTATTTTCCTATCACTTTTAGCTTTCATAATCCCATATTTTCTACTTTAAAAGGATTTTTAAAAATTTGATATTGAATGGGAAGAAACACACCAAAACTTTTGAAGAGATGAATATATAATGCTTTGTAGAAAAAAGGAGTCCTTTTGCATTGCAGTGGGTTAAGGATCCACTATTTTCACCTCAGCAGCAGCTCAGTTTGCTGCTATGGCGCGGGTTTGATCCCTGACCAAGGAATTTCAACATGCAGTGAGAACACCCCTCCCCCCCAAAAAAAGAACAATAAAGTGAAATATCTGAGATCTGCTCAGGAAATATGCAGGGTTATCATTGCTCTGAATCAACAGACATCTTCATCTTTTCCATTCCCTCTGCCATTATTCTCATTTGAACTCAGAATGACTTCTCACAAATACCTTGTAACAGCTTCCTAACTGGTTCACATGTTTCTAACCATCCCTTCAGATGTCTTACTCATCTCTCCCCACTCATCAACTATCAGTGGCTCTCATTCCCAAATGAATCAAGTCTAGATATTCAAGGCCATCAAACCACAGGCTAGCTTTCCAGATTTTATCTGCTGGCTCTGCTCACATGTGCAAACCAAAAGAAATTACTCCCTTGTCCTGGCACCCCCAGCACGTGGTCTGCTCCGCTAACCCTGCTCCAGGCCAGTCCTGAACCAGGACCCGAGGGGCCTTCACTTGGACTCAGGATCTGTCAATTGAAATACCTACGATTTTCTATGAAAACTGAGAACTCCCAGAAGAAAGGGTCTTTCTTTTTCCTTGGATATTAATAGTAACATAGAGTAGGCACTCACAGATGATAATTCCCTCTCTGCATGGAAAAAAGTAGTAATACTGTACATGGTTATATTAACCTTTATTATTAGCTATGGGCCAGGCACTATGCCAAAAAGTTTACATATCTTCTTCCATTGAATTCTCATGATGACATTACCAGCTGGTCTTACAAGAAAGTTACAGCTTCTGTAGGGGCAGGTATATGCCAGGTATTGGGTAGGGTCAGAAGTGCCCTTGAAAAATCCCTTAAACTGTACATGGTTTTGTGTATATAAACCTATACAATAATATACACGTATAAACATATAGGGTTATGTATAGCATTTAATAAAAAATGGAGTATAATTCTATGGCTCTAAGTCTTTAAACACTAGGACACATTCCAAGTTCATATGAGAATCAGGTGGAAAATGAACACATCCAAAGAAATAGTAGAGTTGAGTCTCCCATTATCTCTTACTGGCCAAACATGCAAGAAGAACAAAGGACCACAGAAGAGTGTACAGGCTTTCAAGTGCTACTGAAATAACATGCAAATCCACGGTACAGGCCTCATTTTCCAGATTAAGAGCAAACTGGGGCTCAGCAGAGTTGAAGAAAATGGCTCATGGTCCTGTCAGCCCTAGAATTGAACCAGATCTAACTCCCAAGCCCATGCTGTTAACCAGCCTGCTGAACGTGTAGAGTGTGGGCCTTTTAAGCAGCACTCGAATGTGCTTACTATGTGCTGCTTTGAACTGTGGATTATCCACCGTCTTTCTTCCAATGGAGGTGAATGTGCAGGCCCTGTTGATTTGGCCTGCCACAGCACTTGGAACACAGCTACTGAGGAAGTGTGATGGCTGAGCTGCCCAAATTCACGCCTTTCTGGGTGTTAGGATGTTACACAGATTGGTTCTTCCTTTACCATGCAGTATACATTTTTCTTTAAAAAAAAAAAAAAAAAGACTCTTCTGCCCATCATGCATGCTTCAGTTACACTAGGCTGACTAGTAAGAGTGTGAGCTTGCTTTTCCAGAAGAAGAAACTGAGACCCTATAATGTGTGGATAGATCAAGGAGAAAAACTGAGACTATGTATTCCAGAGAATATAAAAGTGAATTCTCAAATATTATCTCGGCTAACACCAAATGAGATCATTTTTTAAAACAGAAATCTATCATATGGGAGGAAAACCATCAGAGTTGGCAGAGCTGAGAATCTTGACTTCTCAGTGATTCAGATCAGTGGATAGCTGGGGTAACTGAGGTCCTGCATCGCATTGCACATCCATCAATGGCAGAGCTAGGAGGAGACTGAGAACCCTGGCTGAGTGCTAAGCCTTGCAAATTTTAGATTTCCACATGGAAGATAAAAGCATGTCAAAGTCGAGGATATAATCTGTTGCTTGATTCTACATGTTAAGACAGGCAACAAAACCCAGTAAAGGAAGGTCTAGTGAATATGTTGTCGGTTTTTAATTACCTCAAGGCAATACTTCCCAATTTGTGTGTGGTGCTTTGGGTTTTTGGCTTATTTGGGTTGGTTTAGTGATTTTAGGTAGCACAGAGAAAAAAAATTTTTTTGGACATTTTTAAAGGATTCCCCCCCAGCTTAACTGAGTTATAACTGACAAAACTGCAAGATATTTAAATTGCATATTGTGACAATCTGATATACATATACAGTGTGAAATTATTCACCCCATCTAGTTCATTAACACATCAATCTCCTATTTATTTACTTTTTTTTTTTTTGGTGAGACCATTTAAGTTTTACTCTCTTAGCAACTTAAATTATACAACACAGTATAAACTACAGTCACATCCTCAGCTGTGTTTTACATCACATCCTCAGATCTTATCCATCTTATAAGTGAAGGTATGCACTCTTTTACCAGCCCGTATTTCCCTCACCTCCCACCCACGTTCTACTCTCTTTCTATGAGTTTAACTTCTTTTTCTTTTTGCCTTTTTAGGGCCGCACCCACGACATATTGAGGTTCCCAGGCTAGGGGTTAAATCAGAGCTGTAGCTGCCGGCCTACACCACAGCCGCAGCCACGCCAGATCTGAGCCACGTCTGCGACCTGCACCACAGCAACACCAGATCCTTAACCCACTGAGCGAGGCCAGGGATAGAACATGCATCCTCATGGATGCTAGTCAGATTTGTTTCCACTGAGCCACGAGGGGAACTCTGAGTTTGATTTTTTAAAAATTCCATGTAGGTGTCACGATGGGAACTCTGAGTTTGACTTTCTTAAAATTCCACATATAAGTGATACCATGTATCATTTGTCTTTCTCTGACTTACTCATTGGTATAATGCCCTCAAGCTCTATCCATGCTTTGACAAACAGCAGCATTTCCTTCTTTCTTATGGCTAATGTTCCATTGCACATATATTCCACATCTTCTTTATCCATTCATACACTGACAGACCTGCAGGTCATTTTCATATCTTGGTTATTATGAATAATATTACAGTAAACATGGGAGTACAGATATCTCTTTAATATCTTGTTTTCATTTCCTGTGGATATATACCAGAAGTAGAACTGCTGGATCATATAGTAGTTCTACTCTTAATTTTCTGAGGAAACTCCATACTGTTTTCCACGTTAGCTGCACCAATTTATGTTCCCACCAACATTGCATGAGGATTCCATTTCCTCCATTTGTTATCTCTTATCTTTTTGATAACAGCCATTCTGATAGGTGTGAGGTGATATCTCATTGTGGTTTTAAAAAATTTAATAATTACACACTTAGCTCTTTGAAATTTCCTTCTATTTAGGCAAGTTTGGTTGGCATTCAATTTATGGTAGTGACATAAATCTTTTTGAATATATCTATTCAAGTGAAAATGAGAACATTTAAAGATAAGTACTTCTAAAATTACAATACCATGGTACTTTGACAAGGTAAAAATTATGATGGTAATATGAACAGGGCAGAAATTGAGGGAATACTGGTGTATGAAATGAAATGACTGCACATCTCTTTGAAAGCTTTGGCCATTGAGCCCAAGGGAAACTCCAGGGAAGGTCAAAGCCAGACTGTCCAGTGCACTTTCCATTCCGATTCTAATGCAAGAAATGCCCTCAGTGCTCTCGCTCTTTTTTATTTTTTTGGCAGGGCCCATGGTGTGTGTAAGTTCCCAGGGCAGGGGGCGAACCTTCACCTTAGCACCAACCCGAAACAGTGCGATGGCAACGTCAGATCCTTAACGTCAGTTTCCTTGTTGCCACAAGGGAACTCCTCCAAAATGTTCTTAAGGTGCTCTTAGCAGATCTGTTCCCCATCAACATAAGGTACATTTCTTTAAGAAACCTTATTTATTTACCTTAGGTTACCTCAATTGTTCAGAGCAGTGATCTTCAAAGATAGGTTCACACAGGCCCTAGGTGAGAATGTCAGAGGATCCACGTGGCATGACACGGATGGAATATTTATTTGTATTTATTTTATCTAAAATATAGAAAAATAATTTTACAGTTATTAACATGCAGACTGACAATAGACAGATGTCTATTTTATAAATGTACACAGTGGCGCATTATGAATAGGATGGTCAGTCAAAAAGTGTGGTTATTGGGAGTTTCAGTCATCGCTCAGTGATTAACGAATCGACTAGTAACCATGAGGTTGCGGGTTTGATCCTTGGCCTTGCTCAGTGCGTTAAGGATTTGGCATTGTCGTGAGCTGTGGGGTAGGTTGCAGATGCAGCTCGGATCCCACGTTGCTGTGGTTGTGGTGCCGACTGGCAGCTGTAGTTCCAATTAGACCCCTAGCCTGGGAACCTCCACATGCAGCAGATGCGGCCTTAAAAGGACAAAAGACAAAAGACAAAAAAAAAAAAAAAAAAAGGTGTGGTTACTAACAAGTGTGAGAAAGGGGTTGACAAGACCTAGGTCTTGCACTTCTGATGTATTTGCAACCTGTCTGCTCCAGGCACACCTGCTCCCTCTGCCCCAATCCAACCCTGAGGAAGGAAAAAGTGAGAGAAGGCAGAAGACCCTGAAAAATCCACTCTTGAGTAAAAGATGTGTGTCCAAGAGACCACCCTCACATGTGAAGGATCGCAGACTGTTTCTTACAGTCCTTTGGAGATCTCAAAACTCAACCATCTTGCTCTACTTTCAAATTTCAAAGAGGAAAAAAGATCCAGGCCACAAATGGGCTGTGTTCCCAAATCATCTTAGAATTCATTTCTAACTCAGAATTAATTCTTGTATAAAAATAGTTTACAGTAATTCATTTTCTTAGAGAAGATCAATTTAATACTGTGTGGCAGAAATAGACATTTGCAATGACAATTTACAGTTTTTAACGCTGTCACATTACTAGTGATTAAATGGAACACTGAATAAGAGTAATTTATTTTGAACCATGTGGAAAGGAAAGAAAGCCATGAGAATAAAATTAAGAGACTTTTATGAAGACTTTGAAAAGTCCTTGAGAACTCGCTTTTTCTTGTCTAAGTACCCTGCAAAACTCACAGCTCTTCCTTAATACTAGAGTAGCACTGCTATACCCCTTTCACTTCCATTCATGATTAGCTTCCATCTGAGGTTGGTAGAAAGGGAAAGAACAGAAATTCATCTGATTCCAACAGAACTTTACCTACCAAAGTAATTATGCATTAATAGAGGGGTCTGCTTATATTTAATCTTTTATTGTCCCATTCAAAAATAATGTTCTTAACACACCTCCCGGAGGTAATTCAGCTTGTGCTAGGAGCTGGGTATACACTGTTCCTCAAGGGTATAAAAAAGACCGAGTGGTTCACAAACTCAGGTTCTATAACAGGGGAGGACGTTATGGTCCTTCCCCTCAATGTCCTTCGCCCACCTTTTGTCTGTAGAAAAACTTTAGTAAAAGAGTAAGCTTAATCAGAGAAAAGAGAAAATGGAGGAGCAAAGGAAAACAATCAAATGAGACCAAATAATAATAGTTTAGTCATTAAACAAAGTCAGGGATCTTTAGTTCCTCCTCAAGAGATATAGATAATATTCGGAGTCGTATCCTCTGAGCTGTCTTATAGACCCTGAAACCCCCACCAGATGGAAGAAGTTAACCACATGATGACCAGACAGTGGCCATGACATAAGCTGCCACAATTTCGAGGACTGGTCTCAAGGAAATGGGAACAAACTGACCCTGGAACTGAAGGTCAACTGTATCTAAACAATCAAGATGACTTTGGTCAGACCACTCCAGTCCAGTTTCAAGATGACTGTCAGAGCTGACTGTGCTGTTTCGGCATGGAGCCCCCCTCTCTCCCCCTATAAAAGCTCTTCCCCACAGACTCTCAGTTGGGAGAGTCAGCCCTTTGGACAGAAGTCTGCCCTCTCCACTGGTTGCCAGCATGTGAAATAAAGCAGATTTTCCTTTCTACCAACTTTGCCTCTTAATTGTCTTTAGAGTGGTGAGTAGCCAGACACCACTTTCAGTAACAGTACCACTTTGTTGAAACACTAGTTCACAATTGACAGAGATTATGGAGGCCCTTTCTAAGGTTTTTCCCTAGGAATCCGGCAGGATGAAATTTTTTTCCACGTGTTTGAGTAATATGCACATCAGATTGTTTGGGGTAGGCTGCTCTTCTTGAAGAGCTTAGCATCCATAGACAATGTAGAACTTTATGAATATCTTAAAGTTTTATCAACACATCATGAAGGTGCTAAAACCGACTGGGGATACATAAAACATAGCTGTCAGCACTCACAGAGCATGACAGTGGCACGAAGACATAAGGAAACAGATATAGGTCTCTCTGCGGTTTCTCACCTACCAGCCACACACACATCAAAATGCACAGAAGTTCATACTGGGGTCTGATTGCAAAAAAGGGCCCACCTTTGCAAAAGAATGGTAGTAATGATGGCAGCATAATGATGCCATCTCCTATTTCCCTTCAGCCTCTCTCTTACCTTGCACTCTCACCCCCACTCTGCCTCCCTGTCTGTCTCTCTGATTGCCTTCCCCGTTCACCCGCACTGACTTGAGAAGGTCACCAAGCAGAAAACTGGTGAAACATGGGAAAGAATGAACTCAGTTGCTGAACACCCTCCAGCCCATTTGCCATGTTACTTTCCTCAGAGAGGCCTTCCCCGACGACTTAGTTATAAAGATCTGCCCTAGGTACCCTCCATCACACTGTCCCATTATCCTGGTTAATTCTTTTCCTAGCTCTGTGTACTGTCTAAAGTGGTTGTTTATATTTTGCTTCCTTGTGATGTATGATTTTTGTCTCTCTTCCCTGATAGAATGTAAACACCATGAGAGCAGGGGACTTGTCTGTCCTGTTCATCCCTAGAAATGTGCCTGGTTGCAGGAGGTGCTCAGTCAATAAATGCTGAGTCAGCAAATACCCTGAAATAGCCAATAGGTAACACAAGCAGTCAACAGGAAGTAGACAGTAAGGACTCAATACACAGTAGTTATTATGATTTTATTATTATAATTTTGGTAGCCAGAAAAATGGCCAAATTGATGGTGCCTAGAAAAATGACTAGAATTTGATGTTCTTTCCCAGGCCAGCAAAAGAATCTGGTTCTTCTTGCCTCACCCTGTTCCTAAAAATAAGATTCTAGCCCAAGCCTGAGAGCTGTGTCTCACTCACCCTCAGTCATAGTTCCAACCTCTCTGGGCCTAGGAAATGCAGACTTAGTGCTGTGATTCACACTCTTTGAAAATATTGGGTGACAAATGTCCATCGACAGATGACTGGATTAGGAAGATGTGGTGTATATACATGATGGAATACTATTCAGCCATAAAAAGGATAAAATAATGTCATTTGCAGCAACATGGATGGAATTAGAAACCCTCATACTGAGTGAAGCAAGTCAGAAGGAGAAAGACAGATGTCATATGAAATCGCTTATAACTGGAGTCTAAAACACTGCACAAATGAACATCTCAACAGAAAAGAAAATCACGAACTTGGGGAACA
>PVHT020000165.1:14593506-14611988 GCA_004024745.2 Catagonus wagneri
GAAAATCACGAACTTGGGGAACAGACTTGTGGTTGCCAAGGGGGCGGGGGAGGGGTGGGAGGGAATGGGGATAACTAGTGCTTTAATGATGGAATAGCAAGGAGCTCCAACTGTAATGCACGGGGAACTATATCTAATTACATGTGACAAATCCATATATGTACATGTAATCGGGTCACCACATGGTGCAGTTGGAAAACCTGACAGAAATCTGTAAACCAGCTATAATGTAAAAATAAATAAAATAAAAAAATAAAGAAAATATTGGGTGAGAAAGCCCCACACGCTTGGCCTCAGCTCTTTGTTCACACTGTTTGCTTTGAAGACCTTAACATGGTGCTGAGAAATCAATAAGCAGGGATGCTGCCGACCCTGCCTGTGTCTCCCAGCCCTGCTCTGGGAGGCTCGGCTCACTTCGGCGCACTGATAAGTCGTGAAGGGTCCAGCACCGTCTGCAAATTAAGGCCCTTGTAAGTAATCAAGGAATCCCAAGCTTAGCGTGCTGTGGCTTTTCTGTCATGAGTGTCATTAGATGAAACGCAAGTACACATTACAGGTTTGCGTAATGAACAAGCCTCAAGTCAGGTTTGCCATGATAGGTTTATCAGTCATTGCACAAATTAATTATTTAGGAAAGCACGTTTTACAGTGGGTTTTCATTTAAGTTTTGCCCCTTGATGTATGTATATAAAAATGACTAATCCATTGGACACTGCTATTGTACTTGTGCATCTATCACTATCGGGACTTTTTTTTGTAATTGGTTTATTAATTATAGCATCTTAATGATCTGTTTAAAATAAATAAACCATTTACACCATTTCAAAGGTATTTTGTGAGGCTCAGCTGATATTAAAATAGCACCAGCCTTATGTGCTTTTTCAGCAAGTGACCTAATTAGTTAATAAAGTAATTGAATATTAAAAAGGATGTTGCAAGTGATTAAAATTTAAGAGCCTTCAGAATGTTATTAAAGCTATAAATCATACATCACTGTTTTAATTTGCATAGCTACAGAATTACTAATGGTCCCGCGTGCACACAGAGCTTGGCAATTAGTCCTTTAACAAAATGTTGGTGATGTTGATACCAAATTCTTTCAACCTCTTTTGATAGCTACATAGAAACCTGTTTTTGCCAGATTAAATATCTAACTGTTGAAAATTCTGCTTGCTCCCTTTGACAGTTATAGACATTCGCTCACTCAACAAATAGTTATGAATAGTCTGTGTTCAAGAATTGTTAGGTGTCTCAGTGGGTTAACGATCCGGCGTTGCCGTGAGCTGTAGTGTAGGTTGCAGACGCGGCTCGGATCCTGCGTTGCTGTGGCTGTGGCGCAGGCCAGTGGCCACAGCTCCGATTAAACCCCTAGCCTGGGAACCTCCACATGCCGCGGGTGTGGCCATAAAAAATGACAAAAGGCAAAAAAAAAAAAAAAAGAATTGTTAGGTGTTGAATATATCCGTGAACAAAACAGACTTGGTCTTATGGCATTTATATTCTGGAGTTGGTTGTGCAGAGATACTAGTCACAGTCTTCCCTAAAATCATATGTAATTATGAAGATGATAAGGAGCTATTAAGGAAAATTATGGGGTACTCCAAGGGCATTTTGCTGGTGAAATGTGACCTTATCAGCTAAATTATGGACCAAACACTTAATTCCAGGTGAAGGGGCTGGGACTTTACCCAGCAGGGTCTGAGTTCTTGTTCAAGCAGAAAGTCCCTGATGAATTTGCCAGGGGTGTGTAGGAAGGACTGGCTGAAATCGCTGGTTATGTACCCAACAGCCATCATTCTTTCCTGGTTTTTGGGACACCAATTCTGTTCAGGTATAGGACCAGTGCTATGCACAGGGAATATAGGCCCAGGCCTGGGGATATATGGTGAGAAGTCTAAACCAATTATTATACTCCATTTCCCTTTGCCTGTGACTGTTTTAAGGTAGATGTGTTCTGAAGAACTCTTAGAGGATTTCTGGAAGAATTTTTCACTGTGGAAACGGAGATACACAAGGTGAACTCTCCTTTCCTCCATCCTTTTGGATGTCAACATGAGTGGTGGTACTATTTGGAGCCATAACAGCCATTTTGAGACCATGAGGGAGAAGACAAAACAAAGCCCCTCGCGCACCTCCCCTCAAACACACATACTCCCTAAATCTGAGGCCTAATATTGTCCAGTTGCTGACCCAATTCTGGAAACATTAGATGTCCGAATGTATGAAAGAATACATTTAAGGTGGATATTCTGTTACTTGCTGCCTAAAGTGTCTTAACTGAACCACATGAGTCAAAAATGATGACACTGAAAGTTGAAAGACAAATTAAGAGGCTAATATAACTGTCGGATGAGCAGTGATAAAATTCTAAACATAGTGGGGCTGAACAAGAGGAATGGAAAGTAAAGAACAGAGCTCAAGCATTTTGGACATAGAATCAACAGAATGTGTCAAATGATTAGTTATCCAAGGTGCCAAGTAATAGTGCCATTCATTGAATATTTCCTATGTTTCAGGTATCATTCTGAGCATTTTGCATGCAATATCACATGTAATCATTCCAACAGCTTTATTAAGGACTGTTAATGGTCAACATGGTTGAATCCTATTTCAGTCGTGCCTTGATTTCTCAAGTCAAATCTGAAGAACTTCCGTCACCACCAGTGGGCAAAAGCAGATGACTTGCTTCAGACTCTTTGGCAGAGCTGTTGGCTGGATTTCTGTTTCCAACATTTCTCACTTCATAACACTCATAGAAAATTACAATATTTTAAAGGACATACTGGGGCAAATGTGTGGGGACTTGGGCATCTATGGGGGCTCAGCAAAAGTCTTCATTACTCTTTTTATTATATAATTATAAGAAAACAGAAATCAAAACTTAGGGAAGATACTAAATGCTGAATTTGTATAAAATTTGTATAAAAGATTAATCTTTAATTTTAAGAGCAATTTATATTTGCTTTTTTGAATATAGTTTTTAATATAAGATTTTATGCTTGAAATAGAAATTCCTGATGAAGACTTTAATCCAGTCAAGGCTTTTAAATCAAATTCTTGATAGTCATCACTAACAATAACCTTTGTTCACACAAGTGATATAAATAAAAGTAAAAAAATTTTTGAAACTATTCCGAATTTTGCAATATTTCAGTCATATGTAAAGAACCAAATAGTTTTTCCTTTCTTACGCTGACAATTGCACTGCTGAAATCCTTGAGATTGTGTGAATAGACTTAAAATCCGTCAGAACCTTCTCAAAGTGTTTCAAAAGAATGATAATGCTTTAATTTGTAGACCAGTCATGCATAGTCAGAATAGTTACGATGCACAGCCAGCTTGGATACCACTGAAAGGGCATGTCAGTGTCCAACAGAAGGAAGAATCCAACATGTGTGAGGACAGATTCAGAGCTGTCCCTGCCAAGAACTCCTGGCCCCTCTTCCTGCCCCTGTTGAACTTCCAACTGGCTCCAGTTTGGCCTGGTGCTGTGCTTCCTCCAGGGCCTGCTTCATGTGCAACCTGTGCCTCACATTTAGAAGGACCTCATGTGTGGTTGAATGTTCTGTCGTCACCATCTTGAAATGAATTTTGAATAAGAGGCCCCACACTTTCATTTTTCACTGAGCCCTGCAAATTATATAGCCAGTGATGGCATCTGGAACACAAACTCTTTTGGTAGCTATCCTATGCCTTTGTCCGTGATGGGCGGTGGCAAAAATTACCACTTTTGAGACGTGAAACAGCTTCTTAGTTGTTGCACTCAGATCTTTGACGTGGAGCGTTAACAATCAGGATGTTATCAGGCTTGACAGGTTTGATGTTCACTTAGGTATGGTCCACAACTTTGAACCTTATTCCATTCAGCCACCTTGATGAAGGCATTGATGCTTGTGTCTAGAAGTGATGGGCTCACAGGTTCCAAGAAACAAGGATGCACCAATTATTTAACTCAAGATACCACAGCTTATCATTTTGACAGTCTTGTGCAGAATGTGTCTCCAGATGCGTTCCTTCTGTAAGATCTCTATGACCTGAGACAGGTCTTCTAGGTCCTTGCTAATATTTTTCAAAATAGATAGTATTAAATTTTGAATACTCAGTGCAGGAGAGCCTAGATTTGAAGTATGATCACTGAGGGTTATAATCCTTGAAGGACTGAAATGGAAGGTAGAGCTGGAAGGACGCATTTAGAATCCTTCTGGGTGTGGCATGAGAGGATTTAAAACTGTTGCTCCCAAGAATTTTGGAGTTGGAATTTCTATATGACTCTTGCTTTGATGCCGTAATGTTGGTCTATTAAAATGACACATATATATTAATATTTATATGTCATATACATATATACATATATATGTATATACATATATATTTCCCTCTCTATGTATACACACACTCACACACACACACACACACACAATTCTGAGCCAGATGACTCCTAGCCTGGGGGAAAACAGCTTCTGCCAAAACACGTTTCATGGAGCAACAGATAAGGTCAGTGAGGACAGGGAATAAGAAGGAGTGAAAGGACACACTGGGGCATGACAGACCCCGTAAGGGTAGGGAAAAGGCTGTGCATGGGTCTCAGATTCCTCACACAGAATACCAAATGAACCACTTTCTGCCCTCAAAAGCAATGAGCACAAAGTACGCATCAGTCTTCGAACAAAGCCATACCAACCGAATCCTGAGATCACTCTTAAGTACATACTATTTTTACACCATTATCTAAGTACATATACAACACTCCCCAATTATACAATCTTAACAGATACAGCAAAAATCACGCAACAAGAACCTTATAGCTGGGAATGGCACGGAGTCCTTTCCCTGCTCTTTATCATGTAAGCGTGTGTGTATGAACAGGTACAAAGTAGATCTCATGGTTAGTCATCACATCCACACGCAATGAAAGAAAACTGCCAGAACTGCGTACCCACTTCTTAATATTTTGATTTACTAATCTAAGTAAGTCTTCTGGCACTTACAAAATGGTCTGTCCCTTATTGTTACCAATTAATGGCTTTACAAGGATGACGAGAAAGCTATGAATGGGATAACCCAAACAGCACTGAAATAACAGGAGTGATTGCAGCAAGAATCCACAAGGTAAGGAAGACACGAGAAGCAAAGGAAAAGCTATTCACCTTCTGACTGACCCATCTACGTCCTGTCCCTGACAACTTCGTGTCTCCACATTGCTAAAATATTACGCTCTGCCATATGGTATATTTGAACCCAGATCCTTATATAGACAAATTTTCCTTGAAGGACTCATCTCTGGACCTGGAGCCAGGGAGAGACGACCCTTTGGACCTCACATTCACAAAGACCTTGCCTACAGAGTGTGACTCTACCTCCAAAAGAAGCCATGCACCTACTCATAGGGAAACAGAAAGGATGGGAAGCTGTTCATCATTCAACCTGAATTTTATTTTTATTTATTTTTATTTTTTTGCTTTTTATGGCCACACCCACAGCATATGGAAGTTCCTGGGCTACGAGTCAAATCGGAGCTGCAGCTGCCGGCCTAGAGCACAGCCACAGCAATGCCAGATCCTAGCTGCATCTGCAACCTATACTGCAGCTCACAGCAATGCTAGATCCTTGACCCAACGAGCAAGGCCAGGGTTGGAACCTGAGTCCTCATGGATACTAGTCTAGTTCGTAACCCAGTGAGCCATGACAGGAGCTCCTCAACCAGAATTTTTTAAATATACCACATTTAAAAACTCTACAACATTCCTTCACTTTTTAAATGTATTGGGAGCCTCAAATAAAGGAAGTGGCCAGGCTCTCCCTCAACCCTGAAGAGGCCCATGTACATGTCTGTGGGTGTCTTTTTATGTGTATTTGTCCACCAGTGCACATTTTCATAACTGGATTGGATGTAACATGCTCAATTAATTAAGGAATACATTTTCATTACCAACACTACTACTGGTGATAGCTTGATCTCCAGAAGGAACTGGCCAACTGGGGAGATTAGCATGTACTGGCTCATGACTGGAAGGGAACAAAAATGTTGCATAGTCGACACATCTGCTTTGCCTGTTTGTGCTTTGTTTACAATAAAATGGGTGATAATGATGTGTAAGAAGCACAGTGTTAATGATAGTGACAGTGCACAGTGTGAACAAGAGCCATGACTTTTGAGCAAGAGCTGGATGTAAATTAAGCCCCAGATTTGTTCAGACTTTAGGTTTTATAGCTACACATTTATGGTTATTAGAAAGACCTTCGGTGTTGAAATCCTTGCAAGAATAATTTCATCATTCCCTAGCGTGAAACTCCCTAGTACTGACCCCAATTTTTCCCACTGAAGCAATTGCTTTATAATATTATTTTTGCTGACGGGACCATTTTATTACAGAACAGTGTGTGTATTACATAACACATGCGGCTTATATCCATGCGTTTATTAACACAAAAGAGGACATTGATCACTTGTGGCTCAGGAGGTGTTTGCATACAGCCTAAAGATAAACGTTTTAATTTCAATAGTTGCATATTTATTTGTATGTGTACTTTCAATTTAAGGCAAATTTCCCTATAGTGCATTGATGGTAGTGATGTATGGTTTCCTTTTAAGTGTTAGCTAAGAAGTGACTCAATGTATAGAAGAATATCAAGTAAAAATGCAGTGGTCTGCTTGGGATAAGACAAAAATCAAGGAGATGTTCTGCAAATGCCCAAATAGCCCTTGGAGACCATGGCTATTTGATAATAAGAAAGAAGACGCAGGCTTTGGGTTGGGTTTCTGATAGTGATGATGGCCACACAGTCTTCCTATTGACTGGTGCCACACACATGTAAAGCTGCTGCCTGATGCCCCAGGAGCGTGCTTTTCCACATGACACTAATTGGCCCACACAGGAGGGAAACCATGACCCTTCCCTCATTAGCCACATGCTCAGACCAGCTGAGCTAGCTCACTCTGGGTCGCTGGGGTCCTGTGTAGGAAATTACCATTTCAGTGCCCTGTGGTCCTCTTGTAACCCCAACTAATGAATGTCCCATGGAGCTTAATGTCATTCCTGGGGGAGCACACAGCTCTCCCAGCAGTGAAGGAGTTGATGCTATGTTGAAGTTTTAACCTAAGGACAAACAAGTGAGGAGGCACAGAAAGCTCAGGAAGCCTGGGAACCATTTTTCAGACATCTGCGTTCTAGAGAGAAAGGATGATAACCACACTGGGATGCATCCATTTGTTTGCCAGGCCTGGGCTCAGGACGTGAAATGCAAGCACCGGGAAGTGAAGCAAGCTGCTGAGCACCACACAGCCAGCTCATCAAAGCATAAATGACAGTAAGTGCTTGCTGTCTGGGCTGAGCGCTTTGTCACCATCCCCGTGAAGCAGGTAGTGTTACTTCTATTTGAGAGACTAGGAAAGTGAGGCTCAAAAGTCACAAGTAAACTTCTAAGATAGGAGCTCCTCTGAGGATGGCCGTATTGTGGAAATTATGCATCAGCAAGTTGAAGGAAAATTTTATGAGAGAGACAGCTTGTAAAACACAGAGGTTTTCTTTTCTTTTTGTAAAAATAAGATGGATTTACAGTCAAGGCCGAGAGAAAACACTCTTCCCAGGTGTTGGAGAACACTGGAAAGGAAGGGGCAGCAGACTCCCACACGCGTTCTGAAGGCCAGGGAAAGACCACTAGTCACTCCACCTGTTTTTTATACCAAGATTACTGGATCTATACCCCTTCGAGGGCCAAACTAACTGGTAGGTGAAATATCCGGTGGCCGTCACTTGGCAGCCACTCTTGCTAGAGCTACAGCTGGCCCACTGCCATGGGGAGTCCACTGCCACGGTCCTTCCTGGAAGCCATGATGGGCGTGTCCACTTCCAGCCAGAGAACAGTGCAAACCAGAAGGGATCAGAGACACTTGGCACAAACCAAGCCCTAGTTTAACCCAGCCCTCTGGTTTCTGACTAGCCGAAGTGGATCACTCGGCTTGTCCTCAAAGCTTCGTACCTAATGCCTAAGAGATTTGTTTTTTTTTTAAGGTGCAAGTGGCTAACAATAAAATTAAGAGCCAGAATTCCAAATTTGCTATTTATTAGCAGAGAGATGTTGACAAGTAACCTAACCTCTGTTTCTGTTCCTGCACATACATACTGGGGATTAAAATCTTCCCTTCATGGCGGTTGTATCTGAACAAGGTAACGTGTGTAATATGCTTGGCACAGGGCTATAATGCTCATGAAAGACAGTACTTCTTACTGCAGGCTCTGTCCTCTGCCCCCTCACATAGTGTGATGGAGTGAAATGTGGTACAAGTTGTCACAGTCCGAAAAGGCATGAAATACAGCTCTTTATTATCATCTCATAGGAGGACCGATGTCTAAGGATTTCACATACTGTATTCTTCCTCACACAGGTGGCTGCGAAATGATTTCTTGATGCAGAGAGGAGAAGGCCTTTTGAAGGTGGTGATGTGAGGTGCTAGGAGATTACCAGCTCTGCCCACCTACCCTCTCCGTCCCCTGTGCCCAGCCTAAAACAACATACTTTTCTGTATCTATTAGAAATTGTCCTCTGATTCAAGAGCATACTTGCTGGCAGCCTTGGAGGGGAGGCACAATTTGGGTTGTGGAATTGTTAGAGAACCGCAACTTCTCTCTTAAGTGGACTCTGAGGCATCAGTGCTGGAGGAAAATGAATTGTTTCCAAAAGCAAGCAGTGGCTGAAAAATAAGAGCATCCACACTTTTCCTGGGGTATCATGCCACCAGCAGATGGGAAGAGGCCCAGTGGAGTTGACAGCATTCTAAGAAAGAGGGACCCCATGATGTGAGAACTGCCACAGGCTCTCTAAAATAGTGAACACTGAGCAATCTTTCTCTTCATCACTCTTCCCCAGGCACATGTGCTGGCTGACTGCCAACGGTCAGCCTTCCGAAGCTTTCTATCATGTAAAGGCAGTATTGGTAAGAAATGTTTATACTGCCACTTGGGCTGATTATAGTTTGCTTTCCCTTGATTATCTCGGTCCAGATTGGTGAGCATTTAACAATAAACTGTAGCAACGGCTAGAGATCTAGAGTCCTTTGGAGACTAAACAGTTCTCTTGAAGCCACTGCCACCTAGTGGTAACTGAGCAGACTGAACTACACTTCACGTCCATCCAAGGAGAGAACCAGGTTGGGCAAGAAACTTGTTTTTTCCTTGCCATTCCCATCCAGCAAACACAGGGAAAGAGTGACAGAAGGCTTCTCTCATTCCACTGGCCTCCATACCCTGCCAATATTTAACCATCCACGTACATTTAAAATGTCAAGCTGGTGCACTCTTCTGGCTTTATTTTGATTAATGAGGGCATTTTCATTTAATCGTAAATCTTTGAGATATAAAACAAAAAAGCAAGGGCCAGAACTGAAACATGTGGGTCTTGCTTCCCTTTCTTCCACTGCAGTGGTAAGAAATTTCCCATATGTTAGCTGAGCTCAACTTAATGTATTCTTTGAAAGCAGGGGGTTGAGTCTTGAAGTATCTCTAAGAACCAAGGTCCTTTTTTGTTTGTCCACCTTACTCAGGTGACTCAGTGAAGCACACAGAGGAGACCAAGTAAGCAACGTGGCAAATCTCTGGGCAGATCAGCTTCCTGTAAGTACATAGACGAAAACTGCAAACTCAGAGTCCTGGAAACATGTGACCATCAATAAGTCAGATGTGGTAAAATGCACCGAAGGGAGCAGAGTCAATGGTGATCTCAGCAGGTCGTGAAGACAGCAGATTAATGCCAGTGAGCTCTCAGGTGGAATAATTTCACAGGGCTGTTACCACTGCTTGCAGCTTGAAAGAGATAATTCACAATGTGGGCCTAGTTCCTTTTCTAAGCACGAACTTCAAAGCTGGAAGAACAAAGCAACCTCAAGGATAGTGATCTAGATGTGTGCACAAGGCTGCAACCATGACAATGTAGAAGGCTTGAGGCGTTTTAACTTTCTAGGTCAGTGTCTCCACCAGTAGCAGACACCCCTGCGTCCTCTCCACCCGCTCCCCAATCAGCAGAGACAAAGCAGCCAGGTACATTCATACAATCATATTTATTACAGTTTCCAGACTCCCATATGACACATATCTAAAGCAGGACATTGCAAACTGACGTTACTAGCAGCAACCCTCCCTAAAGAGGAAGGGTTTAGATGAATTTAACAATCAGGAGTCATTTCAAGACAGGATTAAAGTCATAGTTTTTCTTTTAGCAGCTGGTATGTGAACAGTGAAACTACAAATACGTAGAGTCACCCTGATTTAGCCTTGTCTAAAAAACATTAATAAGTCACGGTGCAGAGGGGTATCCCCAGGGTTGTCAAACAGAGGCTGATGCCTTTAGATGTCAGCAGGGAATAAGCAAATCACTTTTCAAGACATGGCTTACTATCTGCTTCGTGGACACGAAAACAGAACAAGAACTGGACAGCTGCCCTAAAACTTTGCTCACACATAATTCAACCAGAAAAATCATTGTTTCAATAATACCGCTTAATTTTTTTAAACATTTTCTTCCCCCAGCTCTAAAAACATAACATCAGACATAACATCAGACATTTGCTCTAAAGGACTAAAAATCAAAAGCAATTGCAATGTATTGGGAATAGCTTTTATAGGTTTCCTGAGGGACAGTTCCTATCTCTTCAGAGAATGTTTTTAAAAAAGCACTAACTCTGGTAGCTTATCAAACTACTTTTTATTTGCAATAAATAAAAGACCAACTGAAGGTCTCAGGTGTACTTATTTTTTTCTCCTAGATCTCCAAACCAATCAAAGACTTTTTTTGACAGAGAGCTTTCATTTTTATTAGAGGAGTGCCAGATAACTTACAAACATTTGAAAAATACTCAAAACACTGAGAGTAAAGGAGGCCCAACCCTTTCTCAGAGCCCAGGAAACTGTGACAGGAACCCCAAAGGCTTATCTTAAATCCATCAACTCAGTTTGCTAGAAAGTAAAGACAGACCGCCCACCTTTGCAACATAGGCCTAGATGAAATTTTCTTTCTTTACAATCACTAAGAAAAGCCTTCTGGGAGTTACTGCCTGAAAAAACACAGGCTAATGAACAGAAGCTACTGAAAAGGGGGTCAACTGCATTCTATAACTAGAACAGGAAAAAAAAAATTAAAACAGTTGCAAACCGTTATATTTTATACCATGATACTCTCAGATGAATCTTGACCTTCCCATAGCAACCATTTAATTCATAAAAATACATAAAGGATTGGAAAGCTTTGGGGCAGCACCAGTGACAGCAAGCTGTCTTTGAACAATATGAATTTTTTCCTAAAAGCAAAATTAAAGAGAAAATTTAAAGAAGTAATTTATAGAACAGATTCTATTTCATGATTTTGCCCATGTCAGCTCTACGGAAATAGTACCAATAGAAATACAAATATCCACTCTGCCTCAAGTTAGGTTTCTCTTATTTTCTGTAAGCCTTCTGCAGACTAAGGGAAGCTCGCAGCTCACAGCCTGACAATCTCTAAACATACTCCCGGATTATTTCAATAAAGGTAAAACCTTTATTGATTCATTAATGGCTCTAGCAAGGATTCCTCTGCACCTAGAGTTTAATGCTAATGGTTTTTAGACTTTCTGACTTGGCATGCACCATGCAGACAGCAAGGAACCAACAGATCCAAGCCACGTAACTTAGACACTGCTAATTCTAGCCAATCATCTCACAAACTGCCCACCTCTGTCATAAATGGTCTCTGAAAGGAAGCAGAAATAGTTCCCAAGACTAGCACAAACAATCTGCTGGTGGAGCATTAGAACGACCTCTGTGTATAAAGCACGGTTCGTGAAAGCATTCTGGGGGCAAACCCACACCTTCCATTTCTCGATCCCTGTTACTACCTAACAAAGCTGATACTCCCGAGAAGACCTCAAAAAGTCCACAGGTCTGCCTTGTGAATTGTTCTGAAAACACACTCCCACGTCTAGTGATTACTTTGAAGAACCGAAGTTCATTGTTAAAAAATGAGCACTATTCCTACCTAACGTCTCAAGTCCCACTCTCTGGCGAGTATTAGAAACCCATTTTGCTGTATTTTGTCTGCTTAGGACCCCCTCACTGAGTTTTTTGGAGGGCCTCTGGGAATCTACCACTCTGGCTATTACTTTCTCCTTTTCTTTTCTTGCCCTCTTCTTAGGAGAACTTCAGTTATTTCTGTAACAATATATTAAATGTCCTAGACAATCACATTTTTGAGCAGCATATATATTTTAGGACAAATTTTTCTTTCCTTTTGAAAAATTTCTCCCATAATAAAGAAAAGGCAATAATTAAAAAAATACTTCTCTCAAAAAATGATCATACTTTGTATGAGATAGCACATTTACTAGACAGTATTCATTCAGTATCACTGCCCAAACCATCTAAATAAATGGGGGCATATGGATACATAAGACAGATCACACACAGTTTTAAAATAATTTTCAAAGCCAGAAGTGTTAAAGGTGGACAGAAAAGTAGTAAGTCAACCCTTATATGGACATATGAAAATGATATGCAAACAAGAAAACCAGATGTGTTTAAAAGAATCAGGTTAGATTTAATCAGGCAATACAGTAAATGGAAACTGATGATAATCCTTTGGACTCCAAATTTCTACTTTATTGGGAAAATGCAGAAACCATATCAGCTTCTAGCTGAGGGACAAGAGGATAGACTGACAGGGACAGTCACACTGGGAAGACTGGTAAAGAGGTAGAGGTGCTGATGATTAAACAAGAGAGCCATTTACTGGGGAACTGAGATTTTAGACACACTATTTAGAAGAGATTTAGACCGGCAGATTCCAAAGATAATTATTCACTTGCGCTTGTTATCTAGAACCTCTATAAATGTTTAGTGTGTCTCATCTGGCTCTAAAGAGTATAATTGAAATGTATTCTGAAACAAAAACAAATAAACAAAACAACTCCTACAGAACTTCCTTTGGGAAGGTGTGGTTTTTCGAAGAGCATCCTTCCTTTGGTACCATCATACAAACCCCTCAAAAAGTGCAAGGGAATTGCCCCTCATGATGACCAGAAAAGGGTTGGGGCTGGGATGTGGGGGGGAGCTGCAAAGAAACATTACTCTTCTTTTACTGAAGATATTCTTCCGAGAATTTCCACTGTCGCTTAGGAGAAAGGGATGGAATATGAAAAAGAGTTCCTCAAGATATCACTGCCTTCTGATGACAAGATCCTAACTGTGGCACCTACAGAGATTACTTTCTTTTTATTACATAGCACCTGCCTTGCTCATGAGACATAGAACTTCCGCCTAGCTATGAAACAGAGTAAAAATTAGTCATGGCATTTAAACACGTTTAAAGACTTTAAAATGCCTTCCCCAAATTCTTTTACTCAGTGCCCCTATGAGGTAGGTGTCTGATGGGGAAATACTGAGGCACAGAGGGGCTGTCTACTCTCCTCTCACTGTATGATGAGCCAGTGGCCCACCTGGCAGAGGACCAGGAGTCCCAGCTCCCTCAACTTTATTCACCTGCTTCTCAAAAGGCTTACCTAAGTTACATGACAAATACAGCAGAGGAAGTTTTTCTTTTCCAACGTTTTTAACAAGTTAGATATTACTTATTCTCACTTTGAATATAAATTATCTAAAATAAAGCCAAATATAAAACTAACAAAACAAAAGGTCAGTACTGTCTAACAGTCTGTGTGACAATATAGCCTGCTTTGCACCAGCGACTGAAAAAGCCTATGATTCAAGTAGCGGTAGTAGCAGGTGGTCTGGCATTGGTGTTACTCAAGCCAGGCTGAGTAAAGTGCCCCTTGGAGACACCACCGCTGTACTTTGTGAGAACGTCTTTGGCCTGACACAAGGGAATAAAACTCCACCCCTGTTTCATGGAAAACCACCCCCCAAGATACTCGAGACAGGGCCAGCCCTGCCTGGGAAGGATACTCTCAGCCACAGGATGCACGTATATTACTGAGTTCATGCAGAACGCTTTGAAGCCTGGCATGAAGGTCACAGCCTCCTGCCATAAAGCTCACCGAACTGGTCATACTATGTACAGGGGGGAATACACAAGGTACATGCACTAGCACCATGCCACTGAAGTGAAAGAGAAGGATAAGAGCATCTCACAATCCCATCTGGTACACCATCTGCAGACGCCACCTCTGGCGAGGGGAAGACCAGTGAGGTCTGTACCCCTTTCCACAATGAGGAGAGGGACAAAAACACAGCATTCATTGCTGGCTACTTTAAGCAGACCACCTATCCAAATTTCACTTTTACATATACTGATAGCTTTCGTAGACCTTATATATATTAAAAGCTAACAAATTACATTTCTTGACGAAGAGTGAATGGTGTAGGGCAAAATCTAAAGGTCAGTTACAAGACGTGGGTGCAGGGCTCAGGGCAATTTATACTGCTAATCTTAGAAACAAATTCATGAGTGTTCAGGACACTAGCTTTTAGAAATGAGATCGTTCTTTTCGAGGTGCTTTTTTTCCTTCACCATGCTACAGTGTCTGCGGAGAGAATTCAATTCATACCACGCTCCCTAATCTTATATTTGAGTGTCTGAAGGAGACCATGATACCAAATTAGATGCACATACCTCTGAACAGATTTTGCCTTGATTTTAATGCAAATACCCACTCACCTGCCTAAAGCCTGTCTCTCCTTCAGGAAGTTCATCTCCCAGAGGGCCTGAGCCTGGCTCTATGCTCTGCACATGCAGGACCAGAGGGAATCATTCCAACTCAGAGTTTCACTGGGATACGAGGATACAGCATAGCAGTGATTCATGCATTTATTTCTAAAAACCAAAGCTCAAGTGAGGCCGAGCTGGTCACTGTGCAAGATGAACCAGCAGGACATTCTCCCCTCGAATGAAAATCTGATTTATGTGTCGAGTGAATACCTGCTGATAATCCACTTTGGGCTTTCGCTTTTTCTTACGGGGCTGGCCCCTAGAAAGGGTGGTGGCCCTGGAAAAGGTACCTCCCGCACTTGACCCTTCTGTCCGTGTAGTCCTCCCTGACAGCTCTGACCTGGACTCTTCCCTTGCAGACGCCTGCAGGGAAGACGGGACGGAGCGGGAACGCTTGCGGGAACCCCGGTCAGTGTCTTCTCTTCCCCACACTGAAGCCACCTTCCAAGTGGATGTCTGGGAATATCTGGACAGAGTGGAGTCTTCAACTGCAGACTTGGAATCTGCTTCTTTCTTGGAGGAATCCTGTAGTCTAAGTCGATCAAATAGCTAAAAGGAAAGCAATAAAAATATTAGCCTTCTCTTTAGCTTTCAACATTCCTCTTTCAATGTACAAATAAAAAAGACCAGACTCCTTAATCATGCTCTGTGAACTCCTTGCTTTGCAATTTTTAAATGGTAACGAATTTTCTATTTTTAGCCATAACCCAGATAAATGAGTAAGTATGTCAAGAGAAAAGGTACTTGCTTTTTCCATGGTGTAAAACTGAAAGACTTGTTAAGTCTTCAGAGGTAACCTGATGCTCAAATTATATGCAGGTAAGAACCATGGACTCATTTTAGATTTGCTGGATGCAGAGGAAGAGAGACTAATGAAGACCTTGGTCCAGGCACACTTGGTTGACAGCAGCAGGGCTTTCCTGCTCGAAACCTTGCCCTGGGCGAGGTGATCTTACTCAAGCTTCAAAGCATGCTGGGTTCTCAGAAAGTCAGGGGAAACCGCTTACCCTAGTGAGAGTCAATGAAGAATCCCGTTCATACGCTTTGCCTAGAACAGGTTTTCGGTAGGTCTCATCCACATCAGTAAGTGCCTACAGAAGAACAGCCCAAAGTGGGGGTCAGGGTGGGGAAGGCAGAATTTAAAATACCATTTTTACAGCTTTCAGGAAAAAAATGTAAAAGGCAGAAAAACGTCTAATTGTAGCAGAACTAAATTTAACAGGTGACTCAGCTATTGGGCAGAAAAAGATGGTAATACCTGTACCTCTGAGAAGAAATTCCAAATGGCTATGATCAAATAAGGTGAGCTTCTCCTACGGGAAGGGGCCTTGACAGATGCAGGGGAGGGCTTCTTAACTTTCAGGGAACATGACTATCTAGGAAGACTATTAAAATATAAATCCAAGGCTATCCTCCTAGAGACTATGATTTAATAGGCCTCGGATGGAACTCATAAACTTTCTGTTTTAACCAGACACCCCATGATTCTGATCCAGGACAGCCTCAGGCCACACTTCAAAAAATACTACTCTGTTGCTTCTTTTCCTTTTTTACTCTCTATGTCTCATGACAGTGACTAATAGAGATTAACGTGGTTAAAACACAAAAACGCTGGATAATTCTTGTTGTTTAGATATGAACTTCACAGGACAGTAGTAAGGATCAAATAAGAGATACTACTCTGAAAAGTGACAATCACCCCACATATATAAACTAAAAGTATTATTATTACTGTCATCAAATACGTTCTCTTCAAACTTTCCCTTCAAAGGTGATATTATATAATAAAATATTTTTTCCCTACATTTTAGAGACAAAACAGGCTCAGAGAAATTACACAGCTACCAAGTAGTAAAACCAGGATTCAAATCTGGGTTTTGTGATTCCACAACGGTTGAAAACATGGTCTTAGAAGCCAGAGAGACCTGGAATAAAGTCATGGTCATTCCACTTACTAACAGTATGTTCTGGGACCAATCTTCCAAAATTGCTTGCCTCAATTTCTTCATTTGGGAAATGGAACAGTGATAGAACTATAACTCATTTGTTGGAGTTCCCATCGTGGTACAGTGGAAACGAATCCGACTAGGAACCATGAGGTTGTGGGTTCAATCCCTGGCCTCGCTCAGTGGGTTGAGGATATGGCGTTGCCGTGAACTATGGTGTAGGTCGCAGACGCCGCTGAGATCCTCTGTTGCTGTGGCTGTGGTATAGGACAGCAGCTGTAGCTCCGATTAGACCCCTATCCTGCGAACCTCCATATAGCATGGGTACAGCCCTAAAAAAAAAAAAAAAAAAAAAAAAAAAAAAAAAAAAAAAAAAAAAAAAAAAAAAAAAAAAAAAAGGCAGAAAAAAGAACTACAACTCATTTGTTGAGATATTATATACAAAGCCCTTAGTACGGCATCTGGAACATAGCAAATGCTTAATAAGTATTAGCAACTGTCTTCATTATCAAGGGGAATCATGAATGGGGATAAAGCACAAGGAAAAGAAAAACTACTGATGGAAGATCATATGGAAAAAAATACCAGAAAACCCTTGTGGCTCATATTTTAACTGCCGCGTATTATAGCTGTACTATAATACACCCTTTCTCTTCTATAAATATCTTGTAAATATACAGCAAAGCCTCTAGGAGGCTGAGGGCACATGGTACCCCTGTTAAGTCCTTCATACAGAAACACTGTGTAAACTGGCTTGCTTATTAGTATGTCTGCTTCTTCTCTATCCTCATCCATCTTTCCAAAAACTGTAGAGTGAAAGTCACTTTCTGAAATTTCTGTACCTAGCACTGTGTCCTGATAAAGTGAAAAGTCAGTAAATATTTTTAAGTGAACTAAGAACAGTTAGCGGGAAATCAATATAAAATTACTGAACGATAAAATAAGTCATCATTCCTTAAGGCCGGATTTCTCAACTCTAGCACTAATAGCATTTTGGACTAGATCATTCTTTCCTGTTGGAGGACTGATCTGTGCATTGCACAACATGCAGCAGCAGCCTTTGTCTCCACCCATGAGTGGCCAGTTATACCCCGTCCCACAGTTGTGACAAAAAAATGCCCCCCCCCCCAAAAATGTCCCTGGGAAGGAGGAATGGGCAAAATCACCCCAGCTGAAAGCCACTGCCTTTAGGAAGAGCAATACAAAGAACTTGCTTGTTGCCCAAAAGTGCAAAGATTCTAGTTCCTCTGGGAAGTTATTCTGAAGGTTTGGCTGAATAAGGCCCTTTAGATTCACAAAAAGATTTAACCCATAGGAGGTTCTCTAACCCCTTGAGAAAGGCTTAATTACCATATTCCAGAACTTGTCAAATGCAACGAGGAAGCCCGTACAGACACCCCGAAGTCCCTTGAAAGTGCGGATGTGAACATTCACCTTCACCCCCTCCCGGATACAGCGATGGAGTTCACCCAGAGGGCTGCCTTCGTGCACTGAAACAAGAACAGTCAGCACAGCATGAACATCTGCTCTCATCCCCAGAATTAACCACCAAGACCAGCCAAACATCTCCCGCAACACAAGGCAACATGGTGTTGTGGCGACCATACTACAGGAGCAGGAAGGATCAGTGGGGAACATGGCTAGTGCACGCAATGCACGTTGAAACAAGGCAGGAGCCCCGGAACATGCATAAACCAGCTGTATGACTATCATCCAAATGTTTCACTACCTCTATCTCCTATTTCTGTGGCATCACTGATTCCAAGAGGCACCATCATTTAAAAACTTTTTTGGGCAAAAAAGGAAATACTACACATCAGCAGCTAGATCCTCCTCAGTTCTAAG
>PVHT020000165.1:14612088-14641122 GCA_004024745.2 Catagonus wagneri
TAGGGGTCTTATCGGAGCTGTAGCCACTGGCCTACGCCGCAGCCACAGCAACGCAGGATCCGAGCCGCGTCTGCGACCTACACCACAGCTCACGGCAACGCCGGATCGTTAACCCACTGAGCAAGGCCAGGGACCGAACCCGCAACCTCATGGTTCCTAGTCGGATTCGTTAACCACTGCACCACGACGGGAACTCCAGTTCTAAGCTTTTTTAAGACAACTTTTTTCAGGATAAATCTCATGAACTGCCCATCCACCTCTGACATATAAGGGTGTGTGTATGTACATATATCTGGGTGTGTATTGTGGATAGTGTCAAATCAAGCACTGCCAACAACTTTTAGGTCATTGTAACTAGTTGTGTGACCTTGGCGATCAACGTTTTCTCTGGAAGTCCAAGTTTCCTCATTCATAAAATGAGATTAGACTAGTTAATTCTAGATTCATGTAAGGAATAAGTTTCTATAATTCAATTTCTTACAAACTCATCACAATGCCTGGATTACTCCCTTGGCCTATACACACTCACTGCCCTTCCCCACCATACACAAGTATGTTCTACAAAGAGTGGGAAGACCTCTCTTTTCCTAACTTGGGAAAAAAACGGGAGCACTACTTCTCCCCACGCACCCCCAAATCAGAGAGAAAGGACAAGCATGGATCTTAACAACAGTCTCTCATTCTGATTAAACAAATAACAAATTCAGGCTTTCAACTCTCACATCTGTACTTTTCTTTTGATTTCTTTTCTTCCAAAGATTTAATAAGGTGTAATTCCAGGGAGTGTTTCTCTCCTTAGGTGATCAAAACCACCACACCAGTACCACCTATCAGAGCAAAATGCTGAGGCAAAAAACAAAAACAAGAAAAGCTCCACACTGTGGGTCAGAAGGCACACGCTGAATCTCTTTCTAGCAGTGTCTGTGCTAAACTCCAAATGGATAGAAGCCAGGTCTCTGAAACTTAATATGGATATATACTTTATCTTGAAGAAGTTATTCTTCCAAGTCCCTCTCCATGCCATTACCCTTGGGCCACATTCTTCTAATCCCAGGTTGTTTTAAAGTCATTTAAACCCACTGTTATTCTTCCCTATTTGTAGTCAATATTAAGTTCAGACAACAGATTCGCAATATGAAGACCTGTCTTTTTTTTTTAATATAATCTTTTACAACCACACCTGTGGGATATGGACATTCCTGGGGTAGGGGGTCGAATCAGAGATGGAGCTGCCGCTGCAGGCCACAGCCATGGCAACACGGGATCTAAGCTGTAGGTTACGGCCACATGGGAATCCCTAACCAACTGACCGTGGCCAGGGATTGAACCTGCATCCTCATGGAGACAATGCCCGGGTCTTTAACCCACTGAGCTACAATGGGAACTCCCAACCCTTTCTTTTCTCTTTCCACAACCAATAATACAGTCCAGAGCCTCATCAGATGACTGGTTCACTTCAAAAGTCTCCTAGTTCCCCTCACTCACATCAAGAACATCATCGTCAACCAACATGATTACTAATTACTGAGCCCTCAGTGTGGGTCAGGTCCTGTGCTAAGTTTATGTACATTACTTAATCCCCGCAACTTGAACACGTGAGTACAACTATTTCACCTCATTTAATAAATGAGGAAGACGAGGCTCAGAAAGGTTTAAATAATTTGCTCAAAAATTACCTAGTAAACAGCTGAGCCAAGAGTCAATACTGACAGGTTATATGTATTCTGACCTGGGGCATTTAATTATGACAGCCTAAAATGGATAACAACTGCAACAATATACAATAGCAGTGATACTTAATATTCACTGAGAATTTCCCTACATGCTAGGGAACATTACTCTTGTAAAGCTTTAAATGTATTAACTAATTTAAATTTCACACAGCTAGATTCTATTACTGTCCTCACTTCCCATATGAGGAAACTGAGCCCTGAAGAGTTTAACTGAAGTGCCAAAAGTAAAACTGCTGGAAACTGGTGAAGCCAGTATTCAAACCCAATCAACCAAGCCCCCTGGACCTGTGCTCTACTCAGCCTCCCCAAGTTCAATTCACTACTAGAAACTCAGCTATTAAGAGACATTTGCCCGACAAGGGTTTTCACTTAAGAATATACACCATGGTTCCTACTCTCTGTCAGAACAAAGTCAAAGAGAAACTCTTTGATTTGTCTCCAAAGCATTCTGGCAACCAATCCCTTTCTGGACCCAATTCAGTTCTCATTGCTTTGGACACAAACCACATATGCAGCATCCTCCACCACCAAAAAGAAGCAAGCAAGGAAACATCAGAACATACTCTTTCTCTCCTGAGGCGAGCATAATGGCCCTAGAGTTGGAAAGCCAAGGATCAGCTGCAAACTGACTAGTGAGGTGATGCTGGGCAAGTAGTTGAGCTCAATGAGCCTCATCTATAAAGCAGCATCCAAGGATAAAATGGGATATAATGCATCTAACACGGGCCTAACACTGTGCGTAGCACATACTGGCTCAATAATGGTAGCTATAATAAACACCAGTGACATTACCACCTGACCTGCAAAGGGGCATGAAGAAACTTCTGGGAGTGGACTTGTTCTGCATCTTTTTTTTTTTTTGTCTTTCTGCTTCTTCTAGGGCCTCACCCGCGGCGCATGGAGGTTCCCAGGCTAGGGGTCTAATCAGAGCTGTAGCCGCCAGCCTACGCCACAGCCACAGCAACTCCAGATTCGAGCCGCTTCTGTGACCTACACCACAGCTCCCGGCAATGCCAGATCCTTAACCCATTGAGCAGCCAGGGATCAAACCCGCAATCTCATGGCTCCCAGTCGGATTCATTAACCACTGAGCCACGATGAGAACTCCTTGTTCTGCATCTTGATTGTGGTGATTTCACAACTATACACTTGTCAAAACTCACTTTAAAAAAGAGTGTATTTCGCTATGTGCGAATTACACCTCAAGAGTCTGATTTTTAAATAATTACTATTATCCTCAAGCATGCCCTTCCATAACTTAAGACCTAAGGCTGACCTCTTACAGGGGCTCTTTCTTGAATAAATCTAATCTTCACCCATGCTTCTGTACTCTTTTGCATTCTGAAGGCCATCAACTCTTTGTGATATTTGCTCATCTCTACCAGGTACACCCCACTGTTTCCAGTGGTAGGATTAAAATTTTCAGTGCCTAGGGCACATTCTGAGATTCTGATTCCAGGCAGGTATTTAAAAACTGGCCTCGACACTCTGTCATACCAATAATAAAGGGCTCCACAAGTAAAGCCCAGACAACCCACCACACAGAAGTATTTCTTTTCTCTTGAAAATCTTAAAAGCAAAGCAATAACTGACAAAGTGGAAATATAAAAATGAGACTAAAAGTACATCTCAAAAATTTGCTAGTAGCAAAAAGTATGGGCAGGATAAGGTCTCCCAAACTGCTCTTAATTTAGGAACATGCATAATCATCTATCTTTGTGTCACTGCTGGGCAAGCAAGCTGGAGGAAACCCTAGTTTGGCAGAGATGCTGTAAGCGCAGTGAATCACCTGACAAAGGTACCCCTAACAGCACTCAGCTTTTCGGGATGTTTTTCACTTCATGAACACATTTCTAGGAATGAAACAAAAATATTTCTTTGCTTAGCACAACTCTCCATTCCAAAGACAGTCATTTAATAACGCCACAATTTAGCCATCAAGACACAGATGCTCTCAATGGCTAAGTAGGTCATTGTGTCCATGGGCACATGTCAGAACTGCTTGCCAGAGGACAGAAGATATAACACCTGGGCTGTTTTTACTCCATTTATACAAGACCTAACTCACACGTAAGCAACCTCTGCTGTTTACAGCTTTACACTAAGGATCTATTAAGAGGCTGTAAGAAATTCCCTTGTGCCTGTTACACCTTCGAAACTTAAACTAACTAATGCATATGATAACAAGAGCCTAAGCCTAACAGACACAATCCCTCACTCGGCCTAGCAGAGCGGCTGTGAAACAGTGTCTGGGTTTTCGTGCCTGCTGCACTTCGGCACTTGTAATTTGCTAATGTGAACATGTGTGTATCAAGACCCTGCAGCCCTTCTCCTGCTTGCAGCAGCGAGAACGAGCTGTCACTGAAGGTGCGGGGGTTATGAGACTGTGTCCACTGTGCCATCTGAACAGATTTCTGCACATTCCATCCCATCATCCCCAAATCTCACAGACCAAACACTCTTCCTCCCTAAGTACTGACTGTGCCCTCCCTCCCCCAGCGTGCGCGGTCCCAAGACCTCATCACTACTGTAATTCTTCACTATGATATCCCGTTCTGAGGCCCATCCCCTCCCCAGACCCCACTCCCATCACGCCTGCAGATGCATTCCGCAGGCTCATCACCTCTATAGCCACTTCCGTGACCCCATCCCCTTTTACAGACGCTCTATACTAATTATCCAGGCACACGCTCCCCCGAGCTATTTATTATCTCTACAGCTTTACCACTTTTCCCCCACTGCCTTTGCAGACCCTTCCTTCCTCAAGAAGAGCCTCGGCACGCTCCCACTGCCGGCATTACTCAAGCAGAACCTGCCCGCGGCCGCTGGTTATCTCCACAGCCTTGACCCGGACCCTGCCCCCGACTCGCGCAGTCCCGCGCGGAGCCCCAGCCACCCGGCCGCAGCCTCCCGGACAGAAGGCCCTGCCCGGCCCCCGCCCCGCCCCGCCCCGCCCGCGGGACTCACGGGGCATTCTCGTGAGCACGTTGCGCGGCGCCTTCCTGGTCCGACCCGGACCCCGCCGCCGCTCCCCGGCGGCCCCGTCCTCTTCCTCTTTGGCCACCATGAGGCGGCGGAGCCGCTGGATGCGCTCGGGGTCCGGCGCGGGGGCGTCCCGGCGGCGGCGGGTCCTGCCCGAGGGCCCGGCGGCGGCGGCGGGGCCCCCAGAGCCCGCGGCCGCACCCCGCGCCCGCCCGCGCCCGCCGCCCCGGCACCCGGTCCTGAGGAAGCTCTCGTACTCGGCCACGTTGTTGAAGCAGGGCGCGTTGGGGTAGGGGATGGGAGGCAGGCGGGGCGCGTACAGGGCCAGCAGCGGGTCGAAGCTGTCCGAGCTGACATCCAGCCGCTGGCTGGGCGGGCTCGCTGGGCTCCCGGCGCGAGCCGACCTCGCCCCCCGCTCCCGCTCCTCCATGTTTGAAAGGCCCGCAAGCCGAGGCCGATGGGAAGAAGGCGCGGGGCCGCCAGAGGGCGGCACTGCGCAGCCGCGGCGCGGGGTCGCACTGCCTCGACGCGGCCGCCAGAGGGCAGCATCTGCCCGCGCTCTGCGCCGCCGGGGGGCGTGGCGCGGGGCTGCGACCCTCTGGGCCTCGCAGCGCATCTGCGCGCGGGACAACAGGTTTATCTGCCTTAACGCAGCGTTTCCCTATTTATATCATTATCACTTTGGGTGTTAAGTCCAGATTCCCGGGAGTGGAGCCCGGGACTGGCGTTTTAACAAGCTCTCCCGGTGTTTCTCTGCTTTCTGGAACTTCAGTCTACTCCTAACTGGAGCTGTCGAGAAGCAGTGGGTAGAGGGCAAGAAGTGCCCCAATTTGCTTTCGTTCTGAATACCACTGGGGTTTAGGTATTTAGCTTCTCTGGGTCTTTACATTCTCATCTGAAATATGATAGAAATGGTTGCCTACTTCATAGAATCGTCCAAAGAATGAAGAGATACTGCCTCTATAAGCACATATTGAATATTTCTTAAGCGTACAATGAAACTGAGGAATGGGGGTGGGGTCCTAGTCCTGTATTTCCTACCCCATATGCAGAAAGAAATTTACACATACACCAGAAAAATGCTAGTGTTAAAGAAAATTCGCTATCACCGATCTAAGCACTGCTAAGCACCTTGGAGGAAAGGAGAATCCTGCAATTGGAGGGTGTAATAACGGAGGACTTAGAAAACCTGGTTGTACTTTAGAGACTTGGTTCAGCAAAACAGTGTTTTTTGTCTCTTTAGGGCTACACCCAGGCATATGGAAGTTCCTAGGCTAGGGGTCTAATTGGAGCTATAGCTGCTGGCCTATGCCACAGCCACAGCAACGTGGGATCCAGACTTTGTCTGTGACCTACACCACGGCTCATGGCAACACCAGATCCTTAACCCACTGAGCAAGGCCAGGGATCGAACCCATATCCTCATGGTTCCTAGTCAGGTTCGTTACCTCTGAGCCACGATGGGAACTCCAAAACATTATATTAAAATGATAGTCTACACCAAAGACCCAGATATCACCCCTTCATCCAACAAAGCTGTTTCCGTCACCTACAGGCCACACCAGTCACTTTCCTAACTGCCATCACTGCCCAAAGCTATCAACTGGTGTTTAGTCTATTCTGGTAGCGTTTGTGTATATTTTTAAATTTCTTTCAGATTTGGAAAGGAAGCCTGAAAAAACACTATTCTCCTAGACAGCAGAATGAAAATGAATATACAACTGTGAAGTACACTTTAGAATAAATACACGCTACAAAATACACACAGAATAAAAACCACCCAACAATGCTTCTAATACTACATAGTTCAATAGGTTTAATTATGGCACAAATATTAAACCCAATAATATTCCATTTTCAAAACCCCCTGCCCCAACAAACCTCAAACCTGCAAACTGCTGGCAATTAAATAAGTGCCTCTCCCCTTATGTTACAACAAAATCGGGTGATAGCCTTTGTAGTATGACATCGCACCTACAGAAAGCACAAAACTTCCTTGGGTGCTTGTCTTGAAAATTTGTACTAACACCTACTTAACTGTATTTGTTTGGATATAAAATGCTGTAAATTTACCGACCATTAAGTTACATTTGCCAATTAAGGGTTAACATTCTCACTTCCTTCCTTAGGCTATCACAATCTAGTATTAGCCTATTGGGACCTTGTTACTCCAAGTATATTGATGATTATATGCATCAAAAGCCTTGGAACCCCAAAATATTCATGTGGGGAGCTTAGAACTGGCATGTTAAACAGGCATTTCAAATGTATTTTTGCATCCAGAAGTCTGAACCACTGCTGTGATGAAGAAATGTGATCCTGGCTTATGTAAAGATATGCACACACAGATGGTAGACTGTATGAAAAAAATAAATTAAAAATTTAGGCCAAGGGAGTTGAAGCCTTTATTATTTTCTCTCAAAATATATTTTATCAATTACCAGACATAAGCCACGTCTCCTATTCCTGTGGAGGATAACAGGGAGGCAAAAATGTGTAGACAGATGGGGTTATCAGTTAGAGAGGGATGAGACCAGCCACCACCCTTTCAAAAATATATTTTCTTGGCTGCAAATTCTACAGTGTAAGACCAGGCACTGGGATGTGGGCTCTCTCTTAATTAGTTCTTCATAGAGTCAAATTAATCTTATTCCTCTAAAATAAGAAATAAGGAGAAGAGGAAATAAGAGTTCTCTCACCACGTACCCCCACTGCCTCCCCCTTCAGAGGCCAACATCCTGACAACATGCAGTCCCACTGCTCCTCACCCACCTCCACTGGCCCAGCCACAGGTGGAACGACTAGGACCCCTCTGCCAACTGTGACCTCAAGGGGAGTGTGGGCTCCTCTGATCTCCAATTCAAATGTCACTATTTTGATTATACAAGAGGCTACAGAGAATCTTTTTCAGTTAGTCCAATAGGGAGGTGACTTTTAGTTGTCGTTTTTGGTTATGCCAGTGAAAGTTCTTGGACCAGGGATTGAACCTGTGCTATAGCAGCAACCTGAGCTGCCGCAGTGACAATGCCGGAGCCTTTAACCTGCTGTGGCCGCAAGAGAACATCAAGGAGGTGACTTTTCAAACTGAGAGGGATAAACGATTCTTCCTCCTCCATCTATTCTCACATGTTTTTGATCGCATAAAGACACATAATTTTCTTTCTTTTTGGAAAGAGGTAAATGGCATTGGCCTTGGAATCACTGCTCCGGCAAGATGACAATGATCATTCTGACAACTCCACAAACTCAATCTGCAGAATGTTTACACAAGGACATCCAACTACAATTCATTTGTTCAGCCCAAGCTGCCTACTTGGAGAAAGGCACAAAGCCCTAAGTTGGTCCTGGCGTTCCTGAATTCAGAGGCATCAGACAGGCATCAAGCCGTATTAACTCCAGGTCTGCCAAAGATGAATCCAACCAGACGATGTGAAGGGTGAGGTTATCAAGGTCACTGGAACTCCAGTTAGGAACAGGTGGGTGAGAGTAAGTTCGGGCTCATCTTCCACCACAGGTGAAAAGAGCATGACAGGTTTTTATGAGACTTATGCCATAATCTAAAAATGATTCATTCTGCAAGGCATGAAATAGTTCTTACTTTATAAAAATAGTACCACGATTTTTTAAAAATGTACTTCAACCAAAGGAACCATGTTTCAACACTGAAAAAAAGTTGTTCCACTTAAAGCAGAACACGATACACCACCCACATGCATCCCTCCTTTCCTTGCTCCCCTCCCAACCAGACTCATGTCGCTTCCCAAGATGACACGGACGCTAGCGGCACCTAAGACGAGGAGGTTTGGAGGGCTCTGCACGGTCAGGCACGCCATGACCGAACAGCGGAGGCTCAGCTGTCCTCGTCCAGGATCTCTGGATGCTCCTTCCAGAAAGCATCCCCAATGATGTCGCGGTGTAAGGGGACAGGCTTAGTTCTGGTCCGCGTCACCACCATCTTCTTCCCTTCCGTTTCTGCTGGCAGCTTAACTTCTTTTGTTGTGACTTCATCCACCTACCGGTAAAGGTAAAATACCGATACTGTTAACTAGAGAGTGGGTTTAGGAGAGAAGAGGTAGATGTAAAGAAAATTTACTTTTTTACTTTAAGTACTTTTGACTTGTGTATCTTTCAGGCAGATACACACACACACCTCACCACAGTTGAATTTCTTTACAACTAAAAATACTTTTTAAAAAAGTTATATTACTATATTCTGAAAAGAGATCTTAGGAACAAAGGAGATCTAATGTTACTATATTCTGAAAGGAGATCTTAGTGATAATCATTGAATTAAAAATATTTCTGCTCTCCTACCTGCATTAGGAAGTATCCACGTCGGAGTTCCTATTGTGGCTCAGTGGTTAACGAATCTGACTAGGAACCATGAGGTTGCGGGTTCGATCCCTGGCCTTGCTCAGTGGGTTAAGGATCCAGCGTTGCTGTGAGCTGTGGTGCAGGCTGCAGACGTGGTTCGGATCCCGCGTTGCTGTGGCTGTGGCGAAGGCCGGCAGCTACAGCTCCTGTTGGACCCCTAGCCTGGGAACCTCCATGTGCCGTGGGTGCGGCCCTGGATAAGGCAAAAAGACAAAAAAAGAAAAAAGAAGAAGTATCCATGTTGGAGTTCCCTTCACGGCTCAGTGGTTAATGAATCCAAGTAAGAACCATGAGGTTGCGGGTTCGATCCCTGGCCTTGCTCAGTGGGTTAAGGATCCCGCATTGCCGTGAGCTGTGGTGTAGGTTGCAGACGTGGCTGTGGCGAAGGCCGGCAGCTACAGCTCCTCTTAGACCCCTAGCCTGGGAACCTCCATATGCCGCGGGTGCGGCTCTACATAAAAGGCAAAAAGACAAAAAAAAAAGAAGTATCCACGTCTGTGACAAAAAACAAACATGTTTTAAAAATACAAATAAAAGAGACAAAGTTGCCAGTGGGATACCTAGCTCTAAGGGTACCCCCTGATACTTGAAAATATTTACTTCAGAAAAAAACCCCACTACTTTGGATAGAAGGAAATCAATTTCTTTCTTTTTATTTTTTCTGTTCTTTTCTTTTCCTTTCCTTTCTTTTCTTGGCTGCACTTGTGGCATATGGAAGTTCCCAGGTTAGGGGATGAATCGGAGTTGCAGCTGCCAGACTACGCCACAGCCACAGCAATGCCAGATCCAAGCGGCATCTGTGACCTACACCACAGCTCACAGCAGCACCGGATCCTTAACCCACTGAGTGAGGCCATGGATCAAATCCACATCCTCATGGATATTAGTCAGGTTCTTAACCTGCTGAGCCACAATAAGAACTCCAGGAAATCAGTTTAAAGACTTCATTATGCCCAAGAGCTGGCAGAGAAAGAAAATACTGGTGGAATTAACCATTTAGGTGCATGGCCTCATTGCCAGATATTAAGTATGAAGGTCTGGGGAATCTTTCCAACACTCTACAAGGGACAGAACCCTCACATACACCATCAGCATCTCAGATTATAGTTCTCATGGGATAGAAAGACCATTTAACCAAATTATCCAGTGTGCAAGAAAGTAGTTCTTAAATGTTCTCTGAATGCAAAAACTCCTCTTATATGAACTATCCTCATTTAAAGGGTTTTGATTTGGGGAGAGCTTATGACATGGAAAAATAAGTACACTAACTCTAAGGTTCTGTGACTCTTACTTACAGAAGGGGAGAGTCCAGATCACAATGTTTACTGATAAGGAAATGGACAAAGCGAGCATCCAAAATAAAAATCTATAGCATCTTGTTTTGGAAAGGGTTTAATTCATGCCAGTGACTCGAGTCACATCAGCAAACAGACAGCAGGCAAGGCATGGCTCTCTCTCTATCCTCCACTTCTCCTTGGACATAATAGCATTACCTTCTGCCATATCAATACAGTCCCCTTCCTGTACATCATCGGCTCATTGTTGTAGTTGATGTTGAATTCAGAAAATAAAATCTCATTCTTGTCTGCTGCAAGAGTTCCCTGAAGAAATAAAAAGAGATAGAAAAAGCTTTGTAGGTCTTCTCTCTCCCCAACCCTCCCCAATCCATTTCACTCTCTAAACGTCCACAAATAAATAAGACGCTGAGGCGTTTTATCAAACATTGTAGATGTTAAAATAAAGTTTCATTTTAAGAACAGTTCAAATCTTATTTAAATGACAAAATTCATACAATTCTCTTCTGTAGCAAATAACTGGCTTCAGAAGTCACTACTGTGATGGGGTAAGAGGATGAATCAGTAAGAGTACCAATTCTATACCAGCTACTTTATGTCTGTTTTCTTATTTGACCCTCATAACCATCTCCATTTGCAAGATGAGAGTTCTGACGCTTAGAAAGAGTATATAAATTGGCCAAGGCTGAAGGACAATTTGATTCTTATAAGAATCAAAATCTAAACTCAGTGCTTCCAGACTTGGGCTAGATCTACTAATCCTAATATTGATACGCAAACATCTTCATCATTATTACTAATGACAACCATTTACTGAGTCATTATAATGTCCTAGGCATTGTCTTAGGAGCTATTACAACTTATCACCTCATTTCAGAGTTAGTTTTCCTTCAAGAAGCATGGTCACCTAATAATAAATGCCAGTTTGTATTAAGTACTTACAACATACTTTGTACTAGCCCATGTGTTTTATATGCATCATGCCATTTAATTCTCACCATAAACCCAAAAGGTAGGAACTATTGTTTTCTACCTTTTACCTATTAAAAAAAAAAAAATCTAAGTCAGAGAGGATAACATTGAACAGAAGCAACTGAGCACAATTATTTGCCCGCTAAACTCTCTCTCTTTTTTTTTTTTTTTTGGTCTTTTTGCCTCATCTAGGGCCACACCAGAGGCACATGGAGGTTCCCAGGCTAGGAGTTTAACAGGAGCTGTAGCTGCCGGCCTTCGCCACAGCCACAGCAACGCGGGATCTGAGCCGTGTCTGCAACCTACACCACAGCTCACGGCAAAGCCAGATCCTTAACCCACTGAGCAAGGCCAGGGATCGAAACCACAACCTCATGGTTCCTAGTCAGGTTCATTAACCACTGAGCCACGACGGGAACTCCGACCTGCTAAACTCTTAATGATACACAGAAGCCATAAACCCAAGAAACTCCAGGCCTCTAGCAGGGAATGGCAATAATGAAGAAGCCAGGGAGGGCTGACAAAAAAGAAGGGCATGTGCCCTTTATAAAGAGTGTAGCCAATACACAGCTCCAGCCACGCATTATCAAGTGGGAGTGTAGAGCCAGTGTCATTAATTCCATATTCCATCTGAGGACACTGAAGCTCAGAGAGAAGTAGTATCTGATCCACAGTCACAAGGCAAGCAAGCAGCAACCTGTATAAGCCCTATATCCTTTCAAAACAAAGCTTAAACAGAAAGCAAAGTGTCTTGAGTGAGTGTATAGTAAAATGTCCCTAGTTAGTATTAATGCAATAAAGTCTTTATACCTGTAATCTCGCTTGAGCTTGTACTGGTGTTAATCCAGACTGCTGTACAAGTGCCCAGAAAACTGTATTATAAAGATTGTTGATGTGGCCTGAAAGGAAAACAGAGTGGCACTGTGTATACATACAGAATCTTTATTCAATATTCCCCCTTCAAACAATACTGGAACTCCACCTCTCTCCTCTTTAAAGAGATCTCAGAGACATTTAATTACTTTCCCAAAGCCACGCATAGGGAACATGTGGGGAGGCAGTCAAGTAGGAAAAAAACCTATCTCCTAAGGTTTTTATCCTGTCATCTCAGTTGTGCCTTACACAAATCTGTTAATTTGTACATTAAGCTAAGGAATACTTTCAAAGTTATTTGATTTATATTATTCCCACCTCCTTTTCAGTTCTTCTGGCAAAATCAAGGCATACTAAATGAGCAAAAGTGTCACAAACATTTCACTGTAGTGACGTAATTTTTTTTTCCGTCTTTTTGGCGCTGCACCTGCAGCGTATGGAAGTTCCCAGGCTAGGGGCTAAACTGGAGCTACAGCTGCCAGCCCATGCCACAGCTCATGGCAACGCCGGATCCTTAACCCATTAAGCATGACCAGGTATCGAACCTGCAGCCTCAGGGATACTAGTCGGGTTCGTTACCATTGAGCCACAACAGGAACTCCGCCTCACCGTAGTAATGTAATGCAGGGGTCACATGTCACTCAAATACCCACTGAGGCCAGAAGGAACCTGAGTGTGTAGAGCAGCATAGGAAATCCCAGAACAATAAGGAATGATAGCGCCTGAGGCACACAGGCGTGTGTGTGTCTGTGTGTCTGTGTGTGTGTGTGTGTGTGTGTGTGTGTGTGTAAAGGCAAGCAGCTACTGCACAGGTTCTGTCCAATACTAAGTGGGAATACAGACCTAGTATTGCCAGATCTTCTCATCCCCCCCCCCAAAAGCTGGCAATAAGGAGTATTTACATAAAAATCTCCCAATTTCTCAAGTATTTCAACTAATTTAAAGAGCTTGAAATACTGTATTCCAAACAAAATATAAATAAGCCAATACTGTATCAGATCACCACCTCTAATATATGGAATTAGTGGCTTAACCACATCTGTTTATTTGTTTCACTTACAATCTGCTTGCCGCCAGCTCAGGTAGTCCTTTAAGGTCTGGTTGCTAGGATATACCACGACTCTTCCGTCAAAGCCTGGGGGATACAGAAGGGGCTGGTCTTCAAAGTAACTCCGCCAATAAAACACAAAGCTGGAGGCGAACTGGGAGACCACGTGAGTCATGAACTTACTTGCAAAAGGCACATTAGGTGGAACAAGAAAAGAGAAAATACATGATATTAATTCAACACCATGACAGAGCCTGTGGGTATAAAAGAGAGATAACACAAACTATGCAACAAGCCGAGAGATAAGATAGGTTGGGCCATGAAAAACTATTTTATCAATTATATATTTGAAACGCAGGGATGGGAGTGGGGTGGACTGGGAGTCTGGGGTTAGTAGATGTAAACTATTACATTAGAATGGATAAACAATGAGGTCCTACTGTACAGCATAGGGAACTATATCCAGCCTCTTGGGACAGAACATGATGAAAGATAATATGAGAAAACAAATTTATGCATGACGGGCTCACTTTGTTGTACAGCAGAAATTGGCATGGCATTGTAAATCAACTACAGTTTAATAAAATAAATTTAAAAAGAGAAAATAATTTTTAAAAATGCAGCCTGCCTCTCCTTCTAGTCCTATAAGTAATTTACTAATACCAAATTTTTCTCTGTACGAGGTAATGTTAACTTATGGTTTGAGAGGATTTTTTTAAGTAAGAAGAAAGGGAATCATTGTTTTAAAAACCTACCGATTCATGACATGGTCTATTTCCTGTGAGAGTTTCAACATACTGCCAAATCAAATATCAGACTTGCCTATTTTATACTCCATAATTAAAAGTTTAGTCTCTGTTTCTAGTCTTAATGTTCAACGTCAGACCAGTCTAGAAACCAAGGTGATGGGGAATGGAGGGAAAAGAATCAGATAAAGAGGGATACAGATGCCCAGATATAGGTGAAGTACAACATACATTCTAACCTGTCATACACATACATTCTACAGCTTCAAATACTGCAATCCTTAACTATGTGATTACAATAAACAGAAACCAGTACTGGAAGGATATATTCTGAAGGAACTAGGCCACAGAATTACCTGGCTCTTCTTTTAAACCAATTGCTCTTCCGCTTGAACACAAAGCTGTACTCATCACTCTGTCCATATGCAATCACAATATCCTCTAGTTCTTCCATTACCGTTTGGGCACATTTGGTCATTAGCTGGAGAGCACGGCTGTCGTTAGGTTTTGCAAAGTGGTGCTTCTCAGCAAACCTTCACAGGGTAGAGAGAACAGGCAAAAGGGTATGGGTGGAAGACAGCTTGTCATTAACACCACAGATCAAAAAGCCTGTTCAAAAAGGAAGATACTGTACTAGTGCTCTAAGTCCAAACATTTCATTAGCCACAACCTGATCCATTTCGTTAAAATCTCTAGCTTCTTCTTGCTCTGACCAACTGAGAAGAAAGGATATAAATACTAAGCCTCTATTTCCTTTTCTGTGAAATGGGGATAAAGTTACTTCATAGACTTGTCCTGAAGATTAATCTCCATCTAATGATGGAGATTAATATAACTATGCCTGGGTCCTCGGAAGTACTCGATAAATGTTAAAAGTAGCACTTCTTAAGACTTATATTCTCATCTGTTACACTTCTCTTTTTCCGAAAAATTTCCATCCTGAATCCAGTCCGTGTAGCCTGTTACTTTTCATGAAGTAAGAACATACTCTACAGTGTTGCCCACAGCAAGGCCTAATCAGGCCGCTGAAGAGTCAGCCCTCAGACACCTAGCTAACAAGACAGCTTGGCAACCAGTTGAAGAGCTGAAATAATGCGCCCGAGAGTGTTTCCCACCAGGGCCTTGCTAACGGTTACATCAGCCCAGCTCCTCACAAGGGGCGCACCCTGTCTCTTTTTTAACTACAGCGATCCCCTCACGTTCAAGCAAATTGCAACAGGCACGTAGGGTGATGCTCAATGCCGTGCGCTCATTGGCTGCTGCATTACCCTGGTAACCATGAGCCGGGGCTGAGACAGAGGTGTTAGATTCCCCGGAAGCGCTGGCGAACCATGCAGCTCCGAGCTGAACTCGCTTACCGGTGGAAATTCCTGCCGTCCAGCCGCACCACCACCCAGCAGTGGGCCAGGCATGTGTCGTCAGCCTCGAAGTCTCGCACGTACTCGAACCTGCTCTTTGCCATGGTCGCCCCCAATTTCAAGTACCGTCTCAGAGTGACGGAAGCGGCAGCCAAGCAATCGCCAACCTTAACGTTGCTAGCTGCCCACATTTCCCCCACGGAAAGGAAAGGATGCGAGAGCCCCGCCCCGGAAGTTCCTGTGACTTTTCGTGGCCGCTCTAGCTACTGTGGAGGCCAGCCTCCCTCTCGCCTCTCCTTGTAGTTCTTAATCGACTTCCTGGCTTGAAGGGAGGGTTCTTTTCTTCCCTTTAGTGCTGCTACGCGTGGTTGCTCCCCTATCTCCTCCCGGCCCTGCAACAAATCATTCTCATGAAGTGTTAAAAAATTCATTTCTGGCCAAGTTTGAAGGTTTAACTGTGATTTTTTTCTTTCTAAATATCATTTGTTAATTTGTTGCAGAAAATGTGGAATACATCAAAAAACATAGTTACGGGCAATCCTGGTTAAAGCATTGTGGATGGGTTCTTTCAGTCATTTTTTTGTATGTGTTTTCACACAGTGAACACAAAAAATTGGAATCAAAAACCTATACAATTTTTATATTTTTTCCATTTACCTTGAGCATTATCCAACATCATTAAATATTTGCAAAGTATGGCTTAAAAAAACGCAAAAAACAAAAAGTCTCTATTCCAACATAGGTAGTCCTAAACTAATTCTTTCAGCTTTTTCACAAAGACCCAATGTTTGATTTCTTGTAGATACTAGTAACAATAAAACTTTTATATTTGTACTTTTGAATTCATTACCTACTTAACATTATTTTTTTGGCCTCAAGAAAATATCATTCAAACAATATAAAAGGATATATGTTGAAAAGTAAATCTCTCACTGACTCCTAATTAAGCAATTACTGTTACCAGTTTCTTATATATTCATCCAGGAAGAGAGATAGAGATGTATTTTGTTTCAGGGCAAGTTATGCTCAGAGACTGAGACTGTCTTTGCCAATATTTTATTTACTACCGGTTCACTGTGGGAATTATATTTTCACAAGCCAATAGCAAACAGGACATGCCTCAATAACCTACACAGAAATAACATACTCCAAATTACAGACTGATTACACCACTGTTCAAGGCAAGGGGAGATAAGAGAAATAAAGACCAAATTCAGTTGAGGTATATCTTTCCTATGAAATTCTTTCTCAGGAGAATAGACCTAGCCAACCATGAGCTGATATCAGGCTCCCAGCTAAATGAAAGTGACAAGTCTCCTATTATTGGAGCATGCTGCTAGGGAATGGGGCCCAGAACTGTGGGGCAAGATGATCTTTGCAGTATCCCTGCACAGCTTATGGCACTGCCTATAAAAGGATCACCTTAATTCCAGTGGGAGCTAATGCCCCGAGGGCCTTCAGAGAGCTGTTTAGGTCAGCAAAGAGACACCTTGCCCAGACTGAAACCCTCCGATAGTCCTCAAAAACTCTGGGTACTTAGAGTCTACGTCTCCACACCATGGTTGCTTCTTAGGTTTTTATTGATAAGCTCCCAGTGGGACCCCTCAGCACCTGAGCTACTGAGTGCTTATCAGTGACTATAGATGAGATGATGACATCCTGACACAATGTACTTCATTCTTATGGCAAAACAACTTTACTTAGAAACTTTTTTTTTTTTGGTCTTTGCCATAAAGAAGTGGATTAAAACAACTTCACTTAAGTCATAAACAAGTGGATGTGAAATCATATCAAACCACTATGAGATTTCTGGAGTAGCCTAGGCCAGTAGATGAGAAGGAGCAGTGACATGGTGTACCTTTGGAAAGGATGAGGGTAACCCACTGCAGTCCTCCTCAGCCTTTGGGGCCTGGAAAAGGACACCATCGTTATCAGTCCCATAAGACGGATCTCAGCGGTTGGTGGTGGGGGTGGGGTGTAGAGCTGGGAGATGCCTCTGGGGCCACTGGGAAAATAAAGTCACCCCTCCTAGAGAGGATCTGGAGACAGAGCTAGAAGGGCCAAAGGGAGCCCTATTCTCCTCTTCAAGGGATCCTTAGAGGATCAGGCTGGTGCTAAAAATGCCCCCAGGCACCTGCCAACCCAGGAAGAGAGGACTTCCCATCACCAGGCCAATTAACATGACCCCTGACATGACTACACCCCAGCCCAGGCCTCAATGGAAATGAAGCTTTGAAGAGTAGAGTGACGCAGATAATCTCAGAACCAGACTGTGCCTCCTACTTCCATTTCAGGTTGTTGGAGTGGGAGCAGAGTGAAAGAGCAAACCCTGGGCTTTCCGTTCAAGCAAGACACCTGGCATGCACAGGGGCTTTGGGGGAGGGACACTTTCACAAAAAGACAAATAACAGTGTGATTCCGGAATCTCAGTGAGGTCCTTAGAGAAGTCAAATCCGTGGAGACAGAAAGTAGAGTGGTGGTTGCCAAGAGCTGGAGACATTGGGGGAAGGGGAATTGTTGTTTAATGGGTATGGAATTTGTTTTGTAAGATGGAAAGTTCTGGAGATTGACTGCACAACAAATATGAATTACTTAACACTACTGAACTATACAGTTAAAATGGTAAATTTTATGTTATATGTATTTTACCAAAAGTAAAAGAAAACAAATCTGGACACACAAAGAGATTTATAACCTAACTGAACACTGACCTCTGTTTTTTAAAAATTCAAAAAGATCATTTACTAGCATTCCTGTTGTGGCTCTGTAGTAACAAACCTGACTAGTATCCATGAGGATTTAGGTTCAATCCCTGGCCTCACTCAGTGGTTTAAGGATACGGCATTGCCATGAGCTGTGGTGTAGGCCACAGATGTGGTTCGTATCTTGAGTTGCTGTGGCCAGGATGTAGGCTGGCAGCTGCAGCTCCAATTTGACACCTTGTCTGAGAACTTCCGCATGCCAATGGGGCTGCCCTAAAAAGACTGGAAAAAAAAAAAAAGAGATTACTTACTTACTGAGACTGATAGAAAGAAAAGTTGCCTTTGGTATGGAAGTAGTATTTCACTTTGGCTTCCCTAATGCTGACTCATTTCATTTGTACTAAGAGCTGCATTATGTAAATGAAATTCAGAGCAGAGGAGGGTAAGAAGAATAATTTGTCTCTAAAATCTCCTTCCCTGCTCTGAAACACTCTAATCAAATTTCTCACTGGGAGTGACGTATATGCTTCCAGGAATGAACTGCCTGGAATGAACCGTAATGGTTTAGGGGCAGATAGAAGCATTAGGACATACCATGACATACATGGGTATAACATTTAGAACTATTATTCTAGATAAATTAATGATGACAGGTCTTGAAATTGCTATAATATAGTTGTTCTGCCTTTTTGAGACATAGCTTGCCTAGGTCAGAGTGAATGGATTTTATTTCTGAGTAGTCATTGATTGTATCCTTAAAGGAACCTGTTTAGTCAACTACCCATTCTTTCTCTACTTAGCAGAGGTTCCACAGGTCTTGAGGATGTGGTCACTGGAGGTCTTGGAAAAAATATTAGTTGAATGGAAAGGGGAAACTAGATGTACGTTTCCTAGTCCATTTTGATTTTGGAGAGACAGCAATGGGTGATAGCTTGAAGTGAGATTTTTTTTTTTTTTTTTTTTGCTTTTTAGGGCTAGGGGTTGAATTGGAGCTAGAGCCACAGCCACAGCAATGCCAGATCTGAGCCACATTTGCGACCTATACCACAGCTCACGGCAATCCCAGATCTTTAACCCACTGAGCCAGGCCAGGGATTGAACCCGAAACCTCATGTTTCCTAGTCGTATTCGTTTCCGCTGTGCCAGGATGGGAACTCCTGAAGCAAGATCTAGTTTTCTGCTCAGGAATTGAAACTGGGCAACCTGGATGAAAACCAGGAATCCTAGCCACTAGACTAGTTATAGACTAAAAGCAGAATTGCTCTGATTCTTGCTCACTTTTGAAAGCAAGAATCTTTCAAAGAGGCAAAGAGTGAAAAAAAACAGGTACAAACTTTAGTGCTAGAAACACAGTACAACATGTGGAAGAACACAGAAATACAGAAAATTATTATATTTATCTAAGGCAGAAACAAAAAAGCATTATACACCCAAAGTAACGAGGGTGTGGTCATCCCTCTGAATGAGGAGCATGACAGAAAGGTGACTTAAATGACTTATATAGGACAGTTCTGGGTCTTTATCTTCCTTTGGTCAATTATCTTGTTTTATCTTTTACACCTGACCAGACTCAGGGGCCTCCCCAACCTGTGTGAGCATTTTTTGGCCAAGATGGATTCCAAAGCAAAGCATGGTGGGAAGGTTATCTAGACTTATTATGGCCTGAAACCCTCTCCCTTCCTGACCCAGAGGGGTCTCTCTGTGCATGTGTAGCTGGGGTCTCCCTGACCCTGAGGACAGGGAGTACATGACTTTTGTACTTTTGACCAGGCAGGGCTCAGCCCCTTTTTTCATCCTGTCATTACCATTGTTTAACAAGTTCACAGAAGACAAAACATAACAAAACAAAAAATAGTTATTTGCTTTGTGCCTGTTATTTCTACCTTGAAGTATAAATAGGTGGCTGGTGGTAAATGTTTATCCCAGAGCCCGCCTATCTCCTACCACAGGAAGTGTAAATAAGAGGCAAGTTGTAAATGTTTATCCTGAAGCCCATCTATCTCCTGCCTCAATATGACCTTGTTCCACTTAATTCCATGAATTTACTCATTCGTTGAACAATACAGCCATGGTGCCTGCACAATGGAGTTCATGGCTAGTTGAGGGAAAAAGACATTAAAAGAAGAATCTCACAAGTATCTGTTGAACTAGAATTACTTTAAGTATTATTAAACAGGTTGAAGGCTCTACCCTCACTGGGGGACTGGGGACAAACCATAAAGCTTTTCCTGAGGAAGTAGTATTTATATTGAGACCTGAGGATTTCCCTTGTGGCACAGCAGGTCAGGGATCTGGCATTGTCATTGCAGTGGCTTGGGTAGCTGCTGTGGCATGGGTTTGACCCCTAGCCCAGGAAACTTCCACATGCCCCAGGCATGGTCACAGATAGATGGATAGATGGATAGGGACCTGAATGATGAGATCAAAAGACAGCTTGCTCAGTATATTAGTAGAGTTGTTTAATGTTAATGTTTAATGAGTATTTCACCAAAATATTTTGCTTATATAAAGTTTCGGAAAATTACCCAAAGTGATGTGAGTTTTCATATCATGTATTATGTATCAGCCAATTAATAAATACCTAATGGGAACCTTTACTGTGTAAGGGCATTGGGCATGGTACTGACTGAGAAAATATAATAAACAGTATCTTCCAGGTGTAAGAAACTTAGAATTTCCGGGAGTTCCTGTCATGGCGCAGTGGTTAATGAATCCGACTAGGAACCATGAGGTTGCGGGTTTCATCCCTGGCCTTGCTCGGTAGGTTAACGATCTGGCGTTGCCGTCAGCTGTGGTGTAGGTCACAGACATGGCTTGGATCTGGTGTTGCTGTGGCTGTGGCTGTGGCCGGTGGCTACAACTCTGATTCGACCCCTAGCCTGGGAACCTCCATATGCCGCGGGTGCGGCCATAAAAGTTCAAAAAGAAACTTAGAATTTCCAAACCATTTTCTCATATATCATCTCATTTTTCCCTTTTAATGGGTCTGTGGGGGAGGCAGATCAATAATTCTCTCCATTTTTTTTTTTTTTTTTTTTGCCTCTGTCATTTTAGGGATGGAACCACAACTTCATGGTTCCTAGTCAGATTCATTAACGGCTGCACCATGATAGGAACTCCCCTCCATTTTATAAGAAAGGAAACAAACTCTGTGGGAGCTGCTTAAGTGATCTGCGCAATATCCCATGGCTTCCACAACTAGGATTAGGGCCCAGTCCTTCTGATGCCAAGTCCAAGTCTTGTCCACTCTACCACCCCACCTCCCTATGTTTTAAAGGAATGAGGTGGAGAGGAGTTTTTGCCTGCTCAACATCCCTTTTACTGTCTCTTGGCAAAGGCACCCCCACTGCCCTTTTCCCAAGTTTATTCCATTTGGTTTATGTTGGGATAACCCCATCACACCTTTGCTCCAGGGTAAGCACCTAACCAAAATCACTGTAGTGTTTCAGTGTGAATTAGAAAAACGTACCCTCCTCTAGCAGATTAGCCATGTACCAGGAAAAAGTTTGCTAAGTATGCCCTGCACTGGATTTCAGCCCCTGCTGAAGTGAATAACCTGCACAAATACTTGAGGTGACCTTGATAATAACTGAGACCTGACTGATCAAGTTCAGAGATATGCACCTGGCCCAAGCCAGGTCAATGAGACAGTCTGGCACTGTGCTAAGATGACTGGGAAACCTAGGTTCTCTTCCTATCAGAGTGCCACCCTGGTGGTCCTGTTGCTTCAAGAGGAAAGAGCACCTCCCCTTCCAAATTAAGCTGACACAAAGTGAAAAAAATCTGAGAGATGGAGAAAAAAAAAATCTGATGACATTTAGCACCATGCCTGCAGCCAGTGATACTCCTAGACTCTTAAAAGTTCCAGGAGAGCAGGGGCCTTTTTCATATTGTTCAAAACTGTATCCCCCTTGCCTAGAATAGTGCCTAGCACATGGGAAGCAATCAATGTTTGTTGAGAGATTAAGCCAGTAACTTCCTTTTTAATTTATGAAATTGGGTTTTTAGAAGTCTCAATTCTTTGGGGTATAAATAAATACTAACTTCATTTTTTTTCTAGGAACTGTTCTCTCATGTCCTCCATAGTTGCTGGTTAGCAATTCTCTTAAAGATTCTTGGCCAGAACCATACTTTCCCAGGTAGTTGTATAACTGTTGGTGGTCGGATGTTGGTCAAGAGCGCAGTGCTCCTCCAATGCAGGCCTCTCTCCCTCTCAGTGCTATTCCTCTATCAACTCAGGGTGGGGAGCTCATTGATACAGCACTTTTGGCTTGCGTTAATCAATTTGCAGGTGTTAAACCATCATCATAGCCCTCCAATAAATTCCACCTGATCATGGTTTATGATCCTTTTAATGTATTGTTAAATTAAGCTTGCTTATATTTTGTCGAGGATTTTTGCATAATTGTTCATCAGTGATACTGGCCTTTAATTTTCTTTTCCTTTTTTTCGGGATTATATCTTTTTACAATTTTGGTATCAGGAGGATGTTGACCTCATAGAATAAATTTTGAAGCATTTCTTCTTCCATTACCTGGAATCGTTTGAGAATGATAGGTGTTAATTCTTCTTTCAAGGTTTGGTAGAATTCATTTGTGAAGTGGTCTGGTTCTGGATTTTTGTTTATTGGGAGTTTTTAAAAATAAATGATTCAATATCATTACTGGTAATAGGTGTATTCATGTTTTGTATTTCTTTCTGATTCAGTCTTGGGAGACTATGTTTCTAGGAATGTATCCATTTCTTCTAGACTGCCCATTTTATTGGCACATACTTATTTGTAATAAAGTGATCCTTCGTATTTCTGCAGTGTTGGTTGTAACTTGACTTTCATTTCTGATTTTGTTTGAGCTCTCTTTTGTTCTTGATGAGTCTGGCTGGTTAAATGTTTATCAATTTTGTTTATCTTTTCAAAGAGCCAGCTCTTAGTTTCATCTTTCTGTCTGTCTGTCTGTCTCCATTTATTTCTGCTCTGATCTTTATTATTTCCTCTCTCTACCAACTTTGGGTTTTGTTTATCCTTCTTTTTCTAATCCTTTAGATTTAAAATCAAATTGTTTGAGATTTTTCTTACTTCCAGAGACAGGCTTGTATCGTAATAAACTTCCCTCTCAGAACTGCTTTTGCTAACCCCATAGATTTTTTTTTTTTTTTTTTTGGCTGAACTCACAGCATGTAGAAGTTCCTGGGCCAGGGATCGAACCTGCACCACAGCAGCGACCCGAGCTACTGCAGTGACAATGCTGGATCCTTAACCAGCTGCACCTCAAGGGAAATCCCCATAGATTTTTTTGCTCAATTCTGTTTCTATTTGTATTTTTCTTCAAGTATTACTTGATTTCCCCTTTTATTTCTACAGTGACAAATTGGTTGTTTAGTAGCATGGTGTTTAGCCTCCATGTGTTTGTACTTTTTTTTTTCTTGTAGTATTTCTAGTTCTATAACATTGTGGTTGAAAATGATACTTGATATGATATCAATCTTCTTAAACTAATTGAGACTTGTTTTATGGTTTAGCATGTGAGTTATCCTGGAAGCTATTCCACGTGCACTTGAAAATAATGTGTATTCTGCTACTTTGGATGGAATGTTCTATATGTACATATATTGATCCAATCTAGTTTAAAGTATCATTTAAGGCCAGTATTTTCTTATCAATTTTCTGTTTGAATGATTTATCCATTGATGTAAATGGGGTGTTAAAATCATCTGTTGTGATTGTGTTGCTGTGAATTTCTTTTATGTTTGTTCATATTTTCTTTATACTCATAGGCATTCCTATGTTAGATGTGTATATATTTACAGTTATCTTCTTGTTGATTTAATCCTTTTCTCATTATGTAATGTACTTCTTTATCTATTCCTACAGTCTTTGTTTTGAAGTCTATTTTGTCTGATATAAGACTTATCATCCCAGCTTCCTTTTTGTTCCTACTTGCATGGAATACTTTTTTCCATATGCTCACTTTCAGTCTATATATGCCTTTAGATCTGAAGTGGGTGTCTTACAGACAGCATACAGATGAGTCTTGTTGTTGTTGTTGTCCTTCTTTATCCATTCGCCACTATGATTTTTGATTGGAACATTTAGTATATTAACATTTAAAGTAATTATTGACAGGTAGGTACTTATGGACACTTTGTTAATTGTTTCAGTGTTGTTTTTGTAGTTCTTTTTTGTTCTTTTTTTCTTCTTTTGCTCTTTCCTTGTGATTTGATGGCTATCTTTAGCGTTATGTTTGGATTTCCTTCCCTGTTATATACATAGCTATTACAGGTTTTTGGTTTTTGTGAAGTTCATAATAATAATATATATATGTGTATATGTGTGTATAAATATATATATATAAGCATATATATATACGTATATATATAATTTATGTCTCAAGTTTGAATGCGATCCAACAACTCTGAATCTTTACTTCCTCTTAACACAGTTAACGTTTTTTGTTCATTTTTTAAAGTTTTATTGAGATACAGTAGATTACAATGCTGTGATAATTTCTGCTGTACAACAAAGTGAATCAGTTGTACATGTACACACTTCCATTCTACCTAGTGTTTTTGACATCATATTTTACATCTTTTTGTTTTGTGCATCCCTTAAATACTTATTGTGCATGTAGATGATTTTACTATTTTATTATTCCTCTGTCTCCTCATTTTGCCTAAACTCTGTGTTTATTCCTACGTATTAGGTAATTTGTTATGTTTCCTGATCTTGGAGAAGAAACCCTATGTGGGAGATGTCCCATGGGGCCCAAAAACACCTCTTCTCTGAACACCAGAACTATATGCTCTAGCAGTACCCCCTACATGGGCTGCGTGGGCCCTTTTTTTGTGATGGGGGACCTTCTGGTTGGCTACCAGGTCCTGCCTCATGAAGTAGCTGCTAGCCACTTTGTGGCCTGGCCTTGCCAACCAGTGGCTGTGGCATTCTGGGGCCCAGAGTTGGTGCTAACTGGCTGTTGGGCAGGTAAGATCCTGGTATTATTAGGCTAGAATGAGGACTTCAAAGTGTAGCTTTTCAGTACCAGGGTCTTTGTGACAGAATAAATTCCTAAAAATGGTTGCTACTAGTGACTATGTTCCCATGGGGAGTCCTATTTGCCTCCTGCCCCTTGAGGAGATTCTCCAACATCAGCAAGTGGGTATGACATAGGTTCCTTGCAAACTACTGCCCCTGCTCTGGAACTCCAAGCATGTGAAACTTTGCATGCACTCCTCAAGAGAGGATTATCTGTTTCCTAAGTCATCTGGCTCTCCTGTATGCAAGCCCTGCTGGCCCTCAAAGCCAGACACTCTGGGGGCTCATTTTCTTGGTAAAAAAAAAATCCTCTGGACTACACAGACTGATGCTGGCCTCAGCCCCCTTGCTCCTTGGGGAGAAACTCTATAATTATTATTTCCTCCCATTTGTGGGTCACCTATACTGGGAGTGTGTGTCTTCAGTATACCCCTTTGATTCATTGTGTTCTCTTCTTTTTACATTTAGTCGTAGAAAACATTTTCAGTTAGTCTTCAGGTCATTCTCAAATATATTTGCTCCATAAATAGTTGTAATTTTGGTGCACCTGTGGGAGGAGGTGAGCTCAGGGTCCTCCTAATTTGCCATCTTAGCCACATCTCCCCATCCTTAACTTTTATTACTGCTTCTGACTAGTTGGGGAATAAAAGTGGTTGAACACAAATACACAAAATTTACCTTCTAAATATTTCTAGCATAGTTTTCCTCTGTTTCTGTGAAGAAATATCAACTTGAGAAAAGAATTCAAGGGATTTCAGACTCTGAACCACATCACATCACAACACAGGCACTGCATGAATTTACACCATTTAAGGAAATCTCTTCCCTCTGTGAAATTTTGTTTCTGAAGATCACTACTTGAGAACACATTTTTTAGGCAGAATCTCATAAGCTACTACCTCCTTGTATTTGACTCATCATAGATGCAATCTGGAAGTTAACCTCATCTTTAAATTATTATATTTAAAAGTACAATTCTGTGATTATAGAATTTCAGCATGAGCAACCACAAACTAAATCAGAACCTGAGCAGAGTAACTCTCTCTATATCCAAAATATCTTTACCCTCTAACTATATTTAGGCTTTGTTTTACACATTTCTGAATATGAATATCTTTTCCATTTCAACTCTGAATTTTGGCCCAAATTATCTTCATTTTTCCAGCTAACTAGGTTTGAAAATTTGGAAACACCTTGGTACTTCCCTATTCTTTTCTAATAATAACGGCGAACATGTTCAATGTTTATCAGTTGTGGAACTCTGTACTGACCCCTTTATATAGAATATTTAATGTCTTCAAAACAGTTATTTTAGGTATGTACTATTATTATACCCATTTTATAACTGAGGAAACAGCCTTATAGAGTGACTGGCCTATGGCCATATAGCTAGTAAGAGGTATATCCAGGATAGGAAGCCAGAAATGTAATCCCTGAGCTTATATTCTTGACCATTTTTCTACACTGCCTCCTAATAACGTCATCATATTGATTTACAGATTTACCCATTCATTTATTTATTATTTACTTATTGCACAAACACTTCTTAAGCAATCATCCTAAGTCAGAAACTATAGAAGATGCTAGGATTTGATTAAGACAAGGTCCTTACCTATACAATTTAGGGAGAAAGACATATTAACAAAAAATTAAAGCATATTCAGTGTTAAGTAAATGTTATTTTTGTTTATCTTTCTATCAATTTGGATGTTTTTGGCTGAAAATAATTGGGAACAAGACTAAAGAAACAAATAATATGGAAAATTTACTTACATCACACAGAAAAGTTTGGAGTTTGGAAGTTCTAGGGCCCATCCAGTGGCTCAATGATGCCATCAAGGTTTGGAACACAATTCTTCTGCTTCACTATCCAAACCATATCAGAGAGACCTCACCTCATGCTCACAAAGTGGCTGCCTTGGTACCAGACATAATGTCCTCACACTGTAATATCTAAAGCAGAAAGGAAAGAAGTGAACACCAAAGAGCTTTTCTTGTATATTTGCTCTTTTTGGGGGGAGGGGGAGGAATTCTCCCTCAGAAGCATCCAACATACTGCTCATTATTTCTGACTGGATAGAACTTAGATTACATGCTCACCTCTATACCAATCTCTGACTAAGAGGAATAGTACTTGGCACACTGCCTTCTAAACCAAAGCACGGTTCTATTAGTAAGGGAAAAGACAGAGGCTAGGCGGCCAATAATATTGGCCAAATATATCTCTCAATATGAGTGCCAAAACAAAGGTATATAGAAAGTCCTGTTGAAGCATTTATTAGATAAAAAGATGTTTCACCTTGGCCGGAACTAAAGGCTTTCTTCTTTTTTAACTGAAGTATAGTTTTGTATGATATTATATAAATTACAGGGGTACAACAAAGTGATTTGAAATTTTTAAAGGTTATACTCCATTTACAGGTATTATAAAATATGGCTATATTCCCCATATTGTACAATAGATCCTTGTAGTTTGTTTTATACATAATAGTTGGTACCTCTTAAATCCCTACCCCTGTATTGCTCCCCCTGCCACTAGTAGCAACGAGTTTGTTCTCTGTGTCTGTGAGTCTATTTCTGCTTTGTTGTATTCATTAGTTTATGTTTTAGATTCCACATATAAGTAATGTTATACAGTATTTGGATTTCTCAGTCTGAATTATTTCACCTAGCATAATGTCCCCCAAAACTCCACCTATGTTTTGCAAATGCCAAAATTTCATTTTTTTAAGGCCCAAATAGTATTCCATTGTGATATGTATATATGACTTCTTCTTTATCCATTCATATGTTGATGGACACTTAGGTTGTATCCATATCTTGGCAATTGTAAATAATTTTACTATGAACAGTGGCTGAGCATATATCTTTTCAAATTAGTGTTTTTGATCTTTTTCAGATATATAACCAGGAATGGAATTGTTTGGTTATATGGTAGTTCTATTTCCAGTTTTTTTATATAAGCTTCCATACTATTTTCCACAGTGGCTGCACCAATTTATATTCCCACAAATATTATATAGCCACACCCGTGGCATATGAAGTTCCTGGACTAGGGGTCTAATAGGAGCTGCAGCTGCAGACCTGTGTCACAGCCATAGCAATGCCAGATCTGAGTCGCATCTGTGACCTACACTGCAGTTTCCACTAATGCCGGATCCTTAACCCACTGAGCGAGGCCAAGGATTAAACCTGCATCCTCATGGACACTATGTCAGGTTCTTAACCTGCTGAGCCATAGTATGAAAATACTATTTCATTACAGTATGAAATACTACTATATTATTTATTTAGATTGGAATATGAACTAGTCTGGCACAAAATCAACACTAACATGATTTATTTATTTGCCTCTTTCATTAGCCTTTGTTTTTGTCAGTGGTTGTCAAAGTGTGGTTCAGGAACTGACTCACAGTGTCTGCTAGGTTAATGCTACTTTCATAATAATTCATAGACAATATTCACATTTACCTTCACATTCTGAGTGTACAGTGAAGCGTTCTAGAGCCTATAGGACATGAATCCAAACAACTGAATGCAGAAGTTTGTTTTTTTAAATGTCAGACATTAGATTCACAATACCACTCTTCAGGTTTTGGGGAAAACATTTTTATCATGAAAATGTGTTATATTAAATGCAATAGACTCTTTACTGATATTTAAAATGAATTGATAAGTATTTTTATGTCCTCTTTACTTGTAATATGGCAAATACTGATAGATAAAGACATAAATGAAAGCTCTTGGAATCTTCAATCATTTTGGTGGACATTAAGAGTTCATGATAAAAGTGTGAGAACCATTGCTCTTGTCTATTTGCCAGGTGTAAGAATGCCTATATAAATATATATATATCTTTAATATATATATATAAATGATAAATATATATAATAAATTATATATTATATAACAATCATACATAAA
>PVHT020000165.1:14642122-14838185 GCA_004024745.2 Catagonus wagneri
ATATAATATTAATTATATAATATAATTGCACTACTATAATAATTATAATTACAATTATATTATATAATTTTACAATATTATAATATTAATATATAATATAATAATATTATATATAAATATATAACATAGTATTATAATAAATTATATAATTATAATATAATAATATTATATATAAATATATAATATAGTATATAATTATATAATTATAATAATATTATATATAAATATATAATATAATATAGTATTGTAATAAATTATATAATAAATTATATAATTATAATATAATAACATTATATATAAATATATAATATAATATAATATAGTATTATAATAAATTATAGTATTATAATAAATATATAATATAATATCAGTATTATAATAAATTATATAATAAATTATATAATTATAATATAATATTATATATAAATATATAATATAATATAGTATTATAATAAATTATATAATTAATATAAATATATTTTTACATATTTAATATAAATATTAATATATTTATATAGTATATAATTATATAATAAATATATAAATAATTAATAGATATAAATAATTAATAGATATATTTAAATAGCTGGGCCCGTCACATATGGAAGTTCTGTGGCCAAGAACTGAATCTAAGCCACAACTGCATGTCCTTTAACCCACTGCAGTTTCTTTAACCCACTGCACAGAGACAGGGATCAAACCCAAGCCTCCGCAGGAACTGTAGCCACTGCGGTCGGATTCTTAACCCATTGCACCACAATAGCAACTCCCAATTTGCCACATCTGATAGGAGATTAGAAAGGGGCAAGTCTTCTTTGACAGGGAACTTAGCTTCATGGCAAAAATCATCTGCTTCAAGATGAATCTATAGATTTCAATCAGGATATCACTTAGAAATATAACAAATGTCAACACAACATTTCTTTCCTCTTTTTCTTGGTGATATGAATGAAAACAAGCACAAGAGGTGTAAATGAAGAGGCATAATCACGCAAAGGATTTGAAGCACTGTCCAGCATCAAAGTAATCCCTTAACATAGGTAGTGATTACTACTATTTATTATTAGACTATGGCAGTCCTTATTCATTCAACAAGTTTTTATCGAATGTCTACTACATGCCAGGCTCTAATTTGCACTGGATATTCAGTAATAAACAAAACAGTCTGCCCTCAGAGGAGTAATCGTAAAGTGCGGGAGGCAGCAGTATGACAAAAAAATATGAATTGTGGTGAGAGCTTTAAAGGCAGTGATAAGAGGTATGAGTTCATAAACGAGATTTGACTTGATTTTCAGTCAAGAACAAGTCTTTGAGGAACTCCGAGTTGAGCTGCATTTGAAATATGAGCAGGAGGCGTCAAGGAGACACAAGGGAGAAATAGAAGTGAGGGCATATTCAAATATCTTTGAAGTAGGAGAAAAAATGATGAGAGGCAGCATAGCTGAACAGGGCTAGAGTGGTAAGTAGGAGAACTAGAGCCCAAGCTATTTGGGCTTTATATTTATATTTGCCAAAAACATTAAACTTTTATTGTGTGGTCCGTGGAGAGCCATGAGATTTTGGAGAGCCAGGTGTGGACAAGACTAGGTTTATATTTTTGAAAGATTCCTGGCAGCTGAAGCGTGGGACAAAAGTAAAAAGTAGGAAGCATATTTACAGAGCTTTAACACTATCTAGGTGAGAGATGATGTAAGATCAGAACAGAGTAATGGCGGGAGAAACCCAAAGAAGTGGATGAATTTGGGATGTATTTTGCAAGTAGGGCCCACAGGAGTGGTGATTATTGGAAAGTTCAGCACAGTAATCATACAAGTTGGACACTCTTTTTCTCTGAAAGATCAACTAATGGGGTAATTGAGAAGTTGCAAAATTTCCTCTCTCCCCTTGGCACATATCCAAAGTTCCCTAAGAAGGTCAGGGCCTGTGGTATAACAGCAAAAACCATGCACACAAGGCTCAGACCCCCGGCTCTTGTGAAAGACTCACCGACTTTATCCCCTGCAGGTCTGTGGCATGGAACCATACTGTTTCCTTGGCAACGCCATTGTTGGGTGCTCTGGGCGGGGTAGGGTAACTAAGGGCAACGGCCGGAAGAGAACTCCGGAAGAGAGAGAGAGAGTCAAAGAGAGAAAAGGGGCAGCACGTGCTGGTGCCTGAGTCATCGCGGGTGATTCGAGGGCTCCACACGAGGCGAGCGCGGAAGGCGGGAGAGGCCGGAGAACGCGCCTGTGATTGGCGGGTCAGGGATAACGGGACGCTTGTGATTGGGCGAGGCCGAGGGGAAGGGCGGCTTTTTGAACCGCGTAGGGTTCTGGGTAGCAAAGGCCTTGGAAGGGTCTTAACTGAAAGGGGGAGGGGAAAGGTCGCCAACAAACGGCTGAGCTCACAATCCAGGTCGGGACTAGGCCGGGACGTCCCCCTCCCCCCATGGAGAGAGCCGGGCGGGAGTCGCCGCCTCAGCCCCGCCAACTGCCGCGGGTGACCCCGCCGCGCCCGCTGCGCCCTGCTCCACCCCCGCTGCCCGTCGAGGGAGCTTCCTTTCGGGCAGCGGCCGCGGAGCCCTCTCTGTCGCCGCCTGTCCCGTGCGCGGCCTCCATTGTGACCGTGGCCTCGTCATGCGGAGAGGCCCCGGCGTCGGGCGTACAGCCCGCGGCACGGCGGCTGCTGCAGGTGAAGCCTGAGCAGGTGTTGCTTTTGCCGCCTGGGCCACCACTGCCTCAGGCCCGGGACGAAGGCACAGCTGTCTCTCCCGCGCAGGCGCGGCTGCTGCAGCAGAGGCCCGAACTGCTACTGCTGCCACCACCGCTGCCCACGTCCGAGGGCGCCCCCAGCAGGCCCGAGTTGCACCCGGTGCAGCCCCAGGCGCTGCACGTTAAGGCGGTGAAGCGAGAGTTGGGACCCTGCTTGGATCCGTCGGTGGGGCCTCGGAGGGCCTTCGAGGCGGGCCCTAAGGTCTCCAGGGCTACCAAAGTGGAAGGCCCCGGGCAGGCTCCCGACAGCCGCCGAGGGGAAGAGAAGATGGGCAAGTTAGAGGTGGAAGAAGTCATGAGCTACACGCTGAAAGGCGGGGAAGGCAAAAGCTTGGCGGCCGTCAGAGAAGGAGTCATCAAAACGGAAGAACCCGAGAGACTCCGCGAAGATTGCAGGCTCGTCACAGAGTCTGCGTCCAATGGGCTGGTCCATGGCAGCAAGGATGTCATCCTGACTCAACCGTCCAGTGCCTTTGGGTCGCACCAACAGGACCTCAGGATCCCTTTGACTCTTCACACCGTACCCCCTGGGGCTCGGATCCAGTTTCAGGGACCTCCACCTTCAGAGCTGATACGATTGACCAAGGTCTCCTTAACACCAGTGCCTATTAAAATGCAGTCCTTACTGGAGCCTTCTGTAAAAATTGAAACCAAAGATGTCCCGCTCACCGTGCTTCCCTCAGATGCAGGTATTAGGCGGCAGGGAAATCAATCTGGTTTTCAAACTTCGTCTGTTGCCCCGTAGCTGACATGTCAGCTGTTGAGAAGCCTAACCTAGAGAAATAAAATCTTGGATTCAGGGCAGTCTTCACAGGTATCACTTCTGACTTGTACATATATCAGTAAAATACACTAACACATTCAAGATGCCCAAACATTAAAAATAATCTATTTTTTTTAATCCTGGTGAAGGATGAGATTAAACGTGAGTAATGTTTATACACAAAAGTAGAAATATTTTTGCCAGATAACATAAGGCCTTCAGTTTATATGGTAGAAATAATCAACAGTTTAAAATACTGTATTATAGTGGCTCAGTATTTTTGTGTATCAAGAAACAAGAAATAGTATTTAATAGAAAAAATGGTAATAAACAGGAAAGTTTATATTGGAGTTAGAGGTGGTTTATCGTCTTTAAAATGAAGAGCAAAAAATTTCCTAGGAGTAAGCAGTACATAATTTATTGTAACAGTATTCTAAAAGCTAAGGATTTATAGTAATTAAACGAAAATAGTATAAAATAAAATGTTTTCAAAGAAATGGCCATAGTTACAGCAGTAACAGTTACAAGTAGGTCTTTTATGTTTATCCATTATTTCCAAATATATAGCTAGAAAATTCTTATTTTAAGATTTAATTCAGGAGTTCCCGGCGTGGTTCAGTGGTTAACGAATCCGACTAGAAACCATGAGGTTGCAGGTTCGATCCCTGTCCTTGCTCAGTGGGTTAAGGATCCGGTGTTGTCGTGAGCTGTGGTGAAGGTTGCAGACACAGCTCAGATCCCGCATTGCTGTGGCTGTGGCGAAGGTCGGTAGCTACAGCTCCTGTTAGAGCCCTAGCCTGGGAACCTCCATATGCTGCGGGTGTGGCCCAAATAGGGCAAAAAAACAAACAAAAAAAGATTTAATTCAGACAGAATACTATGCTAATGAGTATCATGGAAAGTCATGTCAATCTTTAGATCATATTTTCATTAACTTTTATATTTACTGTTTTTGTTCTTGTTTTCCGTACTGATCCTTCCCACCCCACCCTCTTGCTTTTTCTGTTCATTAGTTTTTGTTTTTTGGCTTTTTTGTTTTGTTTTGTTTTTTTGCTTTTTAGGACCACACCAGCGGCATATGAAGTTCCCAGGCTAAGGGTTGAATCAGAGCTGCAGCTGCCAGCCTACACCACAGCTCACAGCAACTTCGGATCTGAGCCATGTCTGCGACCTACACCATAGCTCATGGCAACACCAGATCCTTAACCCACTAAGCAGGGCCAGGGATCAAACCCACATCATCCTGGATACTAGTTAGGTTCATTACCACTGAGCCATGATGTGAACTCCTCTCTCCATTAGTTTTTAAGCTTTGATTTCATTTTGTAAAGAAGAGAAAGGGAAAACTTTTTTAATGATAATGTATTTCACCCTTTGTGCACTTTAAAATTTTATATATTAACCCTAAAATTAAACAACATATGAAATTTATATACAGTTGTTTTTGATGAATTATGTAAGAAACATGAATTTAACTAGCTTCCTTTGTTATAATTTCAGCTGTCTTGGTGACTTTTAGAAAGCCAACTTTTATTACTTTCCTCTTATTTTTCTCCCAGGACATGGGACTCGTGTTAATGACCCACCTTAGCAGGTGCTTAACCTTGGTAATGAAATATAACTATTATAAAGTTTTTTTGCTTGAATCTACAGTCCAGTGGCATGTAAATGAGTTGTTTAAACTTTTAGGGTATACCCACCTAGTGCTAGGATTATAGTCATGAGTAAGTCATAGTTTCGGTTCCCCAGAAATAGGATATTTTTAATGGGAAATAAACTAAATGTTATCTATTGTTAGAGGTATTAATATAGCTCAAAGAAGTAATGAGCCAGCAGTTTACTGTGTCTTCAGTGTTATTACTTATTACTTATTACTTCCACAATATCTTCAACAATATTATTTTGAGGAAAAGAAGAGTCATTCTAAGCCACAGGTTAGAATGCTGAATTCAAGGGTTATGAGGAATTCTGGAATACTGGCAATTCTTTAGATATATTGAAGTGTATATTTTCTCCAGATATTTAAAAAGTAAATATAAATGGAGATGCACTTCACTTTAAATTTGTGTGTATGTGTGGCCCATTAATTTAGTCTCTTAATTTTTGTCATGTAGGAATACCCGATACTCCCTTCAGTAAGGACAGAAATGGTCATGTGAAGCGACCCATGAATGCATTTATGGTTTGGGCAAGGATCCACCGGCCAGCACTAGCCAAAGCTAACCCAGCAGCCAACAATGCAGAAATCAGTGTCCAGCTCGGGTTAGAATGGAACAAACTTAGTGAAGAACAAAAGAAACCGTATTACGATGAAGCACAAAAGATTAAAGAAAAGCACAGAGAGGAATTTCCTGGTAATCAAATAAAATGAACAAAGCCTCTTTCTAATTTCTTTTAAATTAATTTCTCTAGGTAAAGATTAGGTTAGGTTGAGATTGAAACACAAAAATGTATTTTTTTCCTAATTTAATATGTACAAGAGAGAATAATGGCTAATATTATAGTCATGATTGAACTTATACCAGGCATGAGTTTTCTTAAGCAGAACAAGTTGCTCTCTTATTTGCCAACTAATGCAAACTTGGGACATACAGTTTTACTGGAGTTTTGATTAAATATATAAATATAAACTTAATAAAGGTAAAATTCTGGAGTTCTAGGCTATAATTTTTCAAGTATGCTGGAAAATGAAGTGTTCAAATCCTAGCAACAGAAAAAATATGCAGTGTACACTATAGGCATTAACACCATGCTCTATTTTAATATTATATGCTTGTCAGAACATAGTCCTGCCTTCTGATTGCTAGATTTATCCTCATCATGATATTGTTTAAAATAAATTCTGATTTTCTCCTCAGCAATGAGAACATTGATATTAAGCTTGAGTAAAAGCACAGTGTATGCCTAACATATTGTGCATTGTGGGAAAATAATTTTTCCGTACTAGTAGCAGAGAGGTTCTAAAGGGAGTGGTCAGAGGCATCGGTTAAAGGGGACCAGTGATTTGCCTGGTTATACAGCAGGTGACTGCAATTGTCATAACTCCACTTTTCTGAGTTTGCAAGGAGATTGGGTGGTTTGTGGACTTGGAGACTGCCAAGTCTAAGAGAGTGACTCTTCTTGAAGGAGGCATACAAATAGTGACTGGTCATTAGTAATCACTTCATTGTAAAATATAGACAATTTTATAGAAAGTGAGGGAACAAGGAAATAAATAGTATCTTACTGGGGCATTGTTTTATAGGTGGAGGAAAAGCTTTAGGATTCAAACTCATTGCCTTTGTTGATTTTACTACAAATTCAGTATGTGTCTTAGGATACAAGACATTTGCCCTTGTCCTTCCTTTGAATTATGGGTTTCAACATTGGCCACTGGTTAGGAGCCATATGGATATATGTATATGCTAAAATGCACAGAAATGGTATCATAGGGCTGGAAAAGATACCTTAGACAATTAAGACTTAGAAGTGTTTTGGACTTTTAATGCTAAATGTATTGCTTAAAGTCTAAATAGGATCCATATGTTCAAATTAAAAATAGTTTATCTTCTTCTATAGGTTGGGTTTATCAGCCTCGACCAGGGAAGCGAAAACGCTTCCCTCTAAGCGTTTCCAGTGTATTTTCTGGTACCACACAGAATATCATCTCTACAAATCCTACAACAATTTATCCTTATCGCTCACCTACCTACTCTGTGGTAATTCCTAGCCTACAGAACACCATCACTCATCCAGTTGGTGAGTTGGTTTTATTGTAAATTATAATTTTTTAATGGCTGTGTGATAATTTTACTTCTTAACTTGAAATTTTATTTCTGTTAGGTTAAAAATTTAGAAAACAGTATTAAGAAAAAAATCAGAAAGAAAGTCAAAACATTAAATCAGAGACAGAAAAATTTCAGTAGATATCAAAGCCCTTGGTTTGCCAGAGTAGCAAATGTTCCACGTCAGACCTTTTAAGCAAATGAGGATGAGTCCATGGATTATTCAGATAATGCAGGAAATGACTGAGGTAATTCAATAGGAAATAGGAATGTATTTTTATTGTCAGCATAAAAGAATGCCTTGCTGATGGGGTATGAGACATCCTGTCCTGGAATCTGGTAATGGTGACTGATCTGTTAAGACCATTTTCTTGCTGCTGTAGAATGCCAATGCAAGTAATCTATTTTCTACCAAATATTTGGTTCATTATATCATCTTTCCATAAATTTCTCCTTTGTTATTAGTTCTTTACAACATTCCTGTCTGTTGCTTTTTAGGACCCCAAATTGAGAACCTAATATCTTAAGACCTTGTTTTAGGTCTATCCATCATTAGTTTGTTCTTCCAGAGCCTTTTTAGTCATCCCTTAGGCAGAGTTTTGTACATTCACTGTTTAACTATCACTTGTCCTGAAACCACTGCTCTTTCCAATTTCCATCTACTCAGATCTATGTGCCTAGTGGTTGAGACATCTTGAAGCTTGCCTTATTAGGACCTTACACGTTTTCAGTTTTTCTTTTCCTGTGTGTCATTATAGCAGTGGATAGCAACAAAGCCATATTCAAGGTGTCTAGGTGAAAGAGAAAAATGCAGAAAAATGATCCTGTCAATGTGTTCTCTCCCAGCACAGTCAGGCACTTTCACGTTTCACTATGCAGTAGTATCGCTTTTAATCTTATATTTCAGTCTGTTTAATTATGTTTTTGTTAACTTACCTTGTTCTGTTATTTATGATTTGTACTTTTATAATCTATGTTTCTTCTCTTTACGCTTTTCTGTAATACCTCTCTTCCATGTCACAGTTAAATGCTATAGCTTTTCCCAGAAACATATTTATCAATGTTCTTACTTGAGGTGGCTGACAGTTTTATACAATATATTAATTTTATGCAATTATAAGCAAAGATTTGGGGAGGTAGAAAGTGGAAGATTTTCCTCTAATGTTGGAAGAGCTTTTGCATCCATGATACTTTATATAAAGTATGACAGGCAAAATTATAGGAAGCATTTCAGAGACATAAACAAAGTAATCAAATCTTGGGCAAAATAATGATCTTTTGTTTGCTTTTTTCTTTTTGGATTTCTCTTATTTCTAGTAATATGCAGTATCAGTAGAGATTATTTCTTGGATCTCAGGTGTTAAAAAATTGTTATGTTTTAAGTATAGTATTTGTGGATTATTTCTCCATATATACATATATATAGTTATATATCTATATTTAATACTTGTGATATATGTACTGTATATATAATAGTTATGATGAGATTTATCAGCTACTCTACTGTCTAGTCATATAACTTTTTTTGGCCACACCCATGGCATGTTGAAGTTCCTGGGCCAGGGATCGAACCCATGCCACAGCAGCAAACTGAGGCGCTGCAGTGACAATGCCCGATCCTTAACCTGCTGCGCCATGGTGGGAACTGCTGTTTACAACTTTTTTTTTTTTTGTCTTTTTGCCTTTATCTAGAGCCGCACCCACGGCATATGGAGGTTCCCAGGCTAGGGCTCTAACAGGAGCTGTAGCTCCCGGCCTTCGCCACAGCCACAGCAACGCGGGATCCGAGCCGCGTCTGCAACCTGCACCACAGCTCACGGCAACGCCGGATCCTTAACCCACAGAGTGAGGCCAGGGATTGAACCCACAACCTCACGGTTCCTAGTCGGATTCATTAACCTCTGAGCCACGACGGGAACTCCAGTTTACAACTTTTGAAATATGTTCTTTTAGTTTATTCTCATCAGCTTGGCATTATAGTACTTGGAAGAGTTGGTATCAGTTGCAGATTTTCAAATTTCACTGCATATTTTATATTCTAAATCATTTATAAACTGTTAAATGAGAACAAACTATAGCACCAAGTCCTAAAGAAACCTGCTTTTAATTGCTTATCCTTTAGATAGGAATTTTTGCACAATTCCTTTTTTTGTTTCTTTTAACTCAATTTAAATCATATTCTAAATATAAAGTCATAATTTTGTTTTTCAAACTTGTTTTGTTTATTCCCATGGAAGAAAGATATCAAGTTAGATATAATTTATCTCTTTTAAAATTAAAAGATAATAAAAAATATAGCTGATTTACAATGTTCCTTCAATTTATTCTGTATAGCAAAGTGGCCCAGTCATTCATATATACATTCCTTTTTTTTCATACTGTCTTCCATCATGTTCTAATCCAAGAGATTGGACATAGTTCCCTGTGCTGGGGTCCTATGACCCCATTGCTTATCTACTCTAAACGTAATGGCTTGCATCTACTAACTTCAAACTCTCTATCCATCCCACTCCTTCCCATCTCTCCCTGGCAAACACAAGTCTGCTCTCCATCCTTGGTATGTTTCTATTTTGTAGATAGGGTCATTTGTGCCATATTTTAGATTCCAGATATAAGTGATATCATACGGTGTTTGTCTCTTTCTGACTTATTTCACTTAGTATGAGAATCTCTAGTTGCATCCACATCACTGCAAATGGCATTATTTTGTCCTGTTTTATGACAGAGTAGTATTCTGTTGTATTATGTACTGCATCTTCTTAATCCATTCATCTCTTTGTGGACATTTGGGTTGTTTGGCTATTGTGAATTGTGTTGCAGTGAACATAGGGTGCATGTATCTTTCTGAATGAAAGTTTTGTCCAGATATATGCCCAGGATCATATGATAGTTCCGTATTTAGTTTTCTGAGGAACGTCCATACTATTTTCTGTAGTGATTATACCAATTTATATTCCTACCAATAATGAAGGAGGGTTCCCTTTTCTCCACATCCTCTCCAGCATTTGTTGACTTGTCAATGACGACGATTCTACTGGTGTGAGGTGGGTACCTCATCATAGTTTTGATTTGCATTTCTCTAACAATTAGTGATCTTGAGCATTTTTTCCTAATTTATCTCTAACAGAAATAATTTGCTCTTTTTGTCGAGCAAGCTTTGTGCACTAACATATCGTATAGATTTTACCAGCTCTTCAAGTGTAAAAAATGGACTCACAAAGCTATAGTTCTCAAGTTAATCACTACCAGTAACTTGGAGTTATACTGACTTTCTAAAACTGCTCTGGAATAATATTTTTGGTGGAGAGACCACTTGTATCTCCTTTATCTATTATTTTCTCAGCTCTTATTTTGAGTTTCTCTAAAGTTCTTACTGAAGTGAATGCTACCTAAGATCTAGTTATATTCATTTGGGTTAGAACATTCTGTGAATGTGCCATTATACTGCAGTTGCTCTCATATTCTTAAACTGTCTGGTACGAAATGAATTAGGGTTCAGATATGTTCGTAAGGCCTTCTTTAGTAGGAATGAAGTTTTGCATCTCTCTGTTCTTCTTTAAGTTGCCTTTTATATCATAATGACTATTCCATTGATTCCACTGAGTCTCTTCTTTCTATAAAAGTATTTTGAAAGTCCCATAGTATTGAGTTTAAGGTCCCTCAGATATGACTCCTTCAATTCTCCTTTGTACTGTTTAATTTTTACTTACATCTGACTTGCACACGTTGGCTTATCTGTTTTACACATTTGATCAATCTTTTCATTTTGAAAAGATATCTTTTCCTTTTATGGGTTCTCTTTGATTTGGCCAGTTAGCCATAACAACTTGATGATTTTTGAAACTCCTTTTTCCTTCTGGGTTTTTAGCATCGCCATATGAAATAACTTTAATTTTTCTATGAACCTTTTATTTTAGCTATCCCTAACAGCCTTTTTTTCCTAGACAGTATTTGTAGTTCTAAAAATCTAATAACAGTTTTGTCTCTCACATTTAATCCTACATCTTGAGCCCTTCTGTTTTTAGTTTCTGAAATTTATAGCATGAGAGTCCAGAATACTTTTTAGATACTTTTTTTTTTTTTTCAGGGCTGTACCCACAGCATATGGAGGTTCCCAGGCTAGGGTTCAAATTGGAGCTACAGCTGCTGGCCTTGCCACAGTCACAGAAATGCAGGATCTGAGCCAGGTCTGTGACCTACATCACAGCTCATGGCAATGTTGGATCCTTAACACACTGATCAGGCACGGGGATTGAACCTGCAACCTCATGGTTACTAGTCAGATTCATTTCCACTGCACTGCAATGGGAACCCCTATCAAATATCTTTGATACCAGTTATGCCAGCATTTTCATTTTAAGTATTCACATTTATTTTAAAGGCTTCTGGAATTTTGGTAGAAGCTGTATTTATTTTAACCTGGCTTTTAAATGTCAGCTTTATATATTTATGAATTTTCAGATGAGATCATTTCATTCTTTACATTTTACTTCCCAAGCTTGAAATGGGTTTTCCTTATTGCATCTTAACTCACTTGACATCTTTCACTCTTCTGAATTCATACCTTTTCTCTAAATTTTTACTTTAAAAATGTTTACTACTATTTTAATATTTTGGTAGTAGATGAACGATGCCATTTTGGTTTACCCACCTCTTCTTGTTTAATTGAAATAAAAAAACCTCCAACATTCTGATTCTGTTATAATCCCCCCCCAAATCTGGCCTTGTCCCTGTCTTAAGATCAACTCTAGCAAAGTATTATGTCCATAAGAAACAAAGATATAGCTTGAAAATTCCTTAAAAAGTGATGTAACTCATTATTGTAGGTTTTCTTGAGGGGCCAAGGAAGGAGCAATCATATGGTTCAAACTAGAGTAAGAATTCTTAGAGCTCATTACCATTGTTGCTTCCCCAAAGTCCCACCTTTCTTATAAGTTGCCTAACTGGTCTGGCCAAGCCTCCATTTCCCATTTCTGGCTCTATGACTCTATTTTTCTTTCCTCTACTTCTCACTGTCTGCCTCTGTTTCTTTCTCCTCAGTCATATGCTGGTCCTCTTGCCCTTCTTTCTACTTCTAAACAGCTTTTTAATATAGAGAAATTTGGTCTGTTTTCACTTTTTGCCATTCTGTACCTGTTTCTGTTTCCCAGTCACACAACAAAAGCCTAGTTTCATCTTTCATAAATTGAGCACGGGCAGTGGATTCTTCCTCTTTAGAAGTGTGAGATGGGAGGTTTGTAAGAATTGTTAAAAACCATTAACTTTTTTTTTTTTTTTGGTCTTTTTAGGGCCACACCTGGGGCTTATGGATGTTCCCAGGCTAGGGGTTGAATTGGAACTTAAGCTCACAGCAACTCTGGATCCTCAACCCACTGAACAAGGCCAGGGATCGAACCTGCATCCTTATGGATACTAGTTGGGTTGGTTAACTGCTGAGCCATGATGGGAACTGCGAAAACTATTAACTTTAAATTTTTTCTTTTCTCATTATTATACTGTACTCTGGATCTAAAATGCTGCTCTTTACCTCTTGTACTGACTAGACAGTGAAACAGCTTTAACATGCACTGAAATACAATGGTTTAAACAGAATCATGGCTTATTTTCTTATTATTACCATACTGTACTTTAGATCTAAAATGCTGCTCTTTACCTCTTGTACTGACTAGGTAATGCAACTGCTTTAACATGCACTGAAAGGCAATGATTTAAACAGAATCATGGCTTATTTTTTTTTACCCACATGAAGTCCAACATAGGCATTTCTGGTTTTCTTCCAAAGAATTTGCGGACACAGGCTTATTCTATCCTGTGGCTCTCTCATCCTTGATATGTAACATCCAAGTGTGTATGAACGTGCAGTGAGAAAAAAGCACAGAGGGTCATGCCTGAGAGTTTTTTGTGGGCCAGTCTCATAAGTGGTGCACATCACTTTTACTTACATTCCACTGGGTAGCCTGAGCCACTCCTAACCTCAAGGGAAGCTGGGAAATATAATCTAGCTTCATGCTAGAAGCAGAGAAAACAGGTGTCTGGCTGGTCTTTTCCATACTTTATCTATAGTTTGATACATTAGAGCTCTTCCCTTTCTACAAGTCTTCCCTGCTTACTGACAGTTTATCAGTGATGACTAGATGTTGCAGATTTTAACCTCCTGTTTAGCAACCTGAATTTTGACGGTTAGGACATCTTCATTATGTTTCCACATAGCTCTCTATGCATCTAATTTTTTTTTAGCTCAGGCCAGAATGATGTTTGACACATGGTAGTTGATTAGTGAATGTATGTTTAATTAAATGAGTGCACGATTTTATCACCTCATGCCTCACTGGTGACCCTTCTTTCATAAAATATCTTTGGTAGAGAAGAACATTTGGTAACAGCCAAAAGATGAGTTCCCTTCCTTCTGCAGTAAATGAAATAATATTGTTCTCTACAGCTCCTGTAATTTGTGTTTCCTTTGCCTAATAAGACCATACTTCTTTTATGAGGACTAAGAGCCTCTTGTACAGTACAGGGAAAAGAAATTTGTGTCATTGGTAGATTTTAGGAGCAGATATTTTGGGTGCAGTGATAATTCAGTGAGTAAGGCTTTGAGATATTTTACAAGTCAGCCTGGCTTCATAGTTTTTTAGGAGGAGATTCTCCTTATAGCATATCAGTTGTAGAGGCGCTATCACCTATAGCCTTATTTGTTAGTTTGCTTTTTCTTTCATCTAGTCTTAGCTTTCTTAACTATTATTAATCAGATTCTATGCCAGATAATGGGGATATAAATGTGAATTAAACTCTTCCTTCTCCTAAGCTCCAGTTTTGTGATTGTGGAAAGGGTGGAAGGCCTGCAAATTTACACTATTTTATGATATGGAATAGATTTATAGGACCTGAGGGTACATGAGAAAGGGAAATTATTTTATGCTTGATTAATCAGGAAAGGCCTAAGGCCTGTGTCTCACATATGGGAGGGCTATTCCATGTAATACCATTAACTAAGAATCAGGACAGCTTCATCTACAGCCTGCTCCTGTGTTGCCTCTACTTCATTGGGTCAGAGACCCATCTTGAAACAGGGAACTATATATAGTCACTTGTGATGGAACATGATGGGAGATAATGTGAGAAAAAGGGTCACTTTGCTATACAGCAGAAATTGACAGAACATTGTAAAGCAACTATAATAGAAAAAAAAATCTTACCAAAAAGAATATATCCTTTAATTCCCTACTTCCGGGTTTAAGGAGAGGTATTATTTGCTTTATTTGGAGAGAAGGAAGGAGAGGAAGGTGTTACCTGGGCAGGGCTGAGAGAAGGAAGATCCACATTCCTTTCTGCCTCTGACAAAAACATTTCTAACCATAAGGTCTGTTCTTGGACTGCATCTTCTATATTAATAGAGACCTAACTGCATTGGAAGAAACTGGATTCTCTCTGTATTTCTTTGGAAAAGTTTAAATTTAGGCTAAGTGAATAACTTAGCAACTCCTAAGTCAGCAGTCCTCTCTTCAGGATCAAAAAGATCAAATATATGATTATTTTACCTGCCTCTACAAATGCTGCTCTGTGTGTCATGCCCTACTGTGATAATATTCCTTTCTTATCGGTTCCAAATTGTTGACCTATGGCAAGTCCTAGTCTCACTTGAGAATTTCCTTATTATTCACATTGAAGTCAATAAAGCAAAATAATTTTACTGATTATTTCTTCAGTTTTTTTCAATTAAAAAATGAAATGTTGAGAATTCCTATTGTGGCTCAGCAGGTTAAGAACCTGACTAGTATCCATGAGAATGCAGGTCCAAGCCCTGGCCTTGCTCAGTAAGTTAAGCATCTACTGTTGCCACCAGCAGTGGCATAGGTTGCAGATGCAGCTCGGATGTGGCCACTGCTGTGACTGTGGTGTAGGCCAGCAGCTGCAGCTCAGATTTGACCCCTAGCCTGGTAACTCCCATATGCCTATGCCACAGATACAGCCATAAAAAGAAAAAAAGAAATGAAATGTTGGAGTTCCCTCTGTGGCACAGTGGATTAAGAATAAGACTTCAGCAGCTTGGGTCACTGCGGAGGTGTGGTGGGCTCCATCCCCAGCTTGATGCACTGTGTTAAAGGATTCTGCATTGCCACAGCTGCGGGGTAGGTTGCAGCTGTGGCTCGGATTTAATCCCTGGCCTGAGAATATGCAGCAGATATAGCTGTAAAAAATTAGTTAATTAATTAATTAAAAAAATTAAATGTCATTCATAATTTAGCTTAAGGCAGGTATACAAAATAAAGGAATGACTCATACCACTATGCTGAAACCCCTACTAATACTTAAAATAAAATTAATGTATTTATTTATTTATTTATTTTTAGGGCCACACCCGTGGCATATGGAGGTTCCCAGGCTAGGGGTCTAATTGGAGCTACAGCTGCCAGCCTACATCACAGCCACAGCAACTCAGGATCTGAGCTGCATCTGCAGCCTACACTACAGCTCAAGGCAATGCCGGATCCTTAACCCACTGAGCAAGGCCAGGGATCGAACCTGCAACCTTATGCTTCCTAGTTGAATTCATTTCCACTGCACCACGGCGGGAACTCCAAAATTAATATATTTAGAGAATAGAAAATTCAAATAGTAGCCATAGGTATAAAATGAAAGTCTGGCTTCCCATGGCCCTATCCTCTCTTCCAGATGAGGTCTCTTTAAAAGTAAGCACTATCAGTAGTTTCATATTATTTCTTTAGAAACATTTATATATACATACCAGTACTTGTGTATATTTTGTCTTTCACTCAATCACTCAGTCATTTTATTCATCCAAAAAATATTTGTTAATAGCTTGTTCTGTACTAGGCAGAATCTTGAGCCTTGGGGATACAATAGTGAGCAAAACAGAAAAGGTTTTTCCTCTTAGGACACTTAGAATCTAGGTGAGGAAGAGAGACAAAAATGTAAAAATATGTCAACAGGATAGCTTCAGTTTGTTCAAAATACTATTAAGGAAATAGAGTGGTGATGCTCTTACATAAGGTGGTTAGTGAGGGCGTCTGGTTTTATAGTTTATTAAATTCTACTGAAAAAAGTAGAATAGGGAATGACTCCCTATGCTATACTATGCCTGACCTATGCTATTTTTATTTCTGAAGGTGAAGCCCCCCCTGCCATCCAGCTGCCCACACCTGCAGTCCAGCGTCAAAGTCCCATCACACTTTTCCAGCCCAACGTCTCCAGTACTGCCCAGGTGGCTGTCCAGGCTCCAGGTCTGCCCCTCCATCCAGCACTCCCACCGCAGCGCTTTGCTGGGCCCTCCCAAACGGACACTCATCGGCTGCATTCTGGAGCCAGTTGCTCTGTGAAGAGACCCACTCCTGTCTCCCCGGAAAGCACCAACAGGATTCCAACTAGTGCAAGTACTGCCCATGCCAGATTTGCATCCTCAACCATCCAGCCTCCCAAGGAGTATCCCAGCATTTCCACTTGTCCCAGAAGTGCTCCAATCCCTCAGGCTTCTCCTATTCCACACTCACATGTCTACCAGCCCCCTCCCCTTGGCCATCCAGCCACCTTGTTTGGGACACCACCGCGATTCTCTTTTCATCATCCTTACTTCCTACCTGGACCTCACTACTTCCCATCAAGGTAAGTGAATAGTTTATTTCCTTTCTCCTAAAAATTCTTACAGAGTATGAATTTTGACATCTGAAGGCTTTTTTCTTTCTTCCCCCAAGAAAGGAACTTCCTCAATTCTGCTTAGGATCTTATTTAGATTAGTGACTGAATAGGGGCCAAGCAGATGAGGACTGGAGGAGCCAAGAAGAGTACATCCCCCATCTTACAGGGCAGCTGCTACTCAGCTCCAGCCTGTTGTTGCCATGTGAGAATGCAGGCCCCAATGTTGTCAGATTTGATTTTTCATGAGAAAAATCAGTTATAGTAAGTTATAAGTGACCTTAAGTGTTGGTATACCCAAGTGGGAGCAGTTTTACTTTTTAAATAAGTAACAATAGAAGACTGTTACTTAGTCAACCCCTTATTGTATAGAGGTGTTCTTCTCAAACTTTTATATATATGTGAATCAGGTGTGATCTTGTTTAATCATAGATTCTGAGTCAGCATGTCTGGGGTACGTACAGTAGTTTCCTGTACAGGGTTATGGTAAGTCTGTTAGTCTGCATTTCTAACAAGTTCCCAAGTGATGTCAATTCTGCTGGCTTGTGGACCATGCTTTGAAGAGCAAGGTAATAGAAAGAACTTTGTCTAAGAGATTAAATGACTTGTCCTAACTTATATACCTTCTCAGTACCGTTTTTAACAAACCAAATCTTCCTATATAAATTACCAGTAAAGGAATTGATTTTCACACGGATGTACCTAGACAAAACAAATTTGTAACTTTCCATTTTATAATTATAGAATTTAACTCCCTTGTAAGCAGTCTAATAGAGTGGCATTAACCTCTACTTTTCAATTGCTGTTAAGTGTGTAGACAGAGATGGTTTCTGTTGAGAATGGACTGTTACGTATTTAACACTGATATTCTATTGTTACTTATTTAGAAAATAAAACTGCTTCCACTTGGGTATACCAACACTTCAAAGAACTTTTGAGGTATATATTATGTTGCTTGAATTCGTAGTGGGATTGCTTGCTTTCAAGTTCTTAGCCCAGAACTGGAAGAAAGTGAACCAGGGGATCAGATCAAGAGAAAGAGAAATTTTGCTATCCATGGTTTGTTTTGTTTTTCCTGACAGGCTCTTCTCTTTAACAGCCTTCAGAAGTATTTGAGTTCCAGAAATCAAATTCCAAAAAGTTCCTCTGTCCAGTGGTTGATAATCTCTTCTCATTGCTATCTTGCTAGGATCTGAGATTTTATAGGAATTTTAGAAAATTTTACAGTATATTTTTTTTAAGATATAAAAAGAGTGCTTAGGACCTAGCTGGAATTTAAAAACTGAGTAGGTTTGAGAAGATCAGCCTTAGTTCTAACCTTGAGGTCCACAAACTAAAATTGTGGAAATTTTATCTTTGTTACGTAATTCATTTTGTAATACAGAAAAAACTTGGACAACATTTACAGTAAAGGAGAAAAAGAGGCATCTAGAAGAGGTTATGTCCCACAATCTCATTCTGGTTGCTATCGTTTTTTCTTTTAAGCATTTTGAGAACTTGGCATTTTTAATCTGTAATTCTCATAGCAATCCTCTGTCTTGAGCATAATACTCCCTTTGCTTTTTCAGATAAAGAAATCGATCAGCTGTTAAATAGCTTTGTTAAGGTCATACAACTAGTAAATGGCAGAGCCAGTAATCAAACTTAGCTTTGCTGTCTGAATTTGAATTCCATGTATTTTTTTTCACTGCATCAGTATGGCTTCTCAGTATAATCAATACTCTTGATTGGTAGCTGTTAGTTGCTAGCAGAAAATCACATGGAAGATACATTTTGTATATTTGAATAGAAAAACCATGGAGTCAAGTAGACTTTGGGGCAGAAAATATTTCCTTAGGTAGTAAGAGTTAAAATCATAGGAAGATTATCTTCCTTATTCATGACAAGACTTATAGAATTTGGCTATTAATGAGCAGATCACCTGATAACTTAAAGAACATTTTTTGTTTGTTTTTTGTTTTGCTTTTTAAGGCCGCACCCACAGCATATGGGAATTCCTAGGTTAGGGGTTGAATCAGAGCTACAGCTGCAGCCTATACCACAGCCACAGCAACGCAGGATCCTAGCTGCATCTGCGACCTACACCACAGCTGACGGCAATGCTGGATCCTTAACCCCCAGAGGGAGGCCAGGGATTGAACCTGCATCCTCATGGATACTAGTCAGATTCATTTTTACTTGCCACATTGGGAATTCCTGTAAAGAACATTTTGAAAGGAAGCTCTGGAAAGTATGTCCTTAGAATACAGAAACTAGAAGTTCCCCGGTGGCCTAGTGGTTAAGGACTCGGCATTGTCATTGCTGTGGCCTGGGTTTGATCTCTGGTGAGAGAACTTCCGTTTGCAGCAAGTGTAAACCCCCCCCCACAAAAAAGAAAGAAAACAGAAACTATACTTCTATCTTTAATATCATTATTGCTAATTAATAATAATGCTATTAGAGGAACCAAATGAAATGACTTAGTAGTATTATACTGAATTTTATTTCATGTAAGGATGCTAAAGCAGTATGTCACCTATAAACATGAAGGTGCATATAGTTTTCCAAAACCGAAGACCAGTCTTATAAATTATAATATTATCTAATTCCTTTTCTAACTTCTGCCTGTATATCTGTGATGATAATTTCCCCACATATATGAATAATCTTTATGCTTGTTTAGATAGCATATTTCAGGAAAATCTAGCCTGGCTAAATAACAAAATTAATTCATCCCCTCTCAATTTTTCTATTGTCTCTTTTCCCAACTAATAACAGAGTCTTTTATAAAGAATATTTCTTCCCTAATCTAATTCATTTAAATGTGGAATTATTCAACCATTTCAATACCATAATTATAATGACATTTGCTATATATATCAAATATATAAATATATACAAAATAGACATATTTGATATTTTGCCCTCTGTACCTAGAGTAAAAATCAAGGAATCATTTCATATAACAGATGGACACTGAGACGTGCTGATCCCTAGCTCTGAGGGCTAATATCTTCCTGCCTTCAAATCTTAACCATCTTCATACTGTGCTTGTTGAGAAACCGTCTTTTTTGTTCTACATTAATTTCTTAGTTATTCTTTTCACACACATATACATCTTTTCTTCTGTTCTTCCTCCCTCGCAGTATGTTTATACCTTCGCATGCAAAGGAGATATCTAGGCTCTTAATTCTTTTGGCTGTTGAATAAATAAATATATTAAAAAAGTGTATGCAGTTAGGGATATTGAAAGGATATGGATGATAAATGGGATTTATTAGCTTGAAATATATAAAAATATAATCAGACATATATCTATATATCTATATCTATCTATTAGGGAAGATAAATCCAAAGAGTTCTAAATTTGTGGGAATATATAGCATCTTAAAATATTTTAAAATTTTAGACAAATAGATCAAAAGTTAAAAGCAATTATCTTCAACTCTCATTTGGTTTATAGACCTATTTAGGAATTTGATTGAAGTTTTGGACCCATTTCCTATAATAATGCACATTTCCATACATGCACATACAAAACAGAGTAGATTTAGCTAACAAGGAGTACCTTCTGCTGTAAACTATCTGTAAATGTTGAATTTAAATGTGAATAATTTAATACCTAGCTAAAATCACAAGAAAGGAAAATAAATCTCCCGTTGTCAAAATGACCAACAAGATGAGAACTAGTACAGTGGTCCTGGAGGTAGTTTTCAGATTCAGAAACAGCATCAGTATTTATAAACTTGGCTTTTAAGGCCAACATAAGGAAATGAGGTCCTGACCCTGCTCAAGGTAAGAAGCTGAAACTAAAACCTCTCCACAGAGTAAAGACCCTAGGGAGGCCTCTCAACTTTGATCAAAAAAATAGAATATTTTTATCACTGACCTAGAGAAAGCACAAAGGAATGTTGTTTTCTGTTTTGTTGTTGTTGTTTTTATCCAGGTCTATGTACAGAAAAAGCCTTCTGTTAGAAAACAAAATCCCAAATTACACTGTATATGGGTTGATAATCTAAAATCACACTATCCACTTGATAAACTGAGAAATTCACACACAAATTAGTTCTGGGGTGACCTACCTGGGACAGCTATTCTAGAGGAACACTTCTACCATCAAAGCTACTTAGGAGTTTCCCAAGGGAGAAAATTATTATTAAAGATGAGCTTTAGAAAATTATAGAGGAGTTCCTGTCATGGCTCAGCAGTTAACGAACCTGACTAGAATCTATGAGGATGCAGGTTCCATCCCTGGCCTTGCTCAGTGAGTTAAGGATCTGGCATTGCTGTGAGCTGAGGTGTAGGTCACAGACGCAGCTCGGGTGATCCCGCGTTGCTGTGGCTGTGGTGTAGGCCGGTGGCTATAAGTCTGATTGGACCCCTGGCCTGGGAACCTCCATATGCCGCAGTACAGCCTTAAAAAGACAAAAAGACACACACACACAAAATGATAGAACATGAGGAAAGGGTTCATTAGGAACGATAGTCAGTACATGCTACAAACAGGAAGATTAATACCGTGAGAATTTGAGCTTGAGAGTCCAGTGAAATCAGGTTGGCTAGAATTCTCTGGATAGAGCACTGGAGAGAAGAAAGCTGCAGAGCAAGATCTGGATCTCTGCCTAGGCTCACTCTTGAGTATTTATCTGAATACTGATCTGTGTATGCTTGTAAGGAAAGTTATCCAGGCTGGTGAAAAAACTACCTGAAAGATGACAGACAGCAGAGTCCAGCCTTCATATAGGGCTAGGTATATTTCCCATTACCATTAAACTGATCAGAAAACTTTGAAGGGATATTAAATACTTGGAGGGTCTTGTTTCAGCTAGGCCTGGATGAAATGTTGCTCTGGTTTCATCTAAAAATTCTTACCAAAACCTGAAATGATCAAACTGTTTTCCAGTAATTAACTGTATCCAGAACAAAGTTTAAGGATGATAATAGAAATAATATGATTTAAAAAATAAATGAGAGAGAGTTTCATTCCTGGGATGGCTGCATGAGGAGCTCTGTGGACCTGCTCCCAAGCAAACAAGCATTACTCGTAAAAACCGTTTTTAAAAGCCAACCACTTAAATTCTCTGGGAAGTGTCCTTAGGGCATACAGCATATGGAGAAACATTTATTCAAGAAAGCATCCTAAAACTTGGTAAGAACAGCAAGAGTCTTGTGGCACTTTAGCCATGACAAATACTATCCTTCACTCCCACCCTCAATTAAGTTTGATGGAATCCTGACTCTAGGTGGGCATGACCAAGAAGATAGCTCTCTCTTCTCTCTCTCCTTTCGGCTCCTAGTCAAGGGGTACAATATCTTACAGGACCGGGTAGCATTTCTCATCTTCTCCAGCTCTGAGTTAAAGAGGCTAAATTATGGTGAGTGTGACCACGAGTTGGGGGGTTCCTCTTCTTCACCAACTCTAAGGATGACAGGCAGAGAATAGTGGAACCCTGAGCTCCTTGACCAGGTCACTTGTGGAAGGGATGCCCTGTATTGGGAGAGGCAAGCCAAGAAGGCCAGAGATTTTGCCATAAGAACAGAGCTCAAAATCTCTCCCTCAAAGGAATTTGACTTTATCTGAAACAGTGTGGGGAAGTTCAAGCCTAAAAACACTCTTGAAAACAATGAGTTTTGGTGGTAAGCAAATAAAAGGAGACTCCTCTTATTTACCACCAAGAAGCTAACTGTAAGCCAGCTAGTACCCCAAAGAGAACTAGGGAAAGAAACAGCTGAGAGCCTTCCTGCAGTCAGAACAAACCTGAAAGGCTCCTTGAAATTTACTCCTGTCTGAAATGAGCTGAATCAGACTATGTAACAATCCCTGCCCTAAGGTATTCTGAAAACATTACAACAATCAGACAGCAACTAGTGGGGTCTTACAGCTATGTGTGATAGCAAATGAGTTAGAGAATTTACACAAAAATCATGGAAAGAGATAGTAACAGAGAGTCCTGCTAAAACCAGTGTCATCCTAGGGTGACTGTATTCATGTCCAAGTGCCCTGTAGGAGTGATACTCATGGTTCACATGCAAGGGAAATGGACTTCACTGAAATAGCCTAGTCAAGTCACTGAACAAACAAGCAGAAAACAAAAACCAAAAAAGCTAGCCTTAGAGAAGTAAAAGAAATTCATTGTCCAGAGATCCTCCAGTGTATTACCTAGAAGGTCCAGCTTTCAACCCAAAATTATGAGACATGCAAGAGGAAAGCACAATTCATACATAGGGGAGAAATACAGGCAACAGAAACTACCTATGGAAGGTAGTTTCAGATTTCAGATTTGACATTATAAATATATTCAAACAACTAAAAGAAACCATTTTAAAATGTTTTTTATTAGTTCCTGGCATGGTACAGTGGGTTAAGAATCCAACTGCAGCAGCTTGGGTTTTTGCAGATGTGTGGATTTGATCCCTAACCCCAGTTTCAGCAGGTTAAAAGATCTGACATTGCTGCAGCTGCAGCTTGGATTCAGTCCCTGCCTGGGAACTTCCATATGCTGCAGTTGTGGCCTTAAAATTAAAATAAAAGTTTTTCTGGAGTATAGTTGACTTAAGTGCCTCAGGTGTACAGCACAGTGCATCAGTTATATACTTACTTATATCCATTCTTCTTTCCCATTTGGTTATTACAGAATATTGAGTAACTTTCCTTGTGCTATGGAATAGGTCCTTATTAGTTATCTGCTTTATATATTGTAGTGTTTATATGTTAATTCCACCCTCCCAGTTTACCCTACCTCTCCACAATTTCCCTTTGGTAACCATAAGATTGATTTTGAAATTTGTGAGTTTGTTGCTGTTTTATAAATAAGTTCTTTTGTATCATTTTTATTAGATTCCACATATATGAATATGATAATCATCCTTCTCTGACTTGCTTCACTTAGTATGATAATCTCTAGATACATCCATGTTACTGCAAATGGCATTATTTTGTTCTTTTTTATGGCTTAGTAACATTCCATTGTATATATGTACTACATTATTCTACTATATATATAAATGGACATATAAATTGCTTCCGTGTCTTGGCTGTTACAAATAGTGCTGCACTGAACATTGGGGTACATGTTTGTTTTTGAATTACGGTTTTCTCCGGATATATGCCCAGGAGTGGGATTGTTGGATCATTTGGTTGTTCTATATTTAGTTTTTTTGGAAACCTCCATACTGTTTTCCATAGTGGTGTTGTACCAATTTACATTCCCACCAACAGTGTAGGAGAGTAAAAGAAACCATTTTTAAAGAAGTAAAGGAATTACTTTATAATTATAGTATGATAATGATATCTCTTCAAAGAGAGACAATCAATAAAGATACAGAAATTATAAAAAGAACCAAATAGAAATTCTGGAGTTAAGAACAATAACCAAAATGAAAAATTCACTAGAAGTGCTCAACATTAAAATTGAACTGACACAAGAATGAATCAGAAAACTTGAAAATAGACTGGTAGTGATTATAAATCTGAAGAATAGAGAGAGAGAGAAAGAATGCAGATAAATGAACAGAACCTCAGAACAGAGCCATCTTTAAGTGCACTAGTGTATCCTAAAAGGAGTACTAGAAGGAAAGAGGAGAGAAAAAGCAGAAAAAAGCATTTGAAGACATAATAGCTGAAAAATTCCCAAATTTGATGAAAATATTACACATCTAAGAAGCTGAATGAAATCTGAGTTGTACAAGTGCCAAGAGATTCTCAGCAAAACACACCATACTGAAATACTGAAATCCAAAGCCAAAGAGAAAATCAAAGTGAGAGAGGCAGACAGACACTCATCATTTACAAGGAAACCCCAATAAAAATGACATCTGACATCAGAAACAGTGGAGGCCAAAATACATGGTTTTTTTTTTGGGGGGGGGGGGCTTTTCGCCTCATCTAGGGCCGCACCCATGGCATATGGAGGTTCCCAGGCTAGGGGTCTAACAGGAGCTGTAGCTGCCGGCCTTCACCACAGCCACAGCAACGCGGGATCCGAGCTGCATCTCAGCTCGGATGCGATCTACATCACAGCTCATGGCAACGCTGGATCCTTAACCCACTGAGCAAGGCCAGGGATCAAACCCGCAATCTCATGGTTCCTAGCTGGATTCGTTAACCACTGAACCACGACGGGAACTCCCAAAATACATGTTTAAAATACTGAAAATATCTGTCAACCAACAATCTTATATTTAATGAAGCTATCTTTCAAAAATAAAGCCAAAATAAAGACATTCTCAGGTAATCCAAAACTGAGATTGCTAGCGTTATGAGAAATACTAAAGTGAGTTCTTCAAGTTGAAAGTAAGTGATCTTTGCTGGTAGTTGGAATCCAGACAGAGTACCAAAGAACTCCAGTAAAGGCAAAAGTGCAGTTATAAACAATGATATAAAAAAGATAGGAGTTCCCGTCGTGGCGCAGAGGTTAACGAATCCGACTAGGAACCATGAAGTTGCAGGTTTGATCCCTGGCCTTGCTCAGTGGGTTAACAATCTGGCGTTGCCATGAACTGTGGTGTCAGACATGGCTCGGATCCTGCGTTGCTGTGTCTGCGGTGTAGGCAAGCGGCTACAGCTCCGATTAGACCCCTAGCCTGGGAACCTCCACATGCTGCCGATGTGGCCCTAAAAAAAGTTTCAGGGATACAGCAAAGTGAATCCATCATACGTATAAATGTATCCATTCTTTTTTCCTGTATAGATTATTACAAACTATTGAGTAGATTATTTTATTTTTCCATTATATCTGGTTTACAGTTTTCTATCAGTTTTCCAGCTGTACAGCGTGATGACCCAGTTACACATATGTGTATAGATTCATTACAAGTGATTAGACGTATAATTCCTGGTGCTATACAGCAGGATAAAATTGCATTTTCTATGTAGTAGCAATGAATAAACAGAAAATGAAATCGAGAAAACAATTCCATTTATAATAAAATGAAAGAGAATAAAAAAACCCTTATGAATAAATTTAACAAAATAAGAGCAAAACTTATACTCTGAAAACTACAAAACGCTGTTGAGGTAGAATGTCACTGAGAATTGCAGAAAAGGTCTAAGAATCTATCTTTCCACTGAAGCAGTAATACAGCTGGCAAAAACTGTCAGAATCAACTTTTTATTATAGTTGATTTACAATGTTCTGTCAATTTCTGCTCAGAATCAACTTTTTTTGAACTCTGGAATTTAATACAACTTTTACAGCGACTACAGCGGTGCTTAATGAAGAAAGAAACTGATAATTTTTTTTGTTTTCTTTTAGGGCTGCACCCATGGCATATGAAAGTTCCCAGGCTAAGGACTGAATCAGAGCTGCAGATCTATGCCACAACCACAGCAATGCCAGATCTGAGCCACATCTGTGACCTACACCACAACTTATGGCAATGCTGGATCCTTAACCCACCGAGCAAGGCCAGGGATCAAACCCGCATCCTTGTGGATACTGGTCGGGGTTGTTACCACTGAGCCACAACAGGAACTTCTGTAGCTGCTAAATTTTGATAAGAGCATTATGGTTTTTTTTTTTTTTTTTTTTTGGCCACAACTACCCATGTTTTCTAGTTCAGTGATGGTCAAGAGGATGGTGGGCCAATGTTCCTGCTGTTACTTGTTGCTATTAGAGGGGGCAATATAGACCTTGTCCTTAAAGCATTGTGGTTGTGTATTTCGCCCTGTCTGGTGACTTCCTGATAAACTGACTCGGGGCTTACCTTAGTTTGATTGTCCCAAGAACTCTCTTGGGGCTGGAATGGGCTCCGTAGTGGTGTTTTTGGAAAATGTTTAAAAGTATATACTGTCTTCAGCTGCGTGGGTTAAGGGACAGTAGTCAGGACAAGCAGCAGACAGACTGAAACACTTAAAAAATACTGGGAAAGGAGATACAGGGGGAATAAGGGCTTTCAAAAACTCCCCTGTATCCTAAGGAAGCTAGATGGGCATAGACATATCCGGGGCTAGATGCATGTTCAGCAAACACCTGAGAAAACTCTGAGCTTTCATCTCTGACTGATCTTTAGGCTCTGCATAAATGGAAGTCAAAGCTAAAGAAGATTTGTAAATAGCCTAGCCCCAAATTTCCAAAATTTAAATAAAAATAGGAATCCAAGAAACTCAGTGGACATTAAGTAGGGTAAATTCAGAGATACATCAAAATCAAACTGTCAAGAGCCAAGAAAGAAGCGAGAATCTTGACAGCAGCAGCAAGAGGGAAGTGAATAATTTTGTACAGAAAATTCTCAGTAAGGTTAATTGCCAGTTTCTCATTAGAAACCATGGAGTCCAAAAGGCAGTGGGATAGCATAGTGTTGAAAGAAAAGATACCATCAATTAAGAATTCTAATCCCCAAAAAATTATCCATCAAAAATGAAGGAGAAATTAATAAGACATTGCCAGATAAACAAAAGTAGAGGAAGTTCATTCGTAGTGAAACTGCCTTACAAGGACTGCTAGAGGTGGTATTGCAGACTAAAGTGAAAAGACATTGGAGAATAACTCAGTAAGCCAAACAAAGAAACAAAGAACACTGGTTACTATAATTGATAGATACAAAAGTCAAGTATTGTATTTTTGGTTAGCAGCTTTTTTCCCTGTATGATTTAAAAAGCAAATGCATAAGACAAGTGTTATAAATCTGTTTATGGATATAAAGTGTATAAATATATAATTTACGGCAATAGCGGTATAAGGGGAGATGGTACTCAATACAAGCAGAACTGTGATATGCTAATGAAAGTAACTTAGGATAAATTCAGACTAGATTGTTATAAATTTAGGATGTTAATATAATCCCCATGGTAACCACTTAAGAAAATAATTTAACAATGTATGAAAAGGAAATGAGGGAGTTGAAATAGTACACTAGAAAAATACATTAGGGATAAAACAAGACCATAATGGAGGAACAGAAGAAAATTTGACAGAGAAAACAAAGTGCAAAATGAAAGAGTAAGTATTCCTTATCAGTAATCCCTTTAAATGAAGTAAACTCTAATTAAAAGGCATTGCCAGAATGGGTTAAAAACATTATCAAAATAAATCTTTCCTGCAAGAGACCCACTTTAGATCCAATGACACAAATAGGTTAAAAGTGAAAAAATAGAAACAGATATTCCATGCAAATAGTAACTAAAAGAGAGCTGAAGTTCTATAATAGTATTAAACAAAATAGATTTTATGTCAAAAATTGTTACAAGAGACAAAGACATTATGTATCTATTTAAAAACACCAAGAAGAGATTTCCCTTTGTGGCTCAGCAATGACAAATCTGACTAGTATCCATAAGGATGTGGGTTTGATCCCTCACTTAGTGGGTTAAGGATCTGGTGTTCCCATGACCTATGGAGTAGGCCCGCAGCTGCAGCTCTGATTTGACCCCTAGCCTGGGAACTTCCGTATGCCATGGATGCAGCCCTAAAAAAAAAAAAAAAACCTCCCAAACACTTAGAAGATTAGCGGTTATAATCATATACATATACAACAACAGGACCCCAAAATATATGAAGCAAAAATTGACAGAATTAAAGAGAGAAATAGAGTTACTCAATAATAGTTGAAGACTTCACTGCTTTTTAGATTTTTTAATTTAGATACATTTGATGTAATAATAGTTGCCACTGTACAACATAAATTTTTTTCTTGTGATGAGAACTTTTAAGATTTACTCTCTTAGAAACTTAAAAAATACAGTGTTATTACCTATAGTCACTATACTGTACATTATATCCCAGACACATTCATTTTATAAATAAGAAGTTTGTATCTTTTGATTATCTTTATCCAGTTTGCTCACTTTCCACTCCCTGTCTCTCGCAACCCACCAAACTGTTCTCTGTATCTATGAGTTGGGTTTTTTGCCTTTTGTTTTGTTTTATTTTGTTTTGTTTTTAGATTCCACATGTAAGTGAGACTGCATGGTATTTGTCTTTCTCTGACATTTCACCTAGCATAAGGTCCATAAGCTCCGTTCATGTTGTTGCAAATGGAAGCATTTTTTGTTTTTTCTTTTTTGGCCACCCCGCAGCATATGGAGTCCCCCGACCAGGGATCATATCTGAGCCACGGTTGTGACCTAAGCTGCAGCTGGAGCAATGCCAGATCCTTAACCCATTGTGCTGGGCCAGGGATTGAACCTGTGTCCCAGTGCTCTCAAGATGCTGCACATCCCCTTGTGCCACTCCTGGAAGCATTTCTTGACATCGTGATTTTGATTTGAATTTCCGTGATAACTGTGATATTGAACATTTTTCATATACCTGTTGACCAACTGTGTGTCTTTGGAAAAATCTAATTCGATCATCTTTCCATTTTTAAATCAGTTTTTTTTTAGTATTGAGTTACATGAATTCATTATATATTTTAGATATTAATCTCTTATTAGACATATGGTTTGCAAATATTTTCTCACATTTGGTAGGTTGCCTTTTCATTTTTTTGATGGTTTCCTTTGTAATACAGAAGGTTTTCGGTTTGATATAATTCTGCCTTTTTATTTTGGCTTTTGGTGTCAAATCGAAAAAAATCGTTGCCAGTTCAGATGTCAAGGAGCTTACTACCTATGTTTTCTTATAGGAGTTTTATGGTTCCAGGTCTTAGGTTTAAATCTTTAATCCAGAGTTCCTGTTGTGGCTCAGCAGAAACAAATCTGACTAGTATCCATAAGGACGCAGGTTTGATCTCTGGCCTTGCTCAGTGGGTTAAGGATTCAGCATTTCTATTAGCTGTGGTAAAGGTCACAGACGTGGTTCAGATCTGTTAATGCTGTGGCTGTGGCATAGGCCAGCAGCTTCAGCTCCAGTTCAACCCCTAGCCTGGGAACCTCCATATGCCATGTGTGCAGGCCTACAAAGACAAATAAATAAATAAATAAATAAATAAATAAATAAATAAATAAATAGATAGATAGATAGATAGATAGATAAATAAATAAATAAATCTATCTTTAATCTATTTTAAGTTGATTTTTGTGTATGATGTAAGATAGGGGTCCAGTTTCATTCTTTTGCATGTGGTTGTCGAGTTTTTCGAACATCATTTAAGATACTATCCTTTCCCTATTGCCTGCTTGTGTTAAATAGTTAATTAATAGCCATAAATTAATTAGCCATATATGCATAGGTTTATTTCTGGCTTTCATTTCTGTTTCACTGATCTAATGTTTGTTCTTATGCCAAAACCATACTGTTTTCATTACTGTGGCTTTGTAATATAGTTTTAAGTCAGAGTGTGAAATGCTTTCAGTTTTGGTTTTCTTTCTCAAGATTGCTTTGGCTATTAAGTGTCTTTTTTGGTTCCACAAAAACTTTGGGATTGTTCTATTTCTGTGATAAATGCCATTGGATTTTGATAGGTATTTCATTGAATCCGTGCATTGCTTTGGGTAGTATGGACATTTTAGCAACATTATTTCTTGCAATCTATGAGCACAAACTATCTTTCCATTTATATGTGTTTTCTTCAATTTTTTAAATCAGTGCCTTATAGTTCTCAGAATACAGGACTTTCGCATCCCTGGTTAAATTTATTCCTAGGTATTTTATTCATTTTGATGCATTTATAAATGGGATTGTTTTTCCTGATTTCTTCTACTAACAACTTGCTGTTAGTGTATAGAAATGCAACTGATTTTTACATATTGATTTTGTATCCTGCAGCTTTACTAAGTCATTGATTAATTCTAACAGGTTTTGAGGGTGTCAAGATTTTCAGTTTCTCTAGATATAATATTTGCAAATACAGATGGTGTTACTTCCTTCTTTCCAATTTGGATGCCTTGTATTTCTTTTATTTGTTTAATTGCTCTGGCTAGGATTTCTAGTACTGTGTTGAATAAAAATGGCAAGAGTAAGTATCCTTGTCTTATTCTTGATCTTAGAGAAAAGATTTAAACCTTTAGCCATTCTTTATGATGTTAGCTTTGAATATTTAAAATAATGAACAGATCATCCATTATAAAAGAATGAAGATTAAAAAGGAAATAAAAGACTGTATAACTCTATAAACCAACTGGATCTAACAGATGTATATAATCTCCACCCAACAACAGGTTATAGAGTCTTCTCAGGTGCAAGTGGTATATTCTGTAGACTAGACCATATGATAGATCACAAAATGAATCGCAGGAATTTTTTTTTTTTTTTAACAAAAATACAAGAGCACAAATCCACTTTTATTTATTTACTTTTCAGTTAAGTTTAAATCCTGGAAGGGTACAGCATCACACGGATTCTGTGTCCAATGGCCTTAGCGGGAAGGTTGCTTTGGAATTTGGCACGAACCATGCCACTGTTGCCATGAGCACGAGTTACCTTTCCCCAGATTACCCTGGTTTTGTTAGGTTTTCCACCAGGAGTCACTGTGTTATTCTTTGCTTTGTACACATAAGCACATCTCTTGCCTAGATAAAATTCAGTTTCGTCTCGGGCATAAACACCTTCAATTTTAAGAAGAGCTGTGTGCTCCCTCTGGTTCCAGAGACCCCGCTTATAACCAGCAAAGATGGCCTTGGACCACAACCTTCCCGACATATTTGTTGTTTTTGAAGTCCTGTTCCCAGCAGGCCTCCACAGGCTCCAAGATGGCTGAAAGAGAAGCAGGAATTTTTACAAAATAGAAATCATACAAGTTTCTTCTTCAAACATGATGAAATGAAACTAGTCATCAGTAACAGAAACAAAAAATGGAAAATTCGCAAATATTGAAAATTAAGCAACGTAGTCTTAAACAACCAACAGGTCAAATAAGACATCATGAGGAAAGTTAGAAAATACTTTGAGATGAATGAAAAGGAAAACACAACATACCAAAATTTAAGGAATTATATAGTGAAAGCAGTGCTGATAGAGAAATTTATAGCTGCACTGGCCTACATTTAAAAAGAAAGATCTTGGAGTTCTTTTATGGTTCAGGAGGTTAAGGATTTGGGCATTGTCTCTGCAGAGGCTTGGGTCACTGCTATCGTGGGGGTTCATTCTCTGGTCCAAGAGCTTCCACATGCCACAGGCACAGCCAAAAAATTTAAAATTAAAAATAAATTAAAAATAAAAAAATAAAGATCTTGAATCAACAACCTAAGTTTATATCTTAAGGAATTAGAAAAATAAGAACAAGCAAAACCCAAAGCTAGCAGAAGGAAGGAAATAATAAAGGTTAGAGATAATTGAAATAAAGAATACATAAACAATAGAGAGTTTAATGAAATAGAGAAAAGAAAATTAACAAAAGTTGGCTTTTTGAAAAGACCAACAAAACTGATAAGCTTTTATAGCTAAGAAAAAAAGAGAGATGATATAAATTACTAAAATCAGATATGAAACTGAGTATATTACTCTGAGAAAGGAAAATGATTATAGAATAAAAACAATGAATAATTGTACACAATAAATTAGATGACCTAGATGAAATGGACAAATATATGAGTTACTAAAACTTTCTTAAGAATAAACAGGAAATCTGGATAGATGTATATCTACCAAATATCAGATATATATCTGATTGAACCAGTAATTTAAAACCTCCCAACAAAGAAAAACTCTGGACTTGATAGTTTCATTGTGAATTCTTCAAACATGTAAAGAAGAATTAACACCAATCCTTCTCATATTCTTCCAAAATATACAGGATGGAACTGTTCTGTGGCCAAGATTACTCTATTACCACAGCCAGAAAAAAAATATCACAAGAAAGAAAATTATAGACCAATATATCTTATGAATTAAAATATGCTCAACAAAATACTAGCAAACTGAATTCACCAGCATATTAAAAGGATTACACACCAACGCTAAGCAGGATTTACCACAGGAATTTTAAGTATGGCTCAATGTCAGAAAATCAATCAGTGTAATACACTTCATTGAAAGAGTGAAGGAACAAAATCACCCGATCATTTCAATTGATGCTAAAAAAAGCAGTTGATAAAATCCAACACCTTTTCATGATAAAAATCAGTTCCAGATTTTCAAAACTTACTCAGCAAACTAGGAATAGAAAGGAGCTTCCTCAACATTATAAAAGGCATTTGTCAAAAACTCATAGTTAACATCATACTCGATGAAGGACCAAGACTTTCCCCCTAAATTTGGGAGCAAGACAACAATTTCTGCTTTCACCATTGCTGTTCAGCATTGTACTAGAAGTTCTAGCCAGAGCAATTAGGTAAGAAAGAAGAAAATATACTCAAAATGGAAAAGAAAGTAAACTTTTCACACATAATCCTATATATGGAAAATCCTCTATGTAGAAAATCCTAAAGAATCCACAAAAATTTATTAGAGCTAATGGATGAATTCGGCGCAGTTTCAGGGTTAATATGCAAAATTCGCTTGTATTTCTAAACACTCTCAATAAACAATTCAAAAAGGAAGTTGAGAAAACAATTTTTTTTCACAGTAGCATCAAAAAGTGTAAAATACTGAAATGCCCATTGTGGTTCAGCAGTAACCCAACTAATGTCCACGAGGAAGTGTATTCGATCCCTGGCCTCAGTGGGGTGAGGATCCAGCATTGCTGTGAGCTATGGTGTAGACTGGCAGTTGTGGCTGCAATTCAGCCCCTAGCCTCGGAACTTCCATATGCTGTAGGTACAGCCCTAAAAAGCAAAGCAAAACAAAACAAAACAAAACAAAACAAAACAAAAAACAGTAAAATACTTAGGAATAAATCTAACTAAGGAGGGTCAAGACTTATAAACTGAAAACTATGAAACATTGCTAAAATAAACTAAAGAAGACTTACATAAAGGACAGGTATTTGTGTATATGCATTGGAACACTTGAAGATGGCAATACTTCCCAAAGGAGTTTACAGAATCAATATGACCCCTTTCAAAATTCCAGTAGCTTTTTTGCAGGAATGGAAAAGCTGATTCTAAAATACATATGGAGTTGTAAGTGACCTGGAATAGTTAAAACAATCTTCAAAACAAAGCTGGAAGACTCACAATTCTTGATTTCAAACTTACTAAAATCTACCTTGTGTCAAAACATGTGGTATCAAGAGAATGTGTAGACGAGCCGCAAACTGGACAGAATATTTTCAAAAGATGTGTCTGATAAAGGACTGTTATCCAAATATACAAGGAACTCTGATAACTCAATAGTAAGAAAATGAACAAGCTAATTAAAAGTGGACAAAAGACCTGATGAGATGCTTCACCAGAGAACATATACAGATGACAGTTAAGCATATGAAAAGATGCTCCACATCATATATCATTAGGGAATTGCAAATTTAAGCAGCATTGATGTATCCCTACACACCCATCAGAATTGCTGTTCCCACTGCACCGTGTTGCTTCTGTACTTATTCATTTCTATCTGTGTAACCTTTTAGGATTACTCTTGTCTTTACTGATCTTTTTCCCCCTGGATATAAAACTACCTTATTTTTACCACACCAATACAGCAATCTTATGTTTGCATTATAGCACTTTAGCACATATCAAGTATATACTACCTGAATTTTAGAGTTTTTTCTAAATTAAATTCTCCACCAGGCCTTGTATATCTTGCTTACACTGAACCCTAAAAAAATAGTAGCTGAATTGTTTCTAACTAAAGAGAAGACTGTGGAGGAGGTAGGTTTGACCACCTCCTTGAATTATTTGTGGGACCAAATGGGTGGAGAGATCTGAAGGTGCAAGAGCTTCAGCACAAAGTCCTCGTAGCAGCCAGTACAATGCATTCAGGACATATGTATTAAATTTAAAATACCTGAATTAAGATGTGATGGTAAGAATGTAACCTGAAACAATTCAGAAACTATGCCTCATATTTGTGATATTTAACACGGGCAAGGTCCCTAGCTCTTGGAGATTTGGGGGTAAAACAGTAACCATTAAGGAAATCTCATATTTCCAAAGAATTTGAGATGATAGCTCTTATGTCAATCATACTTATATATTTTTTAAGGGAAGGAAACCAAGTTGACCTTTTTTTTAAAAAAAAAGGGGAGGAGCATGAAATGAAATACTGTTGGGCTTTGCTCATGAGCATGGTTATTATGTTTATATTATCTGTCACTAGATGGAGTCCATGAGTTCAGGGAACTTTTGGTTGGCCTCCTATATATATCTTTTCCTATGATTCCTGTTCTGTGCCTTTGAAAAGGTGCTATTTTTTAAAAAAATCGACAGATGGGTTTGAATGACAGAATTTTTAGATTTGCTTTGAAAGAAAAACCATGAGTTTGTAAAATAGCAAAATAATCTTTTCAATTATTCACATTTCCACCCCCCATTTTTTTTGTTTGTTTCAAAAAGATCTCTAAAACCACAGTTTAATTTCAGTTCTGCATCTTCCTGGTAGTTAAAGTATTTTCAATATGACTTATTGAATGTAAATTAATGTGAATTAAGTTGTTATTCTCTGTGTGAGCACCCCCCGCCCCACCTCCAGGAGCTCTTGATTTCAACCCAGTTATACATTTCCCCCTACCCCTCGTAAGCTTTCTGTATGCAAGGCAACATACGGGCAAGGTATGATCTAATTCCTTTTTTGTCTTTCTGCTACAGCACATGCCCTTATAGTCGGCCTCCCTTTGGCTATGGAAATTTTCCAAGTTCAATGCCAGAATGCCTTGGTTATTATGAAGACAGGTACCAAAAACACGAGGCTATTTTTTCAGCTTTAAATAGAGACTATCCTTTTAGAGACTACCCAGATGAACGTGCACACAGTGAAGATTCTCGAAGTTGTGAGAGCATGGATGGGACCTCCTACTACAACAGTCATAGCCACAGTGGGGAGGCATACTTAAATCCCATGCCTCAACTGGACATTGGAGCCTTGGAGAACGTCTTCACAGCCCCGACATCAACTCCCTCTAGTATCCAGCAAGTCAATGTCACTGACAGTGATGAGGAGGAAGAAGAAAAAGTGCTCAGGGATTTATAATTTTAAAACAAATATCCACAGAAAATAAACATTTCTTAAAATATATTCCGGGTGAGTTGGTGTGAGAAAAAAACCTAGAATGCTTTCCTGAGAGTTTTCAGCCATGATTTGAGGAGTCAAAACCAAATGCAATTTATGCCTTCATAAATCTTTGATTAGTGAAACTGGAGTCCTGATGTTTCATCGTACGAATATTTAAGATATGAAGTAGCTTATTTTTATGGCTGAAATTTGCTTAAGCATACATTATCATTACTTTATCTTGGAATGTGCAAAATACTGATTCCTCACAATTATATGTGAGAGGAAAGGGAGTATAATCTGGCACGACAAGAGTGATTTGTATTTTATCTCGGGATACATTTATTTATTTTTCTTATATGATTTTTTGTTTGGTGTTCATGTAATACTTATGAATATTTCAGTTTTTATGTAACTTTGAAAATATTTTTATAACTTTTAGTAGTGAATTGGGACTCAGTTACTAAATTAATTTGCACTAATAACCAATAATATGTTTCAAACATGTTTTAATGGCACCTGAGTAATTCCTTCAGCTTAATGAGTCATTTCTGTTCCTAAACATCTTAATCATCTTTTTTGGGTATCTTTTTCCATTTGGTATGCATTGTTCTACTTTTGTTATAATTAAATAAACATAGAGAAAATTGTTCTTGTTGGGTGTTTTCTGTTTGGGGGATAGACATAAGCAAAACAAGTGTTGCTCAAATGAGGGTGGTTTCCATACCATGTGCAGATATTTATTTTTACTTAATAGTCTCTAGAATTGTGCAGATACTATTAGTTTACTTGAAACTGTTATCAACAAAGATGGTGTACACATATTCTGACGCCATTTCCAAACTCTTTACAGATGTGTATCTGTGACTTAGGCACTCTCCCAAGTGGAAGAGCTCTTCCAGATTTGGTTCAAGCAGCTGTCTTTAAAAATATGGAGTTCATTTGAGAGCACATGGAGTTTGCTTAATTCACAATGAGTGAAAAAGTTCTACTTGCAATATGACCTTTTGGTGGGTGCCCAATTATGGTTGCAGAGGACCATTTTAGAACAGAATGAGAACCACCAGAGTTAATTGGGATCAGGGTAGAAGAGATCTACAAGATACAAAGTGAACTGATAACTTGGAAATAGCCACAAACAAGTACACTTTTCCCTCAATAATCTGTATAATTTATACAAATTGAGAGCTTGTTACTTAACATTACTTAGAAATTGTGTACGGAAACCTGTTCTGAGCGTCCACCTTCTTCCTTTCCTAAACCTGTATTTGTTCCTTAAGCAAAGGCTGTTAATATAATACATTTCATCAACCATATAACTTAATTGTAGGTGGTATTTCCTCTTCCCAATAAGATTTTTATTTTTATATTTTACATTTAATATTACTCTGTGTAATATCATTTGAATGTGGTTAAAGATCGAAACTTGAATTTCTTGGTGGAGAGCAAACATGTGACTTCACATTAAACTAGAGCACATTTGATGTCTACACAATAATAGGTGTCAACATATACCATTGTGTGTTACAGTTTGAGCTCTTTTATCCCATCTCATTTTAATAACACCTTAGTAACTAATCTGGGTTTTGATCACAGACCCTATTCTTTTTTTTGTTGAAGTATAGCTGATTTATAATGTTATATTAGTTTCAGGTGTACAACATAGCGATGCAATGTTTTATGTATTATACTCCATTTATACTTATTACAAAATATTGACAATATTCCCTATGCTGTACAATATATCCTTGTAGCTTATTTTATGTATAATAGTTTGTACCTCTTAATTCCCATCCCTATCTTGCCCTCCCCCATCCCCTCTCCCCACTGATAACCAATAGTTCTCTGTATCTATGAGTCCTTCTACTTTGTTACATTCCTTCATTTGTCTTATGTTTTAGAGCCCATATATAAGTGATAACATACAGTATTTGTCTTTCTCTGTCTGGCTGATGAGATGTGAGAGGCAGTATTTCCAACAGACCCTGTTCTTACAAATTGGTTGGGAAGAATCCCTTTGTAAGACAGTAGAATGACATAGAGCAGCATAGTTCACTGTTTTCTAACTCTCTTCAGGCTAGCCCTGTACTACAAATTCCTTCCCTAATATTTGTTTTTAATGGGTGTTGAATCTGGGCAATTATCTTATTCTTCTTCCTTCTCTTCATTAGTGCTGATGTCAGAAGTCAGTTTAGATGGTTTACAGATCCACAATATAATTTGGGCTGGGATTTACAGATAGCTCTACTGTGAAACAATATCCAAGAGCAGTTAAGCATGTCTAGCTGCAAATGCCCACATCTGCTCATTTATGCCTCTTCAAACCACTGTTAGCTCTGACTAGAGAACTATAGACTAAACAAAGCCCTACCCCGTTTGAACTAATTCATTAGCGTCTCCAAGTCATCAAAGTGAAATTCTCTAAGCCTGAAGCCACAAGCACTTTCTAATAGGTTTCAGTGCCTTGTTTGTTCTTATTATAAATTGGAGGTAACCATATTTGTAATAAGAATAACTTCCTTTCAAAGTATGTTGAAATGTCAGTATGCTTCAGTTGTCACTCAAACTGTTCTGTGCTTCAGACAAATCTGTGCTTCCTGTTTGCAAATAAAATCTCTTTTTACTGCCAATAGAAAATAGATTTATTACCAATTTTCAAGTAGCTAAATTATCAAATTTAGAAAGTCAAGAGCAGTCTTCCTCTAAGGGTGTTATTTGGTACCCAAGTTTTTAGATATTCCAACAATATTTTATCAAATAAATTTTGGAAACACATGCCGTGCCCCCACCTTGGGGAGTGTCAGTGCCCATTATCGTTGTAAAGTTTCTCAAAAATCTTGCTGCGAAGACATGTGATGCGCTCTATCTAAGTGCTCTCCTACTTTAGCTTGAGTACCTCTTTTTGTTTTTGTTTTTTTGGCTATACCCATGGTATATGGAAGTTTCAGGGCTAGGGATCGAATCCAAGCTGCAGCTGTGACCTACGCCACAGGGTCAGCAAGGCCAGATCCTTAACTCACTGCACTACAGCTGGAGCTCCTTGAGTGCCCATTTTTTAACATAATGTCCACTAACAGAATCCATTTTGGAAAATGCTATTTACAGTTGGTTGCTTTGGTTTTCAGTTCTTGACTTCACATACGGTTTTCTTCATTGATTAGAAAAATTCTTAAATCCTTTACTGAAAGAAGGTGGAGGCTAAATAAACTGTTTTCTCCATTAAGTATCTGATGGTCTTAAAAGATTGAAGAACTGAGACTTAAAGTTATAAATTTTGATTGTCTACTAAACTAGCTTTTAAATGAAAGTTGATGTCACACCCAAGAATTCAAGTGGACAAATATGCTAAATTTCCATACAAGTGTTGTATTTTTCACAGTTAAAGCCAGCTGTTAGAAGGATTATTCCTGAGCCAAAAGTTCAAGCTACTTTTGAATGTTCTAGTTTAGAACTGATTTCTAACTTAAATTCTGGGGATTCTAAGTACTACGTGCAATATTTTAAACTAGTCTAATTTTGATGTTAATAGCATAATTCTAAAAAATCTGACCTGCATGTTAGAACAGACTCTGCTAAGGAACATCCTTTTCTAGCTTTCTGAATCATCTTAACTTTTTATGATTTTAGAGAAATTCTAAGGGCTTCCAAATGAAACTTCTTTTCTGAAAACAAGTGTCGGATGAGTTACTTTCTATCTAATTCTATTTGAAAAATTCCATATCCTCAAGACAAATTTACCCTTTATCTCTGCTTTCTGCATTCTAACTTCCTGACCCAACCTTACATGTCTCCTCTCTGACGAGTTACACACAGAGATCTTAGTAAACTTTTCATTTAATGATGAATGCTTGTAGGAAAAGGGGGGAGATGGAAATGGAGGAGGAGGACTGTTTGCTGTGCCTTTATATTGTCTCTCTGGCTCCTCTGAAACCACTTCAGGGAAATGTTTTACTTCTAAAAAATAGTGAACGGCATTTTACATGTATTCTTTTTCAGAGGAAAGTCTTTCAAAAGCTACATTTTTGCCTGTGTTCCCTAGGACACTGTCTGTGGAGGCTGATAACCCCTCCTGGAAAGGATCTTTTCTTTTAAGCTGTGCATAATTACATGGTTATAAGCAATGGAAAGGTGACCAAACGTCCTGGTTTACACAGTACTGGGGGATAGGGAGGTGAGGGGATCCCAGGACCTAGGACTTCCAGTGCTAAAACCAAGAAATTCCTGGGCAGACTGAGACAAGCTGATCATTCTAACAAATAAAATGACTATAGAATTCTCTGGATCTATGCAGATCATTACTTTTGTGGATTGTGCTATGTAGATGTAGCATTTGAAATTAACAAGCTTCACTCACACAGGCAGATTATAGCTCAACTTGTGTTGGGCCTATTAGAAGTTGTGGGGTGAGTTGCAGGGTACATGGAACTATAAGAGGACTGGAGATACATAGCTGTTAGCACCTAATGTGGTTTTTTTTTTTTAGGGCAGCACCTGCAGCATATGGAGGTTCCCAGGCTAGGGGTCTAATCTGAGCTGCAGCTGCCTACCTACACCGGAGCCACAGCAACGCGGGATCCAAGCCGCGTCTGCGACCTACACTGCAGCTCACAGCAATGCCGGATCCTTAACCCACTGAGCGAGGCCAGGGATCAAACCTGTGTCCTCATGGGTGCTAGTTGGGTTCGCTAACTGCTGAGCCACAATGGGAACTCCCCTAGTGTGCTTTTATGAGACAGCTTCAAGTTTACTTGGAAGATAAAAGAAAAATGATCAAAGCTGTACCTTTTAGTGATATTTTTTTTTTATTAATGTAGAGTCTCTGTTTTAAACTTTCTTACTATTGCCTAAACAGTGATAGAGGAATATTGGCCAGAGTCTTTAACACAATGCAAAGCTGGGCTGCTTTGGCACACATAATATTCCAACTCTATACTTTTTTAAGTGTCTATGAGGTACCAGATGTGGTATTTTTCAGATGTGGTCAGTGCACAGCTTTCAACAAAATGATCTGGGATGCTTATTAAAAATGCAACCATTCCCACAATCTATAGAGTCAGAGTCTCCTGGCTAGATTCTGGGAATTGCATTTTAAGTAAGCTTCTCAGGTGATTCTTAAGCACTCCACCTTTGACACCATGTAAAGTTTGCAGGACTTATTTAAAATTATGTTATGAAAAAAATATAACTGCACTAAAGACAATTTTCAGAGGAGAAAAAATCTTTAATCCATCTGATAATTTAAAAAATTTTTATTTTAGTTTTTTATGATGGTCTTTTTATATTTGCCCATATATACATTTTTTCACACAACTGTAATCACAGCACATACACAATTTTGCTTATATACAAATTTGCATTTCCTCTATTTTATGATGAGCTGTTTTTCATATTCTGTAGCTTCATAAATGATGAACTTTCGTGTTTGCATAATATTGCTCAGGCAGACATGCCATAATTAATCATATAAAAGTATTAGGGCTGTAGTTTCTTCCAAACTGATTTCAGTAATTTGTCCTAGTACATTTCAATGATGAGATTTCAGAGTGAGAACTCTTACAGATTAGAGAAAGTGGTACTCTGAGGAGCTACGATTTCAGTGATGTGATGGGTTTTGATGTCATTTTAGAGGCCATTTTAGATCTGAGCATTGAATGGCTGGGGCAGGCAGCCTCATCCTGGGTGGACTTTGGGTCACAATGTGAAGGATGATGAATAGAGAATATGGAAAGGAAATGCTACATGGGGACCCTTCCTGTCTAAGGGGACACACCAGTCCCCCTTTCTGGGCAGTCATTGCTTTTTAGCTTCCCTTGTCTTAAATGCTACTCACTCTTCATGCGTCAGTTTAGAGATCTGCCAATTTTATTCCAATGTCTGCTTTTTCTTTTTTAGTAATAGAACCATTTATTTTTAACTATGCTCCATCTTTTGAAGCAAAGTGTTGTCTTTTATGTTCTTGACTATAAATTGCCAATGGAAGTTTCATATGCAACTTCCATAACATACCTTCAGTGGGAGAGATTATACCCTTCTTTGTTCCTTTGTCATTTCTACTGGCAGGAATATGCAAGTGATGGCTGGAATCTAAGCAGCCATCTTGGACCACATAGGCTTCATGCTGAAGTCGGTAGAAAAACAAGAGAGGAGCATGAAACATCATACCAGTTCTGTTTCTTTGTTCATTTTCTCCCTACCAAACACAGCTAGATGCTCCAAGAGAACAGGGGCATTGTCTTTCTTGCTTGATGCATTATCCCTAATGCCTCACACTGTGCCTGTAATTGTATTGCATGCTCAATAAGTATTTGTTGGATTAATTAATAGATAGAAGCTACACTTTATTGAGTGTCTACTATGTGCAGCTGTATCTGGTATATTATGTAATTATCTGTCTTCATAACAAACTTGTAAATAAGTATTTTTTATTTAACCAGTGGAAAAAGCAAAGATTTTTAAAAGTGAAGTGACTTATCCAAGGCCATCCAGTAAGTGAATGGAAAGGTTGACAAATGAACCCAAGTCTCTGTCTCTAACTCAGCACTCATTTTCTGTTTTTCCATGTTGCCCTTGCTGGCAAATAATTATGGAGGTAAAATCCACCTCAACTGGAATTATCATATTAGGTCCTTTCTTATGCCGGATATGAAAGACTGAGCTGCCTTAGGATGACAGAAAACATGAAAGGAATCTGCAAGTTTAAAAGCACCATCAACACATCCATAATTTTGTCGTTATCTTCCAGAGCACAATGGGGGCCTCTATATTTTCCCTCTGTCGTGTCCCCTACTCCCTACCTTTTTTTAGAGGATCTTTTGCAGTCATGTGGTTCTGGGTCAGGTGATCTCAACATTGACCCTGGACACAGTGACTGTTCCCAGGTTGAGTGTACTACTTGGCAGACAGTTTCGAGCTGTCGCAGGAATTTTTCTAAGTAGACATGATGGTACAACTTTGCTTTTTTTGCAGAAAATGATTCTCTAAGAAAGTGACTCTGGAGACACCCATGGCAAAATTCCCTTTGTTTTGAGTAAAGCCCATCTTAGGGAGCCCAGGACGCCAAAAGGCAGGCAGAGACAGGACAACATGGAGAGAACCCAGACTCTTGAGTTTTTGGTTCCATTCACTGTAGAACACAACTTCACACCCACACTGGTCCTTGAGCCAACTAGCTAGTTCAAACTTTTTTTTCTCCCCTGTGGTAATGGGTTTTTACTTTGTGCATATTAGTCTGGACAAACACGGGGACATAAAAAGGCCCCTTGTGTGATACAAGGAGCCATCCAATATCTTGAAACCCAGTGAATACTTTTCATATTGCACTTTTTTTTTTTAACTTCTAATGATGCTGTGTAGACTAGTGTTTAAGGATTTATGTCAGTTTAGGGATCAGTAATAATTGAAAAAGAGACCTGGTCTGTCACTTTGGAGCTGTGTGATGTTAGGTAAGTAACTTCATCTCGCTGAACTGCAGTTTTCTGAACAATAAGAATAACTGCACATACCTAATAGGATTGTTGTAGAGGGTTAAGGACTATACACGGTATTGGGTGCATATTACTAGCCATAGTAGAATCCTGGTGTTTTCCACTTGTGTTTCTAGCAACAGCACACAGCATCTCCTCCCCATTCTATAGTGTCTCTGGGACATCCATCTTGAAACCTCCAAGTTGCTAGGATGAGGCCAGCTTTGAAAAAATGATTGGAAGGGACATAAGTTTATCTTACTCAAGTGTCCACCTGGCTCCCAGTGTTTAGCTTCTGTCTCTCCTTAACGTGATGATACAGTTGTAGGAGGGAACCAGCCACTCGCCGTCTCCTCATATTTGTAGAAAGCCTTTCAGAACACTTGACCTCTCCTTTGAGTGTCATGAAAGCCGTAAGTGAAAGGTGAAGAAACTGAACCTCATCGAAGAGCAATTGACTTATCCCACATCAAACAGCTCCTCCTTGGAAGAGAACTCAGATCTGCCAGGAAAGAGTTCAACTTTGTACGGAGACAGAATGCATAAATTGGTAGTTATGAGTATTCAAACATTTTCCTAAAATTTCTATGAAACACAATTTATAAAAATAAATATATATTTGGTTTTTGTTTCTGGCGCAGAGTTTTAAAAACCCTTGGAATTTCCAAAACGATAAGAGCACTATGTTCATCTTTTGTTCTAGCAGTTAGTCTTTGACCCTGATTCCAGACACAGGGTTCCTGAAAGCTTTGTAGTTTCCTAGGTGATAGGAGTGTCTTTGTTCTGATAAGGTGACTCTGGGTGGGCTTATGGATGAGGGATGGTCACCTTAAAGACCAAGCCATGATTAGAAGCTTGGAATTTTCAGCCCTGTCCCCCATTCTCTTGAGAAGGGAGAAGGGTAAAAATGGAGTTAATGCTCTATCATGCCTACGGGATGAAGCCTCTAAAATACCTTCAAAGTACGAGGTTTGGAGAGCTTCTGGATTGAGGAATATATGGAAGTGCTGGGAGAGAGGTTCAGAGAGCTTCTGGATTGGTAAAGATATGAAGGTACTAGGAGAATAGCATGCCTGGAGAGTGCCCTTTTCCCCAAAGCTTGCCCTGGTGCACGTCTTCCCTCTAGATGGTCGTGAGTTATGTCCCTTTATAATAAACCAATAATCCAGTAAGCAAAATATTTCTCTGAGTTCTGTAAGTCACTCATTTGGACCCAATGAGAGGGTCATCGGGAAGCTTCAGCCTGTACCTGGTCAGTGAGAAACACAGGTGGTAAACTGGGCTTATGACTGGCAACTGAAATAGGGTAGAAACGATCTTGTGGGTGGAATCTGACACTATCTCCAGCTAGATGGTTCAGAATTGTGTTACATTGTAGGGCACCCAGCTTGGAGACTTGCATATTGATGGTGTGGGAAATGCCCCCCACTCCAGGCTGGAACTGGTGATTAGAACCACTTCAGTGCCCTAAAATCAAGCCAACATTTCTTTGTTCTAAATTTCCTTTTTTTTTCTGTTTTGTCATTTTTTTTTAGTGTCGCATTGATAGCATATGAAGGTTCCCAAGCTAGGGGTCAAATCAGAGCTATAGCTGCCAGCCACAGCCACAGCAATGTGGGATCCGAGCCGCATCTGCGACCTACACTGCAGCACACGGCAACACTGGATCTTAACCCACTGAGCAAGGCCAAGGAATGAACCTATGTCCTCATGGATACTAGTTGGGTTAACCACTGAGCCATAATGGGAACTCCTGAATTTATTTTTATAAACAAATTTTACTCTTTTCATTGAATTAGGAAAACACAGGAAAGCCCAAATCCTAAAAGCATTATCCTTCCCTAACTTTCCTATGCAAATAGAGTTGTGCATAAATTTTTTCTGATTTTAAATGTATTCACTCTTACTTTATGCTTATAAGAGTAATATGATTATTGTAAAAATTTACAGCAGTGAACACACTAAAAAGTATAAATCACTGTAATTCAGTCATTCAGAATTAATCATAGTTCATCAATTGATTTGGTTCTTTTTTTTTCCCCACCCCCGATGCACATGGAAGTTCCCTGGTGAGGTATAGAATCTGAGGCACATCTGCAGCTTACGTCACAGCCTCACAGCTGCAGCAACACCAGATCCTTAACCCATTGTGCTGGGTCAGGATGGAACTGGCAATACCACAGACACAAGTCGGATCATTAACCCACTGTGCCACAGTGGGAACTCTGGTTCATTTATTTTTGCCAACTTTTTCACACATAAATACGTTACAAAAATGAGGTCATGTTACTTAAGATACAGTTCTCTTTATCTTTTTATGTAATACGTCATAAACACTTTTCCATGACACTGGATTTCTTCCACGTTTTTAAAAACTTTTTATTATGAAAAATTTTAAACCATATAGAAGTAGCACAAATATTATCATAAACTTTCTGTACCCAACACTCACATTAAACAATCACCAATCACCAATTCTATACTTCCTACTTCCACCCATGGAGTTTTAAAAAGCAACTTGCAGATATTTTACCCATAAACATTTCAGTGTGCATCTCTAAAAGGTTTGGACTCTAAAAAATTACACACCCCAAATTGCAATCATTCATTAATACATCAAATATCCAATGTTCAACTTTCCCTATTGTTTCATAAATGACCATTTTAAAAAAAATTGTATGTTTGAAGCAAGATTCAAGGAACATCTGCTCATTGCACTTGGTTCAGATATATCCTGAGTCTTTTTCTCTGTATATTTCTATTTGGTCTTTTTTTTTTCCCTGTATGTTTTTATCGTTGAAGAAAAAACTAGGTTTGTTTTATAGAGTACTTACATTCTGAATTTTCCTGATTACATCCCCTTGTTGTCATTTAATATGTTTCTCTATCCTCTGTATTTTCTATAAATTGGTAGTTTGATCTAGAGTTTTGATAGAACGCTTCCTGGTGGTGGGTTGTACTTTTACCAGGAAGTACCCACCTAGAATACAACTTTTATTGGTTTACTTGTATAGATATAACAACCTCTTTATCCAAGTCCCTTTCAATTGGAATTCAAATTATTTCTGACATATATTGCAATTATCAACACTGAGAGGACAGCAAATTCTTCTATTTAGAATAGATTCCTGTAAGTAAATTCAGGGCCAGAACTTAAAAAGTATGACCTTGTAAAAGGCGCCATGGACTTAAGTTTTCTGAGAGGCTCTCTTTGGTTACTTTGAGCTCAGCCAGAGCACAAAGTCTGGTTGAGTCTGAGGATAAGTGAGAAGATGTCTTCCACAGAGGTCTTTCTCACTTTGGTTTGCTGCTGCCTGTGTTAGCAAGCAGTGCAGAGGCTGCACGTAGTATCAGGGCTCCATGATGGCAAATGCACCCACTTTCCACCCTAACCCAAGGCCTCCCTTCTTCTTGGGACAGCTGGCCACACAGCTTGGTCTCAGCACCTTTTCACACTGGATGTAGAGACTCGGCATGTGGAGTGAAGGGTCTGCCAGGTCAAAGGAGCGCTCGTTCCCTTGGATCCCTTGTTAGATTTACAATGCCCGATTCTGGATTCATAACTTCTTGTGACACCAGAGGTGCTTAGCTAAGCTCCTTCCACATGATAACTTGTTTGTCACTGGGGTCAGTGCAGCAGACCAGCCTGAGTCTCCCCACAACTTGTGTTGGGAACCAAAACATCTGAGTCATTCTGGAATCTCTAAAAGCTCAGTTCTTCACCAGAAGGTGAAGCAGCCCCTTCTGGTTTGAAGGAAAATGGAGGGTCATTCCCTACCACACTTCCAGCCTGGGAGCATTCAACTCTGTCATATAATGGCACAAGCCTGTAACAGGCAAGATATAGCAGGTCAACTGCCAACTCCCCTTGGCCTGAGAAGGCAGCCCAGAGCACTGAAGAAGACAGAAGCATTTTACGTGTGCAAGGGATCTTACGGAGAAAGCAACAGGCCAAGCAGGTAATTTTAAGGAGCTGGGAGAAGTGAGTCGAGCACAGGCCCTGTGCTCCTGATGCCCCAGTCTTGGGTGGGACCACTCCTTGAAACAAGCCGGCAGAGGTCATAGTAGATCTGGAAGTAGGTAGAGATGCTGAATATAAACAAAGATGGCAATAGAACCTACTGATTCAGGACACTGAATTCTGCTGCCTTGAGAGGAGCTCTGGAGTCAGCTGTTGTAACAGTCTAGCCTTGTTTAGCATATCAAACCTGGAGGGAGCAAAAGCCCCAGGATCCACCCAGTCCAGCAGAAACAAGTCTGAACAAGCTGGCCACTGTCCAGCAGATACCCAGGCATTTTGACAGTTCAGTTCTGACCACCAGCCAAATGTAAATGGAGAACTTGAAGTCATCCATCATGCTTTTGCCACATGCAAGGTTAATACCCTGTCTTTGAGAAGCACACAAAGAGCCATTTGAGTAGGAAAGTCCCACCGAATCATGCTGAAACATACAGACCACATTTGGTTCATCTTTCTGAACAGTGTCTTGGTTTGGAAGGCACAGCTGTTGCTGAGATTTCTGAAAACAGCCTGCTGTTCTCTGTGGAAGTGAGGGTAAATTAGTGTGGTTAACTTGAGATGTGCTAAAGCCCTCCAGCCCACCCCTTCCCCCAAATAGCCAAGCTGCAGGGAGCCAGATGCTGCTGTTGGCCACAATATCCATGTCGGCTTGCCAGTGAGCAAAGCTGGGTGGTAGCTGAACATCTTGTAGGACTTTAAGAATGTCAGTACCCCTCTCAGGGGCTTGGTTCCATTGAACCAAGGCACGGAAAGGCTCTACTTCACACTGGAAAGTCCCCTCAGGAATAAGCACCGAGCACTTCCGTTTTCTGGCAGAATTATGGTTTAGGAGAAGTGTCGCTCTGACAACTTCTGTGTCAACCCCCAGAAGTGTATCTTTTGGAGGATCTCATGAAATATGAGCCATGGACCAAGAATAAAGCCAAAATCAGGTTTATGCCTCTAACAGCTGTGGTTTTCAAATTGTTTCAGATTGCAGAAGTTCAAACAACAGCTGCAGATTTATTCCTTGTTCTTGGGATGGGAGGTGATGCATACAAATACAACGGAGACATAATACTGCCATGACTATTTTCTACTTCAGTAAATCCCAAGTCATGTCTTGGGTCCTGTGAAATAAGATGGAAACATACTTATCTGCTAAAAAATAATTGAAATGAATACATGGAGTTAGTTACTCCTAGCGCCAATGACTTTCCAAATTCAGATTAATATTTTCACTTAAAGATGCCCAGACTCTCGGAGTTCTAAGACACCTTCAGTTATCTAGTTACATAGTTATCTATATTTATACATAGTTGTCTATTTAGTTATCAGTTATATAGTTGTATAGGAACCACATGGTCCTCCTGTGTCATTCCTCATTTGTGTGTCCATGACAGATTTCTTTCTTAAGGACAGACAGTTTAAAGGCTTTTGATGCACACTGACAAATTGCTCTCCAATAAATCTCGAAGCTGGGGGACAGCAGTGTCTGAAGGACTAAAGTGCAAGTTTTTTTTAACAACTTCGCAGACATGAAATCTCATTATTTCTGTTGCCATTTTATTCTCCTGCCTGTAAGTTTTGAGTGTCAAGATGGAGTATGGAACCCCCACGGCGAAACCCACACTTTTGCCGTCCCCATAGCGAAAAGCATGACTGAACACATAATAATAATGAATTAACATTTGAAAATTTACTAAGTGCCAGATGTTGGGCATTAGTTCATAGAGTTCACAACAATCCATTTTGTCAGGGAAGCTTAGAAAGGTTAAGATGACTTGCCTAATGCCACATAGGGATAGAGCTTGGGTAAGTCTGACAAGAGCCTGCATCCCAACGCATTTGCCATGCTGCCTCCACACAGTCACTACAAATACTTATACATAGGTTGATTAATTGGTTTTCTTCTGGTAGGACAGACCCGAGCAACTCAGAAGGAAGCAGTCATAAAAATGCGCTAAAAATGCAATCTTAGTTCTCCTAGTTCTGACTGGAGTAGCCCCAGTGGATTTCAGCAATGTTAAACTGAGTTTGAGGGTACGACCTGAGGTAGTATTTTTATTAAGGATTTCTTATGACTGGAAACTCTAAGAAGGAAGCTTGAATTATCCCATATAAAAATACAGCCATCTAAGATCATCAGTGGCATTTCCTTTTTATAGCATTTGGCACTAATAATAGCTCCAAACTCAACACAACTTTCCAGTTTTTTAAAAGAACAGTGCTTATGAGAATGTTTGCATGCTTATGACTGGTGGGATTTATTACAACCAGTGTATCCTGTGGCTTCTCTGAACGAGAAGGTAAATGGCTCAGAGTTGATGGTTATTACAGTCTCTGTGCTGCCCAAGGACCTGTGAGGGGCCCCTGGCTGCAGAGAGAGAGGGAGGGAGCCCTCTCAGAAAGTGAGGCTGGAGGACGGGAGAGGCCATGAGGGTTTTTATGGACAACTCAGAACCGTCAGATGATCTGTCCTAGGTTCTGGGGAGCTGAGTGGATAAAACAGGCCCCTTTCTCCACTGTTGTCCTTTGGGCATCCCTGCTCCTGCCAGGCCAGCACTCCATGTGAACCAGGACCTGAGGAGGGACTGCAGCCTCTCAGCGTGTGAAAGGTCTTAGCAAAGTGGAGAGTGATTTTATAAACTAAATTTTTCCCTGCAGGTTTCCTGCCCTTGTCAACTGCACATGTTCCAGAGCATGTCTACCCACAGAGGCCCTCTCTCTCCCTGCCACAGCGCCTGTGGAACAATTCACCATGTTTCAGCCTTCTTTAAAAAAAAAAAAAAATTGCTGGAGGTGTAATTTACATACAGTAATACGTGCCTATTTTAAGTCCACTGCTCAATACATTTTGATAAAAGTGTGCACCCATACAGCCATTACCACAATCAAGATTTAGAATACTTCTGTCACCTCAAAAAATTCTTACTTGCCCCTTCCAAGAAATTGCCACCCCTCAACCCCACTGCCGGCCACCACTGATCTACTTTCTGACGCTGCAGCTTAATTCTGCCTTTTCCAGAATCTCATGCACATTGAACCACACAGTATGTAGTATTTTGTCCCCCTACTGCCTTCACTTGACATTAAGTTTTTGAGATTCACCGTTGTTGTTGTATGTATTAACAGTTCCTTTTTTTTAAACTGCTGAGTAATGTACTATTCTGTGGATGTACCATAATCTGTTTAGCCATTTTTTGATTATTATGAATGGAAGTTCTATGCACATTCATGTAAAAATCTTTTCTAAAAATTTTTTAAATGATTTTTACTTTTTCCATTATAGTTGGTTTACAGTGTTCTGGCAATTTCTACCATATAGCAAAGTGACCCAGTCACACACACACACACACACACATGTATATATGTTCTTTTTCTCACATTATACTCCATCATGTTCCATCATAAGTGACTGGATATAGTTCTCTGTGCTATACAGCAGGACCTCATTGCTTATCCACTCCAAATTCAATAGTTTGCATCTATTAACCCCAGACTGCCAGTTCATCCCACTCCCTCCCCCTCCTCTTTGGCAACCACAAGTTGGTTCTCCAAGTCCATGAGTTTCTTTTCTGTGGAAAGGTTCATTTGTGCTGTATATTAGATTCCAGATATAAGTGATATCATATGGTATTTGTCTTTCTCTTTCTGACTTACTGCACTTAGTATGAGAGTCTCTAGTTCCATCCCTGTTGCTGCAAATGGCATTTTGTTCTTTTGGCTAAGAAAAATCTTTTTTGAATATATGCACTCATTTCTCTTGGGCAAAAATCTAGGAGTGGAGTTGCTGAGTCATAAAATAAGTATGTGGTTAACTTAATAAGAAACTGCCACACTGTTTTTCAAAGTGGAGTATCTGAAAGTTTCAGGTGCTTCACGTCCTCACCAATGCTTGGTATTACCAGTCCATTTTAAATTTAGTCTTTCAAGGTGGTGTAAAGTGTTATCTCATGTGGTCTTAATTTGCATTTCCCTGAGAACTAATCGTGTTGAACATCTTTTCATGTGCTTGTTATCCATTCTTATATCATATTTTTTTGAAAGGTCTGTTCACATCTTATTTCCATATAAAAAGATTGAATTATCTTCTTTTTCTTGAATTTTCAGAATTCTTTATATATTCTGGTTGCATGCCCTTTATTTTATCTGATAGTTGCAATCTGCAATATTGAGGTAAATGTCAAGATTCCTCTTTTTTCCATAAGACAGGCAGTTGTTCTGGTACCATTTTTTGAAAAGATCATCCTTTTCCTATGGAATTACATTACTACTTCTGCCAAAAATATGCTGGACAAAAATGTGAGTTTACTTCTCATTCTGCTACTCACCAGCTTCATGACCTTAGAAAAAGACTTAGTCTCTCTGAGGCTCCATTTTCTTATCTGTAAAATGGGATGGTAGCACCTATTTCTAGGGTACTTTTTTTTTTCCTTCAAAGAATATGTGTAAATGATTTGCCACTGTGCTTGGACTGTGGATGGAACATTAACATCAATTATATATATACAAGGTTGTTTTTCATTCCCAAAGCCCTTTTGAATATATTATTTGGTATGATTTTGTTTAATTCTTCTATCTCATGCTTTAAGCTCCCCCTAAGAGAAAGAACTGAAAGATACTCATCCTTGCTCTTACCTGTACTCAGAAGAAGCTGTAGGTGTAATTTCCTAAAGGGCAGAGGGTGTTTATTCTATTTTGCATTCTTTCCTGGTGCCTAGACAGTACCTAGCTATACACACTAGGTGCTCAGTGGTAGTGTGGCTTCATTTATGAGATGAGAATTTATCTAAGTTCTTCTTGAAATCAGTCACATTTCCAGTTTTTTCTCTTAACTTTTTTTCCCTCCCTAGAGGAGGTTAGCTAGAGTCTTTCTTTTCTTTTCTTTTTTTTTGTCTTTTTGCCTTTATCAAGAGCTGCACCCGCAGCATATGAAGGTTCCCAGGCTAGGGGTCTAACAGGAGCTGTAGCTGCCGGCCTTCGCCACAGCCACAGCAACGCAGGATCCAAGCCGCGTCTGCAACCTACACCACAGCTCACGGCAACGCCAGATCCTTAACCCACTGAGCGAGGCCAGGGATCAAACCCGCAACCTCACGGTTCTTAGTCGGATTCGTTAACCACTGAGCCACTAAGGGAACTCCAGCTAGAGTCTTTCTACTCTGCCATCTTGTGCTTCAGTCTTTCTTCATATCTTACTGTCTCTTCTCTGCAGTTGAAGACACTGTGTCTCATCTTTCTCTTCAAATGCTTAGTTTAAATTTGTTCCTCATAATTTCTAACATTAGCTTCAGGAATTTACTGCTCTTCTCAGAAATTATCTGAGAACGCTAGCCAATCTGCAAAGGCCAGGTCTATTCACACCATTTTTGGACTTCCTAGTCCCTAACCCCTCTTTTTCCCTCCCGAGAGATCTCATGGGTTCATGGAGTTCCTGTCATGGTTCAGCGATAATGAACCCAAATAGGATCCATGAGGGTGTGAGTTCGATCCCTGGGCTCTCTCAGTGGGTTAAAAGATCCAGTGTTGCCGTGAGTTGCGGTATAGGTCACAGACGCGGCTCAGATCCTGAGTTGCTGTGGCTGTGGTGTAGGCCAGCAGCTGTAGCTCTGATTCGACCCCTTCCCTGGGACCTTCCATATGCCACAGGTGCGGCCCCAAAAGGAAAAAAAATAGAGCTATCTTGGGTTCTGAACCACCTTTGATGACCAGCCTCTGACAGATTACCCTCTGCCTGGCTTTCGTCCATCCTCCCTTGTGTTTCCAACACCCTCACTCTCAATATGTCTGAAAACACATGCATTGGCAGCATCTGAATCAAAGCTCTTCTGATGGCAAGAAGCAGAAACTCACTCAAATTAGCTCAAGTGGAAAGTGTTTATTGAAAGGCTGAAGGGAGACTCTCACACAAATGAAGGGTAGGGGGCTTGCAGGAGAGTTTGCAAGAACAACAGCATTTGAAAGTCTGGCCATATTTGAAGAGGTGAACATGGTGTGAGATATTTTTTCCAGTAGACAGAATATCTCAGGTAAAGTCAAGAAGATAGGAATGTCCTACTCATTCTCAAATACTGCTTGGTATGGTGGTTATTTTGGAATCCAACTCATCTTTCCACCTGGATTCTGAATATGAATGTGATCATATATTTCTTCATATTGCTTTAAGAATGAAATAATAAGGATTATCACTACCACTGCCATCATCATTATCATTATCACTGCCACAACTCTCCAACACACAATGTGCCAGGTACAGCACCAAATTATTTCCCAATTTTTTTTCTAATCCCAAGAGCACCTTTGAAATTTTATAGCTGAAAAACTTGAGGCTTAGAAAGATTTGTTTTGAAACTTGACTAAAGTGATTACTTAAAAGGCATAGGAGAGAAACTGGAATCTAACTCAGGTATTGTTGCCAAAGTCCCTGAATCTTGAACCTTAAGCTTTTGAACATTGTCTTAACTTTTGGCTTGCTTTTTGAATGAAAAAGCTTCCATGTGATTTGTATTGGGAATTTACCCCACAGTCATCTATAACTATTAAACTATTGTTAGTGCAGTCCTGAACTAAAGATATTTAATGACGACTTCGTTTATCATGAAGGTTTCTGGCTTTTTGATAACGACAGACAATTATTATTTTTTCTGACCAGCCCTTCTTCAAGTGGGATCCTAATCCTTGCAGGAATATTGACACCAGGAGGAAGTAATTTCTCAGCCCCATTTAGCATTGCTAATATTTGGGCAAAGGGCTCCTTTTAAAGTTGTTTCCTTGCCTTGGCTTCTTAGAGAACTTTGGTTACAGAGAAGACATAGGAAGGGCTTTGCAAATGATACTGATCAATAAGCTTCAAAAGGCAAGGGAGGATATGACCAGCTTAAGTGGTACCTGGCCACCCTCCCTGAGCCAAATGCACTTTTCAGTTCTCTAAAGCAGTGGCTTTTTAAAACCTAGGTCCCTGTTCAGTGAAGAAGACTACCTTGTGTGTTTGTGGTACTTTCTTTGAGATGTAATCTTTGGGCCATCAAAGAAAACCCTCTCATCTCCAGTCTCTGAATCATGGTCTCCATACACCATTGAAATTACTCACGGCTGTAAAAGAGGAAGTGGGCCTAAGGAGGGGGATCCTGGTCCAGGAAATGGTCTGAGTCATTCCAGTGTTTGAATACACCACCCACTGGTATGTTAAACTCCATCTCTACTCTGCCCTCAGCATTCCCTCCCTCTGCCTGCTGTGGTGATCTAACATGCAGTCTCATAAATTTAGCTCTGAGTTAGATGCTAACAGCAATTCTTTCTCTCTCTCTTTCTCTGTTTTTTTTTTTTTTTTTTTTTTTTGCTTTTTAGGGCTGCACCCGAGGCATGTGGACGTTTCCAGGCTAGGAGTTGAATCGGAGCTGCAGGTGCCAGCCTATACCACAGCCACAGCAACGGGGGATCTGAGCTGCATCTGTGACCTACACTGCAGCTCACGGCATTGACAGATCCCCTGACCCACCAAGCAAGGCCAGGGATTAAACCCTCATCCTCATGGATACTAGTCAGATTTGTTTCTACTGCGCCACAACGTGAACTCCCACTAACAGCAATTTTTTGTATCTGTATAACTATTTGTAGTTTGCAGTGCATTTTGAATCACTTAGCAATCCTTCCATCTATTCACTCATTCAGTTAATACACACTTAGTAATAATAGTAATATTATGGGTCCACCATAGGAGAAGTATTGTGCCAGATATAGAGGCTATAGTCATAATCAAAAGAGTCATACAGTTTTGGTCACGGCCATCATGGAGTTGGTAGTCTAGGGAACTGTTTTGATTTTTTAAAATATAAATCAGTTGAAGTGTGATGTAAAAGGTTTTTCTTACTGAGGGTCATGATAAAAAAAATATGGAAACACACTAGTTCAGTGGAGGCAGTTGTAGAAGATTCCTCAAACTATCCTCTTCACAGACATTGGAAAATTCATGAAGGCTAGTGCAAGAGACAGAAAATATTACCACTATTTTGCTTTTAATAGTATCAACCAGATATTGTTCCTTGCAGGGGGAGCAAAGGTTATCACACAGTCCTTTCCTTCAGTACTTTCGGGGCTCCCCATTACCTTCAGGATGAAGGTTCAACATCTTATCCTGATACGGAAGCCACTTCTGGATGATCTGGCTTCTCTCTATCTCCCTGGCTCCCTTCACCACTGTTCATAACACTTACTCTCTCCTCCTCAGATACCTTGACCCCAGATACCTGGAAACACCTACTTAACTTTGAACACTCAGCTGAAGTGTCACTTCTTTTGTGCCTTTACCCACCTCCTCCAAGCAAAACTGACTGCTTCCTGTCTGGTCTTTCACTACCACTTTTCTTATCACTCTTTCAGTCATGCTACTCTCCTTCCTTTGGGAAGATCTGCTCCCCACCTCACCCCCAGCTCTGTGTGGTGCTGGTAACAAGCAAGGCTCTTAGAGCAGGCTTGTGATTCTGGCCTAAAACCCCGTATTCTAGCTATTGAAGTTAGTCCCAGAATGGTATATAACCCAAGCAAGGAGCCTTTCGTGTTGAAATGTTTCAAGTGTCTAAATGTTCATAAACATACAATTTCTAGGTTTATAGTGCCCTTGTTTGTCTACAGCCTGTCTCCTTCTACCACAATGTAAATTCCTTGAAGGCAGGGACTTGTCTTTGATTTAAATAATATGTGTGTATGAATTCATGTGTATAAAAGTAATATGTTCTCTTTGTAGAAAACATGTAGGCAGTTTCTCTGTAGAAAAATTTTAAAACACACAAAAAGTTGTTAGGCACTTGTAGTACTTCCTCTCCCAAAGACATTTTAACACGATTGTTTATAATACAGATACACACAAAACTCACCTTTTACACAATTAGGGTATAATTGAACATATGACTTTATAACTCATTTTTTCACTTAATGAATAATATATTGTGAAAACTTTCTCATATAATTAGCTATTTTTCCACATGATTTTTATTGGCCATCTATTATTCTGTCAAGTAGATTTAATGTATCATGATCTATACATCAAAAATCGATTAGAAATTTAAGTGGGTTTTTATTTCTCATTATTATAAAAAGTGCTGTGTCTGATTTATGCTAAAGGTGACACTGCAGAGACTGGTATTTTCATTAAATGATGCTGGTCAATGAAATAGCCACATGGCAAGCTTCTTAGTTATCTACTGCCATGTAACAATGTTACCACAAACTTACACTGTAACACAACCCACACTTATTATCTTAAAATTTCTGTAGATAATAGTTTGGGATAGTTTAACTAGGGCTTCTGTTTCAGGGCCTCACAGGGTTGTAATCAAGATGTTGGCTATGGTTACATTTTCATCAGATATTCTACTGGGGAAGGACCTGCTATCAAACTCATGTGGTTATTGGTGGAATTTGATTTATGTCTTTTTTTCCCTTCTTTTTACAACTACACCCGTGGCATATAGAAGTTCCTGGGCTAGGGTTTGAATCAGAGCTGCAGCTACAGGTCTATGCCACAGCCACGGCAACACCAGATCCAAGCTGCAATGGCAAACTATGCCACAGCTCGAGGCAATGCAGGATCAGTGGCAGTACCCCACTGAGCTAGGCCAGGAATCCAACCCATATCCTCACTGAGACTATGTCGGGTCCTTAACCCACTGAGCCACAATGGGAATTCACAGATTTCTTTCAGGCTGACAGACAGAGGGACTGTTTTTTGCTGAATGTTGGCCCTAGACCAACCTCACCTCCTTGCTGCATGTATCACTCCATGGAATAGCTCATAAATGGCAGCTGGCTTCTTCAAAGCCAATGCGGGAGGGAAGGAGGCGCTGGGAGAGACATTCCTCTAAAGTGTTAGTTTTAAGTAATGTAATCATGTACCCATAATCCCATGTATCTTGGCACTTTGCCATATTCTAGTGGTAGAAGCAAGTCACAGGTTTCACACACATTTGCAAGGAAGGGATCAATGACACAAGAACACAGGGTGGGAATCACAGACTGCTCTAGACTCAGCCTCACGAGGGTCTCAGGCTTTCCTGATAAGTGGTAACTTTAATGTCTCAATCATTTTTTTCTTGGCACCTACCTCTGGGCCAAAATAAATACCTAGCAATTCTATTTATTAAGTAGTTAGATCCAAACAACTTAGTAAGTGTTTATATTCTAGTAACTTAGTAATCATTTGAAAAAGTAATATACATAAATTAAAAGAAAAAAATAACATTTTATTTTACTTTTAAGCAACCACAATATTTACTAATATAGTTGTGCTCTTATTGGGCCTTGGAATCAGATTGAACATCTTTACCCTCATCTCCTGATTTCAAGTGATATTTACTTTGTATCACAGCAACTTCAAATAACCAAGCTTTGCAAAAATATGACATCATTGAAGGGAATGTAGTACAATTTTATTTTGAAACTGTGAACTACTTCACGTTAACAGTTTATGTGGTACCCAAAAGATGTCAGTGCTTCCTTTAAAAATGTAAACTATCCATGACACCTCTGTGATTTCACTGTGACACCCAAGGGTGACTTGGTATACAGAGAAGTCAATTTCAGATAAATTATAAGTCTAAATGTAAAATAAAAACAAAAATTTTTCAAGGAAAACGTTGGAGAACATTTTTCTGATCCCAGGATTGGACAGTTTCTTGAAGAGGACTCAGAAAGTACTAATCATAAAAAAGATTGATAAATTTGGCTAATTAATGTACTAGGAATCTCTTTTCATCAAAAAGGAGTGACAGAGTTCTCACTGTGGCTCAGTGGGTTAAGAACCTGATTAATATCCACGAGGATTCGGGTTCAATCCCTGGCCTTGCTCAGTGGGTTAAGGATCTGGCGTTGCTGTGAGCTGTGGTCTAGGTTGCAGATGTGGCTTGGATCTGGCATTGCTGTGGCAGCGGCATAGGCCAGCAACTGTAGCTCTGATTCAGTCCCTAGCTTGGGAATTTTCATATGGTATAGGTCCAGCCCTAAAAAGGAAAAAAAAAGGAGGGGAGTAAAAAGTCACCTTGTACAGTGGAAGCAGATATTGCCTACATATACCCCACCAAGGGCTCATAGCCAGGATGTTTAAAGAACTCCTGCAAACCAGTAAGATAAAGACAGACTATTCAGTAGAAAAATGGGGAATAGACTCATACCGATTCTCCAGAAAAGAGGATGCCCAGTGGCCAATAATCATATGAAGAAATTTCGACTTTATCAATCATTAGGGAAATGAAAACTGAACAACAATACAGGAATTAGTATTGTACCAGATGACTACAATTTTTTTAAAAAGGGGAACTCCCAGGGATTACCAAGGTTTTGAAGAAATCAGAACCCTCTTACAACACTGCTGGGGGTGTGCTCTTGTGGAATCGTTTTGTTAAACTGTTTAGCAGTACCCGCTGAAGTTGATCAGAGACTATGACCCAGCATCCTGTGGCCCATCAATGTCACTTCTAGGCATATACTCTAAATAAATGGAGATATATATTGGGAGTTGCCTTCGTGGCTCAGTGGTTCACGAACTCTACTAGGGTCCATGAGGATGCAGGTTCAGTTCCTGGCCTCTCTCAGTGGGTAAGGATCCAGTGTTGCCATGAGTTGTGGTGTAGGTTGCATACATGGTTTGGATCCCCTGTTGTTGTGACTGTGGCTGTGGCCCGCAGCTACAACTCTGATTCAGCCCTTTGGTAATCCCTGGGAGTTCCCAAAGGGCTTTATGTTAGTGAGGTGTTTTCAGCCACAAGGGACATACTCCTCACTCAGACGAGCTTAAGCAAAAAAAAAAAAAAAAAAAAAAAAAAGTGGCTCATGTAATTGAGAAGTTCAGGGGGTAGGTTCATTTCAGACATGGTCCTCTATCTTTATCTATCTCTTGCCACTCTCTGACAATTTTCAGTCATGTTCTTTCCTGACATGGTAGCAAAGGACCACCCACAGCCCCAAATTTACCACCTCAGAAGAAAAGGAAGCACTTTTTGGTAGAGTTGTCAAGGGTCTGGAGGAGGACACTTACTAGTCCAGTTTAGGGCTGCACACCAATCAATGAGCCAAACACTAGGTCTGGGGGTGGAGTCCTACACCCAGGCCTTGGTCCCTTGATGATCTCTGAGGGGTGGGAAAGAAGGCTCCACCCCATCCAAACCACAAGCAGATGTGAAGAAGTACAAGGCCACTGGGGCTGACTTATTTGCCTAACTCCCAGTCCAGCTTTCCAATTAATCAGTTGCAGAGACTCAGCTCTCTTACTGGTTGTATGCAGCCATTAACCTAAAACAAGGCAGCTGAGACTACATATAATTGAGCTATTTTCCAACTAAGTGGGGCCAGCTGAAATTAAGTGCTTCCTTGAACCTCGATTACCATTTTTAATCAGGCAGTATATTGGCATTCCCTGAATGCCTTTGCCCTTTGCAATTTATTTAGGGTTTAGGTGGGTGTCTGCTCTTTGTGACAAATATGGGGGTGGAGTTATATAATGTTTTCCTCCTTTCCAGTCTTTATCCTAAACTGAGTCTGTTTATACAGTTTTCTTGATCAATTTCAAGATCACACTCCCAATGTTGCATTTTATCTACCCTTCTCTCCTGCTCCAAAGAGACCAACCCAAAGTTGATTGAACTAAATGACAAGCAGGAATGTTCTCATTGGTATGCAGAGATACATCAGATACATAAACTCACTGGCAGTGTTAGTATTCGCTGCCTTGCAGACTCATCACTTTAGGCTTCCAATTTGGCTCCTTTTTCAGAGTTTGTCCATGACCTTGAAGAAGTCAATTCCTTCTTTCTGGATCTTAGTAGCTCTTGCTATAAAGTAAAATAATTACCTTGTCTGCTGAACAAGATAGATTCTGAATGACCACCCAGCCCCCATCTCTGATCCTGGAATCACCTTTCCCCTCTCCCTAGCCATCTGGTGATGAGAAGGTTAATTTTAAGTGTGGAGGTGAGATTTGAACTCAAGTCTCTCTGACATCAGAGCCTATGCTCTGAACTTCTATCCCATTTCTGCTCCCAGCATGCCAGTCACTCTGAACCGTTGCAGTTCATTCAGAGTGGATCACCTTGAATGATCCAGAGCCTGGAAGTTAGTGGGAATTCAGTAAAGCTTGGTTGAATAATTTTTTTAAAAAAATGAAAACTGATTTATACCACTGTGCTTTTATAAATATTGCTTTCTCTTCTTGAAATACTCCTCTTGAAATACTCACTACTACTTTGTCTACCTGGAAAATATCTACTGATTCTTCAAGATTTATCTTATTCATTACATGGAGTATGAAAAAACTTCACAGAACAGTTTCCTCCCCACATCCAGTGGACAGTCTTAATCATTTCTCAATAATTTCCTCTACACTTTAAAATATCTTTTTTTATGGCACACTTACTTATGCATTAAAGTTGTTTTTTTTTTTTTTTAAATAAGGGTTTCCTGGTGACCTAGCAGTTAAGGATCCAGCATTGTCACTTCTGTGGCTTGGATCACTGCTGTGGCTCAGGTTTGATCCCTGGCCAGGAACTTTCACATGCTGTGGACATGGCCAAAAAGTTTTTTTTTTTAAATATAAAGTAATTTATTCTAAAATAGACTTTACTTTTTCTTTTTTAATTTTGAGGTGTAGTTGTTTTACAATATTATATCTTTCAGGTATAAGACATAGTGATTCACAATTTTTAAAGGTTATGCTCCATTTATAGTTATTATAAAATATTGGCTATATTCCTTGTGCTGTACAATACAGCCTTGTAGTTTACTTATTTTATGCGTGGTAGTTTGTATCTCTTAATCCCATACCCCTATCTTGTCCCTCCACACTTGTAACCACTAGTTTGTTCTCTATATATCTCTGTATATATCTGTTTCCATTTTGTTATATTCACTAGTTTTTTACTTTGTAGATTCCATATGTAAGTGCTATAATACAGAGTCTTTCTCTTCTGACTTATTTCACTGAACTTAATATTCTCCAAGCCCATCCATGATGTTGCAAATGGCAAAATTTTATTCTTTTTATGGCTAAGTAGCATTCCATTGTATATAGGTACCATAACATCCTTATCCCTTCACCTGTTGATGGACAGTTAAGTTGCTTCCATATCTTGGCTATTGTAAATAGTGCTGCTATGAACATTGTAGTGCATATATCTTTTCAAATAAATGTTTTTGTTTTCTTTGGATATATACAGGAGTGGAGTAGCTGAACAACATGGTAGTTCCATTTTTAGTCTTTTAAGGAACCTCCATACTGTTCTCCACAGCGGCTTCACCAATTTACATTCCCACTAACATTGTATAAGGGTTCCCTTTTCTCCATATCCTCACCAACATTTGTTATTTGTGTTCTTTTTGATGATAACTATTCTGACCGATGTAACATGACAGCTCATTGTGGTTTTGATTTGCATTTCTCTGATGACTAATGATGTTGAACATCTTTTTGTGTGTCTTTGACCACCTGTATGTCTTCTTTGGGAAAATATCTATTCAAGTCTTCTGCCCATTTAAAAATCAGGGTTTTTTTTTTTTTTGATGTTGAATTGTATAAGCTATTTACATATTTTGGATATAAACCCTTTATCGCTCACATCATTTGTAAATATTTTCTCCAATTCAGTAAGTTGTTTTTTCATTTTGTTGATGGTTTCTTTTCCTCTGCAAAAGTTTCTAGGTTTACTTAGGTCTCATTTGTTTATTTCTGTTTAATTTCTTTTGCCTTAGAAGACAGGTCCAAAAAATATTGATATAATTTATGTCAAAGAGTGTTCTGCCTATTTTTAATGTTCTGATTTCTTAATGCTTGTAACCTTTGAGAAAAATTATCCAAAAATTGGAAATAAGTCAAAAGGATAACTTCAATGGCATCCAAAAGCAGTGGTTCTCAAAATGTGCTCCATAGTCAAGAGCATCAGCATCACCTGAAAACAAAACATTAGTGAATATATATTAAGTGAAATACAAAGAGTGAAAGCAATAATACAAGAGAGGAGTTAGGATTATTTTGCTATTACGGTGTACTCACACTACCTGTGAAGTGATGTAGTGTTATCTGAAAGTAGACTTGGATTAGCTGTAAATGTGTGTTGCAAACTCTAGGGCAGCTACTAAAAAAAAGGTATAACTATAACTAGTATGCTAAGAAAAGAGAGAAAATTGGATCAAATATGATGTTCAAATAACACCACAAAGGCAGGAAAAGAATGGAAAACAAAAATAGGAACAATGGGCAAAGGTAACAAATAGAAAATGGTAACAATATGATAGATATTATATCAATAATCACTTTGAATGTCACTGGTTTAAATGCAACTGCAAAAAAATAGATCATCAGAGTGGATCAAAAACCAAAACAATTATATGTGTATAAGAAATCCACTTTAGATATAAATATAAATATGTATGTATAAAGTGAATGGAGATAAATAAACCATTCTAACACCACCCAAAAGAAATTGGGAATAGCTATATTAATTTTAGACAGAGAAGACATCAAATCCAGGAATGTTATCAGGGATGAAGAAGGGCATTAAACAACAATGAAGGAGTCAGTATTCCAAGAAGGTATAACAATCCTCAATGTGTCTGTACCTAAAAACAGTGCATCAAATTGAGTGAGGGGCAAAAAGTAACAGAATTGCAAAGAGAAAGAGGTAAATCCACTATCCTAGTTGGAAGTTTTAATGGTCTTTATACCAAGTGGACAGATCTAGCAGGCAGAAAATCAGTAAATGCATAGTTGAAATCAAACCATGGATATAATTGACATTTGTAGACTTCACCACCAGCAGCAGAATACACGCTCTCCTCAAGATCACATGGAACATTCACCATTACAGGCCACATTCAGAGCCAAAAACACACCTTAACAAATTTCAAAGAATAGAAATCATACAATATCTGCTCTCAGACTTCAATGGAATCAAACTAGACATCTATAATAAAAAGATAACAGGAAAATCTCAACATACACAAAGATTAAGTAATATAATTCTAAGTAACATATGAGTCAAAGAAGAAATCTCAAGAGGAGTTTTAAAATACTTTGAACTAAATGAAAATGGAAATATAACCTGTCATATTTATGAGATAAAGTGAAAGCTGTGCTTAGAGGTAAGTTTACAGTCTTGAATGCATTTAATAGAAAAGAAGAAAGATCTAAAATCAACAAACTAAGCTACCACTTTAGAAAACTAGATAAAGAAGAGCAAATTAAATTCAAAGTAAGCAGAAGAAAATAAATAATAAAAACAGAAATCAATGAAATTAAAAATCAGGAAACAATAAAGGAAAAAATCAATTAAGCCATAAGTTTATTTTTGAAAAGATAAATAAAACTGGTATGTCTCTAGCCAGGCTAACAAGAACAGAGGGAAGAAGACACAAATTACAAATATCAGAAAAAAAAAAAAAAAGAGGAGATATCACTACAGATCCCTGGGACCTGTAAGAGGTTAATAAAGGAATGTTATGAAGATTTTTATGCCCACAAGTTTGATAACATAGATAAAATGGATCAGTTCCTTGAAAGACCCAATTTACCAAAGCTGACATAATAAGACACAATAGATAAGTGGAACAGGCCTCTATCCATTAAATAAATGGAGTCAATAGTTAAGAATCGTCCACAACAGAAAGCTCCAGGCCCAGACTGGTTCACTGGTGAATTCAACCAAACCTTTAAGGAATAAATTATAGCAATACTCTACAATCTGTTTCAGAGGATAGGGGTGGAAGGAATACTTCTTATTATATGAAGCCAGAATTACCCCAATACCAAAACCAGGCAAAGACATTATAAGAAAAGAAAACAGACTAAAATTGCTCTTGAGCATAGATGCAAAAATTCTCAACAAAATATTAGCAAATTGAATCCAACAAAGTACAAAAATAGTTACACACAATGGGATTTATCCCACTCGTTCAATATTCAAAAATCAATTAATGTAATCAGTCATATCAACAGGCTAAAAAAAATTACATGATCATATCAATAGATGCAAAAAGAGCATTTGACTAAACCCGGCACCAACACTCACACATGATAAAAACTCTCTGTAAAGCAGGAATAGAAGGGAAGTTCCTCAACTTGATAAAAACTATCTCTAAAAACTCCAAAGCAAATTTTGTACTATTGGTGAGAAATCTGAAGCTTTCCCATAAGATCAGGCATAAGGCAAGGATGTCCCTTCTCACCACTCCTTTTCAAATCATACTGGAAGTTCTAGTTAATGCAATAAGACAAGAAATGGAAATAAAAGATATACAGACCGGGAAAAATAAAATAAAACTGTCTTTGTTCACAGATGACAAGATCACCCATGTAAAAAATCTGAAATAATTGACCGAAAAACTCCTGGAACTAATAAGCAATTATAGCAAGGTTGCAAGACGCAAGGTTAATATACAAAAGTTAATATACCATCAATGAACAAGTGGAATTTGAAAATTAAAAACACAATGCTGTTTACATTAGCATCCCCCCCAAATGAAATACTTAAGTATAAATCTAACCAAATATGTATACGACCTATATCAGGACAACTATAAATTCTGATGAACAAAATCAAAAATCTAAATAAATGTAGAGATAGTCTATGTTCATGAGTAGGAAGACTCACTATTGTCAAGATATCAGTTCTTCCCAATTTGATCTATAGATTAAATGCAATCCCAATCAAAATCTCAGCAAGTTATGTTGTGGATATCAACAAAGTTATTCTAAAGTTTATACGAAGAGGAAAAAGACCCAGCATTACCAACAGAATATTAAAGGAGAAGAATAAAGTTGGAAGACTGACACTACCTGACTACAAGACTTACTATAAGGCCTCAGAAATCAAAACAGTGTGATATTTGCAAAAGAATAGACAAAAAGATCAGTGGAACCGAATAGAGAGCCCAGAAATAGACCATGTAGACACAACCAACTGATCTTTGACAGAGGATCAAAGGCAATACAATGAGCAAATATTGTCCTTTTTTAAAATGGCTCTGGAAAGACTGGACATCCACATTAAAAATAAATAGACAAAGACCTAAAACTCTTCACAAAGATTACCTAAAAATATATCATGGACCTAAATATAAGACACAAAACTGTAAAACTCCTGGAAGATAATGTAGGAAAAAAACCTAAATGTCTTCGGATATGCAATGAATTTTTCTGGACACAAAACCAAAGACACAATCAATGAAAGAAATAATTGGTAAGCTGGTTTCATTAAAACCGGAAACTTCTGCTATGGAAAAGACAATGTCAAGAGAATGAAAAAAAATAAGACAGAGACTGGGAGAAAATATTTTCAAAAGACACATTTGAGGAGTTCCCGTTGTGACTCAGTGGCTAACGAATCCGACTAGGAACCATGAGGTTGCGGGTTCTATCCCTGGCCTTGCTCAGTGGGTTAAGGATCCGGCTTTGCCGTGAGCTGTGGTGGAGGTTGCAGACGCGGCTCGGATCCCGCGTTGCTGTGGCTGTGGCGAAGGCCGACAGCTACAGCTCCTGTTAGACCCCTAGCCTGGGAACCTCCATGTGCTGCGGGTGCAGCTCTAGATAAAGGCAAAAAGACAATAAAAATAAAAATAAAAAAATAAAAGAACTGATGGTTTTGTGGCAAGGATGCAGAGCAGCTGGGACTCTGATACATTGCTGGTCTGGTGGGAAAGCAAAATCATATGGCCATTTGGAAAATACTTTTTGCAGTTTCTTATGAAATTAAACATATTTAACCATAAGACCTAGCAATTTCACTCTGAATTATTTACCCTAGAGGAATGAAAACTTACATTCACATAAAACTTGAATGTTTATAGTAACTTTATTCAAATTGTCAAAAGCTGGAACCATCCAACGGTCCTTCAACTGCTGAATGGACAAACAACTAGGGTACAACCACACAATGAAATACTACTGAACAATAAAAAAGGAAGGAAGTGTTGACACATGCAACATCATGAATGAGTCTTAAGTGCATTTTGCTGAGTGAAAGAAATCATACTCAAAAACCTACATTTTTTACGGTTCCATTTATACGACATTCTGAAAAAGGCAGCGCTATAGGGACATAAAGCAGATCAGTGATTGTCAGGGGTTAGAAGTGACTAGAGATAGGAGGGGAGTTTTTGGGGTGATCTTGATTGAAGAAGTGGTTATTAGATTATACGCATTTGTCAAAATTAATAGCCATGTGTATTAAAAAATTAGAGAATGGTAACATGTAAATTATACATAAATGGAGCTTTAAAAAAAGAGCTAGTTGTTAGGAACGTAATTTATAAAGCAAAGTTATCACAGGACCAACACTATTTTCACAGTAAAGACCCATGCAGACAATTCTCCATGAGCAACTTAGAAATTTGTGCTGAGCCAGAATGAAATTATTATTGTTAGTTATTTTTTTAATTCATAATTAATTTATTAAACATTTATTGTGCCTTCCAAATACAGGGCGATGGGGGAGAGAAGACAAAGTCCAGCTCCTTTTCACAATGGGTGCAAAACGTGGTAGAGGTGGGGTAAGAAAAAGACGATTATAGTATAATGTGATCATTATCTTTCGCAATAATTAGAGGATCAGTATGTAACTAGACTCTTCACACATTATACAACTAAAAGCACAAGCTCAGCATTACGAAGATGCTCCCCACCCGTACATGTATGAGCAGTAGAATGAGAATAATTAAAATTTTGCTGACTGGTTACTATGTGAGAGGTGAAAACCCATTTAAGCCTCCCTAAAACCTTTTGATCTAGGAACTATCATTATTAGCATCTTTTGCAGATGAGGCAACAAAGTCACAGAAAAGTTTATTTGCCTATGGCCACACAGCTGGTAAAGGACAGAAAAGGGATTTAAACCTGACAGGGTAGCCATCTCCCTAACCTATTTTGGTATAGCTAGAAGGAACAGTGACCTGGGTCAGCTGGACTCCTGAAATTTGGAACAGGTTGTTTGTTTTTGTTTTTGTTTGTTTTTTCTTTTTTTTTTTTTTTGTCTTTTTGCCTTTATCTAGAGCTGCACCCGCAGCATATGGAGGTTCCCAGGCTAGGGGTCTAACAGGAGCTGTAGCTGTCGGCCTTCGCCACAGCCACAGCAACGCGGGATCCGAGCCACGTCTGCAACCTCCACCACAGCTCACGGCAAAGCCGGATCCTTAACCCACTGAGCAAGGTCAGGGATCGAACCCGCAACCTCATGGTTCTTAGTCGGATTCGTTAACCACTGAGCCATGAAGGGAACTCCTGGAACAGGTTGTTTGAACTCTGCCTCAGTTCCCTAACATCAGAGGAGATAATCAAGCATGTGTATGGATTTCCTTTTGTGGCTCAGTGGCTAACAAACCTAACTAGGATCCATGAGGATGTGGGTTCGATCCCTGGCCTTGCTCAGTGGCATTGCTGTGAGCTGTGGTGTGTGTTGCAGATGTGGCTCGGATCCCATGTTGCTGTGGTGTAGGCCAGCAGTTGTAGCTCCAATTTGACCCCTAGCTTGGGAACTTCCATATGCCATGGGTGTGGCCCTTAAAAAACGTGTAGAGTGGTAACGTATGCAAAGCTCTCTGCATAAGGCACTAGGATAAACCATTATTCCTTTTGTGTTTCTTTCCTGCATTTATGCTATGTACCCCCCCATCCTCAGACATAAGTATTGTAGAAAATGGAAGAGGCAAAAAAAAAAAATGATGAACAAAAACCAGACCAACCAAACAAACAAAAAACCTTCATCCCTCCATAGTCTCACCATCCAGAGGTAAGTGCCACTAATATTTTGGCACATTTCCTTCTAGTCTTTTTAAAAGTCTTTTATTTACATAGCTAAGATCATACTTACATTTCTAATTATGGACACTGCTTTTTTTCATTTAACATCAGAGCATGAACTCTTTGCAAACATAATGTTTACAAAAATAGCAGCCAAATTATTTTTTGGTTTTGCCTGTGGCATATAGAAGTGTCCAGGCTGGGGAGTGAACCTGTGCCGCATCAGTGACCCCAGCCACAGCAGTGAAAATGCCAGATCCTTAACCCACTGAGCCACCAGGGAGCTCCACAAACAGTATTTTAAATGGCCATGTTATAATCCATCATATGAATATTCTATAATTTATTAACTGTTCATTCACAGTTGGATATTTATGTTGTTTCCAATACTTTTACTACTATAAATCACACCACTATGAACATTCTAGTCCATAAATCTTTGTGTGCATTGCAGATTATTTTTTTAGGCTAGTTTCCTAGAACTGTAATTTACTAGATTAATGTCACAAATATTTAAAGATTATGTAGAGATGTAGTATTCTTTGTAAATAACAAATACATCCTTTGCGAATAACTAGAGAGTCTTCCAGAGGGTCAGAAATTGTATATGTATTTGTTCCTGTGCATAAGCGTAGAGGGGGGTGGATGAGAGACAGAATTGTGAACCTTCTCATTCCTTGGTCAGCGCAGTAACCACTGGACCTTTTCTCTTGTGAGCTAGTTCCCAATTTTCAGGAGCACATGCTGATTAAATATTAATTAGCTGAGTGCCAGTGAATTTCAGTTATGGAGCTTGAATGCTTTTTTTGCAAATCCATAAAATGAGTTAGACTTGATACTTCACTGTTTTTTTTACCTGGCATAACACTTTCACCACTGTTATCTCAACAGCTTCTCATGGCTCCTGAGTGAGATGGATTAGGCTATTGGTCCTGTCCCCAGGACACTGTTCAGAAACTCAGGTCTAGAAAGGAGAAGTGACTTACCCAATGTCACAGAGCTGGTTGGAGAGAGCTGAGACTAGAATTCTATTTTCTGTGGCTAGAACCCCTGTTATGGACTAAATTATGTCCCCTGCCCCAGAGCAGTTCATACCTTGAAGTCCTAATCCCCATTGTGACTGTATTTGGAGATAGGGCCTCTACAGAGGTAATAAAGGTTGAATGATGTTATAAGGTTGGGCCCTGATCTGATAGGATTAGTATTCTTATAAGGAGAGACCAGAGCTGTCACTGGCATGCTCACACCGAGAAGAGGCCATGTAAGAGCACAGCAAAGAGGCAGCTGTCAGAAGCCAGGAAAAGAAGGCTCACCAGGAAACAATCTTGTCAACCTCTTGATCTTGGACTTCCAGTGTCCAGAACTGTGATAAAATAAATTTCTTTTGTTGAAGCCACCCAGTCTACAGTGTTCAGTTATCAAAGGCCTAGAAGACTGATATGGATTTTGGTACCGTGAAGTGGGGTCCTGCTGTAACAAATGCCTGACAATGTAGAAGTAGCTGTGGAACTGGGTAATAGGTAGAAGCTGGATAAGCTTTGAGGGCCGTGCTACAAATAACCTAGATTGTCGTGAAGTGACTATTGGTAGAAATATGATGTTAAAGGTGATTTTGGTGGGATCAGGGAGAAAAGAAAAGAGCTATAAAGAAAGTGTCTGTCATTGTAGAGAACATACACACCGTCATGAACAGATGTTGGTAGAATTGTGAGTGTTAAAAGTGATTCTTGTGAGGCCACGGGGGGAAAGATAGACTATGTTATTGGAAACTAGATGAAGGGTGACCCTTGTTATAAAGTAATGAAGAACTCTGTTGAATTGTGTCCTAGTGTTTTGTGCAAAGTAGAAATTCAAAGTGATGAACTTGGATATTTGGCCTAGGAGATTTCTGAGCAAACCGTTAAAGGTGCCTTGTGGCTTCTCCCTGTTGCTTACAGTATTTTCTATTTTTATTTTTATTTTTGTGTTTTTAGGGCCATACCAGCCTGTTGCTTCTGGCCTACACCACAGCCACAGCAATGCAGGATTCGCCTCGCATCACGCGGCAATGCCGGATCCTTAACCCACTGAGTGAGGCCAGGGATCGAAACTGCATCCTCCTGGATGCTAGGAGATTCGTTTTCACTGAGCCACGATAGGAACTCCTGTTGCTTATAGTTAAATGCAAGAGGAGAGAGATAAATTGAAAGAATTGCTAAGCGAAAAGGAGCCAAAGCTTGAAGACCAGGAAAATTCTCAGCCCATCAGCATTGCAAAAAATGAGAACATATGTTTGAGAGAGAATACCAAGGGTGTGGCTGGACAATCACTCTATAAAGAGATGACTTCCGCAGTTAATCAGACATTTTAGAAGCTACTAGGTTTAGGATGGGATTATGCTAGCAGAGACACGTCCAGTTTGGACCAAGCGGAGCAGAGATAAGACAAGATAAAATAAAGACTTTTGAACAGCCGGGATTCTATAGGCTAGGACAATGGAGCTATTTGGCTATGAATATGCTTTACTCTTCAAGAGAAGGGAAGAGTAAACCCTGAAGGTGGTTAAGTGATCATCAGGGCTGCCAGACACTCCCCCCGCCCCATATGCCTGGAGCATACAAGCCCAGAGGGCAAGGCGATTTCTTGGTTTCAGAGTGTGGGACCTCCCTCTTGGTTTCGGGGAGCCAGGCTTCCCCTGCCTAGTGCCTTGGGGGCAGAACTGTAGCAAGAAGCCACCGGTGTGGCTGCTGCCCAGAGCAGCAGGGGCAGGGCCCCTACCTAGGGCTGTGGGGATGACACTGCTGCCTCAGTGGGCTGGAAAGGCAGGACATCCAGCCAGAGGGTTATTCTAGAGATTTAAGACCTACTGGAATTTGCCTTGCTAGGTTTTGGACCTGCACCGGGACCATCACCTCTTTCTTCTGCTTTCTCTCTTTTGGAATCAGAATGTCCTCCTAAATCTATATTTTGGAAGCATATAACTTGTCTGGTTTCCCAGGTTTACAGATGGAAAGGGATTTTGTCTCAGGATGAATCATACCTCCAGTCTCACCCATATCTGATTTAGATGATATTTAGATAAGACTTTGGGCTTGAAATTGAGACTGGAACGGGTTAGTCTTTTGGGGCTGTTGAGATGGGGTAAATGTGCATGTGCCAACTAAAAACTGGCACTTGCCATCTGCCTCTACAAGAATGAAGGCACTAGCCCCTGCAGTCACTGACCTTCAACATACCCTGAGAGGAGTTCCGGGTGGAGATCAGGGATGAGGTACTCAGTCTTTCGGGAAAAACTGGCAGAACGGGCCTTCAGATAGTGATATTTTCAGGAGATTTTATGAGCCCAAATTCTTGCATCTTCTCGTATCTAGAGAAGCACTAAAATCATTAATGGTGACATCTGCTCCTCGTGACTAGCAGCAAGCCTCTGCCAAAATGTGTGCTTGATTGCAGCACCCCCTTCACTAAAATCATATAAAACACTGACCTTTCCCCCTACCTCTTTAAAGCACTTCCTCAGAACTGAGACCCTGTCTCCCAGCTGTCATCCTCATTTTGCCCCAAATAAAATGTACAGCTCTCCCATTCCACTTTTTTTTCTCACAGTCAACACATGTGAGCAGACATGAGTTTGGGGACCAGAAGATAGAATGTTAGAGACGAAACTGTGTCCCCAAATTCATATCTTGAAGCCCTAATCTCCAGTGTGACTGTATTTGGAGACAGAGCCTATATAGAAGTACTAAAGAGTAAATGAGGCCGTAAGAGTGGGGTTCTGTCCAATGGGATTAGTGTTCTCAAGAAGACGAAGACAGCAGAGCTTCCATTCTGCGCACAAGCAGAGAAGAGGCCACTTGAGGCCACAGCAAGAAGGCAGCCATCTACAAGATAGGAAGAAAGGCCTTATCAGAAACCAGCTAAGCCAGCACCTTGATCACCAGAATTGTGAAAAAAACAAAACAAAACACCTAATTAATTAAATAAGAGATATGCAATTAATAAGTTATTAATTTATTTAATTAATAAGTTAATGTATGTAAAGTGCTGAGGAACATGTCTAGCACTTAGGAAGTCCTCTATCAGTCTTAGTTATTTTCTTCTAGCTAACTGTAAACCCTCAGTAAGTGAGTCATTATTATTATTTTCAAGTCTTATCTCCCTCTATTTCCTCCAAAGCCCTAAATCCTAACATTCCAAATCCTAGTTTTTCCCTAATGCAGCCCATGGGCTTTCCCTAGTTTGTCTAGGCGTTTGCTGCCTGGTACTCCATTTCTCCTCCTTCCGAGCTCAGAAGTCTTCCCCTCTGGGAATCCTCTCTTCCCCACCCCGCCCATCCCAGCTGGAAGGAATAGCCGCTAGATTTGTGTCCTGCTAAGAAAACAACTGCTTATAGCACTTAGTTCTCCTCTGCGCCTGGTTAATTCTTTCGAAGCCTGCCTCCAAGAGTAGCGGCCTCTGGAGGACGGTGCTGGGCGAGTAGCCTGTAGTGTCACTCTAGGCGTCTAGCCTAGCGCGGGACAGAGAAACGGGTCGCTGTGCAGAGGGGTTCAGTATAACTCCTACAAAACCGAGACCCGGATCCTCCCCAGGCTCTGCCCACCATGAATCCCAGTCCTTTCTCAGCCGGGACTCTCACTTCCCTGCTGGCCAGCACCTGAGCATCCCCGCCCCCCGCCCTCGACTGACTCCTAGGGGTCCCATTGGCTCCTCCCTTGGAGCTGAGGGCGGAGCGTCCCGGCCGATGGCTGGGAGCGGGGCTGCGAGCTTGCTGGGCGACAGTGGGTTCCAGTAGCGCCGCGGCCTGGTTAGGGGGCTGGCATGGCCGCGTGCTGGTGAGAGTGGAGTGAGCGAGGGGCCAGCTGCCACCATGCCCCGGGGCGTGGGCGCCGCCCAGCTCTGCCTGCTGGCGTTCGCCCTGCAGGGATGGACCAGAAGTAAGTACGGGGGAGGGGACGCAGGGGGCTTTGGAGGTGGGTGGGCTAGGGAACCTGGGGACCGGGGGGTCATCCTCGCGACTCCTCGGGGCTGCGCCCCCGCTACCCCCAGCCTGGGAGCCACGGCTTTGTTCCCACGTTGCGCGCCCGGGGAGGTGGTGGAGATGCGGGAGATCGGAGCAGGCAGAAAACGGTCGGTCCCACGCTGGCTTTCCTCCCTCTCTTTTTCCTGTTTTTTTTTTTTTTTTTTTTGCTTTTGACTTCTCTTTCCGCTGCTTTCCTAGTCTCTCTTTTCTCCAGTCTTTGAGTGTGAATATAAATATGTTTGATAAAATTGGAACCATACCGTATGTAGTTTTCTGTACTGGGTATTCCACTTCACGTTATGAGCGTTTCCCACATTGTTACATTCTCCAAAAGCATGGTTTTAATGACTATAAATTCCGTCAAAAATCGCAGACGTATCATTTTCAAAAAAGTTAAAAACATGACTCATACAAATATAGGATGATTGGATTGTAAGATTGATTGAGCCATTAACTAGGCATTCAATAGAATGGCAGAGCAGGTTCAAAGCATTAAAGGAACAGGAGTGATAGGCATTGGAGAAAGAATATTGAAATCTGGTGCTGGGATAGATACAAAAGTGGTCAGTGTTTCATGGGGCCAAACAACCATAATTCTTAGTTATCTTTCTACTATACTGAAGTCATTTGCATCTCTATCAGATTGAAATCTACAGTTAACACTTCACAGTAAATTAATAGTACAAGTAAAAAGTCAAACAAAGCTACATCCCCTAGATAATTCAATAATCTGTAGGAAGACCTGTTAAACAGTGCTCCAATGTGACATTGAAAGGACATCCTGCTTGGTCTGCTTTATTTCCAAGTTTTGAACAGTTTTTCTTAGGATGTACTGTGTTCTGCTGTTACTGAGCTTCACTTTCCATATTTTTCTGCACTCTCAAAGATTATTTCATTCCTTTAAATAGTCCATTAAATATCCTAATTCTTTTTGGTTGCATAGACTTTAGATTTATCAGTGTCACTGGAGCAGGGACTATGCTTTTCTGGTTACCCAATAAATATCAAGCAGCATAGTATTTGGCATATAGTTAAGCACTCAGAAAACATGTAATGAGTAAATAAATGCACTGCTTCTGATTTTTACTAATATGATGAGACTAATTCTAGTCTAATGAGACTTTTTTAGAATGTATTTTGGTTGAGACTATATTATATCAGTAATCCGGGGAAAGTTGATCACTCATAATTGCGCCAGTCTAACAAAAGAACTGTGGCCATCTTTTTCTGTCACTCATTATATTCTATGTGATTGATATGGTTGGTTTAGAAAGAATAGATTTTGGAGTCCTCAATTCCATCTCTAGGAGTCCTGTGGATTTGGCCTGTTCTTATGGAGACTAATTTGCCTACATCTTGAGGAATTACCACTTAATTAAGATTGTCTGCAACCACTGTTTGAGATCTGCCCTGCCTAGAACAAGCCTCTCTCCTCAAACAGATTTCAGTTCACCTTTCTTGCAGAATAGGATTCCTGCTACCTACCTCCCAGGGTTGCCTGGAGTGGGAAGAACTGAGTGGTGAGAATAATTTGGAAAGTAGGAAGTGATATGCTAATGCAAACTTGCCCTTTGGAAGCCAGTTTGAGGGGATGAGGCTTTGTGGATTGGGAAGCACTTTCACAGCATCGCTACCCAGTAATGCCATGAGCTGCGCAGGTGGCAATCATTTCTTCATTTTACAGATGAGAAAACTGAAGGCCAATGGGAATAAAACCCAGGGGCTTGCCCTCCAGATCTACCCAGAATCCAAACACTTCATTCCTCTCCACTGATGTCATTCTAGTCTGCTCCACCAGTAACTCTCACCAGGGCTCCTGCAAGTCTCCAGCCTTGCCTAGCTGCTTCTACTCTCCCTCCCACCCTCCCCTCCCCCCACCTCCACCCTCTCCATCTCTACCCAGCAGGCAGAAAGATCTTTTAAAAACTGAATACATATCATATTGCTTTGTGTCTAAATCCTCCAGTGCCGTCCAAGTCTATTTATAATGAAATCCAGACACTTTCCATGCCCTCTGTGATAGCAGACCCATGGCTGTCTTGCTGACCACATCCATCAATTTTCCCTCTTTTTTGCTAGACTCCAGCTGCTTCTGACTTCTGCTTGTTCCTTCAACAGACCAAGTCCACTTCTGCTCTTGCTAGTCCTTCTACTTGGGACATTGTACCCCTAGATATTTGCAGGTCTGCTTCCTTCTAGTCCCTTGGTTGTAAGTTAAATACTATTTTTTTGCTCATCATCCTGTCTAAAATAGGTACCCCCTCTTCGTTGTCTCTTTATGTCATCACCCTGTTTTACCATTTGAAAATGTTGTCTTTCTCCCTCGAGAAGGTAAGCTTGGTGAGGTATGCAGAGACCTTGTTAGCCCTGTTTACCACTATGTTATCAATAGCCAGCAGGGGGCCTGACCCATAGTGTTTGCCAGGAGCCTGGAATCTAGCAGGTCTTCTAATGACCCGGTGTGGGATCTCCCCAGCTGGCAGTGCATGCCTGGCTTAGCTTGGGTGCAGAGATGTGGGATTCCAATGATGTGCATCCTGTATTGGCAGGAGGAAGTGGGGAAGGCAGCCCCCAGCTACAGCATGAACTAATAATACCTCAGTGGAAGACTGCAGAAAGCCCCGAGAGAGAAAAGGTAAGACTCAAGGAATCTCATTTTCATAGGCAGGATTTGCCAGCTCCATTCTTTGAGGCTTGAGGTCACCTACTCAACTTTCCCGGGGACCACATTAGCACCGTTAGTTCTGTTTCTGGCCCACTCTAGCCTCTCTGTGGTTCAGTTTTGGAAATCCCAGATGGGGCTTCCCTTCACAACAACCTACTAGGACACTTCATAATGCCAATAGTTGAGGAAATGAAAAACCATGTTAATGCTGACATAAGCCAAGTGCAAATATGTGTCACAAAAATTGCTGACTCTCAGTTGAAATTGATTAAATGTTGTCAGTATTATTTTTTGCTCTGCATAATACATGCATCACTTCATTGATGGGATAATATACTTGGAAAGAAAAATGATAATCCAAACAGTTTTTTTCAAATAAAAGTCAGTGTAGGGACCTCGTACTGAGAAATCTGTTTTAAAATCCAGTAATCTTTTGTATTTTTATTTAATTTTTTAATTTTCTTTTTTTTTTTTTTGTCTTTTAGGGCTGTGCCCTTAGCATATGGAGGTTCCCAGGCTAGGGGTCGAATCGGAGCTGCAGCTGCCAGCCTACACCATAGATCCTTAAACCACTTAGCGAGGCCAGGGATGAAACCTTCGGCCTCATGCATACTAGTCAGATTCATTTCCACTGAGCCATGACGGGAACTCTAAAATCTTAAAATTCAATGGGCTGCTTGGGCTACAACATCAGCAGAACACAAGCTTTATCAAGGGTATTGAGAATGAAACAGAAAACATTACCTTGTTCTTGCGGGAGGACCTGGGCATCTAGGGTAATTTTTTTGTCCCTTTTTTTTTTAAGGGTTGCAGGTGTGGCATATGGAAGTTCCCAGGCTAGGGGCTGAATCGGAACTGCAGCTGCAGCCATAGCAATGATGGATCCTTAACCCACTGAGTGAGGCCAGGGATTGAACTTGCATCCTCATGGATACTAGTCGGGTTTGCTACTGCTGAGTCACAATGGGAAATCCAATTTTTTTTTTTCGAATAAATCTTTTTTGTTCTTTTGATATCAGAATATCAGGTCAAATGAAAGTAGGTGACATTTTATTCTAAAGAAATAAAGGCATGGAATTCATCAAAAAGTAGGAAAGGCTGAAAATAGCTTCAGGAAAAGTCTAGACAAATTAATAGATGGCCATCCTAGAGCAGGTTATTTTTAAAAATTAAGGTCTTAGATATTCCATCCTATCCATTATTGTCTGAAAAATGGATCTGATGCTTCTGTAGAGGCCTTTCTGTTCCCTGCAGATGTGGGATGCCAGGCATCCTCAGGAAGGGCCCGAGAAACAAAGTGGAGCTCAGATCCTGTCTCTGTGCCCAGCCATTGTCCGCCCAGAATCTGGGTCATTGTTTTGTAGGAATAGTTGCACAGTACTGGGCACCGTAAATATCCGGTGAACCAACAAACGCATGAGTGTCAGGGAGGGAGAGGAGAGGTAGGTCTCACTCAGGCCTCTTGTTCTCATTTATGCGATTACTTCATTCATCAAACATTAATGGAACACTAATTATACCAAATATTGTGCTGCGTCTTCAAGGGGATGCAAATACATAGGATCGTTTCCAATACCCCGTGGATCCACAGATCCATTTAATCTTGCCCTAAAGAGAAAGGGATTTTTAACCCTGCCCTGGGGAAGTATAAACAGTGGGTCAACTCCCTGTGCTTCCAAGGAGAGGCAAAGCTGCCCCTTCCTAGCACAGAGTGGAGTGGCAAGAGGGAAGCTGAGAGAACCTGGTTGGGGAGGCTGCCTAGATCCTTGCAGCACTATTTCACTGTTTCGTTTGAAATGTCCCCTGGAAACAAGGAACATCATATTTGAAATATCAGTGTCTGAGCATCCTCCAGACCAGCAAGAAATATTTTTGGATTACCCACTTAAAAATAGATATTCTAGTCATGTTACAGCTTATGTCTCTTTGGGGGAGGAGTGACAGTGCTTTGATTTGTGTCAGCTCTCCTTTTGTTTGTGTGGGCTCTTGGCCACTTACCTCTTGGTTAAGGGAACGGATACAGCCCTGGTGCTGTGTGCTTTTTCCTCAAATGCCCGTGGGAGACAGTGTCCCTGATGCTTCGTGTGATCGGGTAGGGCCCTTGCTCCAGAACTCCCTAGAGTAGCATGTCAAAAGACCAGCAACCAGAAATAGGTGTTGGCGGACCTTGATCAGAAATGGAGAAGTGAACGTTTTAGTGAAAGTGATTGGGTAAGCATCCTCCTTGCTTCCTCTCCCCATGGTTTTGAAATGTCTCTTCTTAAAAGAAGTCACTAGGATAAATTAGCAAAAAATAGCCAGGGACAAGGTTGCACAAGCATCCTAGCTCAGAACGTTGAGATCTCATCAGAGCCCTCAGTGGCATGAAAATTTCACTGATATCCAGGACCCTAATGGGAAGTGGGATTTGAGGCTAAGAGAAAGAGAAATATGCTTGGAAGAGGCAGGTCCCCAACCAGATGTGATAAAGCAGGTGTGATCCGCTTTTTCAGACACGCCAAAACTGATCTTTGAGATCAACCTTTAAGAGGGTTGGAAACTTGGAGTTTCCTGGTGGCCTAGTGGGTTAAGGATCTGTCATCATCACTGATGTGGCTCTGGTTGCTGCTGTGGCAGGAGTTCGATCCCTGACCGAGGAACTTCTACATGCTGTGGGCATGGCCAAAAAAAAAAGGGGGGTGGTGGGTTAGGAGCTTTACTCCATGAATTAAGAAAGACTTTACCAGTTCCTTGGTCCCAGGGAAGAGAGTGCATTTAAAGTACCTCAAGAATTGATCCTGTTTTTAATATGTTCAAATATGTAAATATCCTATTTTAATTAAATAATTTCTGCCTTTAAGAAAAGTTCAGCTGCCCTAAATTGAATTGTTAAAGTGTGGAAGTTTATGATGACTTGTTTTTCTATTTTTTTGGACATTTTCCACAATATTAAGTAAAAAGAGATAAAAATCCCATTTCTTAAAATATAAAAAGCAATTATAAAAACATGGAAAATGCACGAAAGTAAGTAAAATTAACTCATGATCTCACTGCTAAGAGGTAGCTATGGTAACCTTATGGTTTATTTCTCTCTGCTTCTTCCCCATTACAAAAGTATATGTGAATAAAACATATGTGTTGAACCATTGTGCTTAATCATTATCATGTATACTTTATTGGTAATATAATTTTTTTTTTTTTTTTTTGCTTTTTAGGCTGTACCTGCGGTATAGGGAAGTTCCTAGGCTAGGAGTCGAATTGGAACTGCAGCTCCCGGCCTATGCCACAGCCACAGCAATATAGGATCCAAACTATGTCTGCAACCTATACCACAGCTCAGGGCAATGCTGAATCCTTAACCCACTGAGTAAAGCCAGGGATTAAACCTGCATCCTCACGGATACTAGCTGGATTTGTTTCTGTTGAGCCAACAGTGGGAACTCTCTTGAAAGTCATTTTTAATAACTGTCTAGTGTTCTGTCATATTCATGGTCATAAGGTATTTAACATTCTCCTGTTTTTGGATATTTATGTTCCATCTCATCAGTCATTGTAAGTAATGAGCATCCTTATGTATAAACCATTGCCTGTGTTTCCATTTGTTCCCCTCAGAATCTTATATTATTGGATTAGAGGATCTAAACATTTAAAAATTCTTGGTCAATACTATCAACTTATTTTCTAGCGGGTTGGTATTGATTTAAGTTCTCATTGGTAGGGTGTGAGAGTGCCCATTCTATAGTATACTCTGCTGCATTGTGATTTCCGGTTTTAAAAAATCTTTGTTGCTTTGACTTTTTAAACGACATTTTTTTTTTTTTTTGCTTTTTAGGGCTGCACCCGCGGCATATGGAAGTTCCCAGACTAGGGGTCGAATTGGAGCTACAGCTGCTGGCCTGTGCCACAGCAATGCCAGATCCAAGCCGCATCTGCAACCTACGCCACAGCTCATGGCAATGCTGGATCGTTAACCCACTGAGCAAGGCCAGGGATCAAACCCGCAACCTCATGGTTCCTAGTTGGATTCGTTAACTGCTGTGCCAAGACGGGAACTCCTTAAAAGATATCTTTAAATAATATTTTTGAGTGGGGGGCAGGGTCAGTTACCAGTGATATTGGATGCTTTTTTTATGCTAATTGGCCATTTGTAGGATACCTTAAATGGTCTATTCTGGGTGTGGAGCTACATGGCCCTCAGCAGATATTCTCCTTTGTGTAAAAGGCATCTTTTGGTCTTCAATTTTTTGCCCTTTTTTTTAGGGCCACACCTATGGCATATGGAGGTTCCCAGGCTAGGGGTCCAATCAGATCTGTAGCCTCCAGCGTATGCCACAGCAATGCAGGATCCCAGCTGCATCTGCGACCGGCACCACAGCTCATGGCAACACCAGATCCTTAACCCACTGAGCGAGGCCAGGGATCAAACCTGCATTCTCATGGATACCAGTCGGGTTCGTTAGCCACTGAGTGACGACGGGAAATCCCTCTTTTGGACTTTTAAAACCTTTGGAATTTCTTCTGGTTGTCTCCTCTGAGGTGACTGGGGAGTATCCAAACTGAGAGCTAAAATAGCTGCTTATGGAGAGTCTTCCCCTTGTATTTTTGATAACCGCCAACACGTAGCAGGGGCTTTCCGTGTGCCAAGCGCTGTGATCAGTTCTCTGCATGTACCGTGTCACTTCATCTTTGTTAGATCCCCATAAAGCTGACTGTTTGTATCTCTTTTTTATAAACGTGGAAAACTGAGCCGTAGGGAGGTTCAGTAACACGCCTAGTTTCACAGCTATAGTGTCAGAGCCAGCACTTGAATCCAGATCTAACTCCACTCAAAATTTCCTGTCCAAGATCGTGTTTCCCCGTGTTTGCCTTCACCAGGCCTGCATGCAGACCCTTATACCACATTTCTGCTTGGAGCTTCATTCCTTTGTCTTTAGGAGAAGGCAGATGGGGGAGGGGAATTGGGTCCTTCTGGGACTGGAGTTATTTCATGTTTGGGCTGGAAATGCAGTTGACTCTTTCTCATTGTTCACTTCCTGTGGATCAGTGTCAGAGCCCTGTGCTAGATCCTGTGCCCCTTCCTGGGATCCCTGATCCCTGCCTTCAGGAACTGACGTTCTTTTTTCCTTGCTTGTAGCATCCACTCAAGGCTGAGCTCAGGGTGATGGCTGAGGGGCGAGAGCTGATCCTGGACCTGGAGAAGAATGAGTAAGTAGACTTCTCCTTTGTCTGAAATGAAACGATCCACTTCCGTGTCAACGCCGGACGCAGGTGCCGCTGTTTTGGAAGGAAGCAGTTAGTGAAGTGACCCATGCTCTCAATTTGTGGTTCCTTTGTGGGGAGCATCTTGCAAAGCCAGCATTTCTGAAATTTCTTGACTTGCTCTGCAATTATTGGGCTGTTTAATGTCTTCCTTGAATTTCCTCAGGCTGTATTTCTGGGGCCTCTTGGAGTTCACTGCACACTTGTGTGTGTGTGTATGAGTATGAGTGTGAGAGAGATCAAGGGAGGGATGGGCTGGAGGACTTTGGCAGCTGCCTTACTAGCTCCAGCGCAGCAGGAAGCGAAGGAGTTTGGAGGAAAACATCAGAGAGAAGAGAGGCAAGGTGTTCTGGGATTTGATGCTCAAACCCTGGCTGCTCCATCTATTCTGGGTCAGCTACGTCTGAGCTTCTGCCAATAAGGGCATGGTCAGCAGTTTCCTGGCTTCACTGGGCTGGTTCATTCCTCTTGGGTGGCTGCCTAGCTCAGAAATATTTCCACATTGATTTGCCATTAAGCACAGTTGTATCTTGATTCATGTTATCAAATGGTGATAGACATAAGGCATGGCTGAGTCTGTTGCCCATTTTTCGATCATTCCCAATCTGCTTTGGCCCCCAGAGAGCTCTCCTTATTTGGCAGGGGCCCTCTGAAGGCTTCTGATATTTCTCCACCAACAGTCCCACTTACATTCTGCCACCCAGACCTTACAGATGAGGCTGCATGGCTCAGAGAACTGCCTGACTCCTCTTGGCAGCCTCTGGAGTCCCCTGGAAGCAGATGAGTAATCAGATGCATCACTGCCAAGAAAGGGATGGATAGGGACCTTCCCATAACCAGAAGGACGGGAATGGCTGCTAAGCTTGGGTGGAAAGCAAGAATATAAATTATTCCAAATTTGGGCTTTTTGGACACAGGGGAGGATGAGTGGTGTTGGAAGTGCAGTAAAAGCGTGACTTAAGCAGCGTGTGCAGTGATGGGCTTCATCCACGTCTTTCCTCTTCCTCCAGTACGTGGTGGCCTTCAGGAAGCCAGGAAGAGGGGCATCTCAATCACTTTTGCTACTTTCCTCTATGGAGTAGAAATAGTGACTTTCCTCCTACCTTACTCCTGGAGCAAAACCAGTCCTGTAATGTGTTCTTTTTGTCCCATTTCCCTGGAATAGACCTGGCTTGCTGTGTCTGCAGAGGGTGCAGGCCCTGTCTGCCTGGGCTTTCTCCTTGCATCGTCTTCCTCTGGTCCTGCAGGAAAGGCCCTCAGAGGGTCTGTTCTTAGTCTCTCAGCAGCCCTTTTCAGTTTCTAATGGCCCCAGCCCTCTAGCTCAGGTCTAAATGTTCTCTATTGCCGCCTCTGTCTAAGCTGTCCTGTTCTACCTCTAGTTGGAGCCTTTGACCCCTCAACTACCTCTGAGAAGCCCAAGTAATGAAATGGGGTTGGGGTCAGGGGCTAATCCTTTGGAGTTGGACTGGCCAAGCAGGGATCCCAGGACTCAGCTTTCCCTCCCATTTTGGAATATTTGCAAGAGTCATAGGAAGTTAGAGCAGGAAGATGCCTTAGGGAACACCGAGCACAGCAGTCTTAGGCATGGAAGGAGAAACTTCAAACCCAGAGAAGGATAGGCACTTGTTTAAGCCCACACAGCAGGTAAATGAGAGAGGTGAGATGAGGAGCATTTGTGTTTGTGAGTGTGGAGTCACAGAAACCCAGATTTGACATACTGGCTGTGTACTTGGGGCCAGTTGCTACATCTTTTGTGTCCTCGCCTATGAAATGCGGACAATAGCAGCAACCTCACAGGGATGGCTATGAAGGCTGAGTGCGGGGCACAAACAGTGCTTACAGAGCACACGGTAGAGGGTCAACTGCTGCTGTGATTGCTGCTGTCCCACACGAGGTTCCAGAGAAGAGCCCGTGGATGCGGTTCTGTTGTCTGCTGCCCCAAGCAGCTCTCTCGTTTCCCAGTGATCAGCAAGGGGCTGGATGTGGTTCCTGGCCTCCTTGAGCTGGCAGGCGCAGCCGATCTGACCAAAATGGAAGCAGCAGAGCCAAGCAAGATGACCTCACCAGGTATCCCTGGGGGACGACTTCCTGCTATTTTCGTCTAAATTGGGCTTTTTGTTTTTGAACATGTGTTAGCAAGCGGAACTCCAACTGCTCACGACTTCCTAGTGTGTTTACTTCCCAGAGGCTTCTCATTCATGGTGCGTGCGAGTCTGGATTCAAAACAGCTTGGGGGGGGGGAGGCAGGTGCTGCTTGTCTGGTTTTTCAAATTTTATTAAAAAAAAAAAGATAAAGTTTTTATAATCCTGTGATATTTGAGGAGAACCTGGGCTCTGTGCTAAGTGATCCTCAGGCTCTGGTTCTTAATTCCCTCGATGCATTCATTCATCTTTGCCATCTGGCGCCAGTGTAGGCACTGCAGATACATCTGGGAATCAAACAGCGCTTATATTCCAGTGGAGGGAACAGTAAATAAACAAGTGAACATATAGTCTGATGACAGTTGCTACTGAGGAAACAAAGAAATGTAAGGGCTTGGAGGGCAAGAGGTCAGGAGGGCGGTGCTGTTTTGGAACATCGGCCAGGCCAGAGAGAGCCTTAGTGGGGAACTGAAACTCGAGCCCAGACCTGAAGGAGGTGGGGAAGTGAGCCACAGCAAGGGGCTGACAATTCCAAGGAGTAGGAACAGCCAAGTTCAAAGGCCCTAATAGACTATGAAGGTTTCCATTCCTTCTCCCCACACCCACCTACATTTCCCCATATATTTGGTTTTCAGGCCCCCCCAGGAGCTGTAGACAAAGGCCTCTGGGACTCTGGGGGGAGGAAGAAGACATTTCTAATTTCTTTTTCACCATCCTGAGGTGTCTGGCCAGCTCCCATCTAATCAAAGCGCATGTGCTAATGCATGGCCCGAAATAGCAGTGAGCAGGCCTTTAATGGAATTCACACATGGAGAGTTTGCCAAGAATGGTGAGGATGGAGGAGCATGGGGGTTGGGCCAGGAGAAAGGGGTCATAACAAATGAGCCTTCGGCTCAGGCAGCGGACGCCCCAAGGTGCCTTGCTTTAATAGCATGGCAGCTGGCAGCCCTTTTCCCGTGTGAAGCAACTCAGGATAAATGGATTCCATTCCCGTAGGCCACATACACCCTTTTCTCTGTTGAGTGCAAGTGAAAGACAGTGACGTCTGAATGTGGCTTTCATGTCTCATGGTCCTGGTTCTGATCCTGACTCTGCCGTTTACTAGCTGTGTGGCCTCTTTAAGCCTCGGTTTCCCTTTCTGGGGTATAATAATAGTCCCAAGACTCAGAGCCACAAGGAGGATGAAATGAGCTGTTATATGTCAGGGGCCCAGTGTAGTGCCTGGCTTCTACTCCACAGCCAGTAAATGGCAGCTACTATTATTTCTTGTTTGTGGTTTTTTTGATTGCAAAAGCACTATGTGCTCAATGTAAAACATGTAGCAATATCAAAATATAATGAGTAAAAGAGTGAAATTCTCCCACCCACGGAAAGAATCCACTGTGAACAATTGGCTGGCCTACCCTGGACCTTTTCTTTGTGTGTGAGAGCATGCTCATAGATACTCATAGGCACAGAAGCACACCCAGGCTGCTATTTTTGTTGTGAAGGGAGAAGCAGAAATGAATAGGAAGGAGTTCCCATCATGGGTCAGCAGTTAATGAACCTGACTGGTATCCATGAGGATGTGGGTTCAATCTCTGGCCTTGATCAGTGAGTTAAGGATCCGGCATTGCTGTGGCTGTGACTGGCGGCTACAGCTCTGACTGGACCCCTAACCTGGGAACCTCCATATGCCATGGGTGTGGCCATAAAAAGACAAAAAAGAAAAAGAAATGAATAGGGAGAAGTAGAAGGAGACAGATAAAATCTGCTATACATATTATTCCACACTGGTTTTTTTCAGAATCAGCTGTGTGTGGTGAAGGTAGTACTCTGCTCTAATAAAGTATGTTCTGTGGTTTTATATTTACTCACACAGATAACCATCATTTGCAAAAGCTGATGCACAGTGGTTTTTAGGAGCATCTTACTTGTACTTTGGGCCACGTGGTACAGTGGAGAGAGTACTGAGTGCAGAGACAGGCCATGTGGAATTGGTCAACAAGTCAGCTGGCCCTCCTGGGCTTCAACTTTCTCATTTGTCGAATGAGAGTTTTGTCCCAGCTGGGCTCTGAGAACCTTTCCTGCACTATTTAAAGGACACCGTATAAGTGGAAAATGGAAAAGAAGTCCCTGCCTCAAGGCATCTGCTCTCTGGTTCTAGGTGGAGACATTCCTGGAAATAGAAGGCAGTAGGATAAAGGCAAACACCCCAAAACCGCAGATCTTGAAGTTGAGGATGAACTGCTAGCTCAGGACCCAGCACTTTAGGCTACAAAAACACAAGAAGGGAAATTACAGGGAGGAAATTATAGGCTACTGTTTCCGCAACCCACAATTTTGAGGCATAAATCCATCTTTTTTTCTCCGTGTAATTTCCCGCAAGCTCTCAGAACTGCCTCATCCATCCAGAAACTATACTGGACAACAACTTGTTTGCTGAAATCAAGTGGAGTCTTCCTTAGCTGTAGGCATATGGGGAGATGAACATCTCCAGGGAGATATAGGCCCTGGCTCCCTTCTCCACTTTTTCCCAAGAGGAGGGCACACTGAACTGTTGAACCCGCTTGCAGGATGCTCGCTGGCTACACAACTGCATTACAAGGTCACCTTCAAAAGCAAATGAGCAGATCAACCAGTGGGCTCTGTGCCCAGAGGACCTTTGGCAGTCTGCTGGTCTCCTAAGCACGTTCTGGAACTCTCATCTCTTCAGCCAACTTCCTTCCTTGAGTCCAAATGATGCTCAGATGTAGGCTTTGGCTTGGGAAAAGATAGCTGTCCTTTGGGCTCACCCCATTCATTGTGCTCCAGCTCAGTTAGTGAAAGAGAAATCCTGTTTGTACAAGTCCAGCTAATAAGAATGGATATTTGTTTTCTTTTGTGTGTGTATCTACCTCCAGACCTCATGGGAAGCCCTAATTGTCAAGGCAGAATGTAGGCATTTGGAGGTTTACTGCTTATTTTACCTATCACCGCTTCTGACTTTCCTCTCTCCATATCTCTAACTTCTCATCAGTCCCTCAGAGATATCAAGGGGGAAGAATGCTTTCCTTGTCCTGGAAATCAAGCTGCAGCCTGGAAAATTAACAGTCATTCACTGCTAGTGGAGTGGGCTACCGCCTGGAAAATTAACAGTCATTCACTGCTAGTGGACTGATCTAGCCCCTCGGTTTTTCCCCTCAACCCTATTTAAGTTGCGTAATACTGGAAGACCCAGAAGACCCAAGAAGGGAGAAATAGCAGGGAAAAGAGGAGTTTTTTCAGCAGTAGACAGGATGCTATTGCTGCCTTTCTCTTCTAAGGAGGCCCGGTAGAAATGCATAGCTGATTTGAGGCAAAACTCTGCGTATTGCCCAGGCCACAGAGCTCTTCCCAGCTTCCTCTTAGGTGGGGAATAGACTCCAACATCTTATCTCAGGTAAAGGACAGCTCTCTTTGACTCTCTCTTGTCAGAAGCTTCACTTGTTGTTGGCAAAATTCAATTTCCTGGCTCACAGAGAAGCTTAAGAAAGACTTAGACGTATCCTGGTGCTCTTGGTGAACGATGCTTCACTGAGTTGCATTTAAATGAGTCACAGGCATATGGATTACATTTCACTTAAAATACACATGGCTTAAGAAATTAGAGGATATGGCTCCTTAACCAAGTATTTGGCAGATCTAAAGTATTCAAAATGTTTTTCCAAACTCGGCGCACAGCTGGGCTCCCCCCTGCCTGCAGCTGAGATTGTATAACCCAAGAAGACTGGTGCCGAGGAAACCCTTGGATGGATGGGTGGGGACATCAGAATTTGAAGAGAGCTGGTGGTGAGCATCTGAAATTTTCTTCAGACCTTTTTTGCAAGGTATCAGGAGCTGGAATTAACCCTGCTGCGTTGACTCTGAGGCAGCAAACGCCCAAACGGATTTAAATTCTTAGTGCTGGGCTGGGCACCTTTCCCCAGAAAGACCTCACGGTCCTGTTTGAAATGCAGCTTCCAGTTGTAGCTTTGTAGATGGAAGTTGATTTCCATTATATCCCCGTGTTGTCCAGAACTCCTAGTGTGGCAGGCCAAATGGATTGCCAGCCAATCTGATGTGATCTTTGTACAGGCCAAATTCTCAACCCTAGTGCTGCCTGAGCAGGGTCTCCATTATTTCTAAATCATTGGAAACATGGTATCACTTTTTTAGGCTCACTGTATAAACTCAGTCTCAGCAACTACAAGGGGCGATCTGATGCAATCCAGCTATGCAGTAGCCGGAAGAGAGCATCAAGGTGCATCCACAGCTGACATAACCTAGACGTGTTGATTCTTATGGCTGTGACACGTAAGCCCCAAATGTCATAAGCCATGGAACAGTCTTAGGCTTTGGTACCAGAGAGACTCAGAGTCAGTTCCAGGCATTGACACTTTTGCTTAGGTGGCCTTCGGCAAGTCACTTGGCTGCCGAATGCTGTTTCTTCATCATGAGTATTCGCATGAATACTCCTTCATGAGCATTTACTGAGAGCCAGTCACCATGCAGAGGTACTTCACATGCCATCTCATTTAGTCCTCACGGCAGCCCTTTTAGGAAGATATCCTTGTTGTTCACTTCTTATAAATGGAGACATTCAAGTGTGAGGAATTGGAGTAATTTTTCCATGTTAGGAAGAGCCAGGAGTAAAACTCTGATCTATCTGCTTCTTATTATAGTCCACCTCCTGCAGAGAAAATAGACATTAGTAACTTCATTGCAGGGTGGGGAAGGCTGAAAAGTGTCCCCTGACCCCCAAGAGACCCACATTCTAATTCCTAGGACATGAGACTATGCTGCCTTATGTGGCCAAAAAAGAATCTTTGTTAGGTGTGACTACATTACAGATTTTGAGAAGGGGCGATTATTCTGGATTTTCTGGGTGGACTGTGAAGGCAATCACAAGTGTATTTGTAAGAGGAAGGCAGAGGGAGATTTGCTCACAGACAGAAGAGGAAAAGGCATCGTGAGCATAGAGACGAGAGTAACGCAGCCACAAGCCAAGGGATGTGGGCCGCCGCGAGAAGCTGAGAGAGGCCAGCGATGGAATCTCCCAGAGGGAGTGCAGCCTTGCTCACAACTTGATTTCAGCTCAGTAATACTGACTTTTTCTTTTGGCCTCCAGAACCCTGAGAGAATAACTTTACATTGTTCTAAGCCACCAAGTTTGTAATAATTTGTTACACAGAGGCCATAGGAAACTAATACACAGGGTTTGGGAGGCTTAGTGATAATGTATTATGATGTGGTTGGTATAATGCCTGGCACATAACAAGCAGGATTTCAAAATATGTTAACTTTCATTAATGCAGAGTCAAGAACAGATGTTTTCTAAAGTGTCTTGGTGATGCAAAGCATTGCATATGCCCCTGTCTTCAAGTAAGAACGTGACAAGAGAAAAACATATTGAGAAATAGTGTGTGGTTACCGTTTATCGACATTTCCCAAGTTCTGGGTCATGATGTCTCATGCTCAGTCTGGCTGAGGAATGATGGTCAGAAATGAATAATGATATCATCCGTCATGGGAACAGCTACAGTGTAGGTGATGCCTACATAGCAGCCTCTGTTTTACAGTCTCTACGTAGTTCATCTGAGTCATCATAGCAACCCTACGAGGCTTGGGCACCTGTATTAGACCTATTTGGAAGATGGGGATGTTGAGGCACGCATGGAGCAGTGTAACTTCCTCAGTGTCACCTGGGTAGGAAGGGCAGAGCCAAGACATAGAGTTAGATCTGTTTGACTCCAAGTCCAGGCTCTTGGCTGTGGCCTCATGCTGCCTGTGGATGCTATGTGTTTGCTCTGTGTGCTCTTCTTGGTGTTACTGCTCTGTTACTCTGGCCTCCTTCTTCCCTTTCCTTCTGCCTTCCCTAGGTCCCGGTTAGAATTTGGAATTCAGTGAGAGTTCCCTTGTTGCACAGTGGGTTAAGGATCTGGCATTGTCACTGCCATGGCTCAGGTCATTGTTATGCTGTAGGTTTCCTGACCTGGGAACTTCCACACGTCAGGGGAATAGCCAAAAAAGAAAAAAACAAAAACAAGTTCTGGAATTTGAAGGTCAGTGGCCTGTAGTGTTGTTCGCCAGGCAAACTGAATTCAGAGTCTGGATCCTTGCACCTACTACAGGTATAAACTTGGTATAAAAGGTATAAAAGCAACTTGGCAAGTTGCTTTTACATTTGCGAGTCTCACTTTCCTCATCTACACGATGGGGTTAATAATAGCGGTCATCCGTCGGATGCTGTGTGATGTTCAGTTAACATAACGCTCGTAAAGGGCTTACCCTGTGCCTGGTGCACTGTGAGAGCCCAGTAAATTGTTGCTGTTATTTGTATTTCAGGATGGGAAAAACATTTAAGAATGAAGTAAGAGGGAATTCCCCTGAGTTGGTTTCCAAGTGTAATTAGGAAGATGACCTTAAAACCCATTACCCCCGGGAGGAAACTCACTTCTGCTGTCCAGCTGTGCCCAGTTTGACCTAACTGTATCTCGAGAACACAGCTTTGCAGACTTCTCTAGCCGGCTGAACTGTACCTCTTGCCCGTGCCTGCAGAATTGGTGCCCAGGCCCTCCCTCGGCGAGGCCCTGAGCTCTCTGATAAGGAGTTGGGGATTTGTTCACCGGTTCCGGCTCTATCTCCTTCCAGGGACCCACAGCCAGGGCTGCCTGTGTAGCCAGGAAGGATGTCCACGGTTTTCTTTTGTCTCAAGCTTATTTCTCCTGGCGGCCCTTCAGCAGGAGCACGGGGTAAAATGAATGGGAGGAAGCTGTCAGCTGCCCTGTTCGCCGTAAGTGGACCCTTGTCAGAGTGAAGGGAAGCTGTGTATTTGGAGGAAGTTGGGAGTTTGAGAAACCCTTGACCACCAGGCTGTTTACCTTAAGAGAACAACGATAGCTGGCATCCAGTGAGTGAGCATTTACACCGAACATACTATTTCCAACAGATTTTTTAACGCTGTGTAAATTTCCATGTAGATTCATCCAAGTAGGGTCCTACTTTATCCCAAGTTTTAGAGCTTTTTTTTTTTTCTTCTTCTTGTCTTTTTGGCCATGAGGAAGTTCCTGAGCCACAGCAGTGACTATGCCAGATCCTTTACCTGCTGCACTACCTGGGAACCCCTAGAGCCTGTTTTTCTTTTGGCTGGGAAGTACAGTGTGGGCCCAAAAAAATTGACACAACTTTTTGGAGTGTTTAAAACTTTGATAATGAAACTCTAGAAAAAAATTATATAAGGAATAGAGTTTTAAAGTACACGAGATCCATACTTTAGTACTGTTCTGTAATTTGCTTTTTTACTATCTGTCTTCAATATCTTTCCACATTAGCATGTTTACAGACCATTTCATTCTTCTTAATGATAACATAGGATTCCATTGAATGGGTGGGCCAAAATTTAAAGTGTTCCCTATTGGACAATTTTCCAATTTCTTGCTATTATAAGTAATACTGCAGTCGTAAGTGTATACATAATCTTGAAACACATTTGCAAGTATTTCTGTGGGACTGATACCTAAAAGTAGAATTGCAAGGTCATCTATCATATATGTTTAAAACGTTTTAAATTTTGACAACTTATACCTCCCATTCCCCAGAATCCTCCCCAAAGGCTGTAGCATTTGACGTTCATACAGCACAGTATGGGAGTCTATTATGGATACATTCCCATGTAAATTTATTGGATCATTTTTAATGGCTATGTGACATTATATTGTATGTGTATGCTTTAATTAACTTAAAATGTCTTACAGTGAAAAATTATCAAACATACATAGAAGTGGAGAGAAAAATATAATGACTTGCACATATCCATCATTCAGCCTCAGTCATCAAGAGGCCATGATTCGTCATCCCACATCAGTGGACGTTCAAGCTATTTAAAACTTTTTTTTCCTGGAGTCCCCATTGTCGCTCAGTGGTTAACGAACCTTGCTGGTATCCATGAGGATGCGGGTTCGATCCCTGGCCTCACTCAGTGGGTTAAGGATCTGGCACTGCTGGGAGCTGTGGTGTAGGTCAGAGATGCAGCTCAGATCTAGTGTTGCTGTGGCTGTGGTGTAGGCCGGCAGCTACAGCTCTGATTAGACCCCTAGCCTGGGAACCTCCATATGCCGTGGGCGTGGCCCTAAAAAGACAAAAGAAAAAAGAATTCCTACTTTTAGAAACAGTGCTGGAGTGTACACCTGCATGTTCTTTGGGAGGTACTTGTAGAGGATCACCTAGGTGTGAATCCCTAGGTCACAGGGAGTTTACATGGAACACGTGGGTAAAGACAACATAAAGACACCTTGCCTTTGGCTGCTCTGTAAGTTACACTTACCGCCTGTGTTAGGAAAACTACTTTCACACATTCTCACCAACAAGTTGATTGCTGAGCTTGGTCAGACTCTTTAAACCCAAAACCTGCTGCCTACTTTCTTTCTTTTTTTTTAAACAACAGCTTTGTTGAGATTTAACTTATATACCATATAGTTGATCCATTTAAATAAATGTGCCATTCAGTATTTTTTTTACCGTGTTTACAGAGTTGTATAGAGTTCTAATTTTTGAACGTTTTCATCACTTCCAAAAGAAACCGTTAGCAGTGTTAGGGGCTGACTGTGTTCTTACCAATTCATATGTCAAGGTACCTTTTGTACCTCAGAGCGACCTTATATGGAGATAGAGTCATTGTGAATGTGATTAGTTGAAATGAGGTCATCCTGGAATAGGGTAGCACCTAATCCAATATGACTGGTATCCTTTTAAATAGGGGACATTTAGACACACGCACATAGGATGAATGCCATGTGACTATTAGATTATGTGTCCACAAGCCAAGGAAATTCCAGAAGCTAGGAGAGAGGCCTGAAACAGACAGTTCCCTAGTTCCTGCAAAGTGAACTTGGCCCTGCCAACCCCTTAATCTTAGATTTAACTTTCAGAACTGTGAGACAATAAAATTCTGATTTTTAAACCTCTCAGTTTGTGGTATTTGTTAAGGCAGCCTTAGCAAACTTATATAAGCAGTTATCTCCCATGCTTTCCCAATGCCGTCAGCTCTAGGCAACCCCTAATCTGCTGTCTGTCACTATAGGTTTGCCTATTCTGGATGTTTCATATAAATGAGATTATACAATATCGGTCTTTTGTCACTGGCTGCTTTCACCGTGCAGTGTTTTTGAGATTTCTCCATGTTGTATAGCATGCATCTGTACCCCATTCCTTTTTATTGCTGTGTAGTATTCCATTATATGGATAGACTATTGTGCTTATCACAGCTTTCATCAGCTGATGGATCTCCTGCCTTTTGTATCAGAGTTAACCTGACTCTACAAGTTTGATTTCAACAGATACCGATTGAGCACCTGTGTGTAAAGTCCTATTCTAGGTGCACTGCAGGCGGTAGATGCAAACACAATACTCCCTCTGTGGGGGAGAAAACATCCATCATAAAATCTGAGGCTGGTTAAAATTTTACTTATTAGACTTAAAAGTCAAGTGCTGTGGAGGCAAGAAGGAAGGGAAAATTTCTGACTGGAGGTGGGCAGCAAAAGCTTTCCTCAGAAAGGTTCATTGGAACTCTGTCTGACAGAAGCAGAGAGGAGAGGCTTTGGAGGAGGGAGGGAGGAGAGATGAGTGGAAGAATGAGAAAGGAATTCAGACTGAGAAATTAATATATAAATATTTGGTCTGGATCTAGGGGAACCAAAACTGTAGGGCTAATAAGTACTAATAATAGGAATTCATTAGCTCAACTCGCCAAATCATTGTAATCATAAAAGTGGTATGTGGGGGTGGGGGGTGGGTTTCTGTCCTTTCCACTGCTGGGCTACCTGAGGATAGGAGGGGCTTAGAGCTCAAACTGTTTTGTTATCTTATTGTTGACTTTGAGTTGGGCTTTCTTGTCTCTGGTAAAACCATGTGGTCCGAGAGGTAGGTGGGGCATTTTTAGGAAAGAGGCTTGAACTGCAGTTTAGAGCTGAGCTGTCTTTTCTGCATCTCGGATGAGAAGAAGCTCTTCCCACACCCCTTTTCATTGAGGAGACATTTAGGCTAAGCCCAGAGAACGGAGGTATACCTGGTGGATGGGGCCGTTGACTGCAAGGGGCTGAGCCCAAGGCAAAGATGGTTTCTTCCCTCCTCAGGAAGGTGGGGAGTCTCCGGAGAAGCAGGGCGTGGTGGGCAGGATGCAGGTGGTTGGATGGATCTGTCATTCGGATTTGGGAGATGTGCTGTAAGCCCCACCTTCCAGAACTCTGTGTTCATCTTCAAGGATGTGCCGGAACTCTTCGCCCAGACTCCCTGGAAGCTGGAGGATATTTCTATTCTCCAACCTTTGTGCCTAGGGAATGGAGCATGACTATCCCAGGGAAAAGTCTATGGGAGGAGGAAACTAATTCTGAGGCCTCTGGACTGGGTCTGTCCTGAGAATGAAACTACACTTACATTTCACCCAGGAGATATTCTGGCTTTGAGAACGTGACGTTTACTCTTTCTTTACTGAGAACTCAGTGACATACACAGACCTTTGGCTGACGCCTTAAATGCCAAATGAATATGCTTTGGGGCCCCCTGGAGAAAGTTGTGGGTCTTGCTCAAACTCGACTGGGAGCAGATATTGGGTCAAAGAATCCAAGAGTCTGCAGAATATTGCGCTTGAGCTCTGGAGTACTCATTGGGAATTCTTAACTTCCTGTCTCTCTTACCTTCTCGACCTTCATTCAACAAATACTGTGAGTGCCAGCTGTGTGGCTGGCACTGGGCTAGGTCCTGAGTGATCCTGGAAGAGCAACAGCAAGCAAAACACAGTCTGGCATCATGGAGCTTAGAGCTTAGTGGAGGAGAGCAGTAACCCATGGTTGCTGAACAACATGGGGCAGGAAGGAAGGAAGGTACGATGGAGGAAGTAAAGGGTACAGTGGGAGCCCAGGGAAGGGGAACCTACCTGAACTGGGGTCAGGGAAGGCTTCTAGGAGGAAGTAAAGTAAACGGAAGAAGTAGAGTGGTGATAGAGTTGGTGGTGGTGTTTGACTTATACAAGGGGCATGGGTTCCAAGAAGCACAAGTGGCAGGAACAAAGGTTTCAAATGCCTTTCTTGATAATGAAAAGTTCTTGTTCAGAGAGCAAGAGGGAGGAAGGAAGTGGTGAGAGAAGTTGCCCAGGTGGCTGAATCCTTGAAGGGCATTGTAGGTCCTTTCAAGGGGCTGGGTGTTTATTTTCAAGGGAATGGGAAGCTGATGAAGAATATTTAAAAGCCAGATAGGAGTTCCTGTTGTGGCTCAGTGGAAACGAATCTGACTAGCCTATGAGGATGCAGGTTCCATCCCTGGCCTCGCTCAGTGGGTTAAGGACCCGGCGTTGCTGTGAGCTGTGGTGTAGTTCGCAGTTGCAGCTGGGATCCTGCATTGCTGTGGCTATGGTACAGGCCAGTGGCTCAGCTCCAGTTTGACCCCTAGCCTGGGAACCTCCGTATGCCGCAGGTGCGGCCCTAAAAACCAAAAAAATAAAAAATAAATAAAAGTCCGATAGTGACAGCATCCAACATGCATGTGAGAAGGACCACTTAGACTGAAGTGTGAAGGATAGATCTGAAGAGGCCAGATTGGCGGCAGTAATAAGACCCATTTAAATGCTTTATGATAATCTGAGGAATAAATTGTGGCATTGTAATTTAGGGAAGAGATAGCTGATACGGAGAGAAGAGGATGGATTCCAGAGATATTTATAGGGTGGAATCACAGAGACTGGAAGATGGTTTGGATGTGGGCTGGAGAAGAGGATGGATTCAAAGGCCAAGATGAGGTTCCAGGCTTGAGTGGTACTCGTCCCTGGGTTTATCTTTAGCTTGGGGTAAGAACTCAGATAAGCCACTTTTTTTTTTTTTCTTCACATCTTCAGTTTTCTCGTTAGATGAAGATAACAATCCCAAGTCACCAACTCTGCAGGGTTGTGGCAGGGATCCCCTGATAAAATCTATGTGAAAAATAGCATCTGTACTCTTTTTCACGACCCTAAAAGTCCTGACAGAAGCAAAGTCTGTCCCTACCCTGGAAATCTTTGTAAGTTGGACTCTTACTTAGTCTTTCCTCCTTATCTACAATTCTGAGCACTTGATCCCCCAGGACTAGTGAGACCTCTGCCCATTCCTGCAGCTGAGGCCTTGGTTTGGGGATTCTCAAACCAGCTTTTGTTGAAGACAATGATATCATTGAGTGGGTGGAGCTGGGCCAGGCGTTCCTCAGCCAATTTAAGGAGAAACGGGGTCTTTATGACTTCTGTTCTTATGGCCCTCTTCCAGGCCTTGCATAGATCCCATGTGCCCCGCTGTCTCCTTTTCCTCCTCCTCCTACCCCCGAGGTTATGGGTTTGCAGAAAACTGGCAGCCTCCACATTTTCTCCTTTTGCATCAGTCTCCCTGGAGAGAGGTCCAGATGGGCCGAGGCGCTATAATGGCCGCATTCTGTCGGGCATGGTGTCTTTCTCCAAGGCCCTCCCCCTCCTGGGAAAGGAAGAGCAAGTCGTGGAGATGGATTCCTGGAGGGAGACTGGAGTGCTAGAGAAAGAGGCCATCTGAGTGTGGGGAAAGATGTCAGGCTCCTTGTATTCTAGCTCTTTACCTCTTCTTGATGATGGATTTGGGGCTTGGGTAAGAATGCAAAGGTTAAACTGGCCTTTGATTTATGTGGTGATAGGGAGATGGCTGTGGAAAGGGTGATTCCCTAGGTGGCTCTTTCTGTGCTCCATGCACGCGCGCACACACACGCACAAACGCACACGCACAGGCATCCTTCTTTTGTAGCTGTGTAGGTAGCTTGTTAGGGGAAATTTAAAGTTGATTGCAGCGGTTTGTAGCAGTTCTTGGAAGGACAGAAGATTGGTTGTGACTCGTCGAGGGACCTACCTTCTGTGTGGCCTGTTAGTGTTTGCAAAGTTCTTTCACAGCTGAACTTGGAAAGGAGGAAATATTTCCCTCTGCCTTTCTAAGTTCTCGGCTAGCAACCCTGTAACAAAAGACATGTTAACAGAGAGACAAACAGAAGTTTATTAACATGAATACATGGGAGATAATCAGAGAAAAATGAGTAACACTGTTAGGATTGAGGCTTCTGTAGCATCTTCAACAAAGAAGGATACATTTGTAGAGAAATGACAGGACCAAGGAAGAGGTTTTAGGCTTCTACAGTCAGTAAACTGTGGGAAGGTAAATATTTGGAAAATGAATGGTGGATGAAGGTTAGCTAGTAAAGTTTGTTGTGTGGTTTCCTCTGATGCTGTCTCCAGGCTGAGGGGGTCCTACGTTGTCCTCTGCTGGTTAACTTTTGTCCTTCCTGGTAGAGAGAGGAGGAGGGACACCTTTGAAAATTTATACCTTACTTTTAGGCACATAGGAGGAGGGCAGAGAGCTTTTCTTCTGTGTGCTTCTCCTCAGTCACCTTCAGTTCAAAATGTTTCTTACGCTAAAGTGATATGTCTGCAGGGGCATACTTGTCACCCTTCGGCCTCCTCTGATCTTCATGATGGCAGAAGCCAAGTGGAGGGCGGGAAGGCTCTGCTGGCCTCTTTTGTGTTCCCTCGCACAGTGCCTTGAACATAATTGGCCTCCATAAATATTTGTGTTCCGAGGAGGCACTGCAACTTGGCCAAGAACCCAGAGCGAAAACATAATGAATTCAAGCCAGGAAGAACGTGGTCTTCCTCAGGCCATGTGCCCTGTCGCTTGTGCCGTATTATGTGGCTTAATAAGCACTTATTGATGAGGTTGCATGAACGTCCTTCCTCTCTGCTCTCTGTGAGTGTCTAGGTGGCCTAACTCTTGGATCAACTACCAGTGATGTTTAGCTAACTTTATTTAGACTGATGGGTTTAGAAGCAAAATATAATTGTGTGATTTTGGTTAAGCTGCTTTTGCTCTTTTTCGGATGAATCTGAAATGGCAGAGTGGAGTGTGTTGGGGGGGGAAATGAACAGAGTGCATGGCTTAGAAAGATGTTTTTGTTGCAGTAGACTCTGCAATTTATTCACCAGTCCCTGTCTGCTCCACAAAAAACTCTATGGAAAGGCTGTGAGGCAATACGGAGGGTGAGGGAAAAGCAGAGGAATTGGGGCTTGAAAGAACAGGGTCTAGTAACTCACAGACAGTCTCTTCAGGTGCCATCGCTGGCATGCCTCAGCACAGCCGTCTTCACCATCTTCGAGATGATGGTCACTCATCTTGAAATTCAGTGAAATGAGATCTGATTGTCCTGGCTTGTTCTGACTCACTCCAGGTGGCCCCAAGGCAGCATGCAGCAAGAGGGGCACATTTCTCTAAACGCAAAACGGGCTCTGTTTTCCCAAGAAAGTGGCAGAAGTCTGGGCAGTCGAGGACCACAGGTGTCCGCTCTGACCTAGGAGGGCTTTCCAAGTTCTGACCTTCTTGGCTTGTGCCTTCTCTTTGTTTTGTGCTTTAGGATGCTAAGAAACTTAATTTCTTATTAAAGGCTTATCACAGTTACTGGGATATTTAATCAGAGCCTGAAAAGGACCAAGAACCCACATTTAGGACAGGTTAGTGTGTGACCTTTGCTTTTTGTTTGTCTGCTTTTATTCATGGGATGACCCACCGAGTCCCCCTTTTCTGAAGCATGTTCTCATAGGTCCTGTGATCTTCACTTCTCCTGTGTCTTATCCACAAAGTTTACCTGTACAGTTTAACCGTCACCTCTTGCATTGGCCATTTCCTTCACGTTAATCTGATAAACCCTGTGTTATCTACGGAAACCAGTTGCCGTGGTAACCGGCCCACTTTTTCATTTTTCACAGAAGTGGTGAAGATCATACCCCATTTCCGTGAACTACTTTTTTTCCAACTCTAATAAATGCCCATCATCAGTACTTTATAGGACACTGCAAAATAAACCCATAAATTCTTCCTGGGCGAGCTGTTTTGAGGGCCTCTCAGGTCCCTAACAGTTAAGCCTCCTGATCCCAAGAAGTCAGCCCTGTTTGCACAGAGAGGTTATTCATCTTCGTGGGGGCAGCCAAGAGCGAGGCCTGAAGAGGATTAAATAAGGACCCTGCTGGCTAAAGGAGTAAACATTTTGCTCATCCAAACATCCTTTGGTCAACAACACAAAAGCAAAACATAGGACCAGGAGGTGGTCGGAAGGGTGCCAGGTCTTGTCCGGACTGCGAGATGTAATGGGACGCGATTGGTGAAAAGGAGTGTTGATTTAACGCACTGTTTGGAAACTTCCTTAATAGAAGGTTAGAGACAACATGCTCCAGCTTTACGTCAGGCTGGCGGGTGGCACCATCTTACTTGGTGGCCTTGCTTTTGGAGCTGGAGCTCTGGCAGCCGAGATGCTGGCTCAAGGGAGTCCGTGGAGCTGGAGGAGATCTGCTCTTTCTATCAGGAATAACCTTTAAAGTTACCCCTTCTGGGGCCTTTCTGTTCCCTCAAAAAGGAATGCCTCTGCTCATGGGCCCCTGGACTCGTCAGTCCCTTATTTGGCGTTAGGACCATGCCTTTGGCATGTTGGTTTGTTTCCATTCCTTTGGAGTCAGGAGGTGGAGTGAGCACTGCTTTGGAAATCTTGGTTCAGAGACAGCTTGAGCTGTCTCCTCTCCCCTTTGCTTTCTTACTCTTTGAAAACAAAAAGACAGCAAAACAATGCTTACTGAATTTGTTACTTTGTCCCAAACATGGGCAGGTATTAGCCATTCCGTTAGGATAGCACTCTCTGCCTTTCAGAAGCTCTTCCCAGTGCCCGCCCGTCCTGGGCTTCGCCATTTCCATTTGATAGGAAGGGACTCAGGCTGAGTGGCTTGTGACCTACACAACATCGCCTTGTTCGTTAAAAAATATGAATATAAAAATTTCCAAACATAACCGAAAAGAAATGAGACTAGCGTTCTGAGCTCTCGAAACCCGTCTCAGTTTCACAATTACGGAGTTTTACCACATGTGCACAGAGCTGGTCCTGGAGAAAAACGTTAACAATGATATTTGTAGAACACAAATACTTTCATACTTTGCAAAGAGTTCTTTCACACTTGATCTTTTTTTTTTTTTTAGCAAATATTCATAGTCAGACACTCTTCTAACATTTTATAGCAACCCTATAAAGTAGATTCTATCATTTCTCTCATTTTATAGATAGTAGAACTGAGGTATGAAGAGGCTGATCTGCCCAAGTTCCCAGAACTGATAAGCATCATAGCGAGTGTTTGTATTTTCTTATTTGCTCCTCTCAATGCAGCCGTGTCATCATAATTATTACACTGTCCATTTGCAGTCTAGGGAACAGAATATAGGTGGCTCAGGTGAAAACAGTCCTTGTACAAAGACAAATAGTGAGCACTTGTCCAAGTTTTATTTATCCAGTTAATGGGGGAACCAACAAAATGATAACACTGGCTTAAACATTAGCTAGGTAAGGAAAACACACATATATATGTGTGTAGAAACATGAAAACAGCCACTGGGCTAGGCAGAGTGTATATACATTTTTTTTTTTTCAATAGGAAGAAAGGAATGCTGAGATAAAAACAAAGCTGGTTAGTATCCTAGGGGCAATAAAATCATAACCTTGGGAGTTACTTTTTCTACGAGAGGGAAATCATTTGCATCTCTACTGTATCTTATTAGGTTTTTACGTGTTAGTTAACGTCTAATTTTACAGGGCTTTACAAGAGTTGCCCTCATTCACTGTAAGTAGTCTTTCAAAGCCTTACCCCCCTCGCCTTAGTCAGGCCTCTTAGAGCCTCTGCAATTTAACGGCGCTCTTGTGTGACAACTGAAAGGCACCTCGGTGATCTTTGCAGTGATCTTTTGCCTCATTTCCAGGCAGGGTTTGAAATGACAGTCATCTAGAAAGTGGTGCCGCTGGTGCTCAAACAAACTTTTCCAAGCCCTGGACTTACTCTCTAGGCTGTGCTCAAAATCTTTTTTGATTTTGAGATGGTGATTCCGAGGCTAGGAATGAGAAACAGAAGTAAGAATGTTAAAATTGATCTAGCGGAGCAGGAGAATCCCCAGAGCCTGAAAAAGTATCACCTGGAAAGACTATTAAAAAACAGAGATTTCTGAGTCCTCCTCTAGAGAATATAATTCTCAGTGGGGCTGGGCTGGGGCCTGGGCTTTTATATTTTTTCACAGCATTTCCGGGTGTTGTGTTACTGGGCTAAGTCCTAGGATACTGGCATTCAGAGGATAAGTGAAAAATGAAAGCGCCTTATGTTATCACCAGCATGGTGGGCAGGGTAAGGATGAAGCCCCTCCAGAGGAAATAAGAGGGACCAGCAAGGCCGTACCTCCCAGGCATCACCAGCATCTAAGCGTCTCCAGACTCTTGAAAGAGCTAATATGGAGCAAGACCCGGAGAAGGCCGTGTCAGGAAGAAGTGGCACTAGGCTGGGCAGAGTGCTGTTTGTTTATGCTGAGCATGTCTGTGTAGGTGGTTTTTCAAGTTAGTTTGGAAATTGTTATCACTTTGTCTTCACTGATTTGCTTATCTGAAACAGGAGGATGGGGGGAGGGGTTGAACTCAGAGAGGATGTTTTGCAAATTTGTTTTAGTCCTGCTGCTTCTTTCTCCCCAGAGGGAGTTTTCGAGAAGCTTAAGAGAGGCTTTTGCAATTTGGTTTGACAGTGCATGGTCCTTAAAGGGACGGTTCTGGGTTTGAAGGCTGTGAGTCTTAAGAAAGGTGGGTCAGGACTTTGGCAACTGCAGTGTGTCTTGGGGGGTGGGGTGCATGTGGCTACGTGGACAGGCGTCAGCCACCACAGGGAATTCTATTGTCCTTCCATGGAGAGTGCCCTTATGTTTTATGTAGTGTTTGGGGGACAGCTTATTTTCCCCGCTGGAATTAAAAAGATGTAAGTTGTGCTCCAGAACTTCAGGGTCTGAGTGACCAGGGTTTCTCCCAAAGTGAGCTCTCCAGTGCTGGCTGCTGTTAGCATTGGGATGATGTGTGATTTCTTCCTGACCGAGGGCTTGTGAGCTTGGAGGGCACGGGCGCATGAGGCATTTCTTGAGAAATTGCTTTTTCATCAAAGCCAGAGAAAGGAGGGGGCGGGGTGGGAAATCTTGGACGGTTCTCCTCTTTTCCTGGACGCACATCACTCACAACTCGTTTCCTGAAAATCCTAATACACTCCAGTGGTGAGAGACGGCTTCCTGCAGATCTGCTGAGCCAGGCCCTTGTCAGAGAGGAGATGAGAACAAGATGTGGTCGGACAAGGGGTGGCGGGGCTGAGCTGGGCTGCTCAGTGGCCCTGCGGCCCCGTCTCTGAAGGGATAGTGCCTTTGGTCCCAAGAGCAGGGCCAGGGCACCACCTGGGCATGTGGGCATAGATCAGCTTAGCTGGGGGCAGTGCGGAGCCCTTGAAAACAGTGTTTTGTGAACTGGTGAAATTGCACAGATGGTGGTGATGAAACATGACCCATGCTTTTGCTTCTAGAAGGAAGGAGGACCTTGCTGGCCAACATCCGCAACCCCATTTGAAGAAAGGGTTGTTATTTAAAAAAACAAACCAAGGAAAACTCCCCTTAGTCCTGAAGTTCTTTATGTCCATCCTCTTTGTCTTGCTCTGTGCTTGGCTTACCCCTATGCACATGTAAGAGCCAGAAGCCTTCTTTTTGTGACATCACAGGTTCTCAAGACTGCTGTCATCACTGTCAAACTGTGCTTTGGAGTACTGCTCACGGTGCTTTAGATCTATGCTTCCACCTTCTAAAGAGAAACAGAGCAGAAAACTGCTTAAAAAGTATGGTCTGACCCAGCGGTTTGAAACCTAGCTCTGACAGTTTCAGTTCTGAGTTCCCAGCGTCCTCCTAGGTGTGTTATGAAGATGAAATTATTTCATGTTTAAATACATGTGATTTTTTTTTTTTTTTTAAGTTTTGGCTGTGCCCATGCATGTAGAAGTTCCCGGGCCAGAGAGTAAACCCACACCGCAGCAGTCACTCAAGCCACTATAGTGACAACGCTGGATCCTTAAGCCGCTGTGCCACAAGAGGACTTCACAGTTGCACTGTTTTGACTGCAACTTTTCTACGTTTCTTAAGCTCAGAATGATCTAGGTGTGGTGGAGGCAGAAATGTGAGGAGGGGGGCTCGAGTAGTGAGACACTTGGATATTTCTAAAGCTTACCTGCCTTAAAAGTATGTTGAGAAGTTAGGGTCTAGGTTGGAGGTTCTACATCAGAACCATTCAGAGAGTTATTCCAACAACAGCTGGTTGGTCCCCAACTCCAGAGTTTCTGTGGGCTTTGGAATATCTGGGGTGGGGTCTGACAGTCTGCATTTTTAACTACTTCCTAGGTGATGCTGATGCTGTTGGCTCCAGAAAAGGTAGTTAGATGGAAGAGGGAGCAGACTGTTTCATGCAGATTCAGAAGACGGAATGAGGCCAGTGGGTGCTGGTTACAAAGAGCTAGATTTTGGTTTAATGTAAGCACTTTCTTTACTATGTGTGGTCAGAAGTGGTGTGGGTAGTTTCAGGAATGCCCTGTCCCTGGAGATATCCAGTGCTAAATGGCCATCCGGCAAATTCCTATACAAGGTAGAAGGTTCATTCGTTTGTTCATGTGTTCATTCATTCGTCCACTGTTTCACAAAATAAATCTGCCTGGTAGGTGCCCAGAGCTGGAGAGGAGCCTTGAACCAGGTAGATTCAAGGAGCCCAGAGTCTAGTGAGGTTGGCGTAATGACTCCTGGGGTCCCTTTGAACACGGAGGCTGGGAAAGTCCTATGATGACAGCGGCAGATCCTCAGAATAAGAAGGTGCGGAAAGATGCTTACTTTTCTGAGGACATGTGGCCGAGAAGCGAAGAGAGTGTAGACTCTTGTGAGCTTCGATCTGGGTTGCTCACTTTGGAGCATCTTGGTATCACCTGATGGGTTCCACCCGCCCCGCCCCTGCCCCAAGACTCAGAAGAGGCTGAGGATGTATTTTCCAGGAGTGCACTTCCTGTGGGAAAATTCATGTCTCCCTACTGGCACTCGAGATGGACCACTGAATTCTGAACTCCTGACTAGTCATCCATTATGCAGCCTGTGAAAACAGACCAAGGAAACAGGCTGCAGGAATGAGTTCATGTTTTCTTTTTTGATCTCGCTCAAGTGATATGCTGGGGAGATTTGGAAGGAAACAGATAAATTCTGCTGGTTTTTCTAGGTTCTTCCCATCATAATCCCTGCTGAAAGCAATAATGATAATCACTAACCTATACTGAGCGCCACTCTGGGCCAGGCCTGGATTTAAGCTTTTTTCATGCATTATGTCATTTTACTCTGACAACAACCTTGTTAAATAGGTGTATGATCCTTGTTTTTGCAGGAGAGGAAACAAAGGTTCAGAGAGGTAAAACACCTCAGTGAGGGCTGCAGAGACAGTAAAGATCAGAGCTGGATCTGAAACTTAGTATCTTAGACTCCAGACCATGCTCTAAGCTCCTAGTATGCTCAATGACTCACTCACTGATTCATTCATTTATTCACATTCATTCAGTGATTAGTTAAGTCATTCTTTCAGTGAATAAATGTAAAGCACCAATATATACTGGTGAGCAAAACCATGTGACCTCTGTCCTCCTAGGGCTTCCAGTTTATCTTCCTCAGACAAGTAGGTGACTCCCCTTGGATCCTCAGCTGCTTAAATGTTAAGGAGGAAGAGAAAGGGAGACAGAATCTGGCAAGTTCGCGACTGACCCACAGTCTCCCCATGAATTAAAGTTTCTTTACCCAAGCTGGCTTTTCTGCTTTGCTTTATTTTTACATCACCCTGTTGTTTTTCTTTTCTTCTTGTCCAGGATTGGACTGTGAAGGACGTGACATAGCACCGGAAACGATCCTTGTGGCATTTGCCTTCTAACTGAGCTTGAGGGGGCAGGGGAATCTGAGATCAGGAGTCTTGAAACTTAGGGCTGGAAGTGACTCTAGAGACCTTCTTCAATGACCCCGTCTTGTGGGAAATGTCACCTCTTTCAAAACCAGGGTGGTCGCTGCAGATTCCTTTGGCTTTCTGTGCTGGCCTCAGCTTGTATTTTCTTTTTTAGAAAGCAGTTTTAGATTAGGTTTTCAGTTTTCAAAATAAAGGATAATTTTTTTGATCAACCAAATTTTCAGAAATACACAGCTTGGGAGTTCTTGTGTGGTGCAGCATGTTAAGGATTTGGCATTGTCACTGGAGCGGCTCATGTTGCTGCTGTGGTGTGGGTTCAATTCCTGGCCCAGGAACTTCAGTATGATGTGGGTGTGGCCAAGAAAAAAAAAAGAGAGAAATATACCACTTGTGAATATCTTCTGTAAGCCCCTGAGATAACCACCATTGATAATGAACGCTCCTTTCTCTAGCTGTTGTCAGTGCAAGCACTAGGGTTACTAGTTGTTACTTTTTTATTAAAAGGGATTTAAAAAATATATGTTTTCCTGAAACTTATTGTCTTTAACTCCATTTTAGATATTTTTCCATATTAGTAGATATAGATCCACTTAATTCCCTTTTTATTAGATTCCAATTTTCAGTGGTGCCTTCCATTAGGAACTTTTTGCCCTCTGACCTCCATTTTCTTTAGGTTCATTCTGCTTTTAATGTGACTGAGCTAGTTGAAGCTCTTTTATTTCTCCTTTAATTTTCAGAGAAATTCTAAAAGCCTTATTTGGGGTCACCTTGCCTTCATTGAGATTTTCTTAATATCAGCTTCAAGAGATCTGTGGCAAGAGAGAAACTAATATCCAATTTTAGAAAAGAAAAAAAATTAGGAGAAGGGTAATACACAGAACTACCAGGTCTTAGGAAATCTGAACCACTAGGTCTCAGCAAAAATGGGCAAAGGAAAATCCCAGAATCCATGCAGCAGGAACAATGGAATAGATGAATTACTCCCATCTGTTAAGTTCTTGCAACATGTCTCGATTGGCTTAGCTTGCACCTTGGGCCACCTTTGGCCAAGCCTGGGTAGGACACCTTGATTGACAGTCTTACCAAAACATGCAACAGGGAAGAGGGATTCCCTTAAAGAAAAGTTGGTGTGCTGATACCAAAAGTTGATGCGTGCACTGGGAAAATAACCAATCAAGGTACACAAAGGGTCCATAGACCTTGGGAAAATTTGTAAATGTGTTTGCAGATGTATTTCCCCAGGACCCAGAAAAATGTAAGGTCACTGCTTTGGTGGTCACTTCCATCTGGTTGTGCCGAATCAAGTGACGATTCCAGTGAATACAAAATTCATAACAAACTTCATAACAAACTTCATCCTGTTTTTCCGTTTGTCCCTTATGTCCTTCCACAAGACCACCCAGTTCCTCCTGTGCAGAGGTGCATGGGGTGGTTCTTCCAGGTTCAGTTGGCATCACTGGCAGCTGTCCCCAGGAGGGTGAAGTCCATCGTCTAAGCAACAACTGTCTGTTTTTATTCTTTTCAGGCACCTTTTTGCTCCAGCCTACACAGAAACGCATTATACTCCAAGTGGCAACCCTCAAACTACCACCCTGAAATCCGAGGTAAGTTCGGGTCGACAAATACCTGTCAGACAGCTGCCCTAGCCTGGAACCACCCTACATGCTCAGTGGAGACTGTCCTCTACCTGAAGGAATTGTTTCCCCTGACAGAAGACCCAGAGAGTGTGCAGGAGGAACGCGGTATGAATTTGTTCCTGGATATGTGCCTCCTGCCCTTTGCTGGCTAAATGGTGAAACACACAGATAGAGTGTTTTAGGCTCGCCGCATCTGATTAAAATTGATTTAAATCACTGTGAAGCATACAATTTCTTTTCTTTATGTTAATTACCTGCATACTAACAACAGTTTAAGTAAAAGAAATGATTTACCGGTAATCCCGTGACCTCACTCGATCAGGTGTTTCTTTCTTTCTCCTGTGAGTGCGGACGGTTTTGTCGTCTGCCTTTCTCATGTGATTTGAGGATATGAAGCTGTCATTTTGTCACTGGAGCGGCTGGTGTTGCTGCTGTGCTGTGGGTTCCCACTGGATATCTTTCCCCTCAAAGTTGAGTTCAGATGTTTGCATGAAGACTTATCATTTTAAAATCTGTCTTTCAGTTTTAGTCTTTTAGTGTGCTTCGCCACACAAGTAGTGAAAATTTGGTCACAGATGGACATTTAAAGTCACAAATCATACATATTGCGTGGTTTATCAGCTTTTCCTGCAAACAGCCTGATAGAATTTGTAGGGTCAGAGTGGTATGATTTTGGTTTAAATCATTTCTTTTCTTACACTTTTCTTAATACATTGGTGACTAAGGTAAAGCAAAGAAAATATACTTCATGATGATTTACACCAGTTTTAATCAGGTGCAAGTACCCTAATGGTTTCTCTAACCATTTTAGCCAACAGCGGAGGGGACCCCTGGCAGTGTGCAGAGACTGTTTGAATTGTCATGACTGGGAGGTGGATGCTAGGGCTTCTGGGGCCAGGAGTGCTGTTAATTACCCTACAGGGCACGGGACAGCCCTCCAGGGCAGACAGTTATCCAGCCTCAGAGAGCTGGGCAAGGGAAAAGGGACGATGGACACCAGCAGAAGGAGCAGCATCTCTTGCCTTTGTGGCCGGACATAGGGACTTTGGTGGCGCCCAGATCTGGGAGGGCTGGTGTGTCAGCCGCAGGACAGGCTCCTCTGCCTCAGTGCTGCTCCGTCAGCATCCCATGGAACCTGCCTCAGTGCTGCTCTGCCTCAGTGCTGCTCCGTCAGCATCCATGAAACCTGAGGTTCCCGCGGGACCCTGCCAGAGTGCAAAAGCCTGGAAGACAACGATAGCTGCTGTCAGTCCTTAACAGTGCAGATGAGTTTTCCAGATCCCCCTTGAAAGAGGAGGGGGACACAGGACAGTTAACTGCCCAGATATCTCACACGTCTGTAGTAACTGAGTAGATGGCAGGCTGTGTTGGAGCGCTGGATATGAAGATCAGTGCTGCCTTGTCTGTCAAGACCTTCCTGGGTGGGGAAGGAGTTGGCAGTGTGGCCCTTGCCCACGGCAGGCAGGTCGCCTGTGTCTCCTCGTCTCTGGGGAAGCTTCCCAGCTGTGGCTCCACACCTTCTTCAAGGCCTCTTGGGTCGAATCTTCTTCCTCCCCTGAGACTTCTGTTCTCTGCCTCCAGGGAGCCTGGCAGGGGATAGACATGCCTCAAAAGCCCCTTGCCAGCGTGACCTCACAGAGCACCCTCCTCTGGCTTGTCTCCGGCACTTCTGGACCCGGAGTAGCTGAAGAATGGGTCTCAGTGCATGAGTTTGCCATGAGCTCATTCTTCCTGCTCCGAAAGCCCCCTCGGGCTGGCCCCCTCGGGCAGAGATGTGAGAAGGAATGTGATGACCTCATGGCCGTTCTCTTGGTGTCCTTGTTCTTTGTGCTCTCCGGATTAGGCAGAGATGTTGTGAGGGTCTTTGAGAAGCAGAGGAGGCTGAGAGAACTTGCCCTGCCTCCCATAGAGCCCCTCTTTGCTGAAGGTCTTGTTGACTGAAGCCCGTCCCTGCTGAAGTAAGGGTCCAATCGCTGTTTTCTCACACCCCCTGCCCCTGGGACCTCTCAGAGCTCCCCCTCAGCCCCAGGGGGCTCAAAGCTTACTTGGGAGCTGAAGACTCTGAGAGAAATGGGAATGGAATAACCAGTTAGCTGAACTTGACCCAAACATTGAGTGCCACACTCGACATCGAACTTGGCCTGGGGTAGCGGGACTTCTGGGAACCTTATCAAACCCATTGCCTGGCCTGGAGGCTCTAACCCTGATCTGGGTCAGGTCACTGGGGGAACAGTCTGTGAGTGTTTTCCAGTCGAATGAGTTTCATAGTTTGGAGTCTGAAGCCACGATTTTAGTCTTGGCTTTAACTAGCTCTATGACCTCAAAAACCCTTTTGACCATACGAGTGTTGGGTTTCCTCATCTGAAAATTGGATATGCTAAGATCCGACTCTCAGGGCTATGGACGGGTAAGATGAATCACTGATTTTTATGGGAATTTATAAACATCCCTTCCAAACCACATTGTACAGATGAGGACACTGAGAGGAGAAAAGGAAAATGGAACAGGTCTCAGTTGAGATACCCAGTGAGTGGCAAGGTTTAGACTAGTACCTCGGTCTCCATTGGTGCTGGAAGCAATAGAGCTTTGACCAGTTAAGTTTCACAGACTGGGTCTGCTTTTGCTGAGTGAGGCAGAGCATGGAGCCTGAAGTCAGGCTGCTGGGGTTTGACTCTGCTTTGCTGCATGGCCCTGTGAATGACTTGAAACCTCTGCAACTTTTAGATTCTAGCTTTAAAAAAAAAATGGAAATAATAGTATCCACCTCATAAGGCTGTGACCAGAATTAAAGCAAGAAAAAATGATGTCAGTTGTTTATCCAGGAGCAAGAGCTGGATAGATATTAGCTCTGTTCCAGCAATAACTGGCAGGCATTATTATCACAGGCGGTGATGTGTGTGAAAGCCCTTTGTAAATTTAAAGCATATTGTACTAACTTATGCCTAGAGCTGGTGGTAGGTGCAACCTGAAAGTATAAACCTGAATGGGTTAGCTGTCTCCTGGGTCACATGCCTGCCTGCTAGGGACCAAGGAAGCAAGCAGCCACAAGCAAGTGTGGTCCTGGTGATGGATCAGTTGAACTATTGCTACGTAGGCAAATGCCAGACCTTCCTGATTGGCTCTGCTCAGACTCAGGATGTTGGTGAGAAAAGATAAAGCTTCTGTGCCTTCAAATACACAGTTTACATCCTTCTTAAGACCTCCCGGTTCTGCCTTGGGGGTTTTACCTTGTTTTTCCTCTGACCCGCTTATCTCTTTTGACCAATTTGAGAAGAAGCTTATAGGAATGTGTCCATGGTTATCATCCATCAGTGTGTTGGAGACTGTCCTGGTTTGTGTCCATCTGTCTGGTTTAGCACTTTGTCACTCTTGTCAGGGTTCTGGTTTGCCTCGTAAATGCCCTGGCAACCCTACTTACAAAACACTGCCTTGGCACCTTGAACTTTATTTCAAGCCACTCTTCACGATTTGTAATTATCTTTGTGTCTGTATGGCTTTTTAACCGAGATTGGCTATCACAAGACCCTAAGTCCCATGAAGGCTAGAGCTGTGGCTGTGTTTGTTCACTGTTGTGTCTTGGGATCAAGCCCCGGGCCTGACATATAATGATTTGTATCCGTGGAGGAATCCAGTGGGTTGGGAAGACCAGATGGCCTTGAGACACCCTGGCTAGAGAGCAGCAGCACACAAGTGTCCATGGATGCAGTTGCCAAATCAAGTCTGCTCCAGGCATGTGGGGACTCAGGGGAGGCAGGGGAAGACTGGAGATCGGTCCGTTTCCTGGAGCTGTGTAACTAAGTACTGTAAACTTGGAGGTTTAAAACAACGGATGTGTTCTCTCACAGTCCTGGAGGCCAGAAGTCCAAAATCAAGGTCATGCTCTCTCTGCAGTCTAGAGAAGGATCCTTCCTTGCCTCTTCCAGCTTCAGGTGGCTCCTGGCCATCCTTGGTGCTCCTTGACTTCTAGTGTCATTACTCTAAGCTCTGCCTCCATCTTCAAATGGCCTTCTTCTTTGTGTGTATGTGTGTCTCTGTGTCTTTGCCTCTTTCTGTAAGGATACTTGTCTGGTGTAATTCTGCAAAGAACCTGTTCCAAATAAGATCTCATTCTGAGGTTCTAGGTAGACATGAATTTTTTTGGGGAAGTGCATATTCAACCCTTACAGGGGGTCACAGAGGTGACTAGCAGGGAGGCAAGCTTTTCAGAAGCTAGTGTTTCCTGTGGCTAATTTCATGCCCTGGAAAGAGGTCTGTAATCCTGGGTTGTCCAACCAGCAAAGAGACCTTTGGCAAATCTCTATGCTCTTCTGAGCCTCAGTCTGTTCAGTGGAGATGATGGCGTCTGGCCTGCCCCACCTCCCAGCACTATTATGAGGAGCAAATAAAATGGTGGCTTGGAAAGGTCTTTGCAGATGACGAGGTTAGGGTAGGTCTATAACCATCCCTGACCTTCACGAGGCACTAACATTGCCATGCTTATCAGTCCTCTGTGGTCTGACCACCCACTTTCTCCTTGCTAGGATCACTGTTTTTACCATGGAATGGTGAGGAAGGCAGAAGAGTCCAGTGTCACGCTCAGCACCTGCCGGGGAATGAGGTAAGAAGCCCTGACAGTACTGGGGGCACCTGGCACTCTGCCTGGGCATGAAATTTTTAGGACAAGCAGAGCTGGCCTTGGACAGGGACTTTGAGAAGCTGTCTGTTGAGAAAGTATACAAGCCAGCTCTGAGAAGGGCTGAGCTTGGAAGAGGCAAGGGAGATAACAACAACAACAACAACAACAACATAGTAATAATAATAAATATTCCACAAGTTCACTGGGATTGAGTGTACCCTTTCTTGAGGAACTTGAGGTTTTATTATTATTTTAGGTACAAAGACTGCCCACCTTCCTCTCCTTTTGGAAAAGAGATGATGATCTGAAAAACTTGTATTCTGATTCCCTATACTAATTGCCAGGACTTTAATTGCTTGCACTACATGATACCTATACCCAGTGTGTTGATAAGCTAGCTCTATGAAAACAAAAACAAAAAAAGTCCTGATTCATAGCATCTGCCAATATGCTAGTAAAAATATTCCCTCCCCAGCCAATTCAAAGCTCTCAACATGATGTTACTGAAGGTAGCATTGGGAAGAAATGCACACGGTTGGCCCTCAGGAGCCAGCAGGAGGTGTTTCTGCTGTGTACCCTTCCTCTCTGTTGACTGACTCATTTAATGAATCTTTCCTTCAGCAGATTAATATTGGGTGTTTACTCTATGCGCATGCCCAGGGGCAGAGGGAAGGCAGGCATATGAAAGCAGTTTCTGGACTTCCTGTTGTGGCACAGCCGAAACAAACCCGAGAAGTATCCATGAGGATGCGGGTTTAATCCCTGGCCTTGCTCAGTGGGTCGAGGCTCCAGTGATGCAGTGAGCTTTGGTATAGGTCACAGATGCAGCTCAGATCCGGTGTGGCTGTGGCGTAGGCCGGCAACTATAGCTCCGATTCCACCCCTAGGCTGGGTACTCTCCATATGATGAGAGTGTGGCACTAAAAAGCAAAAAAAAAAAAAAAAAAAAAAAAAAAAAAAAGTGGGCATGGATGATAGGCATAGTGGAGAATGTTAAGTGCTATGTTAACTCCAGAACTCACACAGGATCGTTAGCATCTTCTAACAGTGAAATGGTGCCAAGACACCCAGGCTCACATGCCAATGCAAGGCGATCCTATGGGTTTGTTTATCCATCGGGCCACGTCTCCTGTGTGAGGCTTCACAGTAGGTCAGCTGGAGGGAATTAGGCAGGAAACAAGCTTTGGCTGGGAGACCATAACGGTGGCCCCAGATCCCCTCTCTCAAGTGGCCTGATTGAGCCCAGCCAACTGGCCTCACAGCGGTGTTTACAGGCCTAGCCGCACCACCTGCAGTCTTCCAGTAAACAGCGTTTGTCCCAAGGAGGAGGAAAGGGAACACACAGGTGTGACTTGCTTCGCTCTGCCTCTTCCTCTGGAGCAGTGGGAACTTGGCGTGGCCTCCTGTAAATCATTCCCACAGCCGTGCTGACAGGGGAAAAGCCGGCTGAGCTGTCCATGTGTTTCTGTCTCGCAAGCTTTTCTCTGGTGGTGTCCACCCTGCTTACTTTCCCAGCCTTCTCGCTCCACCTTAGGAAACCAAGGGGGTGTCTGTGGGCCTGACTGATTTAAGAGCTGGAGGTGCTTGCCAGATGGCTCCGTTTGGACTCTGGAGGAAGAGCAGCTGCAGTGGCAGCAGCCTTTAGACCTATGCAACACTCAGGTCACTCCCCAGCAGCAGCAGGCTCCTAAAGCAGTGCTGCAATGGAAAATCTCCATAGCAATGGTTCCTCTCTCCTGGAAGCATTATTATTATTATTTTTTTTTTTTCTTTTCCACAAGGCCACACCTGTGGCATGTGGAAGTTCCCAGGCTAGGGATCAAATTGGAGCTGCAGCTGCTGGCCACTGCCACACCAGATCTGAGCCCCATCTGTGACCTACACCACAGCTCAGGGCAATGCCGGATCCTTAACCCACTGAGCGAGCAACCCATGTACTCATGGATATTCGTCAGGTTCATAACGCACTGAGCCACAGTGGGAACTCCAGAAACATACTCTTTATAATTAGATGGTAGGGTTTACACTGAGTGGGATTTTCAGGCTGATGATACAAATGCAGAGGAATCCAGCTAAGTTTTGAGAGTGTTGCAAGGCTCTCCTTCTCTCCAAAGCAGTTCTTTATGCTAATCTGATTGAAGAATATGGGATCATAGTAAAAATAAATTCATGTAATATAAGAAAGTACAGCAAAAAAGCTCTCTTCCTATTTCCAGAATCCTCCCTCCCCAACCGCAGCCATTGTTACCAGTTTCCTGTTGTATCCTTTTAGAACTATTCCTTCTGAAAAGGGTCACAGATATATAATGTAAGGCTTTGTAATCTTCTGTGGGCCACTGACCCCTTTGAGAATTGAGTGGCAGCTATGGATATTTTAAAAACTACACCACTAAAAAGATGGCGTGGTGATTACTGAGAAGGAAATCTAGACAGTACTGGGCTGAGGTATCCTCCACTGAACCTTTGGGATTTGGCAGATACCGTGTGTGTGTGTGTGGTGTGTGTATGCATTCATGTATGTGTGTGTGCACGCTCGTGCGTGTGTGTCTGTCTCCAGCTCACCGTCTATCAGCAGAAGTATTGATTGCAGTTAAAGTACTTTTTTTTCAGCCTGATCGGTCAGTTTTATTTATAAAGAAAATGATTATTAAAATTATGACATAGCTCGTGAGTGTGCTAAACATTCAAGTAATACAGGAGCATAGAACTAAAAGAAATGAAAGTTTGTTATCCTGTCCCACCCTTTCAATCAATCTCATTCCCTGTTTGTAATCACTGTTGGGAGTATACATAATCGAAATACACAGTTGTGTGCATGTAGGGTTTTTTAATCCAAATGAGATCGCCCTACACTTACCATTCTGTCAGTTTTTCCCCCGATTTCACATTACATCTTAGGCATACATAGATCTACTTCATTCTTTTAATGGCTGCGTAGTATATTGTATACCAATGTCTTGCAAGTTTAATTGCGTGGAAAGTGTTTTGAAGACAGGCAGTATATCATCACAGTGACCTGTGTGATGCATCACCCTTAGATTATACAGATCTGTGCTCAGAACTCTGGGCCCAACAGTCACTGTGGTTGTACCTTACCTGGGTCCCTGGCCTCGGACTGTGGGGAAGGACAGGGAATATGACATTGAGAGTGACTAGGGGACGAGCATGTGATCGTGTGCCTGAGGGCCTAGAAGGAGCTCACAGTTTAGAGTCAAGCGAGCTGAGTTTCAGATCTGGCTCCACATCTGCTGGCTGCGTGATCCTGAGCTTTCCTTCCCCTCTTTCATTTCGCTTCCTCCTGGCCTCTGCCTTGGCCTCACTGCACCTCCTCCCACGGGCCTCGGCTCTGTAGACGGTGCTCGGGGTGCTGGGTCCCGTGGGGGGCCGAGGCAGTGTCGGGACCCCGCCTGCGTGTGATGGGCCCGATGGCAGGAGACCTGTGATCCGCCCCCAGCCCTTACAGAAACTCACTAGATGACTTGGGCCAAAGCCTGTTTCTCTGGACTTCGGTTCCTCTCACCTGAGAAAGGAGGGTAGACCAGACCATGAAAAGAACCCTTCAGTGTCGGAAGTTCTGCACTGCAGAGAGAGTGGGCAGCGTTTCCCGGATGTGGGGCGCCTAGGACAGAAAGAATCCGTCCACCCCTGTCTGCCCCTTTGCAAGGGAGTGCTGTGGCCCTTTGCCCTTTGAATGAATACTTGGCCTTCCTTCTGCAGAACAGATAAAAAATGCTACCTGTGTGTCCGGCACAGATTCAGGCTTCAGAGGGCAGTATCAGTAAGTTGTGCCGGGTGTAGATTCTGGGGTCAAACAATTCTTGCTTTGAAATCTGACAGGTTGCACCATCTCTCTAGCACCAGTTTTCTCACCTGTAAAGTGGGAACAACAATAGTGCCATTATTGGTGGATTTGCATTAGGTGATGAAGGCAACTGCCTTGATATCAGGGACTCTTTATTTATTTATTTTTTTGAATCATGCTACATCCCTAGTGGCTAGAACAATTCCTGGTATGCGGCGGGTTCTCAATACATATGTGCTGAATGGCTACTAAGATGCCTTTTATTCTGCCTGGTGTATAATACGTGCTCAGTGACTGTTAGCTGATTTTAAAAAATATTACCCTAATTGTTAGCAAACAATTAGGGGGCAGCTTGGTTGTGTGACTCACCCCAAAGCTAGCAGACAGCAGATCTAGAATTTCTCTCTCTCTCTCTTTTTTTTTTTTTTTTTTGTCTTTTTGCCTTTTTCTAGGGCCGCACCTGTGACCTATGGAGGTTCCCAGGCTAGGGGTCTAATCGGAGCTGTAGCTGCCTGTTTACGCCACAGCCACAGCAACGCAGGATCTGAGCCACATCTGCAACCTACACCACAGCTCACAGCAACGCCGGATCCTTAACCCACTGAGCGAGGCCAGGGATCAAACCCACAACCTCATGGTCGCTAGCTGGATTCGTTAACCACTGAGCCACCTGAGGAACTCCAGAGCTAGAATTTGAATCCAGGTGTGTCCCACTCCTGAGCCCATGCTCTCCATCTGTGCCTTGTCACCCATCCCAGAGGGACCACATCACCTGTGTGCCTTCTTCATTCCCCTCTGTGCTGCCTTTGAAACTCCCTGTCACTTGCGTGCAGATTTCTGGGGAAGGAAAGAGGGGTGACTGAGGGATTACATCTTCGGGCAGCTCGGGATGCAGAATGTGACCCTTTGGGTTTAGCTCTGAATGGACAAATTCCCTAGAAGCAGTCCTTCCTTGCCTGGTTCCTGGAAAGATGCATTTGAGCAAGTCCTGCCATCATTCAGGGGTTAAACCCGCTGCTGGCCTGGCCTGGCCTGCCAGGGTTCCTCTGTTCAATTTCAAGCTGTATCAAGCTCTCAATAAGGAGGAATAGGACGGCAAGCAGGAGGAGGGAGAATAAATAGCATGTGAGGTCCTGGCCACCAGCCTCTTGGGTCCCCCTCCCAAGCCCCCCTGCTGAGCTCTGCCAGTGCTTACATTTAGCAAATTAGATCAACTGAGACACTTAGAAGGAGAAGTGACTGATGAGCGCTCAGGAGAACGCAGCTAACAGCACTTGGGGGTGGTGACAGGGGAGGGTCTCAGGGACCTGATTCTCAGAGCTGGGGTTCGCTGTGAACCCTGTGCTGGGGCTTGAGCCAGCCTCCCCTCCATCCCCAGGCAGTGGGGAGGATCGCAGCTGTGACACAGGAACTTCTCCAGGGGCCACGGTCAGGGAGGGGTGGGGAGTGGCCCCAAAGTCCCATTACTGAAAGAACCTTCAGTGTCCCTTTGAGCTTGTGTTTCTCCAGTTAGCACGTGCCTACTCCTGGAAACAGAATCGCCTGGGCTCTGTGAAAAGACAGGCTCCTGCCAGCACCTGGGGGGCCCCAGGTCTGAGTTCCTGAGTGTGGCTGAGCAAGGGATTACTGTGGGACTTATTCACAGTGCAGATGCTCAGGCCTACGGAGTCTGAGTCTCCTGGGCTGGCCTGGACATCTGTATTTTTAATGCACCCTGAAGAATATTGTAATGGTTAGCTCCAGGAGCTTTGATCCTAAGATCTCAGACCCATAGGTCTGGAACTCACTGATAGAGACAGATACTATAGAGGTTAAAGACACAGGGTCCAGAGTGCCAGACTTAAATCTTTGGCCCCAGCATACCCACGAGAGCTTGTTAATTATTTAATGATTTTTTTTCTTTTTTTTTTTGGCTGTGCTCACGACATGTGGAAGTTCCTGGGGTAGGGATCAAACTGGAACCACAGCAGTGACAGTGCTGAGTCCTTAACCACTAGACCACCAGGAAACTCCGAGAGCTTGTTACCTCATCTCTCTGGGGCTCAGTTTCCTTCTCTGTAAGTTGGGACCCCTGATGGTGCTTTATAGTATTGATGTGAGAATGAAATGAGGATGATGGTTGTAAGCACAGGGCCTGGATGTTGTTAACTCTCAAAAGATGGTGAGTAGGGGAGTTCCCGTCGTGGCTCAGTGGAAACAAATCTCACTGACATCCATGAGGACGCAGGTTCGATCCCTGACCTCTCTCAGTGGGTTAAGGATCCTGCATTGCTGTGGCTGTGGTATAGGCCGGCAGCTGCAGCTCTGCTTTGACCCCTAGCCTGGGAACCTCCATATGCCACAGGTGTGGCCCTAAAAAGACAAGGACGTAAAAAAATGGTGACTAAAGATGGCAAGTAGACTGACTGCCACCTTTGTCTCCTTATCTCCCAGCTGGCGTCTTACTTCAGACAGGCCAGTTGGGGAATGGCCAGTCACCCCTCAGTGGAGAGTTGCTGATTCTCATTGCTTATAGCCCCTCTCCAGGGCTGTGGTGACAGAAGCAATGTGAGGTCATAGTTAGGCTCCTAGGACCTAGAACCTGGCTGCTTAGGTTTTTACTGCCTTTGTGACTGTGGTCAGTTAATTAACCTTGCTGAGCCTTAGTTTTTTCTTCTGTGTAATGAGGGTAATATTTGTAAGGATCCTAGATGTTGGTGTGAATAACATACTCATCACAGTGTCTGGTCCACAGCAAGGACGCGGTAATTTATAGCCACCGTGATTGTTATTCACTATGCACCAAACTTCTGTGTGGTCTCTGTCTTCTTTGTCCTAGAGGCTTATTCGAGTGATGCCCAGTCGACCACCCTGGAACTTATGTGGAAACTTTCCACTCACTGTTATCTCTGCAGCCACCACCCAATGCCCATCAGCTGGTTTGTGGTCAAGCCCTCTCTTTCCAGCGTTTGTAGCCGCTGGGGGGCTTGGTACAGCAAGATGAAAAAATAGCTTGGGAACAGGATGCCCGCAGCAGCTCTGCCTTCTGCCCTTTCCTGTCTGGACTCAGGAGCGGATGTGACCCTCCCTCTTTGCTCCATTCCCACCCCCAGCAGTTCAGGGGGCACCTTGTGTGTCCCGCCTGGGGCTGACCTGGGCTTGCTGAGTCAGCCTGGGCGAGGCAGCTGGGAAGTGTCAGGCTCCTGGGCAGCGGACTGAGGTCAACCAGGGATGGATTCCAGGAAGGGCTGCTGCTGATCAGAGCCTGGTGCTGTCTTTCCTGAGAGCATCCTGATTTTCCTCCAAAGGGCAAAAATTGGGTGGGGATCCCAAGGGGCTAGGGGTGGGGATGGAAGTCGAGATAGCCGAAGAGCGAGGTTCTGCTAAATTGGAGCCGCAAAGGTGAACTTGGAGACGCTTTAGCTTTTGAATTTTCTGGATGGGTGGGGGGGCCTGGCATTTTGGAGCACACAAAATGCTGTGGGACCCCTGAGATTCATTGTTGGGATCTTCTTCCCAGGGCCCTGAGTACATCCCCTTATCTAGTTTTCTTTTACTTTTTTTTTTTTTTTTTTCTAAGGGCCACCCCCATGGCATATGGAAGTTCCCAGGCTTGGGGTTGAATTGGAGCTGCAGCTGCCCGCCTGCACCACAGCCACAGCAACATGGGATCCAAGCCATGTCTGAGACCTACACCAAAGCTCACAGCAACACTGGATCCCTGACCTACTGAGCAAGGCCAGGGATCGAATCCGCATCCTCATGGATACTAGTTGAATTCATTTCCACTGCACTGCAACGGGAACCCCCCCTTGTCTAGCTTTCATATCACTGTAGCAAGGATGGCACATCCGTGCTACATGGGCTTCTGCTGACCCTTCCATTGATAATTAGTGATAGTGACTGATAACAAGTCGTGGTGCTCTTTCTCACCAAGTCTGGGTAAATTGTCCTCGTGGATGCAGCACTCCAGGCAGCTGCATCCGATCCATCAGTGTTAAGGGTGATGAAAGCTTTTTGCCTTCTCTGTTTACATACTACAGCGATTTACTCCCATGACCAGACTCTAAGCGCCATGAGGACAGGCCTCTTGTCTGTCCTCAACAACTAGCACAATGCCTGGCACATAGTGGAGCTCAGGAAATATTTGTGGAGTGAAGGACTGACTGTCCTCCACTGGGCTGGGAATTACTTGAGGCTAAGGATCATGTGGATGAAAGAATGTAATGAATAAATGCACACCGTTATCCAGAGTTCAAGGCCAGTATCTGTAACCCAGAGAAAGGAGTGGCCACACGTGCTTGGTTGTGGGTGTTACCTTACCACAGAACTGCCTTGCAGATGTGGGGAATGGAGGCTGGTAGGCGTGTCATTGGTGCTGTGCTTTGCTTTGCTTTGTTGTCTAAGAACAGTGACCCTTGTCTTTCCGTTTGATCATCCCAAGAGCCTGTGAAGTTAGAAAACTGTCATTTCACGTACACACGGGGAAACCAAGGCTCAGTGTGACTTAAGAGTTTTGTGGAAGAGTATTTGACAGTTTAGAGTCGGAGCTATAATTAGGACTTGGGTCTCCTCACTCCCAGGCCAGCCTTCTTTCTCCAGTCACCATACCGTCTTTTTCTCAGTCTGTAAAGTTTTGACACGAGATTTGTCATATGCCATGTTTGGGTCTGGGAGGCTTTTTGGAATCCTGGGCCTACCGTCTTTTATAAATAACAATTTTCCCTGGTCCAGCCCTTTTATATTACTTACTTTTTTATTTTTATTTTTTTTAGGGCTGCACCCATGGCATGTGGAGGTTCCCAGGCTAGGGTCCAATAGGAGCTACAGCTGCTGGCCTACACCACAGCCACGGCAACACAGGATCTGAGCCGAGTTGTGACCTACACCACAGCTCATGGCAGCACTGGATCCTTAACCCACTGAGCGAGGCCAAGGATTGAACCTGCAACCTCGTGGTTCCTAGTCAGATACGTTTCCGCTGAGCCACAACGGGAACTGGTCCAGCCCTTTTAGAACCTTGGAGCTTCTCTGTGATAAGCTTCCGTATCCTGAAACTGTGCACTGCATCTCATATACACATGCATTTCTCTAGAGAGGACGTCTAATCATGCATCAGATTCTCACGCAGGAGTGTATGACCCCATAATAAGATTGAGGCAATGATCGCAACCAACTGTGCCCTTTTGTGTACAGGGAAACTGAGGCCTGAGCAAGGGACTTTTCCAGGACCGTAATCTTTGACCAGAGATTCTATTTTCTCCTACCTACAGAGGACTGATTACAGTGAGCAGCAACCTCAGCTACATCATTGAACCTCTTCCTGACAGCGAGGGCCACCACCTTATTTACAGATCTGAGCATCTCAAGCTGCCCCCTGGGAACTGTGGGTTCCAGCACTCCAAGCCCACCACTGGGGACTGGGCCCTTCTGTTTACGAACCAGACCAAGAAACGACCTCGCAGGGTGAGTTTCTCAGTGCAGGAGTCAAACTGGGATAGGCTTGTCCCCTTTGAGGACCCTTATTTGGGTCCAGGAGTATTTCTAAGTTAAAGGGAGGTGGCTCAGAAGGAGGAAGAAGCTTTTCTCTTTTAGTCTTAAGTCATTGTTGAGTGCGAGATACCCTTGTATTTGACAGAATAACTGCTTTGGGAGAAAACGCACTTTCCTTTTAAAATACTCTAAGATGCTGATTTGAGAAACTTCTTTAAAATGTAAGGAAAAAATATATGCCTCTCTTTATGGAATAGCCACTTAACCACGTAACACAATGTGCCTCTATCTACTTACACCAAACATAGAGGTATGTGGCTTAAATGTTCTTGGGGAACTTGATTGTCAGCTTGTTCCCTCCAGTGTGTTGGCCTCTGTTCTGTCTGTACTAGGCAGCCAGCTCATTAGTTTTTGAGAATAAAGGACTGGACTCAGTGTCCCAGTGCAGCCTCCAGTGACAACCAGGATGGTGGGCAGAAGGTGTAGTGGGGCTGATGGCGACCAAGCCTGGGGTTGTCTTAGAGCCAGAGTGCAGACTTAGGAAGGAGGTCCACTGCTTATCAACGAGCACCACTTCTGAGCCGTTTTTTTTTTTGAAATGAGTCCAAGTCCACCATTTCCGTAGCTCTGATCTGTTTATATCTCTTTCTTAGATGAAAAGGGAAGATTTACACTCCATGAAGTATGTGGAGCTTTACCTTGTGGCTGATTATGCAGAGGTAAGGGGGCTGCAGCGGGTTTTAACAAACAAACAAACAAACAAACAAACAAAAAGCTTTCTTGATAGCTTCCATTCCAGCCTTTAAACTGCTTTGGGGAAATGCTGAAGCATTCATCTTTTTCTGATTTGTCATGCAATTTTGACCCTAAATCTGACTAAGGGCTCTTTTTGCTATTTTAAACATAGTTTGGGGAGGGGGGGAGCAAGGAAAAGTCTCTTCTAGCTCAATACATGAATCAGAATATCAGGACAAATACTGTTATTTGGATTAACATTTCTTAGACTGGGTCTGAAGACCCTTAGGATTTATTGCTTATTCTTAGGGAGTCCATGAATTCTCTATAGAAATTTTTAAAAATTTGCAAAGGTAATGAGTGTATTCATCTGATTGAAAACAATATTCATGCCAAAGTATGGGTCCATTTTGATAACTGGTGCCAAATGGGAACCTAAGCTTTGGTTCCCAGAATTTGGTTTCCAGACCAGCACCACCTAGGAAATTGTGATAATCCAGATTCTGGGGCTGCATTCCAGATGTACTGAATCCCAAACTGTGGGGCTGGGGTCTAGTAATCCAGTTTTTGTTTCTGGTTTTTTGCTGCACCTGTGCCATATGGAAGTTCCTGGGCCAGGGACTGAATCTGAGCCGCAGCTGCTACCTACACCACAGCTGCAGCAGTACAGGATCCTTTAACCCATTGCCCTGGTCTGGAGATCAAACCCATGCCTCCACAGAGACTCAAGCCGCTGCGTTCGGATTCTTAACCCACTGCACCACAGCAGGAACTCCTAGCCATCCATGTTTTAACAAGCCCTCTGTGTGATTCTGATGCAAGTTTGAGGACCACTGACCTAAAGGAATGGCTTTTTGGCCTTATATTCCATATTCTTCAATGAGACGGGTTCTCATGGGCCCTGGCTTCTAAGATTTGATGAACGCTCATGGGTCTCACCCTTTCCTTTCCTTTCTTCGTTGATTTCTTGCTTCTTTCTTATGCTTCAAGCACAGTGCTTGGCCCCAAAAGACAGCAGTAGACCTGCCTCCACATCTCCAAGTTTACAGTAGCAGCACAAAAACTCTCTAGTTCCAAGTGTGTCGACTGCCAGGGTGATTCATTGTAGAGGAATATAGCGCAGGTAATGAGGGATCTGGAACTGGGAAAAGCTTCCCGAGGTGGTGGTGTTGAAGCTGGCTCCTCACATACTTGGGTTCAGGCCCCGGGGGCCCCATGTACCTAAATTTTACCTCATTCTCACATGATGCAGTGGCTCAGCCACGTAACTGAGCACATGTTCTGGGCATGGAAGGTCACAGTGAGAGCCGAGCGCTCCCACATTCTAACACTGCACCTTGCCTGGGGCTCTCTTCCCACCAGAAATCCCAGCTCCTGTCCATCTCACAGCATCCAGATGGCTTGGTGACCAGCTGCCCGAGATGCCTCGTTCTCTACCTAATCCGTGATCCCACAGCACAGATCCTGGAGGCAGTGCTGGGTAGGGGGACGAACACCAGACTTCACCCTGGAAGAGCAGCCCTCGAATGTTAGTGGCAGGAGGAGGTGGCCCTTGAGTGTCTGCAAGGACACAGAGTCAGTGGAGAAACCGAGGCGAAGGGCCCTCCAGGCTAAGAGAACGGCCTGGTCTGCTTTGAGGGGAGTTGTGCTTTTTAACTGATGTCAGCATTGGTTCTTCCAGCAGCCTTTCCTTCTTTTCTGTTTTTTCCTTTTGTTTTCTTTTCCAAAGTCTGGTGTGTGTGCAGGATGGGGGAGCGGAGGGTGGAGCAGAACCGAAAGGTGATTTAAGAGCGGAGGCCGCGCAGTCCTGGCCGGAGCTGACCACGCTGGCTCCCGCCGTACTGAACTGCCCTGGTGGGAGGGCTGCTGGAAGAAAGCTGACCTCTTCTAGTTCCAGGCCGTCTTTAAACTTTGCAGCTAAGATCGTCTAATACAGTGGTCTCGAACCTTTTTTTTTTTTTTTTTGCCACAGAACCCTTTGTTCTGATGAAAGCTCCTAGGGCCCCGATAGTTAAGCATATAGAAACGCAGCTGCTCTAGGGTCAGGGTGGGGCGATGCTCCCCTCAGCCCTGCCCTTTCTCCTGCAGACGCCCGCTGCAGGGTTTTAAAACCCACCGAGTGTGAGTCTGGTAGCTGGCGAAGTGGGGGCGGGGTAGGGATTGGGCGTCTCCTGTCTCCTGACCCCCAGGGTCACAGCCAACCCCCAGGAGGAAAAGCGTGTCCCCGAGGTGCCTCCAGGACCCTGGTGTTGCCTAGGGCCGTCTTCCTGGTCCAGAGGAGAGCGCCTCCTGCAGCTGCGCAGCCTCGCAGGCGGTCGTGACAGGGCATGATTCATGCAGCTGGATGGATGCCGGATCCCGAATCGCTTGCTTCTCAGGGTCCCGGGCTTTGAATGATTCATGCCGAGGGTGGGGTGGAGGGTGTCATAGGCTAGGATGGGCTCCCAGGCTCACAAATCCCCTCCCCGCCTCACCTTCTCTTCCCCCTCCCCCTCTCCCAGTGCCTTCCGTCCTTTGCAGGCAGACATGTGTTCCTGACAATTAATTAATCTGAGAGGATGGGAAGACAGGGAAGGGGAGGGCTGCCACGTCTGTGATTTACAACCTGGTGCTGAGACAGGCCAGGCTCTTCCTCTGGGCTCTGAATTCAGCACGGGGAGCAGAGACGGGGGTGGTGTTTCCGCCTGGAGAGAGGGTTTTCAGCAGGAAGAAGAATCAAGCAGCTCCTGGCCTTAGGTGGGAGCACTTGGGGTGGTTCTCAGCTCATTCATTCCTCGGGTGAAATGGGAAATGCAGGTGGGGGATGAGCACGATGGGACGTTGGAGGAGGAGACAGTGTGGCTGGGAGAACAGCATGCAAAGGACTTGGGTGATATAGACGGGACATGTGGCCACTGGGGGAGACTGGGTGATGCATCGTGTTTTAAGGCTTGTGTCACCCTAGAAAGCGTAAAATAAGAGATACTCTTTTCTTTCCATCAGGGGTCTGTAAACTATAGCCCGTGGCCAAATCCAGCCCATCCCAGGTTTTTATAAATAAGATTTTACTGGAACACATCTATGCGTACTGGTGCATGTGTTGTCCATGGCTGCTTTTAAGCTACAGTGGCAGAGTAGGGTAGTTAGGGCGGCAAAGCCTAAAATATTTACAGTCTGGCCATTTAGAGGAAACGTTTGCTGAATCCTCCCTGAGGCTCTTAAGGACAGCATGACACATTCCTTAAAAAGCGGTTGTTTGAAGACAGAATTAATATATTTGAAAGACAATGAGGTCTGACTCTGATACTCCTTTTTTTAAATGCTTAAGTATGAATGTATTTTGAGTAAACATCACCTGATGATTCATAGTACATTACCTCATTTATTAGAATATCAGAGTCAAAAAAAGAATACACTTGACTCTGATATTCTAATAAATACTCACTAAATGCTGCACCTCTTCCTGTGCAGTGAGAGCAGTTTAGAACAGGGAAGATTCTGTAATGAAAACTTGAGGAGTAACACCTTGGACAGGCCTAAGTCATAGGGTCTTATGCTGAATTTAATCCTGTAGAAAGCAATGAAAGTGAGATGATTGCTGTTCTCATGAGTCACAGTTCCCGGGAAGCCCCAGAAGTTCCAAAATCAGTGAGAGAATAGGAAACGGTTTTCTCCCCATTGCATGGCGGAGACACACCCCTATCCAGACAAATATCCAGGGTGTTTTATTTATTTGCCTCGTCTTTTTGTTTCTTTCTTGGATGTTCTTGTGGGATATGGTGGAGGAAGGATGTGAAGGTTTGGATTGAAGTAACATGTATAGGGTTACCCAAGACAAATCAGACAGGTACCCGGATTCTGCACAACAATGGCAGTGAACAGGACATGCCCATCTTTTTGAAGTTTAGGTTGCAGTCATAGCAAATTTTCCTTCATCATTGCAACTTCAAGTGGTCTATACTTTTGGAGCAGGCATGAGCTATCCTTTCTGTCAGGCTACCTAGTAAAATGTGCTCCTCCTAGTATAGACCCGTGGCAGACATTTCTAATTGAGCATAACTCTCTTTCCTTAGCATAGCCCCTTGCAGTCTCGGAGTCCTTTTCACTGTAGAAGGCACTGCCAGCTGATCTGAGTGGAGTGCCAGGTGAAGCCTCTTTGCCAAGGCCTTATGGTCTTCGTTGCTGGCACCCGTTTTGGGTTATTCACGTGGCCTCCTGCTACAGTTATTTCTGTGCAGGTTTTCTCAGCCCATTTCAATTGCACACAACTTAAATATAGAATCTGCCATTGTTGCTATTTCTGGTCCTCTCGGTGTTGTAACTGAAGCTCCTGGCTAGAACCAGGTCCTCACACTCTGTGTCCTGCTGAGTGCCAAGTGCAGTCAATGCCTTGCACGTTGCAGGTGTTCAACAACAATTTGACCATGTTGACTGATCCTGTGCAGGGAGCCCTGTGAAATCCCGGTGATGGTGGCTCTATGCTGGGTTAATGACCAAGGCAGGGACTGGGTTGGTCCCTCGTTTGAGCCCCAGTGGGAATTTGCAGGAGGTCTTTTAATCAGGAGGACTGGAGAACAAGCTTGACTTCAAGGGCTGGATGGAGAAAGACAGTTCAATTCACTGCATGGCTATTGCAAAGCTATTACGTGCCAGCACTGAGCTCATAGTTGGAGATACCAAGGTGGATATGACACTGCGTGTGTCAGAGAAAGAGTTGTGCAAAAATGACTGCTCATAAAAGATGGAAGAAAATGAATTCAGAGACAAGTCCTGGGGCACATGAGGTGTCCTGGGAAGGGTTCTGGGGTCTCATCTAGTTCTGTTTGCCCCCTTTAGTTTCAGAAGAATCGACGAGACCAGGACGCCACCAAACACAAGCTCATGGAGATCGCCAATTATGTTGATAAGGTGAGACCAGGTGTGTACTTGTGAAAAAGGTGCCAGCACGTTAGAGGAGCTGCGGGACAAGAGCTCACATGTGACTTGCCTCTTGCTGGACTGGCCGTCCCACCAGCTTCTGGGAGGCCATAGCGATGCCACAGAAGCTCATCTGTCACCAAACCATCATGTGCATGGACCTAGCTCAGTAACTTATCTTGTTCAGGTTGCTCTCTTGTTTTGTTTCGAATTTACAGCATAGAGGGGTTGGCCTAAATCAGTGGCTTTCAATTATGTTTGTTTTTCTGATGGGATCCTTTTTCTACTGGCTAATGTCGTTAGACTCCTCAAGGCCAAGGCAAGGCTAAGGACCCAGAGCACTGTCCTTCCTACTCCTGCTCATCACCCTTGCCTTAAAAGTTGAGGAGTGGGTTGTTTGGGGCCAACCTGTACCATTTCCATCTGTAAAACAGTTCTAAAATGATTGGGTCTTGTCTCTTAGACAGGCAGTGTAGTTGGTTAACTCTCCTAGGTCAGGCTCTTAAACATGCTCTTGGAAAATACCCAAATTCTTGGATTTTAATAGCATAGGCTGGTCTGAGACTTCGGAGGGCAAAATGCAATAGGATAGATAATCTTGAATGACAGTAGCCTCCTAATAGACGAGTAGGAAATAATCTTCAATTAAAAATAGATTTAAAGTCCCATCGTGGCTCAGCAATAAAGAACCCTATTAGTATCCATGAGGACGCAGGTTCAATCCCTGGCCCTGATCTGTGGGTTGAGGATCTGGCGTTGCTGTGGTTGTGGTGTAGGCCAGCAGCTGTAGCTCTGATTCAGCCCCTAGCCTGGGAACTTCCATACGATACAGGTTTGGCCCTAAAAAGACCAGAAAAAAAAAAGTAGATTTGAGTGTGTTGGGGGTTGCAGGTCTCTTTGAGACTCTAATCACATTTATTGTACAATTTCAGGGCACTCACACAACTTCTGCAGCTAAACTCTGGGCCTGCTAGGGATTCATGGATCCCAAGTCTGAAGAGGAAGTCATTCTTTTTTTAAACATTAGAGGAAAAGGAAGGGAACGTAAATATTTTCAGGGATTTACAAGCAAATTTTGTAGTGTTCTGAAGTTATCAGGTGGGCGGATCTGTCCCTTTGTTTTTGTTCTGCCCTGGATGACTAGAAACGCGGCCAGTGGTCAGGGACAGGTGAAAGGTCAGTGGTCAGGGACAGGTGAAAATCAAACACTGGTGTTTCCCGGAAGGAGGGACTCCAGGGTCATAGGCTAGCCCTCTCTCTAGCCTTCAGCTCACTCAGCAATAACATCTAAATGATCCCGCAACCCAAACACTCAACATCTGGGAAAACAAGAGCTCGTTTCCCTGGGGCATCCAGGAGGCAGACCCCTACGTCACCCACATGACACCCATTGTTCTGGAGACCCTGCATGTGGGAGAGTTGGCTGGAGACCCTTTGTGGACTCTGCAGCTAGTCTGGATGATGGAACCAGGGATGCTAGTGAAAAGGGGAAGAAGAGACATTAGCAAACCCCATCGTTGCTGGAAGCCCCCAGCCTTGCTGGCTGGCCTGTTCTGTGAAGCAGCCTTGGGTCTCTTGTCTGCAGCTGAGGTCAGTTACTCCTGGCTGGGGTGAGGTTAGGCAAACCCACTTCTCCGAGGCTTGGTGACCCAGCTACTTGAACTGAACTGTTATGGAACTAAAACTGGAGTGAACTGCACTGATCTGCTGAATCATGAGCCCAATGCGAAATGTTATTCCTTAACTGTGAAAAAGCCAAGTTGAAGTCCTCAAAAACTCCCGAGTGAAGAAAGTTCAAACTGGACTCCAAACCCTTTATTTTCTGTAGTGACTGATCTGGCACAAAACAGGAAAATCAAACTTTCCATTGAAATTAGCTGATACCCTGCTGAATGTGGATCCACTTACACCACAGTTTCTTGAGGGCAAGTTGCTTCTCTGGCTGTGTCAAATGGCTGCACGTGGGCAGTGTAGCATCCCGAGTAGGCTCTGAGGTTCAGTAACCCACGCCTTATTCCTGGCTCCATCATCTTCCTGCTGAGACTTTGCCAAGTTACTAAACTTCTCTGAGCCTCAGTGTAGAAGGTGCTTGGTGAGCGCTGGTGCTATGATTGTTATTTTACCTGGGGCAGTACCTGCTATTTTGCATTAAGATGGCATCTCCGGTTTGTGTGACCTAGGCCTACTTGCGATTGCCTTTTTTTTTTTTTTTAAGTTGCTGGCTCTATTTTCTAGGATAGGCCAGTCAAAGGATTCCTTATTCCTATACCTTCCAGTACTTAGCTTTACAGAAAACCCTCTTCCTGATTATGTATGTATGAGATGAAAGACTCTGTGTCTAAAGGTTAGGTATACCTCTTAGCCCGAAGGAGCCCAAGATTCAGGTCTCATTGATAGAATTTCAGGATCTCTGGGTTGGACAAAACCCTGAAGATTATCTGGGAAGTGTGCAGCCTCATGCCTACAACCTGTTAATGGTATCCTTCATAAAACCTATAACCTCCAGTGATGGGAAGGAAATTTTGAAAGTAAGCTCATCCGTCTATATGCTTATCATTTATTATACCCATTTATTTCCAAGATGAGTGGGACACATCTTACAATGAAGTAGCCATGTACAGTTTGGTCAGTATATAATTTCCACACAATAGAATACTGGTCAGCAATAAAAAGGAATGGCAGGCTGCTACAGGCTACAAGACAGATCTAATATTTCATTGAGAAACATGCCAAATGAAAAAGGACACAAAGACCACATATTGTATAATTCCATTTATAGAACATGCTGACAAAAGGCAAATTTATGGAGATGGAGAGTGGATTAGGGGTTGCCCGGGTCTGGGGGTTAAAATAGGAAATGACAGTAAATGGACATAAGGAATATTATTGGTGGGATGAAAATATTCTAAGATTAGATTATGGTGATTACTTTGCGGCTTGGTAAAAAATTTACTAAAAAATACTGAGCTGTACAGTTAAAACGGGTGGATTCTGTGATATTTATCTATTGATCGAGTTGTTTTAAAAAGCTCATATACAAGGGAACTTTTTAGACATCTATAAAAATTATCAGGGCCGTGTAAGGAATTGGGAGGGATAATTGTACCCGTCAGGCCAAGGGTACTTATTACGAATGATGGCAAGGCTTAGTTCTCAGCTTTGAAACCCTTCCCCCCCATTTTAAAGTGAAATGTGTCTTCCAGTTCATTTTACCTGTTGACTGAGCCCTGCTTCAGGCTCAGGTGCAATACTGCTGATCCTGCATTATTGCACCTGAGAGCCCTGTCCACGTCTGAAAGCAAGTCTGTGTCCTATCTCAGTCTTCGTTTCCCTAAGCTGGGTCGCCCCGGCTCCACCACCAGGTTGCTCTGCCTCCCTCAGGAGGGCCCCCTTCTTCCCTGGAGGCACATAGAGAAGAGAAAGCTGGTACCCCCTCCCTGAGCACTTGGGCTGGCGAGGGCCCACAAGTCTCTGGTGGTGTTGACAGACGATGCTGTGGCTTTTCCGTGTGTTTGCAGTTTTACCGATCCTTGAATATCCGGATTGCGCTGGTGGGCTTGGAAGTGTGGACTCATGGGAATATGTGTGAAGTCTCGGAGAATCCGTACTCTACCCTCTGGTCATTTCTTAGCTGGAGGCGCAAGCTGCTGGCCCAGAAGAACCACGACAACGCACAGTTAATCACGTAAATAGCCTCTTCCCTCTGCGTCGCCTCAGCCTTGGCTGCAGAGCCCCTGCCCTCAGTGCATGTGCTGTCTGCCCTTTCTTTCCAGTGCTGAGTGTTGGGTGGACTAGGCCGTCCTACCTCTCCAGTCGGGTCCAGGTAACCTGGCGTTCCTGGGGCACGTGCTCTGTACCCAGCATACCCAGGAAAACACCGAGAAGCCTGAGCCGTAGCTGTCCTGAGAAGCGTTTACACTGTACAGCAGAAATTGGCACAACACTGTAGATCAACTATACACTGTATAATCAACTTTAATAAATATATAATAAGACGTAAAAAGTAAAAAAAAAAAAAAGTGTTTACAATCTAGAGGAGAAAATGAGACATACTTAGTTGAGTGTCCAAAACAGTTTTGGGGAAGTGACTGACTACAGGCCATGGATGCTTGGAAACAGACTTTATAAGGGGCTCATCTCCATCTCTGTGGCACTTTGTTCTAGTGCAGGAGTTAATCTCCCAGGGCAGACACAGGAGAGGGACCTCCTCGGCTTATCCTTCATGTCATTTCAAGGGGGTAAGGGCGGACTTTGAGATAGAGTGGCTAACAGTGCAGGAAACGTGTGTTTGAGGGGAGGGAGACTGCGAGGAGAGGGCAGTTGTGTTGGAATTTGTTCATTCCCAGAGAGAAAAGAGCAGAAGCTGTTGGGGGTCACGGTGGCCTATGACAACCCCCCATGGTGATTATCTGGTATTTATTGGTGTTGACTTCCAAAGGTATTCTGAGGAAGTTACAACAAAAGGCACATACATAATAAAACCGCTTTTTTCCTGTGCCCTAAATATCTCTCTGAAGCAGCATTCATTTGAATCTTTGTTTACTCTTTAAAAGACACCAGGGAAAAATAGCTGTACCCACATCCCAGGCTGTGTGTGCCTACTTCACGATGGCACATTCACCTAGGAAGGCCTTGGTTACCAAAACTTCGGGTCTGAACCTTGAAGGCCTGGTATCCTGCTCTGGGCAAGATCTTGAATCCAGTTTCCAGCAGGACTTCCTCAGAGCGATAGCTAAGTTTATAAAATAACCAATAGGGCTTCATAGAGATTTGCATCTATTTTATGTATTTTTTTGCAGGTGGTTTTTCTGAAGAGAAGTTTGCCTTGAATTCAGCAAACATGAATTAAGCGCCCACTATGTGTCTGATTTTATACTAAGTTCTGATAACCCCCAAATAAATGAGAGAGTCTTGGCTAAGATATCATGGTCCAGGTAGGAAGACAAACAAGGAGATAGGAGAGCATGATGGGATCAGTTTCCATGTAGCTCCGTTAAGTTTTCGTGTTTGTGACATGCGTAAAAATGCTGGTAATTTTTTCATTTCTTTGCCCTGGTTGTAGACAGCCGAGAAGAGGGTGTGTTAGACTGGGAGAGAGTAGCTGGTGGTTAGCGGATTAGGATCACGGTTGTAAAACAAAGGCAGCAACAGCTCATCCTTGCCCCCAGCTGCACTTGGGGAGGCTCCTGATGGGACACATCTGTTTCCTTGGCCCGGGAGTGATGTAGGAATGAAGCGTCAGCTCCCACAGCTGCTGCCCAGGTCCCCCTTCCCTACACACGGACCCCAGAGCCAGGGATGTGGCAGGGGACCCCGGCAGCTGGCGGAAGTGGGCATGATTCACTTCAGCATCAGAACCCGTGCCACCCTTCCCTCGTCCCCACCCCCTGACCTTTTCCTCTGCAGCAGGAATGGGATGCAGCTTTGCAAGCCCGGCCCATTTCCTTCCAGGCAGGGAATGGGGCTGTGGGCTTTACTGTGGGAAGCAATGACCTTTCGCTCTCTCTTCTGATCCTCTGGAGCAGAGAGAGAGTAGGTGAGAGGAAGTGAGAGGTGTGGTGACCTGGAAGTCGTCCAGTTGGCCTAGAATACCAGGACCGCTTCCCTGGGGACCCATCTGGGAGTGTCCGTGGGGACAAGGAATGCCATGGTGGCCGCCCGCTCCTGGGCACATTGGAACGGCCTCTGAACCCCCACCCCACGCACCCTCTCGTTCCCTCCCGCAGGGGCATGTCCTTCCACGGCACCACCATCGGCCTGGCCCCCCTCATGGCCATGTGCTCCGTGTACCAGTCCGGCGGAGTCAACATGGTGAGTCTCAGCCGAGGTACTGATGCTGCAAAAGGTGGAAAACTGCCTCATGAGACAGGGGGTCATCTTTTAGGATGTTATAGGGAGTTCCCTAGTGGTCTAGTTGTTAGGATTTGGGGCTTTCACCGCTGTGCATCAAGTTCAGTCCTGGTCTGGGAACTGAGATCTCACACCAAGCCACAACCAAAAAAAAAAAAAAAGGATTTTGTATTAATTATTGCAGGAAAAAAGAAGCTTGGGCATTAAGAAGAACAAATTTGAAATGAAGGCATTAAGTTCTAGAAGATGGAAGTACTCAGGGATGAATTTTTTGTTGTTGTAATTTATTCCCATTTTTCAGGCTCAGGAGAATCCTGAAGCAATTACGCTAATAATATATCACTAGATCTCTCATATGTTTCAAACCAGGGGCTGAGGAATAGTAAGATACAGAGGTAAAAATCTTTTACTTTAGATCTTGTGTTAATGCATATCTTTATGGAACAAAGGCCTGTCTTCGAGTCACAATTAGGAAATTACTGCCTTCTTTTGAAGTTCTGACTCCGTGAGAGTCTAACCCGTGAAGCAGGTAGCAAGGAGCCCACTATCCATCTGTTTGTCTGCTCCGTATTTACTGACGGATGCAGCAGGGCGGTTCAGAGCACAGGCTTGAATCACTGAGCCCGAAGGCAGCAATCATGGAGTTAGGGGAGAGCTGTGAGGCTTGGCTAAAGAAAAGGCAGAACTGGAGCAGGGAGCTGTCCTTGACCTGAACTCTCTCCCTGAGCAGGACCACTCCGAGAATGCCATTGGCGTGGCTGCCACCATGGCCCACGAGATGGGCCACAACTTCGGCATGAGCCATGATTCTGCAGACTGCTGCTCAGCCAGTGCTGCTGATGGCGGGTGCATCATGGCGGCCGCCACTGGGTGAGTGGAGCTGGAAGGCGAGGATGGGGAGGCGGGCAGAGCACCGGAGGCCAGTGCGACCTAAGGCCCAGGGGGCCGTTGCTATACCGCTGGTGGGGGCCTTGAAGAGAAAAGGGAGTTCTGCTAACACAAACATCGGAAGAAGACCAAGAAAGCAAAAATGAGGAAGGAGCACAGGTGTCTAGCAGGAGGTTTGGTGTAGTGGGATCTTAGATATACTTAATTTGTATTTGGGGGGGTCTTCAGCTGTAAAATTGGCCTGACCACATGTTTTCCACTGGATGAATTTTTGCCAAGGACTCATTTTGATAACAGCCACAACCCTTAATCTTGTCATCTCAGTGGGGTATGACCAGTGGTGTTATGACCCAGTTTTGACTGAAAGTGCTGGAGTATCCTTAGGAATAAAGAAAAGGAAGGGGCACATCCATACACCCCACGGTGACTCCCCAGGACATTTATAGGCTGCACTGACCACAAGGAACAAGGACATTGAAGCTGCATCTCCTTGTAGTTGTGAGGGATCTTTAAACCAGTCTCTAAATGAGAAATCTGGAATCTCTTCAGAGGACTTCTGTTTCGTGTCTGGACTCAGACAACAGAAAGCTCTGGGTTCTTTTTTTTTTTTTTAAGAAATTAATTTTTTAAAATAGATTTATAAATTTTGTTGGAGTATAGTTGACTTACAAAGTTGTGTTAGTTTCAGTTGTACAGCAAAGTAAGTCAGTTATATATACATCCATTCCTTTTCAGATTCTTTCCCCATATAGATTACTGCACAGTATTGAGATTACCCTATGCTATAGGTCCTTGTCACCTATTTTGTAAATAGTGGTGTGCATATGTCAATCCCAGTCCCCTAATTTATCTACCCACCCATGTGTCCCCTTTGGTAACCATAAATTTGTTTTCAAAATCTTTGAGTCTGTTCCTGTTCTGTAAATTCTGTTGTATCATTTTTCATTAGATTCCACATATTAGTGAGCTCATATGATATTTGTCTTTGACTTCATGTACTATGGTAATCTAGGTCCATTTATTTTGCTGCAAATGGCATTATTTCATTCTTTTTTATGGCTGAGTAGTATTCCGTTGTATATATATGCACCACATCTTTTTTTTCTTTTAGGGCTGCACCCATGGCATGTGAAAGTTCCCAGGCTAGGGGTCAAATAGGAGCTGCAGCTGCCAACCTGCACCACAGCCACAGCAACACCGTATCCAAGACATGTCTGCGACCTACACCCCAGCTCACAGCAATGCCGGATCCTTAACCCACTGAATGGGACCAGGGATTGAACCCACATCCTCATGGATACTAGTCGGGTTCATTACTGCTGAGCCATGACGGGAACTCCATGTATCACATCTTCTTTATCCATTCCTCTGTGGATGGACATTTTAGGTTGCTTCTATGTCTTGGCTCTTGTGAGTAGTGCTGCTATGAACATTGAGGTGCATGTATCTTTTTGAACTATAGTTTTGTTCTGATATATGCCTGGGAGTGGAATTGCTGGATCACATGGTAGTTCTATATTTAGTTTGTTAAGAAACCTCCATACTGTTCTCCACAGTGGTTGCACCAGCTTACATTCCCACCTACAGAGTAGGAGGGTTCCCTTTTCCTCCACCCCCAGCGAAGAGCACTGAGTTCTTGCTGGACCCAAGTCATTCTTTGGAAGGCATCATGGCGGGAGCTTGTGTTCCTCCCACCTCAAGCCATTAGGGCTTGCTTCTGCCTCTTCAAGAATGGTATTTCATTGTCTCCCAGAGGAGATGCAGCTTCCTCAGAGTTTCAGTGTCCAGCGCTTTCTCCTTATTTCTTGGCTGTGACACACAAAGGATGATGTCGACATGCAGGATAGAGCTCTACGGATCATGCTCACATCCCTGTGAGCTCTCCGTTAAGTCCACCCCTCTCTCTCCTCATCTAAAAAGAATATTTGTGGACAAATGGTTGAGAGAGTTATATTAATTATTACTTCAATGTGTTTTTAAGCTGTTCACAAATGTTAGTAGTCGAACAATTATTAGTAACAAATTCCTTGTGACAAACCTGAAAACTGAAGGAAACCCTCCAATGTTAACCTTTGCTTGGTTCAGAGAACTGGGATCAGGATAACCCTTCCTTTATAGACCAAATGGTGGTACTGACCTGCCACCAGGGAGTGTGTGATTTTTCATTCCTTTCCCCAATAGCAGGATCCAGGACCTTTCATACTCTTATGATAAAGACCATGTGTTTGTGAGTTAGTTGGTTGAGTTTGGAGTGCTGCCTGCATCCTTAAAACAGAGATCAGATCACTGGCCCAACAAAGAAATTAAGCCCATGAACTTGGCCTTTTTTGGCCTGGTCTTCTGTTCTAGGAAAATCTCCATCTAGTATCAGCTTCAGGAAAAGTTTGGGTTGGCTGGAGTTTTATTCGGCTCAAAGTCTCAAGAGAGCCCTTGTAACAGACTAATTATCTTTTATTTGTTGCAACCTCTTCATGAAAAGGGCTGAAGTTGTTGCTTCATTCTCAGATAAATCCCCCAGTGCAGTGAGGGGAAAAAGCCTTATGAGGTGGCTAATATTTCTCAATTCTTAGAAAGTTAATGTATGGGTGATGCTGTAAGGAAGGCACAATGTGTGTGCATAGGACCATCCGGGTCTGAGTCCAGCTGGAATCAGCTAAATGGAAAGCAGGGTTGATACTGTTTTGGCTGCTTGATGCTGCCATCCCCAGCTAATTCCAACCATGTTCTTCCACCAGGCACCCCTTTCCCAGAGTGTTCAATAGATGCAACAGGAGGGAGCTGGACAGATATCTGCAGTCAGGTGGTGGGATGTGTCTCTCTAACATGCCGGACACCAGGACGCTGTACGGTGGCCGAAGATGTGGAAATGGATACCTGGAAGATGGGGAAGAGTGTGACTGCGGGGAGGAGGAGGTAAGGTGTTGTGCTGGCGCTAGTGGGAGGGGGAGAATTTGCACTGGCTTTAAATCTCAAGGTCAAAGAGAATGCAATTCAAAATTTCTTAGTCATTTTCTACATACACTGTCGAAGACCCCATCACAAAGACGATGTGAGGAGTAAGCCTTAAATATGGACCGTTTTTGTAGACTTTCCCAGTTTGAGTTTGACACTGTTTGCGTCCGAATTGGTGTAGAGTTTTCCTTTGAGTATCTGGTCTACCCAGAAACCGCAGTCTTTGCCAGGGGAGCTGCAGATGGCCTCCTTGGCCCCCCAGCTGCACTGAATTGATTCTGAAAGCCATGCAGCTGGATATATGAACTTGAGCCTGGACCTTAGGAGGACGCTTAAAATAACAAGCTCATTCTGTTTGCCCTGGAGAAGGGGTGATTGGAAGGGGGCGTAGGAAGGGCCGTCAAGTCGGAAAGAGACTTCCAGGAGGAGGAAGGAGCAGAACTATTGGTGTGTACACTCTCTCCTTCCTTCCCATCTTCAAAATGAGTGTGGTGGGCATACAGCATGGCTCTGTCATTTTTAACAGATGCTTGTTCTGCAGAAAGCAGAACTGGAGAGTTTCATATCTATTTTTTGGAGGATAAAAATACATACGTTAACGTGCAAATCGTTTGTGAGAGGATGTGTGAGGATTCTGTGTTTTAAGAGCAAACTATGAGGGAGGGATTGAGGATCTGTATACGTGGGAAGACTGTTTAATTTTAGAACCTTCTCTGTGGTTTGACTTCTTTTTAATGCCAGCATGTCACTTTCATAATAAAATAAGAACTAGTTAAAGGCTCACCACCACCACCACCACCACCATGACTTTAGAAGGATCAGCCCTTCAAAAAGGAGAGAGTTGTCTTATCATGGAGGGCCCAGTGGGGTTGAGGAGCAAGCAGCCTCTGAGTGGGCTTGGCCGGTTGGCTTACATTCAGACCAGCTTCTCATTCAGCAAATACATACTGAGTATGCAGTCCTGTGTGGTGCGCTAGGGGTAGGAAAATAGCGAGGTAGAAGACATAGACGTGGTCCCTGTCCTTCTGGAGCACACATACAGTCTCATGGGGGAAACACAAATGTTGGCCTGCAACGCCTGCGCTTGCCCCGCTTTAAGACCAGAGAGCCTGGAGTCAGAGACAGAGACATCACTGGTTTAATGGGTAGGGGAGCTTACACGTCTGAAGCAAGATCCCAGAATGACACCCCACTGTGTGTGGCCTGATGAAGGCGTGCTGTGGCAGCAAGGCTTTGCTCCTGAGAGGGTGGGGGGAGAAGGGGAGCTGGCCAGTTATAGGGTTGGCTCATTAGCTGCCAGGGAACCCAGCAGGGGGACACGCCCTTCACCGCCCCTTGGGTAAGAACAGTTACTAGCTGGGGCCTACGGCAAGTGTGTGGGAAGGTCAGTCTGTGAACAGCGTTTAGGTGAGGCAGGCGCTGGTCTCTGTACAGAGAATAAGAGGACAGCCATCTTGGGTGGCCTGACCAAATACCAAGTCATGGCAAAAGCGTGTAAATACACCTGTGGGGAGCGCTAGGAGTATATGTAATGTGAAGGGGCGGCCCTCAGTGGGAGTGGGACCTCCTAGCCGCTATCCAAAGGCTGAAGCAGGCCTTAGCAAGGAGCACAACAGCGGAAGACGTGTTTAGCTAGAGGGGAACCACACTTTGACGAGGAAACGCCGTGTGTTAGCAGGGATGGAGCACAGGTCTGCCTGGAGCCCGGGGTGGTGGGAGATTCGTGGAAAGGAAGTGCCCTTGTTCCTTCTCTGAGGGGAGGCAGGTGGATGGGTGACTGGACTCTGGGCATGGCACGTATCTTTCCATCAAGTCAGACCTGGGTGGTGATGGTCATGATGAGACGGGCCTACAGTGGGCCCCGGGCAGACACGACTTGAGTTCGTCTCCAGCACTTGCCGGGGGGATGTCTTGGTCAGCCACTGGACTCGTCTGAACCGTGGTTTCCCATGTGTGAAATGGGCATAATCTGGCCCCAGAATCCTGCTGTGTTGTGTTAAACCCACGCATGGAGCCTGGCAGGTTGTCAAGAACTGGCTTACGGATGGGCCCGGAGCTGTAGTAAGAGTGATGAGCGCACTTGGAGTCACTGGGCATCTCATCTCATCTTTAAATCTCATGCTGTGTGTTGGCAAATCCCGTAGGCAGGAAGGGAGAGAGGCACACATAGAACCCCTGGAGAAAGTTCCGAGCAAGTGAGGGTTGAGGAGATGGCGAGGGAAGTCTGGGGAAGCAGGCCCAGGAGCTGACATCAACTGCTGAGAGATCTTTGTGGATGAGAAGACCTGGGCGTGGGGTGGGAGGGGGCAGGTAGACAGCACAGTCTCTGGCTGATGTGTTGGGCATGACAGAAACCAATCACAAAATTCCCATGTAGTGTAGTACTGCGCTGGAAGTCAGGGTGTAGAGGAATCCGTAACTACCAGGAGACACGGGCGTATAGTGTTAAAAAGCAGTACGGATAGTCTGACTTTATGAAATAGTATTTGTCTATATATGTGTACATGACAATGCTTAGAAAAATGCTCATAATTGAAATATAGCTGTGGCGTTCCCATCATGGCTCAGCTGTAACAAACCTGACTGGTATCCATGAGGACAAGGGTTTGATCCCCGGCCTTGTTCAGTGGGTTAAGGATCCGGTGTTGCTGTGAGCTGTGGCGGAGTTCGCAGATGTGGCTCTGATCCCGCGTTGCTGTAGCTGTGATGTAGGCTGACAGCTACAGCTCGGATTCACCCCTAGTCTAGGGACTTATATATGCCGCGGGCGCTGCCCTAAAAAAAAAGTTAAATAAGATGTAGCTGTGTCCCAAATAAGTGTCACTGATGATAGTGTGTGTGTGTATTTTCTATAATACATACTCATTCCCTTAATGATAAAGCTCTACAGTGACTTTCTGGCTGCAGGGGCCTGTGGGGCGGGGGCGGGGGCAAGGCCCTCCCTCTGCTGCCCTGCTGTGTCCCTGCCCTGCCACCCCAGAGGCTCACACAACTCCCACTGCCTCCCCAGGAGTGTGACAACCCCTGCTGCAACGCCTCTAATTGCACCCTGAGAGAGGGGGCGGAGTGTGCCCACGGCTCCTGCTGTCACCGCTGTAAGGTAAGTAAGTGGCCCCTTTCCCTCTGCCCAGGGGTCTGACCTGACAGTCGAAGGCTCTGCTGGCGGGGTGATGGCCAGGACTCCCCCTCTATCCTGGGGAAGTGGTGGGGTCAAAGTTTCAGAAACACGGAGCCGGGTAGACAACCTTGGACAAAGCTCACCGTTTTTCTTTACGGGGCCTTACGGAATTTTTGTCATCCCTGAAGGCTGTGTGTACCTCCCGGAAGAGGGGAGATTGAATAACAGGTGTCCAGAGACCGCAGAATTGATTTGGAGCTCTTCATCATCATCATGACAATTTAGATTAATAGTATTAGATTGCTTACTAGGAGCCAGACATGCTGCAGAGAGTTTTATATATGTTATCTCCATCCTTACAAAAGCCCCATGAAATGTATATTATTATCTTCAATTTAAGATGAGGAAACTGGGATTCAAAGGGGATAACCGGCTTCTCCAGGATCATACAGCCAGGAAGGGGCTGAACCAGGCTTCCCTGACTCTGTAGCCCACGCTCTTAATATTGACGTGGAAGATCACATTACGTTTACCCTCGTTTTGTTATAAATCTACAATCCTGAGATTCAGAAAGTCCTAAAAACTGAAAAAAATTTTTAAATTCATTTAGTAGCAAAATTTGATCTGAATTGACCTGAGGCTTGTTATAGTCTTTAAAAAACAATGACATTTACAGTGGATATTAAATATCATTGCAGAGATGTTGCTGTGTTGGATTATAAAGTGTATCCTAGGCCTTGTGGTGGGGTTATGTAACATACATACGTAACGTGTATGTAAATATGTATACATATGCATGTGCACCTGTGTAGTGTCTGCTTCCTAAAACCCGGAAAGTCTGAGGCCCATCTGGCCCCAAGGTTTTGGAAAGGATTGTGGGCGCATCTTGCACCCACCATTTGCTGAGTGCTCATTAGGTTTCAGATACTGTTCAGGTGCTTGATGAAAACATTCCTTCTAGAAACCCCTCGAGAGAGCTGTTATCCTCACTTACATGAACACAGTTCCCCCTGCTGATTAAGGAACTGGGATTTGAACCCAGGCCGGTTGGCTCCAGGGCGGGTCCCTTGCCCTCCTCGCTCCTGGGTGGAGGGATGCACACGGCCCACGGTCAGCCCTGCACTGAGGCTCTGTGCTTTCTGTAAGCTGCTCAGCTGGCCCGTTGTCACCTTCCTCTTGGGAGGGCCTTGTGGATGCTGTGGGATCACCCGGTAGCGGGGAGGGGCATTATTCCCAGACATAGCACTCTTTGCCTGCCCTGGGGGAACTTGAACGCCTTCTGGTCTGATTCTAAGATGAACCATGGCTCACCCATCCCCACCCCAGGTAGACTGTGCTGGGTCAGGTCCTCTGAGTCACAGGCTAAGGCCTGAGAATGAGCATGGATAGTGCCCATCTCTGTCCTAGGATTTCAGCTTGGGTCTTGGAAAGGAGCTGCTGGGGAGAAGTGTACGGGGGAAAGACGGGGTTGGGAATCTGAGACCTTCAGTTCAGTCCCTGGGTGTGATCTGAGGCAGTCTGTTATCTGTCTGAGCCTAGGTCCTTTAACTGGAAGATGGGAAGAATGTTAGTAACACTGCCCACCCAGGGAAGCTCCGTGACTCAAGGGGAAACTCAGTCCTTACCAGTTGTCCACAATGTGCTATTATTGATCAGGTTATTTCATCTGCAGAATGGGGCAAATAGCAGTATCTAGCTCCTGGGTGTTGTGAGGATCTTATGAGATGAGTGTATATAATGTACTTAGCCTGGCGCTTGGCTCAGTTATGGGCATGTACGATTGCTAGAGTGCTTTGTAAATTCAAAGATGTCTGAATGCTAGTTTCTGTGTGTGTGTGTGTCTGTGTGTGTGTGTCTGTGTGTGTATCTGTACATATATATTAGTGGGCCTGGCTCTTCTGCCATTTTCCAACCATGAGACTTTAGAGACATTACTTAACCTCTTCTACCTCCAGTTGTATCATCTATAAAATAAGGATAATTGTTACATAGGGCCGTCAGGATACCTAAGCGAAGGAATATTTGTCCTGGACACTTAGGTGGTAGGTCCTTAAGGTGGCTGTTGTTACTGAAGCACTTGGTACACTGTAACTTGCTGCATACATAGTGTTTCTTTCTTACGTCTTAAGATTATGAAGAGTACACAATGAAGTGTAAGCGCTTATGAAACCACCTCAAAAGTCCAAGTCACTGTTCATATTTAACGAGGTCATATAAAGAGCACTCTGAAGTAATGGTGATGGGAAATTCTGTTCTGCCAGGGCGATGCTCGCAAGGCCATGCTGGGAGGGTTGGAGGCAGGTGGGAGACTGACTTTTTTTCCCCTCTCGTTCCTCGGCTCAGCTGCTGGCCCCCGGCACGCTGTGCCGTGAGCAGGCGCGGCAGTGCGACCTCCCGGAGTTCTGCACCGGCAAGTCCCCCCATTGCCCCACCAACTTCTACCAGATGGACGGCACCCCCTGCGAGGGCGGCCAGGCCTACTGTTACAACGGCATGTGCCTCACCTACCGGGAGCAGTGCCAGCAGCTGTGGGGTCCCGGTAAGGCTCTGCTGGGCAACGGCCCTACCCCTCCGCCTCCCAGCCGGCCTCCCCCCTCGGGCACTTGGTGTAGTTTAGAGCCCTGGCTTCGGTGTGGCGTCTCCGGATACAACCTTTTCTCATCCCTGTGCCTCAGGGTAGACTTCCAGCGAGAGGCAGTGTTCTTCCTCGTTCCTTGCTGCCTTTAAATTCTCAGAGTGGATGGATAAGAATAATCCAAAAAAATAGGCAGAGGATGGAGACAGAGAAGGGAATGCACATGGTCCTTATCTATGAGCAAATTATATGAGATGGGGTTTTTTCGTGTATCACATTGGCAACGATCAAAGCATCAATATAATAAGGTAATAGTAATAATACTACTATAACAACAAGAACAATCATAATATAGTGTGGTAGAGAGTGTGAGGAAATAGGTACAACTCTAGTGTAAAACAATTTGGAGATATTAGAATTTTAAGTGCACGTATTATTGGAGCCATCCATACTACTTAAGGATGTATCCTTCAATTTTTTTTTTTTTTTGGCCATGTCCACAGCATGTGGAAGTTGCTGGGCCAGCGATCAAACCCATGCCACAGCAGTGACCCGGGCCGATTCAGTGACAAGACTGGATCCTTAACCCACTGTGCCATAAGGGAACTCCAGGCTGTATCCTACATGTACTTGCATGTTTATGTGAAGATGAATTTACAAGGATATTTATTGCAGCATGGTTAGTGATACCAATAACAACCTATCAATCCCTCAGTAGGGACTGATTAAAGTAATTCTGGTACATCCACACACTGGTACACTGTACAGCTAAGGAAAAGGAGGAAGCTCTGTTTGAAACCGAATAAAAAATGAAATATCTCCTGTGATAAATTAAATGAAAAAAGCAAGATGCAGACCAGTGAATAGAACGTGATGCCATTCTTGGAGTTCCCATTGAACCTTAGTGGGTTAAGAACCCTACATAGTGTCCATGGGGATGCGGGTTCAATCCCTGGCCTTGATCAGTGGGTTAAGGATCCAGTGTTGTCATAAGCTGCAGCCCAGGTCGCAGATGTGGCTCAGATCTGGTATGGCTGTGGTGCAGTAAAGGACGGCAGCTGCAACTCTGATTCCACCCCTAGCCCGGGAACTTCTGTATACCGCAGGTGCAGCCTTAAAAAAAAAGGGTGGGGGGGAGAAAAAAAGAATATGCTGCCATTCTTTACTAGCTAGATGATCTCTAGAAGGTACACAGGAATTGCATCTAGGAGGTTGAGATAAAATTATCTTTAGAAGATACATTGCTAATTATGGTTGCTTCTCCAGGTCGTAGGGAAGAAGGAACTGAAATGATAAGTTAGAAAAGTCCAAAGACGTGCTTTAAAGTTTTCTGTATTTACCTATTTTATAAAACCTGAGGTGGGACAGGCCTTCTTCATTAGAAAGCTTAGCACGCAAACCTCCCACAGATGTGAAACCTCAGGTAAAGAGCTGATGTAGACCCTCATTCTGTGGGTAGGTCTTAAGAAGTTGGGGTTGAATAACTGATGGGGTAAAGAAGAAAAGGCTGAACAGTCCGCCCCCCTCAAACCGTCCTAACCTCCTGACTTTACCGAGATCTAGCTCTGCCTTTTGGGGGTTTCTGATTTCTAACGTTGGTTATCAGTGTACTGATAGATGTTTCTTGCTCACCCAGGAGCCCGGCCTGCTCCTGATCTCTGCTTCGAGAAGGTGAATGTGGCAGGGGACACCTTCGGCAACTGTGGGAAGGACCTGAATGGGGAACACAGGAAGTGCAACATGAGGTGATCACCGTAAGGCAGACCCCGTGAGATGAGGGTGACAGAGCAGTTTCTGGTCTGTCCTCACTCCCACCCAGCTCAGCAGCTTGGCTGGCTCCAGAGCTGGGCCTTTAAATGAAGCTCTTCCAGGCCCTTTTGACAATGCACCATTCAGCCCTAAGGAAGTCAGAGGGAGGGTGTGGATGGCGATGCTTACTAGAAAAGCTGCTCAGACTTCCTTTTGGGACCTCCTTGTAGTAGGGCAGGGAATCAACCCTCTTGGGTCATTTCCGCAGGGTACTAATTATACCCTCATCTGAATAGCCCATCAGTCACCCATTCATTCATTCGTTTCAAACATTCATCCACCCACCTATTCATCTGTCCACCCACCCACTCATCCACCCACCCGTCTACTATCTATTGTGGGTTTTTACCGTGTGCCAGATACTGTACTGAGTACACAGAACTTAACAATACAGTGTATGTTATAATGTACGATGTAATAATGGAAATACGGCAAGAGCCACCCGTCCCAATCTTAGTAGGTCGAGGTGGTTTCCCAAAGGAAGTTATGCCTAAATTCAGATCTGGAGAACTTACCTAGTTAAACAGGATGGAGAATAATCCTAGCACATCAGAGAGTGTCCCAGGCAGAGAGATGAGCAGAGAGAAAAGTGTGGTAGGGAGAACTGATAACAATTTGATATAGTTGAGGTGTAATATTGGGGTAGAGTGGGGAGGAGGCTGCTAAGAAATAAGCCTGGCTATTTAAGCAGGGACCAGATCACGAGAAGCCTTGAATGCATGGCTAGGGGAGCTTGGACTTTGGTTTGAGAGCAGTCTGGAAATTAGACTCCAACAGGGCAAGACTGGAGGCAGGGAGGTCAGTTTCCTGATGTCCAGGTGAGAGAGCATGGTGGTGTAAATTAGGGTAGATGTGTAGGAGGGAGGGTTGATGGCTTGAAAATGTCTTGAACTTGGAGTGAGGGATTATGGGAAGTCAGGACTGATACCAGGCTTCTGGCTGCAGCACCTGGATGCACGGGGCTGCAAGGAGCCAAAGGGAGTAGGTCGCTCAGCTCAGGCAGCTGTCCTTGCTGCCTGAGGGCTTCCTGAGGCCAGCTCTCTGGCCTAGGTCTGCTTGGGGAAGGGGAAAACGATCTAGTTTCCTAGCCTTGGTCTAAGTCCACACAGGGCCTTTCCTGCTGGGTCCCTACAGCAGATCCATTGTGCTTTTGCCTCCTCCCCATCCAGGCCTGCTGTCCTGCCCAAGAGAGACTGGAACTCTTTGGCACCCCAGCTCTTCCCCTGCCTCTAATCCCATCTCCTTCCCTCCTGTCTCGGGCGCAGAGATGCCAAGTGTGGGAAGATCCAGTGTCAGAGTTCCGAGGCCCGGCCCCTGGAGTCCAACGCAGTGCCCATCGACACCACCATCATCATGAACGGGCGGCAGATCCGCTGTCGGGGCACCCATGTATACCGAGGTCCCGAGGAGGAGGGTGACATGCTGGACCCTGGCCTGGTGATGACTGGGACCAAGTGCGGCTATAACCACGTGAGTCTGTCCCTCCTGCCTCACTCAGCGCCAGGTTGCAGAGGGCGGTGACTGACCTGTGAGTCTTGGAGGGAGGATGCCCAGGTCAAATCCCAGCCTCCCAACCTCTCCGGCCATCAGCGGCTTCCTCTCTAAAGCATGTTAGTAAGAGCAGGGCCCAGCCCATAGCATTGTTACACAGATTAAATGAGATAATCCCTGTAAACCTTAAAGGACTGGCTGTTACCTCTTTCATCCTCATCACTAATTATATTTTAATTAAAAAAATGAACCAGACTAGGAGTCAGGGAACCCTGGGGAAAATAATGGAAGCTATCTCAGAGGTAACTATGAGAATAACATGACAGGAGTTCCTGTTGTGGCTCAGCAGAAACTAATCTGACTAATATCCATGAGGAGGCAGATTCAATCCCTGGCCTCGCTCAGTGGGTTAAGTATCCAGCATTGCCATGAACTGTGGTGTAAGTTCCAGATGCTGCTCGGAGCTGGTGTTGCTGTGGCTGTGGTGTAGGCTGGCAGCTGCAGCTCCGATTTGACCCCTAGCCTGGGAACCTCCATATGCTGCAGGTGTGGCCCTTAAAAAAAAAAAAAATGAAGCCTTTGGTATAGTACCTGGCACAAAGTAGAAAGCTCTCACCATGGTCATTATTTTTAAGTATAATATTTAGTGCATATTAATATACAACTAGGCAATTAACATATAACCAACATATGGTAATATAGAATGTAATAATATATTTATTATATTATTATAGTGTTTTAACAATGTAACATTTATTGTTTTTGCTCTAATCACAAAAATAATAGCAGAATTCAGTTAACTACCGTCCTGTCCTTGGCCTTTCAGGTTTCTTTCCATTTTTCACTGTAATAGCCTGAAGTAGGCTGCCTTTTGAACCTTGTATGTTCTGAGTGCAAAACCTGTCTCTTAATTGCTCACCAGTGTCCCTTCCATTGTACTGACTGACATCTTCCTCACTGCAGATTTGCTTCGAGGGGCAATGCAGGAACACTTCCTTCTTCGAAACAGAAGGCTGTGGGAAGAAGTGCAATGGCCATGGGGTACGTGTGATCCGGGTTCTGGGGCTTCTCTGAGATACCCACGGGGGCAGGCCTGTGGGAGGCCAGAGCGCCAGGGTGCCGACACCTCTGCCCCACCCTTGCTGCAGGTCTGCAACAACAACCAGAACTGCCACTGCTTCCGGGGCTGGGCCCCGCCCTTCTGCAACACCCCGGGCCAAGGGGGCAGCATCGACAGCGGGCCTATGCCGCCAGAGAGTGAGTGCCCGGCCTGCGTGGGGCCTCTGCAGAGGAGGCGTGGGGGCGGGGGGCCTGGTGCAGTTAGATAATGACTCAGCATCGTTATCCTCATTTTATAGATGAGAGCAGGTGGGGCCGAGCTGGAAGAGTGGTTGAGGTCAGCAGCCTTGGGTGGGGCTCAGCTCAGTCGCTCTCCCTCTGTCTCTTCTACTAGGGAGTGTGGTCTTGCTTAGAGGGAGAGATTAAGACATACCATAGGTTACTGAATAATCCTATCCTTTTTGGGGGGCAGTGGTGGTGACTAGCTCTTCTTAGCCACTTAAAAATAACCAGGAACCTAGACCACATTTAAGTGGCTCAGAAACCCTGGGATGAGCAGAGCTTAAAATGGGGAAGTGGGAGTTCCTGTTGTGGGTCAGCAGGTTAAGAACCTGACTAGTATCCATAAGCATGTGGGTTCAGTCCCTGACCTCACTCAGTGGGTTAAGGATCTGGTGTTGTCACAAGCTGCGGTGTAGGTCGCAGATGCGGCTCGGATCCCGTGTTGCTGTGGCTGTGGTGTAGGCCAGCAGCTGTAGCTCCGATTCAACCCCTAGCCTGCAAACTTCCATATGCCACAAGTGCGGCCCTAAAAAGGATAAAAAAAAAATAGGGAACCAGACACTCAGAAAATATTAGTTTTTTTTTTAGTGGAATTTCAGAAATTCTAGCCTTTGGTTTCCAACCTTTTTTAAAATAGTAGTACTTTTTTTTTTTTAACAAAATCTTTCAAGGAAGAAACCTCAATATATAGAAGAGGTAAAAGAAGTGTCTCACTGGTCTATATTTATTTTGTACATTTAGATTTCCAACTTGTGAGAACACGAAGGCAGTTTGGTGAAAATTGTGGATTGTGCCTGCGAGTTCCAGTCTGGGAAAAATCTCCCTTTCTCAGTGTTTTATGTTGGTCGCTCTGTGTCCAGGAACACCATGATTCAGGCTGAAAACTAGTGATAAAAAAACGATAGAGCTGGAATTCCTTGCCTCAAAAGGGACTCTTTGAAATTAAACACAAGTAGCAGAAGAAGCTTGATTTTGAGGTCTGTGCCAAGCAAGCTGATCTGGCTGTTTAAGCTGATACTACTGGCTTCCCAGTGGTACATAATATGTGTTTTTGTTATAGTTTTTAAGTTAACGTAAGTGATACAAGGTAAATGACAATCAGGTGTCTGAGGAGGACCAGGCAAGCAATTTAGAAATCCACTGCTGCGGCTCACACCGCTTCACTCTTTCCCGTGGATTCTGTCTCTGGAAGGTGCTGGTCCTGTGATAGCGGGGGTGTTTTCGGCCATCTTTGTGCTGGCGGTCCTTGTGCTGATATACCACTGCTGCAAACAGAAGAACAAGCTGGGCTACCTCAAACCCTTGGCCCTCCCTTCCACGCTGAGGCAACATTTCAGGTATGATGGGGGTGCCGTGAACAATTTGGGGTTCCACTTGCAGACAACAAAACAGCACTTATGCACTGGTGAAAAAGCTGTCGGTGGTGCGTCTTCTTGAGGGACGGCAAATGCAAGGTACACGCCACCTCCCCTTCTGCCGTGCACCGTGACCATGGCAGACATTACTAGCTGATTTTATTGTAAGTATGCTCTACTGAGCCTGGTAGTCATTTGAGAATCCTTCTCAGCAGAATGCCCTCAACCAATCCAAGTTGGAATATGAAATGAAATCTGTTTACTATCCTTTATGTAATTGATTTGTCCCCATTTTAAAGGGCGGGAAACTGAGGCAGTAGAGAAAACCTGACTATCTCAAGTCAATCACAGGAGTGGCTGTACATCAACTCAAGACAAAGAGTAAATTTTTTTTTCCTAAGCCATTTATTCCTTTGGATATTGAGGATGTATAGTCTTTGAGTCCTCTATTAAATTATAGTTGTTTTGGAGGGAATTTTACATCTCTGGTCCTCCTTGAATGATGCCTGAGGGGGATTGGTTGATGGCTGGTGACCTCCTGTCCCCTTGGGGGAGAGAAATCTTAAAAGAATGAAGAGAAGGTGCTAAGGAGCATCTCACTGTATGAGGCCAACTCTCTTTCCTCGGGAGTTTTCCATTGGCCACCATCTCCATGCCTAGGATGCTGGGATTCAGGAGGACCGATCCCCCTTCCACCAGAGCCAACCTAGGGAAGGTTTAGTGGCTCACCAGCCACACTTGGGTCAGAAGGAATCCAGGCACTGAGACTCGATGAACTTCACGCCCTTCCTCCTCTCTCGTTCCTCCATACTAGCTGTCCCTTCAGGGTGTCTCAGAACAGCGGAACTGGCCATGCCAACCCAACATTCAAGTTGCAGACGCCCCAGGGCAAGCGCAAGGTAAGGACTTTGCACCATGAACTTTGCTGCTTTGATTTTGTCCCTCAAGGCCCTGCTAGATTTTCCTAAGCGCCTCTCTGGGCCCATGGGCTTGGTAATAAAAGACACTTTCTTGGCCTGAGAGACGTTCATTTGGTTCTGACACCCCATGATGGATTTAAAGTTGCATCTGATCTCTGGGATCCTAGGTCTCTGATCGTTCCAGTGAGACACACAAGGTCCAGCCTGAGTTTATTTGTTTTGTTTTGTTTTCTTTTTTTTGCTTTTTAGGGCTGTACCCATAGCATTGAAGATTCCCAGGCTAGGTGTCAAATTGGAACTGTAGCTGCCGGCTACACCACAGCCACAGCAACACAGGATCCGAGCCACACCTGTGACCTACACCACAGCTCACAGTAATGCCGGATCCTTAACCCACTGAGCTAGGCCAGGGATCGAACCTGTAACCTCACGGTTACTAGTTGGATTCGTTTCCGCTGTGTCACGATGGGCACTCCACATCCTGAGTGTTTTAGGTGCGTGAGCATCCCTGGGTCTCAGGCGCTCCTCGTCTTATGATTACAGGTGACCAGCACCCCTGAAACCCCACGGAAGCCCTCCCAGCCTCCTCCCCGGCCCCCCCCGGACTACCTGCATGTCGGGTCCCCACCTGCGCCACTGCCAGCGCACCTCAGCAGGGCTGCTAGGAACTCCCCAGGGCCCGGATCCCCAGTAGAGAGGAAAGAATCATCCAGGAGACCTCCCCCAACCCGGCCCGCGCCCCCAGCACCCAAGTGTGTCCTCTCCCAGGTAAGTGGCTTCTCAGCAACCCTGGGCCAGGAGCCTTGCCTTTGAGGCCATCAGCCGTGAGGAATGACAGAGGCTGGGGAGAGGGAGCTTGCCGAGTCATGGGCTGACTGCCTTCTCTGCCTTCTGGTCAGTCCGCAGAGTGTGAGGGTGAGGCGCCTGGGGAAATCTCCCACAGAGGCCTTCCTCCTCCCCGGTGGGCCTCGGTCCCCACCTGCCACCCCAGATTAGCTTCCTTCAGTTTCCCTTGCTCTTTTTCTCTCCTCCAGGCCTTTCCAAATGCTGTTTCCTCCGCCACATGCACTTTCTTCCCTTTGCACGGCCAGCTCCTGTTCATCCGCTCTCCTCTTAGATGTCACTTCCCTCAGGAAGCCTTCTGTGACCTCCCCCGCCCCAAACATGAGTTTGGTGCCCTCGGATTTCTCTCATCATGGCACTTAGTCCACCAGCTGTGCTTAGGGATCCCGCACCTGTCAGGGAGTTCTTACTCGGGGATGTGTGGTGGTGCTTTGCTCAGTGGAGGGGCAGAGCCTCTGGGAAGCGTGGGGGGCCAAGCTCTCCACCCCCGCCGCTTTGCTCTTTGGAAGCAGAGCCGTCCTGGCCAGCAGTCTCCTCGCCCAGCTTCTCTGCGCTCTGACGGCTCCAGCTCTACCTCCTGGCAGAAGTTCCTGCAGCACAGACACAGATGTTTCCAGGGCGGTGGCTGCGCATGGGGCCTTCCGGAGCCACCTGTGTGCTTTGGGTGTGACCCCCTCTGAGGTGGGGGGAATAGGGGACTTGCCCGTTTTCCTCCTGGGCCTGCTGTCCCTGGGCTAGGTCCAGAGGGCTCCACGGGCCCGGGCTGTCTCTGCCCCTCAGGACTGTGGCTGGCTTCTGGAGGTTAGTAATATCCAGATCACTTAGCTGTTTTTCGGGGGTTTTTTCTTGTTCCTTTATCTGGGTCATAATTCTCAATCTTTTCATTTTGTATAGATTCTTAGTGTACTGACCTTTTGCAGACAGTAGGGTTGTAGCGTCTCTCGCATCTGATGTCTGCCCCCCTTGTGGCTGAATTTGGAACCGGGGACTTGTTGCCCGCTTCCTGGTGGGAGGGACGGTGCCTGCCCACTCGTACGTAGATGGAGCCGATTCTTATTCCTCTGGTGGGTGGGGCTTTATCTCTGGCTGTGATTAGAGGTGGTTGTGTGCCTGTGGGGTCTCTTTAGGCAGACTGTGTTCCCGCCTGGCTTGTTGTTTGCCTGGGACTTTTCAGCTCTGATGGGTGGGGCCAAATTTTTCCAAAATGGGCACCTCTGTAGGAGTTCCAACTGATGATTATTCCTGAGAACTTTGCCTCCAATGTCCTCCCCCCCCAAAAAAGCCACAATCACTTGGTTTTCCTAGGAGATTTTCCAAGAACCACAGTCAGGTCTGACCCATATTCCTATGGAATCTCTGCTTTGCCCTGGGACCTAGTGCACACAGAAGCCCGTGTGCACCTTTCAAGAGCGGAGTCTCCATTTTCCTCAGTCCCGTGGAGCTCCGTGCACAAGCCCCACTGGCCCTCAGTGCCAGATGCTCTGGGGGCCCCTCCTCCCAGTGCCAGATCCCCAGGCATGGGAACCTGACTTGGGGCTCGGAACTCTGCTGTGTGTGAGCCTCTGTGATATAATTATCTTTCAGCCTGTGGGCCACCCACCAAGCGGGTGTGGGGTTGCACGTATCATGTAATCGTCCCTCCTGCCATCCTGATGTGGCCTCCTCTTTGCCTTTTGCAGTAGGATTTCTTTTTTGATAGTTTCTATTTTGTTAAAGGTTTTTCTGCAATTGGTTATAACTTTGTTTTCATGAGAGGTGAGCTCCAGTCCTTCCACTCTGCCATCTTAATCCCGTCTCTGCTTCTCTCTTTAATTTCTGCTCTCAGTTTTCTGCTGACTGAGAGGTTTCTTTCAGAAAATCTCTGATTTACTACTTCCCGCCCCGCCCCTTGCCACCGCATGCTTGCCTTTTAGCCATTTTTATGCTCGCTAGTGAGCTTATCAAGAAGGCCATCCAGGACAGCGGGCACTGTAACTCCCATCTATGGACTTGGCTTCTTTCTTGCACCCCACAAGTTCTGGGTGGTGGCAAGGTCCATTCTTTGCCTCTAAAAAAAAAATTTTTTTTGAGCACAGAAGAAATACATAGTTATTTACAATTTTTTGGCCAGTGTAAAATTTTATTATGTATTCAACTATTATGTGTTGAGTGATTACTGTATACTAGGCAAAATTCTGGAAGCTTGATCTGTATCCTTGAATCAAACAGAAAGGGAACTCTGCTCTGTCTCTGGTCTGGTGAGGGATGAGAGGTGGAATGTAAAATAATAAGTTGTATAATATGGTGGAATGGGGTAAGTGATATATCCCCCCCACACCAAAAAAAAAAAAAAGGTGGATTAGGATCATGGGGTCTGGGAATGCTGAGTAGGGACAGAGATGTTGTAATTTTATTTTTAATTGAAATATAGTTAGTTTATAATGCCGTATTAGATTCTGATGTTCAGAACACACACACATTATATATATAATGTATACGTATATTCTTTTTTTTTTTTTTTACCTTATGTCTATTTAGGGCCACACCCATAGCATATGGAGGTTCCCAGGCTAGGGGTTGAATCGGAGCTGTAGCCACTGGCCTACGCCACAGCAACGTGGGATCTGGGCTGCATCCGCAATCTACACCACAGGTTATGGCAATGCCAGATCCTTAACCCACTGAGCAAGGCCAGGGGTCAAACCTGCATTCTCATGGATACTAGTTGGGTTCGTTAACCACTGAGCCATGATGGAAACACCCTATATGTATATTCTTTTTCAGATTCTTTTCCATTATGGGTTATTACAACATATTGAATATAGTTCCTTGTGCTATATAGTGGGTCCTTGTTGTTCTACATTTTATATAGAGTAGTGTTTATCTGTTAATCCGAAACTCCTAATTTTTCCCTTTCCTCTTCGGTAACCATGTTTGTTTTCTGTGTCTGTGTCTTTGAGTCTGTTGCTGTTTCTATCATTTTTTAGATTCTACGTATATGATGTCATTTGATGTTGTCTTTTTCTGACTTATTTCACTCAGTATGATAATCTGTAGGTACATCTATATTGCTGCAAATGCATTATTTTATTCTTTTTTATGGCTGAGTAGTAGTCCATTTTGTGTGTGTGCGTGTGTACGTGTACACACACTATATCTTCTTTATTCGTTCATCTGTCAGTGAACATTTGGGTTGCTTCCATGTCTTGGCTATTGTAAATAATGCTACTCTGAACACAGGGGTGCATGTAAATTAGAGTTTTCTGCGGATACATGCCCAGCAGCAGGCTTATTGGATCATATGGTAACTATTTTTAGTTTCCTAAGGAACCTCTGTGCTGTTCTCTTTAGTGGTTGCATCAGTTTATAGTCCCACCAACACTATAAAAGGATTCCCTTTTCTCCACACCCTTCCAGCATTTATTATTTGTAGATTTTTTTTTTTTTTTGATGATGGCCATTCTGACAGGGTGAGAATACTTCATTGTTGTTTTGATTTGCATTTCTCTAATAATTAGCAACGTTGAGCATCATTCCATGTGCCAGTTGGCCATCTATATGTCTTCTTTGGAGAAATATATATTTAAGTCTTCTGTCCATTTTTGGATTAGCTTGCTTGTCTTTTTAATATTGAGTTTTATGAGCTGTTTGTATATTTTGGTAATTAAGCCCTTTTTGGTCTCATTATTTACAAATATTTTTTCCCATTCTCTAGGTCGTTTTTTTGTTTTATGATTCCCTTGCTGTGCAGAAGTTTCTAAGTTTGATTAAGTCCCATTTGCTTTTGTTTGCTTTTTTTTTTTCCTTTTTCTTTTTTGGTCGCCTCTTGGCATATGGAGTTCCTGGGCCAGGGATCAGATCCAAGCCCAACTGTGAACTGTACAGCAGTGCTGGACAGTTTAACTGGTTTTGCCATGCTGGGATCAAACCTGCATCCTGGCGTTTCAGAGATGCTGCCAATCCCATTGTATCACAGTGGGAAGTCCCCATTTGTTTACTTCTGCTTTTTTTTCTTTTGCCTTGGGATACTAATCTAAGAAATATTGGTGTGATTTATGTCAGAGAATGTTTTTGTCTGTGTTTTCTTTTAGGGGTTTTCTGGTTATCATGTCTTTTAATTAAGTCTTTACGCCATTTTAAGTTTATTTTTGTGTGTGATGTGAGGGTGTGTTCTAATTTCATTGATTTACATTTAGCCATTCAGCTTTCCAATACCATTTGCTCAAGAGACTGTCTTTTTCCCATTTTACATTCTTGCCTCCTTTGTCAAAGATGAATTGACCCTAGGTATGTGGGTTTATTTCTGGGCTCTCTGTTCTGGTGCATTGATTCACATGTCTGTTTTCGTGCTAATACCATGCCATTTTGATTACTGTAGCTTTGCAGTACTGTCTAAAGTTAGGGAGAGTTATGCCTCCTGCTTTGTTCTTTTTCCTCAGGATTGCCTTAGCAATTCTGGGTCTTTTATGGTTCCATATAAATTTTAGGATTATTCTAGTTCTGCAAAAAAAATGTCATGGGTAATATGATGCGGATTGCATTAAATCTGTAGATTGCTTTGGGTAGTATGGCCATTTTAACAGTATTAATTCTTCCAATATTAATTCTTCCAATGGGATATCTTTCCATTTCTTTGAATCAGTTCAGTTTGCTCTGAAGAATGTTTTATAGTTCTCAGTGTATAAGTCTTTCACCTCATTTTTCCTATTTTATTTTTTTGACAGAATTTTAAGAGGGATTTTTTTTCTACTTTCTCTGATATTTCATTGTTAGTGTAAAAAAATGTAACCAATATCTGTATGTTAATCTTGTATCCTGCTACCTCACTGAATTCATTTATCAGTTCCAGCAGTTTTTTGTGGTGTCTTTAACATTTTCTATATAGAGTGTCATGTCATCTATGTATAATGACAGTTTACCTCTTCCCTTCCAATCCGGATATCTTTTATTTCTTTTTCTCGTCTAATTGCTGTGGCTAGGCCTTCCAATACTACATCACATAGAAATTGTGGGAGTGGGCATCCTTGTCTTATTCCAGATTTTAGCAGGAGGACTTTCAGCTTTTCATTGTTGAGTATTATGTTGGCTGTGGGTTTGTCATAAATGCCTTTTTTCTTTTGTCTTCTGAGGGCCACACCTGTGGCATATGGAGGTTCCCAGGCTAGGGGTCAAATCGGAGCTATAGCTGTCCCAGTAACACTGGATCCAAGCTGCATCTGTGACCCACACCACAGCTCATGGCAACACCAGATCCTTAACCCACTGAGCAAGGCCAGGGATCGAACCTGTGTCCTCATGGATATTAGGTTTGTTATTAGGTTCCTGTCACTGTGCCATGACAGGAACTCCATAAATGGCTTTTATTATGCTGAAATATGTCCACTCTTTACCCACTTTGGTGAGAGTTTTTATCATGGATGGATGTTGAATTTTATCAAATGTTTTTTGTACATCTATTGAGATGACCACATGGTTTTCTTTTGTTGATGTGTTGTATCACATTGATTGACTTGCATGTGTTTAACCGTCCTTGTGACCCTGGGATGAATCCAACTTGATCATGGTGTATGATACTTTTTATGGGTTGTTGGATTCAGTTTATCAACATTTTGTTGAGGATTTTGTATTTATATTCATTAAAGATAGGGGCCTGTCATTTTCTTTTTTTGGTAGTGTCTTTGTCTCATTTTGGTATCAGGGTGATGCTGGCTTCATAGAATGACTTGGGGAGTGTTCCCTCTTCTTCAGTCTTCTGGAAGAGTTTGAGAAGGACTGGTATGAGTTTTTCTTTGTATATTTGGAAAATTCCCCAGTGAAACCATCCAGTCCTGGACTTTTGTTTTCAGGGAGTATTTTTTTTTTTTATTACAAATTCTATTTCATTTCTAATAATGAGTCTGTTCAAATTATCTATTTCTTCTTGATTTAGCTTTGGTAAATTGATGTTTCTAGAAGCTTGTCCAATTTGTTGGCATATGATTGTTCATAGTAGTCTTTTATGATTTTTTTTTTTCTTTGGTATTCCTGCATTGTCAGTAGTTATTTCTCTTCTCTCATTTCTTGTTTTGTTTTGTTTTTTGTTTTGAATTCTCTTTTCTTCTTGGTTAGCCTACCAGTGGTTGATTTTATCTTTTCAAAAAACTAGCTGTTGGTTTTATTGATTTTATCAGCTGTTTTTTTATCTATATTTTGTTTCCTCTCTGACCTTTTTTATTTCCTTCCTTCTGCTGACTTGAGATTTTGTTTGTTCTTTTTTTTCTTTTTCCTATTTCTTTTAGGTGGTGGGTTAGGTTGTTTATTTGAAAATTTTCTTATTTTTTGAGGAAGGCCTTTATCACTGTGAACTTCCCTTTCAGGACTGCTCTTGCTGCATCCCATAGATTTTGTATGGTTGTGTTTGGGGGTTGTAATTTTAAATAAGCTCATCAGCAAAGGCCTTAATGAGAAGATGGCAAAACTAAAGTATATAAAAGCACAAAAGGGAGTTCACATTGTGACTCAGTGGTAATGAAACTGACTAATATCCATGAGGATACAGGTTCAATCCCTGGCCTTGCTCAGTGGGTTAAGGGTCTGGCGTTGCCATGAGCTATGGTATAGGTCACAGACATGGCTTGGTTCCTGCATTGCTGTGGCTGTGGCCTAAGCTGCCAACTGAAGCTCTGATTCAACCCCTAGCCTGGGTATGCCCTTTTTAGGTGACTCTAAAAAGCAAAAAAAAAAAAAAAAAAAAAAAAAAAAAAAAAAAAAAAAACAAACAAAACACACACACACACACACACACACACACACACACAGGAAAAACTGTGATATCTACAGACAACCGATATGGAAAATACGATTTCTTCTTTTTTAAAATATTTTTATTTGCACAGGTAATATACACATGGATTTGCTCTTGTTAAAAATAAACTGAATGCTCACTTGGATGACCGCCCCCCCATGCACACCCCACTCCTAACCTCTCACTTCTGTTATCAGTTGGTCTTCATCCCTCCTGACTCTGCTCTGTGCTTTTGCGTTTAAGTTGGTGGTAGGACGGATGACTTATTTTCCATAAATTATCCTCTAAAGCTTGTACTTGAGCTTGCAATGACTCTTGATCATCTTTCCACCTCAGCATGTATTAACCTACTTCATTCTTTTGAAATGCTGCATCATATATCACTGTGTAGTTTTAGTAATTTTTCTACTGATGGAAATTTTGGTCATCTACAGCTTCTTTTTGCTGTCACAAACAGTGCTGCAAGGAACATCCTTGCGATTTTATTTCTGTGCATCTGTGCAAATAGTTCTCCAACATGGAAGAGAAATTATGGAAGTGGAAATTAATTCCACTAGGAAGTGGAATTATGTATTAGGTCGGAGAATGATCATTTCTGATTTTAATAGATATTGCCAACTTGCTCTCCAAAAAAGTTTCCTGAGCATATAAACACCTATGCATACAATTTCTTTTTAAATGGGACCATTCTTTGTAAAATAACATACCCCCTTTCTCATCTGATTTTGACCCGTAGAATACTGTGAGCATTTCCTCTTGAACAGGCCCCTCTGGCCTCTGAGTGAAGCTTGTGGCTTTCTTCCCAGGATTTCTCCAGGCCTCGGCCACCCCAGAAGGCACTCCCGGCTAACCCAGTACCAGGCCGCAAGAACCTCCCTAGGCCAGGCGGCACCTCTGTACTGCAGCCCACTGCATCCGGCCCTCAGCAGACCCAGCCCCTGCCAGCACCTGCCCTAAAGGTGAGTCTTCAGAACCTCTTGAGGTAAAAGCTGGAGGAAGAGGGCTCCGGGGGGCAAAAATGTGCTGAGACAACAGACCAGCTCATGCTGCCTGTTGTAGGGCTGAACTTCCAGAACGAAAGCCAAGGAGTGTGTCCTGGTGTCTGCATAACGATCCCTTAAATTGGTGATAGGGGCTTTTTGGTTTCACGTGAAAGGTGACTGGGAGGTTAAGCTTCAAAGCTGAGTCTGTCTGCAACCCACCAGCTGAGTGGCCCTGAGCGAGTCACTCTCTTGAGTCTCCGTTTCCTTCTCTGGAAAGAGGAGAAAGGAAGCAAAGCAGCCCGCCCCGTCAGCTTGCTGCGGACGTCACGGCAGTTACTCAGGATGAACTGCTGCCTGTGGTAGGCTCTGCACAAAGGGACCCTCTTATTAGCTCTTCCCGGGGGCTGACGTATTCTTAGGCAGCCAGTTCTGGGAGCTGGGGCAGAGGGGAGAGATGAGGAAGCTGGCTGACCGCCCTGTGTTCCACAAGGCCCTGGGAACTCTGCGAACTGAGCTGCAGCTTTGCCGGGAGGGAGGAGGGGGGACGGCTCCTCGGCTCGCCACGGGGGACCCACCGTGCCTCTCCCCACCGAGGTGATGGCCTGGTCCCGCGGCCATGTGGACAGGCCGCAGCAGAAACCGTTCCTCTCCGCTGACAGTGTGTCAGTCCTTCCCAGCTGTCCCAAGCAAGAGGACAGCTCCTCACTGACGCCACTGATCAGCATGGAGCTGACGTCCCGCTTTCTCTCTTTTCTTCCCACAGTTTCCTGAGTACAGATCACAGAGGGCTGTGGGGATGACCAGCTCGAAAATCTAGGCCCGTCTAAAGGGGCTTTTCCCTTTCCTTGAGGACTCTGAACACCACGGAGGACCCACGGCCACGGAATCTGGAAGAAGCATGTCTGGCCTCCTCCGAGCTCCCCCTCCTCCTGGAAGCACCGCATCTCCGAAAATCTCCTTCTTGACTCAGGGCCTCCTGGGAGGCCCAGGGCGACTACTGTCCGATGGCATCCAAGTGTTGTTTTGTGCAATATTCAGCCCAGGTAGGGAAGGGAGAGCGGAAGAGGCTGAACGGCTGCGTCTCCCTCGTCCGCCGCTCAGCTGGTCCCTACCCCCCGAGGTGCCGGTCAGGCTGGTGTAGGCCCTCGGAGCCCAGCTGGGAAAAGGCCGCTTAGCCCTTCAGGCCAGGACTCAGCTTGGAGAAGCCGTCCATCCACGTCCTACGGTGGAGGGTACGGGCGAGAGCTCCCCCCGCCCCCGTTTCTGTGTCCTCGGGGGCCCGAGGCTGGGCACTCAGCATCCCTTTGAGCTCTGAGATCAAGGGGGGTCGCTCCAGCCGCAGCTGCAGCCCCACCCAGGGCTTGGTGGAGGTCACAGCTCCTGGGTCCGTGGCTCCCTGTGAGCAAGTCACACCCCCGCCTCTCCCCCAGCCCCACCAAAACCCCCACCTCCTCTTATTCCCGTGGGTCACTCTGACTCAGACAGGTACTATTTGTAGGCAGTGTAGACAGCAGGGGGAGCACAGCCGGGGCCCCCTCTGAGCTCAAGCCAAAGGTTGTGACTCGGATCACCCTCATTTTTGCTTGCTCTTTGTTTTCTCTTCTGCACTTTCCAAGTGCCTCGTGCTTTTGGTTTCTTTCCTCACTTGGACCCGCCTTCTAAGTGGTGCTGAGTGGGCTCCCAGCAGTCCCAGCCTCCTGGGAGCTGGTGCTGTGACCTGCAAGCCAGGGCCCTGCCTAAGGGCTGGCTACGGGATTTCCACTGTTGCTTCTCAAGGGTATGGACCGGAGTAGACGCAGGCCCTGGCTGTGGGGCCGTAGCTGGACTCCCCGTGGTGTGCTGTGACCTCAGCAGAGTGTGGGTCTTCCTTTTACTCCCTGACCTAAATCTGAGTAAGGTCCTCAGGGATGGCAGTGGCTTCAGAGAGTGGGCGGACATCCTCAGAACCGCAGCCTGTCCCCGGGCCCGGTCACAGACTTGAGGCAGAGCCATTGTTCTCCAAGCAGAGGGCAGGCCTGTCTCGAGAGATTCCTAGAGAACCGGCAGTCGACAGCCCTGATGGGATGGAGCTGTGCCAGGACCGAGCAAAGCCTACTCACCCGCTCCCCTGTGCTCCTCCCTGCGGCGGGGACGGAAGGCTGCGCGGTGCTCTGCTAGATGGGGTGACTTTCAGAGTCCCCGAGGTGTTCTCTGGGCAGCTGGGACCTCCCCACCTCCTGCAGGGAGCAGATGTTTGCTCTTGAAAACCTCAAGGCAGGGAAGAGGCTTGAGTGTCCACCCCCAACCGCTACCCCAGGGCCCCCTTACAGTTCTCTGCACACAGTAGGTGCCCAGTAGATGTTCTTGGGTTTGTAGACAAGTGGGAGATTTAGGCTGTGCGCCTGCAGACACATGGGTTGGATTTAGAAAGAACTCAGGAAAATGAAGTTCTCTTCCCTCAGGGAGTCAGGCAGTTGTGCCATTGGTGATATTTGCGCCCGTCTCGCTGATAAGGGCTCTGGTTGCTTCCCACAGCCAATGTCCATCGTCCTTGCTGCCTGATTAGGTCAGGGGAAGGCCTCCCATTTAAGCGTGCTACTCTGAATGCCCCCGGCCTCAAGGCTGGATCCCAGAAAATTAAAGGTCAAAACACCTGCCCCCTCACATCACCCTTAAACCCAACCTTGTGCTTCATCGAGGTTCCTGTGGCACGTCCAGCGTGTCTCCCCCACATCAGAAGGTAGAAGGCTTGGAAGCAAAGATGCCACAGCCATTGTGGCTGCGTGAGCCTTTTGAATCTGAAATCTACCCTCCCTGGAACCACACCGGAAAGAGACGTGGGTCGTTGGTTTCTTGTTTGTTTTTGTTTTCCATTATTTTAATACCACCTCCATCCCATAAAAATTGTACTGTGAACTGGAAGATGGTTGGATTTTAAAAATTTGATGAGACTTTTGGAAACTGGTTCTGTTTACTGTTTCACTCCTGGCCTTGTTCAGGAAGCTGGGAGTCACCATTCTGGCAGACCAGGGACGCTGCCCCCCAGCAAAACTGGCTCTTAGTCCTGCCTTTCCCTCCTGTGCCCATGTGCTGCTTGGAGGTGACAAAAACGAATACAGACTTAAGGAAGGAGGGACTTTATTCAAAAGGATTACTGCAAGACGAGAAGGGAGCGTTGTGATGGGGCAGGGGACTAGTGCATTAGCGGGATGCTGAGGCCAGCTGAGCTGGGGCAAGGCCTGTAAGCATTTCACAGCTCAGGAGGAAGAGGCCTTTGATTGGAAGGGGTGAGCATGGCTGGAAAGCAGCTCGGTCAGGGACTTTCTGTGCTCAGCCTTTGTGGGAGGGGCTGTGTGCTGGCTCTCAGGGTGGGTCCACCTCAGCCTTTTAGGGAGGGGGGAGCTTAACTGAGGCTTGGTGGAGTGAGTTAACCAGCCCTCCACCAAGCCGGTTCAGAGGAAGTCTATGTTAATCTTTTTAGAAGTTAACTTAGCCTCCTGCCGCTTTTCAACCCTAGGTGTTTTTGGTTTTTTTGTTGTTGTTTTGTTTTCTTTTTAGGGCCATACCTGCAGCATATGGAAGTTCCCAGGCCAGGGGTCAAATCAGAGCCACAGCCACTGGCCACAGCCACACCACCACCAGATCTGAGCAGCGTCCAAGACCTACACCACAGCTCAGAGCAACTCCGGATCCTTAACCCACTGAGCAAGGCCAGGGATCGAACCCACGTCCTCATGGATCCTAGTCGGGTTCGTTACCCCTGAGCCACAAGGGGAACTCCCTAGGTTGTTTTTCCTAAGTGCCCGGGAGGCATCTCTGACTTGTAAACCTCAAGGGAGTTTGTCCCCTGTCTCAGTGGGAGTTTGAGCCCAGGCACCAGCTCCAGAGGTAACTCCCTGCTTGCCGGAGCTTCCTTTTAGCCTTGTTTTCTTCTCCTTGTAAAAGAAAAGCCCTTTCCACCCCAGCTCTGAGAGCCCGCAGATGTCGCGGTGTCTCCTTGCAGAGCTTACCATGAGAGTTGCCCCCACCTCCCGCCATGGCCCCGCGTCATCTCTTGCAATAATCCTTTTGAACAAAACCTTCCCTTAGCTGTGTCAGAATTTATCCTCATTTGGCAAGAAGGTATGGAAGACTTGCATATTTTAAATTGGGAGCCAACACCAGTGACGGTGTTGAATGTGTGTACAGCAGCTCTGCTGGACACCCAAGAAAGCCAAGAACATACCAACTGGAAAGGCGCCCCGTCCCCAGGGAGCCCCGCAGAGGAGAGGTTCTGCAGAATCCGAGCCAGGCACCCCAAAGTCACCCTCCCACACATCCTCTCTTCCCATCCACTGTGTGTACGGACGTACGTGTCTGGGATCCAGGGCAATGTGAATTTTTATTTGGGAGATTGTTCATGGAAAACAGATCCTCTTTTCTCTCGTCCACCTATTAATTGTTTACAATATTTGTATATCTATGCAAAATACTTGAATGGGCCATGGTGCCTTTTTTCCGTGTTTGTATTTAATTAAATTGTCATTTGAAATGTTGTCTGGTTTGACAGCTCTTGTTTGTTTGAATGGTGCACGGGCCAGCCTGGAGAGGACCCGTCAGTGAGGACTGCTTAGAAGAGCTCCCACAAAGACCATCGGGGCAGCCTGGGGGCTGAAGAGGAGGAGCCTGGGCCACAGAAAAGCCCTGGGTTTTCCCAGGGGCACTTGAGGGGGCCGTCTGTCTTTGCACCGGACTCAGGTTGGTCTAGTTTAATTAGATCTAGGGTCACTCAAGGCATGGATGATAAATAGCTGCTTCAAGAATCCGCACAGACTTGGAGTTCCCTTTGTGGCTCAGTGGTTAAAGAATCTGACTAAGAACCATGAGGTTGCGGGTTCGATCCCTGGCCTTGCTCAGTGGATTAAGGATCCGGCGTCGCCGTGAGCTGTGGTGAAGGTTGCAGATGCGGCTCGGATCCCGCGTTGCTGTGGCGAAGGCCGGCAGCTACAGCTCCTGTTAGACCCCTAGCCTGGGAACCTCCATATGCCGCGGGTGCGGCTCTGCATAAAAGGCAAAAAGAAAAAAAAAGAAAAAGATCTGCACAGACTTAAAGGGTTTCTGGGAAACTCTCAGCACTGTGGCTGGCTTCTCATAAGGGCTCAGGCATTAACAAGGGAGGGGCATCTTCAGCTGACTCTCCCGTGAGGGTGTGGCTGTAGAAAGCACTGGAAGGACTTCCTTGGAGGTCACAGCTATCCAGAGATCAGGGACTGGCACCCCAGTGCTAGAGGAACCAGTTTAATTGTTCCAAGGAAGGCCAGGATGCAAGTATCACGTCCACACACCCAGACGTCTTTATTCCTGACCCTGCAAGCCACATTCTGAAGGCCCTCGGATTACAGCCGTTCTCTACATCCAACGTGTTGCATTGACTTTAGTTGCAGAGAGAAATCCCATCCATTAAAAACTGGGGCTTTGAGGCTGGAGGTGCAGGAAGCCAGTCTGTTCGCCAGCTGAGCCAGCCTGTTGGAGCTCCCAGGCCAGCAAGAGTTTGGCCCGAGCTTGGCTGTGCTTAGGGCTCAGGAGGCAAACACTGGGTGCAGGTGTGGAGTTACCCAGGGGAGACTCCACCAGCTTGGGGCAGGGGGAGCTGCTGAGGGACAGGTCGTCCTTCTGTGCAGATGTCCTGGCTCCCTTCCCTCCCTGTCAGTGCTCCTTGTACAAGTCCCACAGTCCTGCCGCTGGAAAGACAACAGGGAGGGGACATTAATTCTCTCTCTCTCCAGCTGCTCTTGTCTTGAGTGCCTCTGGCCACATGTGAGGGGACCAAAGGCAGTCCCCAAAGCAGGCAGTGTTGGAGCATCCGTGACTCACCGCTTCCCAGTATGGGCAGCTCCTCAGTGGCACTAGCGACTTGGTGGCAATCCAGTCAACAGCCAGAATGCACCCTGTGCTAAGTATACACCCCTACCTGGTCACTGAAGTTCAAAGCCGATCCCACTGGCAAAGCCTCTAAAGCTGCAGCCGGGAAGTTACCCAGAGCCCTTTCCACCTGGGTTCTTGGTGGGCGCCAGAGTAAATACCAAAGTTAGCCCCCGATTCCTTGTGGCTGCTTTCTGCCAAGTCCTGACTTTGCTCCTTGCTCTCCTCCCCATCTCCCCAAATCTTATTTTGGTTTATTCCCTAAGGAAAAGGAAAGTGCCTTCTGCTCAGCAGCCAGGCCACTTTTAAGAGCACTGCAACTGCCGCTCTCTTCCGAGAGTGAGGCAAAACAGAACACAGGGCCCGGCCAGCAGAGCTCGGCTGTGGAGCACCTCGTGTTGTTGCTGCGGTGGCGTGCGTTCTCAGATAACCGCCCGAGTGTCTCAGTGACCATGTCCTTAGTTTGCATCTAGAGAGGGGAGGGGGCAGGGGTGTGGGTGGCGCGGATGGAAACGGATGCTGACCTCCAGGCCAGAGAGCTCCGGGAACAGGGGCTGGTGGAAATGGCTCCCTGAGATGTCAGGTGGCTTTCACAGTGAGACGGTCAGCTGTGGTCCTGCTTCTGTCTCTGAAGATGCAGCAGCAGAAGCAGCAAGACATTTTACAATAGCTGTGTGCCTGTTAGTCCCGGGTGAGGGCGTGGCGAATGGCGCTCTGGGCCTCTGGGCCCCGCCAGCTGCACTTGGTCCCTGGGCTCAGGAGTGGTGAGCCCGTCTCCGGAGGAGAACTAGTGCGAAGGATTCCCTGACGACCAACGTCTCAGGAAAGCTCTTGGCTTGTGCTACATTCAACAGGTCACATTCTAGCTTCTTCCCAACAACGTGGAGATGGCACCAAGGAAACAAGTGTGAAGGGAGGTCCAGGAGACCTGCTGGCACCAATGTAAATAGGCATTTGTTCACTGAGGCCGCGTTTCCAGGAAGTTCTGCCGCCACTGCTCACGGGGTAGGGATTTTCCTCCTGGAAACAGCGATGAGGTATAAATGAAGCTCTCAAGAAAAGAGAGCCCACTGGTTAAGAGTTGTTGTGCTGAAAATAGCCAGGTGGCTCTGCAATTGAGCAGTCAGGCTGTCCCACAGGGCTCATCCTCTCAGGCACACATTCCCGGCTTTACGAATGGATTATAAATACTTTGGGCTTCTCTTCTGGCGATGGGGTGCTGGAGAGTTCTATATTGTCCACGAGGACATTCTTGTCTTCGAGTCTAATGACGCTGGGCTCCGGGGCGGGAGGCGGGCTTGGGTTTTTGTGCGTGTGGGGCAGGCTGATCTGGCTCATGTCCAGGTCTTTGAAAGCACGAAGCATGAACACACCCAGGATGACGGTGACAAAGCCAGAGAGGGTGCCCGCGATGTCCACGGCAGACATGCTGTGCCACTCCTTGAAGAGGATGATGGAGGAGGTCACCACAGTCGTGGTGAAGACCACGTAGTAGATGGGGAACACCAGCGAGGTGTTGAAGATGTCCAGCGCCCTGTTGAGGAAATTGACCTGAGTGCTGAGCGACAGCGCCAGGACGAGGGACAGGATGTAGGGAAGAGGGTGCCGCACCACTGGCAGCCCCTGGAAGAAGTTCTTAATGGTGATGCCCAGGCCCTTGACGGCGGAGACAGAGAAGGCCCCGATCACGGAGCAGATGACGATGTAAACGAGGATGTTCCTTTGTCCGTAACGCGGGGCGACGACGAAGATGAGGATGAGGCAGAACACCAGCAGGAGCACAGCAAACACGATGTACCCTTTGTGGGGGAGCGAGATGGATGGCTGGGCTGTGGAGGATGCCTCTCTACGGCCCCCAGCCATGCCATGGGACGTCGCGTTAAGAGCCTGGGCTCTAGAGCTGGACGAACAGGGGTTCCTGTCCCAGCAGCCTTTTAACACCTTACACGAGTTATTAATTAAATCCCCAAGATCCAGTGTCCTCATTTCTAAAATAGAGTTAACAATAGGACTTTCCTCATAAGGGCTGTTTTGTGGGATTAAATGAGTCCTGCACACTATTGACGAACTGCCCCATTTCAACATTCATAGGTTGAAACCTGATCCCTAACGTGGTGGAATTTGCAGGTGAGGTCTTGGAGGTGACTAGGTCATGAGGGTAGAGCCCTCATCAGTGGGATTAGTGCCCTTACACAAGGGATTCCAAAGAGCCCCCTGGCCCCTTCCACCAGGTGAGGACACAGCAAGAAGATGGCCATCAGTGAACAGAATCTGTAGGGCCTTGATCGCAGCCTCCAGAAATGTGAAAAATAAACATCTGCTGTTTATAAGGCCCCCCACCCCCGTCTATGTACTCTTACAGCAGCCGGAACTAAGACAATGCAGACAAAGCCTTTAGAACAGTACTTGGCTTATCATAAACACGGGACCAGTGGCACCCCTACCTATCAGGCTGCGAGCCTGTAAGCCGGCCTCAGTACCAGCTTCCTTCCCCCAGCTTGCCTCCTCCTGCAGGTGGCAGCGCCTGAGATGGCCAGCACCCAGTCACACCTTCCACGTGGCTCACCCAGGGCCTTCCTGCTGCTGGGCCGGACGCCTACCTGTGTCTTTCATCTTGGCGGCCATCTCCACGACGCTGGTGATCTTCTCTTCCTCGGGGGCGTGAATCAGCATCACCGTGCTGCCGGCCACACAGATCACGCAGCCCAGCTTCCCCAGCAGATTTAGACACTCGCCCAGGAAATAGGAGGAGAGGATGGCACTGCGTATGAGATTAGAGAAAGGGATCAGAGCAGCCAGCCCAGTCCCCGCGTCTGGGAGCAAAGCAGACAGTGGGCGAGCACTCACGGAGGACGGGTCAGGGCTCACTGCTCTCACACTTGGAAGCCTTTCCAGACCCAACAACGTGTTTGGAATTGAAACTTATTTATGGGAGGGTTACTTACGGCATGGGCTGGAGGAATTGATGACATACATGCAAGAGATGAACCAGGATTTAAAACTCAACATCTGTCCAATTCTAAAGCCTGTGGTTTTCCCTCTATACCTCACTGAGAAAAAGAATTAGGATTTCCTTAAGTCTTTTCTGGGCAGAACACCTCCTGTTCCTTGCTGTTCGTTGCTGATGTGACTTTCATCCCCGTCACGTCTTTCAGATGAGCCAGCAGAGGCGAGGGAAGAAGGGAGGGAAACTGCACAAGACAGGTCTGATGACTGGGCCATGCTTCTGTTTCTTACAAAGGTGGCACTAGTTTAGGGTAAAAAATCTCTTGGCTGACCTGGGTGGGGGCTCAGCTTAAAGGTATCAAGAAAGAGGGGGCTGCTGACCGAGCTCCTCTGAATGTCCCCCGTCTCTCCGCTAAAACTACTGAAAACATTTCACCCACAATTCATCTGGTGGCATCAGCAACAACAGAGGTCACGCCAGAGGGCTCCCTGCCTCTCCCAACTTCCTGGGGTGGGAATCTGTAAGCTAATCAGATGGGCAATAGCGGTATCACAGCTGCATCAGCCGACTCTGCAGCGTGAGTCACGGCTCGATCTGGATTGGGACTGCATAAATGTTGCAAAATTGTCATCAAGCCGGTAAAACAAAACAGGAAATTATAGGTATGAGATGTGGTTGGCTGGCATTTACCAGGGCTCCGGGGTTAGGAAAAACAACCAGAGCCAGCTTCACAGGGGGCTCGGGCCCCCCCCCCCGGGGGCCCCCCCACCCCCCCCACAGGAACTCTGTGTGTAGTTTGAGGAACGGGGAACGCGGAGCATATGTACTTCGTATCAGTCAACTTTAAAACCATCACACATTTCCAGAGTTCCCGTCATGACTCCGCAGATACAAATTTGACTGGTCTCCATGAGGACACAGGTTTGATCCCTGGCCTTGCTCAGTGGGTTAAGGATCAGGAGCTGCCACGAGTTGTGGTGTAGGTTACAGGTGCAGCTCGGATCCTGCGTTGCTGTGGCTGTGGTATGGCCACCAGCTACAGCTCCAATTCAACCCCTAGCCTGGGCACCTCTATATGCCTTGGGTGCAGCCCTAAAAAGACAAAAACAAAAACAAAAACAAAAAACAAAAAACCACCACCAACAAAAAAAAAGCCCCATCACGTTTTCCAGGCAACATGGCCTAGTGCTTAAGCATCCAGACTCTGAAAAGAGATGACCTGGGAGGGAATGCTGGCCTTGCGCCCTGGGACCTGGGTGACCTTGGCCAAAATGCTAAGATGCCTTGACCTCTCTTGGCCTCAGGTCTCCCGTTTTCTAATTATTTGGGATACCGTGAGGATTAAATGAGTTAATATATTTAGAACACCAAGGACAAGTACACCCTCAATATATGTTAGCCATGGTTATTTTTCACTGCCCATTCTATACTATGCACTTTCTGTGCATTATTTCATTTAGTCCTTGAAACGATGCCTTCAGGCAGGTATTAGGAGCATCCCCACTTAGCAGATGGGAAGTTGAGGCTTAAAGGAATGAAGTGACCTGCCATGTAATGTAACTATTAAGTCCCAGAGCTAAGGTTAGAACTCAGGGAGTGTTAATCTAGGGCTTGTACTTTGAACTGACGCGCTTCTCCTTTCGGGCACCAAAACTCTGACATCAGACTTTGAGCCTGGTGGCAGGTGAGGCCCGCCATTGCCCAGCTATGAAGGAGATGCTAGAGCAATAGGCAGCCAGCGGTCCCAGGGTGGGAGCTTGGAACAGCACACCTCTTTCTGGGAGCTGGGTCTGACTGCAAGCAGCGTTTGATCCCATATGGCAGTTCTAGACATCAACAAACAGGAAACAGGAAGGAGCCAGAGACAGCGAGAGAGGTGACAATAACCTTATGAGGACGCTCAGTGCTCCCAGAGGTGTGACGACTGTTGCAGGAGCAAATGCGTAGGCCCCGAAGTTGGCGACTTCTCCGGCAGCCACTAGGAAATTAAGGGAGAGAAGAGGTCACTGTGGCTCTGATGCACCGTCTCCAGCCCCAATGAGTCTGGGTCGAGATGGCCTTCATTCAGTGTTCAGCCATTCACAGGATGCCAGACCAGCGTTCCTCGCGATCCTGACTCTTGTGCTCTCTCCCTAGAGAATCTGATCAGAGGGTCAGGCCCAGACTATCCCAACCAAATCCTTCCATTTTAAAGATGAGGAGGTGACCTAGAGCCCAGGGTCACATGGAACATTCTTGTTCTTGGGGTCTCTTGGCTTCTAGTCTAGGCATGCATAATTGCATCTCGGGGTCTGTATCTTCAAGATAAGTTCTAGAAAGGGTTAACTATCAAAGAAATAGTTACAGTTATTGATTCTCCAGGTACCCACTGGGCAATGGGGCCATCTTTCCCAGAGGAGGCGTGGGTGGTCTAGACTGACAGGCAGGTGGTTAGAAAGTCTGACACTCTCAGAGGGCCTCCTCCTCCCCATATGAGGTTCTAGTTTGCAGAATCCTGCAGGGGCTTCTCCTGTCTCTGCTGGAAGAGAAGGACCCGCTCTGCCCTTTGAAAGCAGATGATGACTGTGATAGCCCTGCCCAAGACTGCGGTTAAAACCTGACGATTTAGGGGATTACAAATGGAAAGCCGGCCAACTTTCCACCCAAAAGAATCAGGATTTGAAAGGCAGACAGGGTGGGTGCAAAGCATAAAAGATGGTGTCCAGCGAGTCTGGGCAAACCTTAGGTAGCAGGCCAGCCATGTTCTCCGTGAGCCGACACCTGCTGTGGAGTGGGGCGACGGGCTAAGGGGTCCCAGGCTGCACCCCGTAAGAGTTCAGGAGGCTCCAGTGGATAGTGACAGCCCTCTGAGTTTCAAGGGAAGTTGAGAAATGACATCTTTATCTTTACCAGCTCTATAAAAGCCTCTCTGGGGATAGATGCTTCGTGGATGAAAGGCTGACTTTGGGTGAGGAAACTGAGATAACAGGAGGATGTTCTGCCTGCAAAGACTGTCGAGGCTTTTCCCCCTAGAAACCTGTGCCTTGGCTTCATACGAAGCACAACAGACACAGAAGTGCCCCATCCACCTCTGCCCGTCACCAACAGGGTACTCTCCTTAGGAGCAAAGAACTCACTTACTGGTGAGAAATCCAGCCCACCACATGGAATCCTTCAGGTAGCCGTAGCCTCCGTCCACTGCAGGAAGGAACAGGCACCAAGTTAGAGCTCGGCCACACTCTCTCACGACCTTTCCTTCCCTGGCTCCACTCCCCGGTCCCTAAGGGCTCAGCGTCCGTCAGCTGTGGGGGGTCCTCCGGGCTTGCTCCTGGGCCCTCTCCTGGGCGAGTTCATCCATTCCAAAGTTTTAAATTCCATCCAGATGTTGGTCCCTGTTTCATGTCTGTACCCCGATGCTTTCTTCTGAGTGCTGGGTATACCCAGTTGCTCACTTGACAACTCTTGGGTGTCTCACAAGCATCTTGGACTCTGTCCTAAAGGGAACTCTTGATTTTAAAGGCTCCCCATCTACCGAAAGAAGATCCAGTAAACGGCCCCTGTGTATACCTGAGTCGCTAAAGCCAGAAGCCAGGGAATCACACCTGACCCTCCTACGACTCCACCTTCGGTCCCCGTTCCATCCTGCTGATTCCAGCTCCAAAAAGCATCTGACAGGTGTCCACCGTACCCTCCCCCTGCCCAGGCTGAGGCAACAGTCTCCCAGGGCTCCGCTGGCTCTACGCCTGTCCCTTTATAATCTTCCCCTTGCAGAGCAGCCACGAGTCTTTTAAGAAGGTAAATCACATACTTGGCTCCTCAGCTTATGGCTGACCGACAGCTTCTAAATACTCTTAGGATAGAGACCAGCGTTCCTAACAAGCCTGGCCATCGTCTGACCTTGCTCTCCTCTCCAAGGGCATCTTCCGCCACTCTGTAAGAAGAGTCCAGCTGCTCAGGCTTTCTGTGAGTTCTTCAAAAACCCACGAGCCTTTCTGGCCCCAAGGCCTCTGCATGTGCTTTTCCACATTCAGAACAGCCTTCCAACAATATGTGCCTCTATCTACACTCACTCCGCAGGTCTCTGCTTGAGTGTCGCTTCCCCTAAAATGCCCTCCCTGACCCGCTTATCTTTATAGTTTCTCCAGCTGTCCTCCTTCATGACACTTAGCATTTATAACTTGAATTGACATTTATTTTCTGGCACTTCTACTAAAACAGAAGCTCCATGAAGCCAAGAATTGTGTCTGCTTTGCTCCCATGATGGATTCAGAGCCCGGAACATAGTCAGTACTCAATAATATTGGCTTTGAGGCTGAGGTTAAGGATGATGACGATGATGATGATGATGATGGGTGGGTTTTAGGCATTCTCCTGAAAACCCCAAACTTGTATGTTGTTTTGTGTGACTGTCAGCCTTCTAAGAAGGTCTTTAACTTTCATCAGTTTCCTGACGGAGTGAGAATCTCTCAGAAAAGTTAAGAGCTCAAGAGCATTTTACTGTGAGTTGAAATCTCAAAAGGCACTGAAAGAGGAGATTGGAGGAAAAAAGTGATTCCTGGGGAGCTGCTTTTCTGAATGGTCAATGATACCTGCCCTGCTTTCTCCTTAGCGCGTGCAGCTATTTTTCTGGCATTTTGGGAAGTCTCTGGCCAGCTGAACCTCTGTCCAGAAGTGGAGAATAGAACAGCAATGACCACTGACCCTGACTTCATCCCCACACCCAACGGCCCTCCACTTGGGGCTCCAGCTGTTTGCTGGGCCCTCCCACTTAGATCGCAGAAATGCCAGTACTGCTGCCTGTTCTGTGCGGAGCATCTTTCTAAACACGTTACACATCTTTACAACAATCCTGGAAGCTGAAAATACTCCTACCCTCCATTTTATAGATGAAGAAACTGAGGCAGAGAAAAACTATTTTTCTTGCCCAGGATCACATCACCAGGAACCGAAGAGCTGGAACTGGAACCCCAAGAATCTGCACCCAAAGCTCAGTGTCCCACAAAACATTAAACTTGAACATGTCCAAACCTGAACAAACATATCATCTTCCCATAAACCTGCTCCTCCTGCATTCCTTATCTCAGAAGACAGCGCCATCATTGGCCCAGTTGCTCAAAGCAGAGAATGAGTCATCTTGACTCATTTTTCCACCACCCTCTTGGAGCCAGGCAACACCAACCCAGCAAGTCCTACCTTCATAAACCATCTCTGGACTCCACCACTTGTCTCTGTTCCCACTGCAGTCTCCTGGCCCAGTTTCTATTGTCTTTCTCCCGTAATTAGTCTGCCACCCTCCAGCCTTGTGCCCTAATCCATCTGCACCCAGCAACCAGGATCTTTTTTTTTTTCTGTCTTTTTGCCTTATCTAGGGCCGCACCTGCGGCATATGCAGGTTCCCAGGCTAGGGGTCTAACATGAGCTGTAGCCGCTGGCCTTCGCCACAGCCACAGCAATGCGGGATCCGAGCCGCGTCTGCAACCTACACCACAGCTCACGGCAACGCTGGATCCTTAACCCACTGAGCAAGGCCAGGGATCGAACCCACAACCTCATGGTTCCTAGTCAGATTCGTTAACCACTGAGCCACGACGGGAACTCCCAGGGTCTTTTCTTTTCTTTTTTCTTTTTTTTAAATTTTTTTTATTTTTTATTTTTTGCCTTTTGTCATTTTAGGGCCGCACCTGCGGCATGTGGAGGTTCCCAGGCTAGGGGTCTAATCGGAGCTGAAGCCAACGGCCTTCGCCACAGCCATAGCAACGCGGGATCCAAGCCGCGTCTGCGACCTACACCACAGCTCACGGCAACGCCGGATCCTTAACCCACTGAGCAAGGCCAGGGATCGAACCTGTAACCTCATGGTTCCTAGTTGGATTCGTTAACCACTGCGCCACGAGAGGAACTCCCCCCAGGGTCTTTTCAAATAATAAATTGAACTATGTCACTCCCTTGCCTAAAACCTTTGGCTCTTACAATCACGTGTATACTCTGGAGCCCTGTTTAAGGGACCTTCCGCAAGCTGCCCCTACCCCATCTCTCACCCCTCCATGCTCCAGCCACCCTGAACTATTTTCAGCTTCTAACATCACTTGTGCTCTCTCGCCCCTGGGCCTTTGCACAAGCTTTTTTTTTGGGGGGGGGCATGGAACACCTCTTTTACACTTCACCCTGTTATCTCCTTATCATGTAGGTCTCAGCTTCTAAATCAATTCTTACGGAAAACCTCCCTTAGCCTACAAGCCTGGGCTTCACATGCCCCTCCAAAGTATTTCTACAGCACTCTGTATTTTTCCCAGGAGAGCACTTAACATTCTACAGAACAACTGATTATCAACTTGCTTGCCTGTCCCACTTGACTCTCTGCCATACAAGGGCACAGTGTCCCCCCATGTCCAGCATGGCACCTGGCACCCAGCAGGTACACAATGAACGATGGCTAAATGAACACATTCTCTTTCAAGCAGGATTCCTTTTCTCAAGAATTGTTTCATGGATACATATCTTATTTTCCAAACAAGCAAGTCTCCATGGACAGAGACTCAAAACTTCTTTTGTAGTCTATAAAGGAGCTTAGTTTGACAGTACGTAAGGACGCACTAGTGCCTGACATGGTTCTGGGCAGAAGTATATTCCCATTTTGTAGGGAAGTTGTGATTTGCCCATGATGGCACAACCAGTAAGAAAGAAAACCAGGACTAGACCTGAGGTTTCTGATTCTCGGCCCTGAGGCGTTTCCCTGCCTTCACCCCAATCAACTGATCATGAAGTTCTCAGGAAACACTGGATTTTAAAGGGAGGTCCCCTGTTGGACTGGATTCCCAGTGAGGGTTTTGTGCCCATCTAGGACCGGTTCTCCAGCTGCTACAGCGGACCCTGCAAAGGGAGGTGCACAGGCCTGGCGGAGGCCTCAGCTGCCCAGTGCCGCGTCCGCCCCCGCCCGCCAGGCACCTACCAGCCCGCGTGGCCCCCGAGGCCACCAGCCGCTGGAGGCCCTTCTTCTTGAGGATGACGCTGCTGCCGATGAGGAAGCTGGACAGGAAGGCCAGCCCCAGGCCAACGTAGAAGCTGTAGTTCTTCCAGAAGCTCTCCTGCCAGCTGTTAGAGGTGACGTTGCTGGGCGCCTCGGGGCTGAGGCCACCGACGATCTGGCACAGGACTTTTTGGGAGGAGCAGTACAGGCTGATCAGGGAGCCTAGGGAAGGCACAGTGAGAGTCAGACTGGGGCCATCTGCACGCTTTGAAAACACAGGACCCGACCAGCGCTTCAGACCCCAAGCTTCAGGTACGGCCACGCTCCATCCCCACACCCTCGGCCTTGAACTAAAAATAACAGTTATATTCACTGAGTGCTTCCTCCAGGCAAGAAACTTTATCTTTGTGAACGTCACGTTTTCCGACCACCTGTCAGGTAAATGCTGGCTTTAATTCATAGATGTGGACATGGAGGCCGGGAGAGGTCAAGAGTCCAGGCTCTCTGACCCCGGATCTCCAGCACTGCACCATGAAGCCATGCTGATGCCCCCACTGCTACCAAGCAGGGTCCCCCCACTGCCAGGTGTCATCAAGTCCAACTTGTCGCCCTCCACAGGGATCCGTTCCACGCCTCTGGGCACAAGGGCCTCCAGCAGCTCAGGGTGCCACAGGGATTCTCCCCTCCCAGAGGCCTCCTCACTTCCGTGTCCCTAACTCCAGCCGCCAGGGAAGGTCCCGACAGGAAACGGGAAGGGGTGAGGTTAGAGCCCACAGCCCCTCCTAGGCCTGAACGGGACTAAAGATGAGCCTCCTGTTTGCCAGAAACACCGCCCCCAGGCCTTACTTCCAAGACCTCTGGTGCCTGTGGACAGTGGCTGTGCCTCCTTCAGGCCTGGGAGGGATCCGCGTCCTGCCACGCCACGCTGGGCCTGTCTTCACTTCTCTTCCCGAGTCCTGGAGTCCACGGGAACCTGAATCAGCCCTCATGCCCCAGAGCCAGCCCTCCTTTGCTGGTTTTTCTGGCACAAACACCAAGGAAAACGGGACAAACTTGGGCATGAGGGGCAGACCCTCGGTCAGAAGAACAAAGCTGCCCAAGTTCAAGGCAACAGCACAAAGCATGTAATAATCAGCGGTGCTAATTCTCACAGGGCCAGCTGCTCCAGGACTTCCCCAGGTTTTAGCTGAAGAAACGGAGGCCCCGGTAAGCTCGGTTACCTGCCTGAGGCGGGGATAAGTGGTGACACCGGAACTGTTTCCCAAGCCCAGTGATGCCAAAGCCCATGCTTGCAGTCACCACACGCACCCTACAAAGCAGGTGGCAAGTGGGAGGGGGATTCGCGTAGCCTCTTGGGGGTTATCTTAAAATATGAAGTCATTACCAACATTTAAAAATCGGGAGATCCCCCATGAGCCTTCAGCTTCGGGACCGTCTTCGCTTACCTCGCTGGGCACACGGTCCCACAGGTAACAGCTGGCTGCAACTCAGCAGGGTTCCCCCCTAGACAAGACATGCTCTTTGCAATGTCATTTGTGTTACATGCTTGGCCCCCGTAAGCATTTGAGTTTGTGACCTTTGCTGGTAGACAGTCTTTTTCAAACCTGTGCCAAGGATGGAAGCCTGGGCCAGGCACTTCTCTTCAGACCAAGCTAGACCACCAGGCCTGTGCTAGAAGGGCCCTAGAGTCCAAGGTCAGGCAGCTCTAGCTTAGGCATATCTGGAGCACTGAGTGGCATTTTGGTGGAACAAAGTAAAGGCAACGCTGACCTTTCTTCCATGGCACAGAAGCAGGGAACGGCCGAGCCAGTAGAGCCCTTAGAAGGCAGCCCGTCTAACCCTCTTTCTTTTCAGCTGGGGAAACTGAGGCCCTGAGGAAGGAGAGACTTGCTTGAGGCTCACAAAAGCCCAGTTGCAGAGCTGGGTCCGGAGCCCACGAGCAGATGCCCGCGTGTCCTTTGCAGTGGGAGCCCTCTCCTCCCAACCCCTGAGTCACAACCAAGAGAAGCTGGGACAAGATACCATCCGGGTCCCTAATCCAACTTGTTCTGACTGCTCACGCCTGCTCCTCAGTTTAGGACCAGAGTCAAATCCTGGGAGTTCCCTGAGCTCAGGAAAAGGGCCAGAACCCGGGAGGATGTGAGGCAAGGAGGGCAACTCCCAAGAGGAAGGCCAAGCCCAGTCCCACGCCCTGTCCCTGCCCTCCTGGAGGTACGTCTCCAGCAGGTGGAGCCAAAGGGTGGGCTTGGCTGTTGGGTGTGTGGGGGGTGGGGAGGGAGTGGGGGTGGCTGGGGGCTGAGGCACCCAAGGGGCACAGCACCGTCCACTGAGTCAAGTCGTGCCATAAAGGTAAAGAGAAAAAGCAGGAAGGCCCAAGGCCAGAGGAAATCCAATTCTGAGGAAGATGCCCACCTGACAAATAGGTGTTGGGCCAGATGTTCCTGCTTCTCTTCCAGAATGTGTAGGACTGGGGAACACACATTTCCCCGGGGGAAGGGGAGGCTGAAAATGGACAGCCTTGTTGGTCAGGAAACCAAAGCCAGCCAACAACACCCAACAGGCAGGCTTTGAAATTTTCACTGGAGATGAGAAGTTAGAGAAACGGGTGTCCCCCAGGCTGCAGTACCAAGACACAGTAGAAAAATGGAGATATACTAAGAAAGGAGGTGAGCACAGCCACACAAGCCCGGGTTCCAGATTCCATTTGCCCGCTGTATTACCTAGAGCACATTAATCAGACGTTTCAAGAACCCGGGTTTCTCAAACTCCAGCACGGGTGACAGTAACTGTGCCTTCTAGACTCGTGTTAAGGATTCACTGCGAGAATGCAAGGAAAGGGCCTCGTCCACGTCCACCACCAGGTCGGTGATAAGAAAGAACACAAAGCCCAGCGTCCTGCTCTATCCTTTCCGGGGTGTCCGTTCCCTCCTCTTCCGAGCAGGGGTATGTGGGTCTGGGGCTGGTGAATCTCTGTGCCCCTCTCCCTGACTGTGCCCGCGGAGACAGTCACACCTGGGCAGGTACTAAATCCCGAAGCAACTGTACGTGGAAGAAACCCCGACGAGCCCCCGCCCCGCGGCCCCCCACCGCCCGGACACACACCGCCTTGGAGGACCAGCTCCAATCAGGAGAGCCCGCCGCCTCCCTCGCGCGGCCGAGTCCCCCTTTCTCGCACCCCCACCTCGGCTACCAGCTCAGAAGATGTGGGAAGTGCGCCAGAAGGCCGTTCCTCCCCAAAATGGGCCTGAGAACTGAGTGGGAGACGCGTGCAGAGCCCCGCCCCCATTTGGGGCCCCCTGGCAGAAGACGCGGGGGGTGCAGTGACAGGGAAGGCAAGGCGCAAAGCGCGCAGGGTGCCCGCCAGCCCCACGCACCGTTCTCGCAGCTGGTGTTGCTGGCCGGCAGCTCCATGGGCCCTGGGCGCTCGCACCCGGACGGCGCCCCGGCGGCTCCCGTGCAGGGGGTTGGGACTTGTCCCCAGCGTGCAGCGTGCAGGCTTGCAGGGGTCGAGACCTGGGGGTGGGGAAAATGACGTGCCCCAGAAGGGGAGGGTCCCTGGGGAGGAGTCACCCGGAGCCTTGGGCAACTCCACGGGCCGGGGGCCCAGCGCTTGAGCTGCCAGCGGAGGGGCACGGAGGCTGCCGGCTCCTGGCTCCCGGGGAGAGTCATCGCAGCCGCTCCCAGGCTGGAGGCGAGGGGGCGGGTCCCTGGGCGACGCTGGGACCAGCACCCAGTTTCGTCCCCAGTGACACAATCGATGCACTCCAGTGTGGCAGGAGAGTAGACATTTTTCTGGCCCAGGTAGAAGTGGGAACATGGGGGTTAGAAAGGGGGTACTGCTGGCCAGTTGAGGCTCTCTCAGGCCAAGGGCATCCAGGACCCTAGGCTTTTTCCTTCCTGCCTGCTTTCCCGACTTCCTACATCTCTGCCTTATTTCTTCATTCAACATAGGTCTGATCTGTCCCAGGGCACTAATACCCATCCCGCACATAGTAGGTGCTCAATTGATGGTCCATACATATATGCAGAATGAATGGGTGATAGAAGCTTGGTAAACTGAATGAAAGAAGGAAATGAATCAGAGACCAAAATAAATCAGACATAGTCCCTGTCCCCCAAGAACCTTATATATTAATAGGGGAAATAAAAAGGGATCAACCATCTAGAGACCGGTGTTATTCACATCAACATTAGAAAGAAAAACAGTGGTAACGGAAAGTATATATTACTGTGGGTGCTAGGAAAAAGGTTAGGAAAACACTTGTGCAGTGCTTGCTATAGGCCCGGCATAACTGTTACTGCTTAAAAAAAAAGAAAAAAAAAATCCCAGTTCATTTAACCCTCATGACCAACACAGCAGTTTTATTGCTCCCGAAAGGGAGGTGAGGCAGAGCACCTTGCCCTCGGGCCTCGGCTCAGAAGTGGAAGTGCGCACTTCCAGGAGCCACACTAAGCCTGGTTTCTGGGGCGCAAGTAAACTCCCGCTCCCAGCGGCGAGCAGGTGGGACTGCCAACAAGCAGCGGTCGGTTCTGGCAGGTCACTGGCCTTCTGGAGGAAGCAGCTTTTAAGAGCAATGCCTACTGCACAGAGAAAGACAAATACCATAGGCTAGCCCTTCTATGTGGAATCTCATAAAAACGATACAAATGAACTTATTTACAAAGTAGAAACCCACTGATTGTGAAAACAAACTCACGGTTACCAATGGGGAAACTGTTGAGGGGAGGAATAAATTAGGACTTTGGGGCTAACATATACACACATTTAAAACAGGCATACACATGCATAAACACACACACACACAAAATATATACATATTATAGATAACCAGCAAGGACCTGTTGTATAGCACAGGGAAATGTACTCAATATTCTGTAAAAACCTATGTGAAAAAATAACCAGAAAAAGGATGAATATATGTATAACCGGATCACTTTGCTTTACACCTGAAACTAACAACACTGTAAAGCAGCTACACTCCAGTAAGTTATTTATCGAGTCTTCACTCTGTGGCAGATACTGTACTAAAGCCTTCCAGGCATTACCTCATTTAAGCCTTCTGTGAGGAAGGTACTGATCTCCATGCTACAGATGAGGGAAAACTGTATTAAAACTTTTTTTTTTGATTATGAAATAATTTTAGATTTACAGAAGAGTTACAAAAATAGTACAGATAGTACAGACAGGTATAGACACGGACCTGACACCAGCTTCCCCTTGCACCATTTTATATAGGAATAGAAAAAGCCCTATTTTAAATACTGAGAGTCTTGCCCCTCCCCCCATGGTGCCATAGCTAGTAAGTAGCGGCACCAGGAGTGAACAGAGCTGCTATGCCCCCGGCCTGTCCGCTGCCACCACTCTCCACCCTCTGCTGGCGGCCTTCTAGCTGGGCCGCAAAGGCTGGGTTCTCCCATGTGGCTTCCCCTGATGTGCAGGATGACTTTGTGTAAGTCACCTCCTCTCCGGAAGGATGTTTCCTCACTTGTCAAATAAGACAGCTCTTCTCACTCCTTTCTGTACGTGCGGTGTGTGCGTGTGTGCGCGTGTGTGTGTGTGTACACTACCATGGGGTCCAGGGTTGAGTGGATAGAGCAGAGGTGAGAAAGGAAAGGGAAATCACAGGTCTTGTCCACATTACAGAGCCAAGTTCACAGGTCTTTATCACTAACATCAGAGCCTGCCCTTAACTTTGGAGGGATGTGGCACCGGGGTGCAAATGGAGGTAAGTACTTCCAAGACCAGTATGAATCGCAACCCAGAGGAGCCAGAAACTGGAGATTGGCCCTACTGGGAATGACACTTCATTATAGAAAAACGTATGTGTCCGGGCCACCGGAGACTCAACAAGAGTAATTTAATTTCTTCTCTTACCTAAGCATTTCTGCTGCTCAGATCGCACCTGTGCTACAAAATAGTGGCCATCTCTGAGGCTGGCCAAGGTACAGCTCTCAAACTCTCACTGCATTCAGACTCTATCACTTTTGTTCCAAAGACAGGACAAGTGAGGCAGAGTGTTTCCCTCCGGCCTGAGCTTTCTAAGTCACAAGAGAGGATGCCAACAAGGTTAGGGTTGCATTGTGCCAGAGCCGACCCCAGATCTTGGGAGACAATAAATATATTGTTTAATAAATTAATTCTATATGTGTTCGTGATGTGTGGAGATGCTCAATTTCAGGGTATGGGCACAGGGGCCCCCTTGCCCAGGTTAAGGGCCACACTGAGTTGACCCTGGATTTTTGGACTGGGCTTTGCAGAATTAGGTGGATGTCATGTTTCAGGGCAGTGAGCTGAGGTGGAGGGAGCTGGGATCTACTGGAGCGCCTTCCACACCCTCTCTGGGCCATTTGTTCTAGGAGGGGAGGGGCCTCCCCAGGGCTGGCATCGAGCATCCCCGAGTGCGGACACAAAGGCCCCCATTGAACCGTGGGCGCCTCGGCTGCTGCCCTGACAAAGCCCTTTTCTCCCTGAGCCACAATAGCCGGTGTCAGGTAGGCAGCAGGGCCTGCAGCATTGTCTCCCCAGCAAAGAACAACAGGGCTCACTGCCTGTCCCGGGCTTGGTCTCCCGGGGGGGGGGCGGGTAGCTTTGGAAGAGTCTAACCAGCCAGGGGCAGATGGGCTCTGTCCTTAGCCACCCAGAGACAGGGGAATCGGCCACTCCCATTTAGCCACTTATTTAGGGATGAGTAGGAAGACAAATTTCTCAAAACCCAAATTCCTAAAAAACTTAGCTTTTTAAGTACACGTCTAGATATCGTACGTTAACGAGCTGCACTGTCCAATATGGTAGCCACCGGTTCCCCATGGCTATTGAGAACCTGGAAGTTGCTTAATCTGGACTGTGCTATATGTGTAAAACACACTGCTAATATTGGGGGGCAGATAATCCTCCACTGGGGGGGCATCCTAGGCACCCTAGGATGTTTGACAGCATCCGGGTTCTCGGCCCTCTAGACGCCAGTAGCACACACATACCTCCACCTGCCTGCCTCTGCCCCGCAAGCCCTGCCACCGCTTGGTTGTGATAACCCAAAACATCCCAGACAGCTGCCAAAACCTCTCCAGGCTGCGAACCATCCAGATTTCAAATACTTAATGAGAAAAAAAGTGTAAAATATCTCAATAATTTTCGAGTATTGACCAAATGTTGAAATGATCATTCTTGGATATTCAGCATTAAGTAGAATATACTATTAAAATTATTTTCTCTCTTTCTTTTTACATTTTATAAAGTAGCTACTAAATGTGAAATTACACTCATGGCTCACATGCTCTTTGTACTGGACAGTGCTGTTACAGAGGAGCGGACTGAGGACCAGAGAAGCAAGGTGACCAGTGGCAGGTCACAGAGCACCAGAGAGGCCAAGTTGGGGTTCCAATGAGATTTCCGCACTGGTACCCCAGACCGATGCTACTCCTCCCACACAGCTCCACAGCTGAAAGGAAATCCAAAAATCAACACACTGCTTGTTTCCAGTGCAGTATGGCCAAAAAGCACTGGCGGAGGAACAGAGAGTAGAGACACGAGTAACAGGAACGCTACTTACAGAGGCCTCGCTGTATGTTATACGCATGCTCCCTCCTTTGCAACAACCCTGAGAAGCGGGCTTTATCATTATCCCCAATTTCCAGTCCAGTGAGGTCACAGCCTGTAGCCTCAGAAGCTAAGCAATAAATGCACTCACTTCAACACCGCACACACACTACTTAGAGTCCCAGGTCCAGCAACATGCCCTGAGACTGGGGTAGGCCACCTCTCCTGCTGGCATCCTACGCTGGGTACAAGGGCTGGGGAAGAGGTAGCTTATGGGCCTTTCCAAGCCGGTAGAGCTGGTCTTCCGGGCAGGGAGAGGAAGGACAGAGGCTGTGACCTCCTTCGGGCTGACCTGGAATCATGAGAATCTAGACAGAAGGTATGCAAGGGCCAGCCCATGGCCCACTCTTCTTCTCCAGGTGGGTCCCCAGGATGACTGCTGCTGTCCTTATAAAAGAGCTTTATACATTGTTTTTTGTTTGTTTTTTTGTTTTTTGGCTGTGCATACAGCATATAGAAGTTCCTTGGCCAGAGAATGAACCTTAGCCACAGCTATGACAATGCTGAATCCTTAACTGCTAGGCCACCAGGCAACTCTTAAGAGTTTTACATTGTTATACTTATAAAAAGCATAAGAGAATAATGCCTGGAATGGACACAGGCGCCCTTGGACCGGCTCCAAGAAGATCACAGTGCCCAGGGATGGGGTCCACATGCAGCTGGCATCGATCATGACTACTGAACAGCACACCATCAGCAAGGCCTTCCTCCGTGTGCTGAGCGCTTGTAGGCATTCACGTACCTGCTCATTATAGTCCCTTACTCTGCTACCATTTTCAGCTCCGTTTCAGAGGTGGAGGAACCGGGGTTCAGAGAAGTAAATGACTTTCCCAGGGTCACACACAGTGGTAGGGACAGAGGAGCGCTCTTAACCAAAGCACTGGTTTGAGGAAGCCGGAGCCATCTTCCCAGACCGCTTCCTGGTCCTCCTCCTCCGGGGCAGCTGGCAGGACGGCGGCCACCCGGAAACTACCCGGAGTGGTCACACAGTCTTCTCACCAGCCCTCCGTCAGTCACAGTTTGGAGGGCTCGATGAATCCAGCCCTGTTCATTGGCAGATGGGGAAACTGAGGCCCGGAGAGAGGCAAGGTCATGTCCAACATCATTCTGATAATTTGTAGCAGAATCAGCACTTCACTCTAAGTCACCGGAATCCTGATCCAGCATTTTTTTCTCCTACTATGCTTTCTTTCTGGGTACAAAGGGCTGACTGTAGGGCAAATAATACAAAGTATCACTTCTTGGTCATGTTTTAAGGCTGAGCCAGTGCACCTAGGATTTCACCTGCATCACCCCATTCATGCCTCACAATAAGCCTAGCAGTTAGGTACTGCTTGGATGCCTATTTTAGAGATGAGAAAACTGAGGCTTAGGAAATAACTCGTCTGCAGTTAAATAGTGGGACATGACGAAACCCAGCAGCCCAATTCCAGAGCCATTTCTCCACCACTCCTCCCAGGCTGATCACACCCTTTTAATGGGATCCCCCATAAATACCTGCCTGCAGGTGGAGAGAGTCTCCCATTATCACAGAGGGCAGAGCTCACTCCCGGGAATGTATGTGGAAGGGCAGCATTGCTTGGCCTTGGTGGGTGTGCAGAGAGCCCACTGCACTTCGTGTATGAAGAACTTCAGGTCTTATCACAAACCAGCTGTAGTTAAAATAATAACACTGATATGAACTGTTCCTTGTTGCACGACTTCCATGCCACAGGTTCTCTGCATGCAGAGACCGCTAATCCTTGCACCAATCTCAAGACGTACATGAAGTTATCCTAGTTTGACAACTGAGGATGGTGAGACTAAGAGGTCTGGTGACTTGTTCAAGGTCACACAGGTAAGAAGTAGCCAGGTTGGGCTTCCAGAGGGTCCTCAGAGCCCTGACTGCAGTCTCATCCTTGTTCCTGCCTCTCACTGGTCTGAGTCACTGCTCTGGTCAGCAGCCTTGGGATGGGGGACCCAGGGGACTGTGGGGATGCTTGTCCCCCGTGCCTGTTTGGATCTATGGCGTCTGGTATGTGGGAGCAGGGAGGGGAAGGGCACGGTGAGCTTCGAGGCCGATGGGTGACTGATTCTCAAGTGGGAAGAGTCAGCTTAAAGATGAGGGACAAAAGAATTCGCCTGTGGGGCAGCAGAAATGAATCCGATTAGTATCCATGAGGATACAGGTTCAATACCTGGTCTCACTCAGTGGGTTAAGGATCTGGCCTTGCCGTGAACTGTGGTACAGGTCACAGATGTGGCTCGGATTCCGCAATGCTGTGGCTGTGGTGTAGGCTGGCAGCGGCAGCAGCTGCAGCTCCGATTCAACCCCTAGCCTGGGAACTTCCATATGCTGCAGTGTGGCCCTAAAAAAAGCAAAAAAGGGACAAACTTAAGCTCTGTTTTCCCTTTTGTATTTTAAAAAATAAAAATCGGACTCTGATATCTGAGAGGCTAGTATTAAAAACAGATCATGTGAGTTCTAGTCCTCATTCTGCCACCTACACGCTGGGACCTGAGGTAGGTCCTTCCCATGTGAGTCTTAGGTTCCTCATTTCGTGCTATGAGAACGAAGGATTTTTTTTTTTTTTTATGGGAGTAGGATAGGTATCAAAACCTTTTTTCCAAAGTTACATGAAAGGACAATACCCACCCCGCACATACATAACATTATTAACACCTGATTCTAAAGAACACATTTGGAAGAGAATCTGATTCTTGTCCATTTATGCAGACGATGCAACTGAGGGCCAGAGAGCTCATGTGGGTTGTCTAAGGTCTGACAGCTACCCAGTGGATTCTTCCACGAATGAAGCCTTATTCTCAAACTCACTACTGAGACGCAGGGCAGAGTAGTGATTAAAAGCGGGAACTTAGAGTCGGACAAGCTGGGCTGATGTCCCGCCTCTACCATTCTCTAGCCATGGGCCTTTGCGCAGGTTACTTCACCTCCTTGGACCTTGACTATAGATGGACAGTGTGCTATATACCTTATCAGGCTAATTGAGGATGTCAGTTAGTTAATACATGAAAAGTGCTACAGCACTTAATGAAGTTATTCGTTCTCACTGTCCTTGCTGGAGTCTCTGCAAAGCGAAGTTCATCCAAATGACCGTGGCACTGCAGGTGAGATTTGCCACTTCGGAAAGTCCACTGGAGGGAGGAGGCCAAGGAATGGCTGGCGGCTCTGAGGAGCCCTTCCTCCAGCCGAAGCTCCTGGGCTGGGAGTGTTCCCACCACCTGCCCCTGGGCCAGGTCTCCTGGTGTTGCCGGACCAGACCAGACAGTCTCCCCACGTCTGCTGGCTTCCCCTGTCTCTTGTCCAAGCTCAGAGAAATCCTTGTTGAAACAGTCGGTTTGTAAGATCCAAGAGCTGCAGTAAGCAGTAAGTTTGTACAAGAGGCAGCAGCTCTTGAGCCAGTCCTGGCATCAAACCCAGGCTCCGGCACTCCCTACTTGTGGGATTTTGGCCAAGTCATCTTCTCCGAGTCTCAATTTCTTCATCTGTGACATGAAGATAATAGCAGTAACTACTTCCTAAGTTTGTTCTGAGGGACCAAGTAACAAAAATAACTAACGTGTGATAGGTACTTACTGCATGTCAGGCACTGTTCTAGCAACCGGGGAAAGCTAGGATCGTGGACAAGATCCTGCTCTCCCGGAGCTGACATTCTAGAAGGGGTATATGGGTTACAACTATGTGAATAAATTTAAAAACAGTAAATCAGAGTGTAATGATAGGCATAAAGAAAATGAAATAGGGTAGGAGACAGAGAATGACTACTAAAATGGTCTGGGAAGGGCTTACAGAGGTGATGTTTAAACTGAGATCCGACTGGAGTTCCTGTTGTGGCACAGAGGAAACGAATCTGACCAGCATCCAGGAGGATGCGGGTTTGCTCCCTGGCCTTGCTCAGTGGGTTGGGGATCTGGCATTGCTGTGAGCTGTGGTGTAGGTTGCAGACATGGCTCAGATCCCCAATTGCTGTGGCTGTGGCATAGGCTGGCAGCTGCAGCTCTGATTCAAACCCTAGCCTGGGTACTTCCAAATGCCATGGGTGTGGCCCTAAAAAGCAAACCAAAAACCAAAACAAACAAACAAAACCCCTGAGATGTGACTAATAATGAGTGACTATGGGAAAATCTGGGGGAAGAGCTCCCAGACAGAGGAATTAGCTAGTGCAAAGGCCTGAGGTATGAGTACACTTGGTTTGTTTGAGGGGTAGAAGGAAGGCCCTTTTGATGAGCAGTGGGAGAGTGTTTCGAGACAAAATCATCCATTCCTAGTACATACCCAAAAGAAGTCAAAACATGTGCACCCAAAAACTTACACACAGAGGTCATAGCAGCATTATTCACAATAGCCTCAAAGCGGTGAGGCCAACCTAAATGTTCATCAACTGATAAATGGATAAACGGTGTAAGGTACATGCGTTCAATGGAATATTATTTGGCCATGAAGAGGAATGGCTACCTCGTGGTGCAACATGCATGAACTGTGAAAACATTATGCTAAGTGAAAATGGTCAGATATTAAAGGCCACATATTACAGAATTCCATTTATGGGGAAAGGTCCAGCATAGGTAAATCCATAGAGCAGATCAATGACTTCCAGGGCTGGGAGAGGGGGAGTAGGGAGTGATTGCTAGTGGGTATAAGGTCTCTTTTGGGGGTGACGTATATGTTCTGGGATGAGATAGAGGTGACTGTAGCATAACTTTGTGACGACAGGAGAAACCACTGGGAAGTGGATCATATCGCAATTAAAAAAAAAAAAATCAGAGGGCTAGGCAGGAGCCAGGTCAGAAGCTATGCTGAAGAGTTTAGGGTAGGTGTTCCTGTGATGCCCCTATTACACAGGAGGGTCCAAGCACGTAGAGAGATTAAGAACTGACCCTGAGGCCACACAGCTACAAAGTGACTGTCCTGGGATTCACACCTAGGCTGTCTGGAGTAGAGCCCATTCTTTTACGTAAAGTTCTTAAATGGCACACAGCCTGGCATTTATCCACTAAGCACTCAGTACACACAAGCGACAAAGATATTTGGGGGTGGGGGTTTCAGGGCTTTTACTCCCACCGCTGGCCTCCACTCCCTGAAATGCCTCCGTCCCACCTTCCTCTTACCAAGGAAGGGGAGAGCCAGGCCCAGATGCCTTGCCCTGCCCCCTTGGATAGATCCACTGTCCCCATCGGCTGCTAATTAACTTACTGCCGTCACAGTCACACTGGAAATTCTGGTTTACAAGCCGGGCCTGGATGAGAGGTCCCAGAAGAATCCAGAGCTTCGGTTAAGGTTACCTCACGCCTTGTCAGGTGGGGCAAGGGGCTAAGCAGTCCCTCCACCGCGGAGGAGGTCTCGCTGAGGATGGGGGGGTGGGGGAGGGGCAGAGCCTCCTGCCTCTGGACTGGCTGCAGGCCAAGTCGCTGGGCCAATAGAAAGCCAAACTGGCTGCAGATAATTATCTACATTTTGCTGCCCAAAGAAAAATGTTGCTGTTTGTTTTGCGACCAGTCCAATAAATACGTTTGTGCCTCCGCATCTCTGTCCTGCATTTCCAGAACGCCTGGTCTGTGCAGAGTGGTCTGACCTTGAGCCGAACCCTGGGAGAAGAGTGAATGAGTGGTCTCATTTTAGGGAAGGGCTTCACTGGTAATTTGGAACTTTTTAGAGGGCCCACATCCCCTTAAGAATATGACAAAACCTGTGAACGCTTGGCCCAGAAAGAGGTACACACCTAGTACCCACACACACTTTGCATTGAATTTCATGGGGACTCAGGCTAATAATTCTTCGCTGTTGGCCAAAGAAAAAAAAAAGCTAATTTTTTATTTGGTCTTTTTGTCTTTTTAGGGCCGCACCCGTGGCATATGGAGGTTCCCAGGCTAGGGGTCAAATTGGAGCTGTATCCGCTGGCCTACACCACAGCCACAGTAACGTGGGATCCGAGCTGCATCTGCGACCTACACCACAGCTCACGGCAACGCTGGATCCTTAACCCATTGAACGAGGCCAGGGATCGAACCTGAGTCCTCATGGATGCTAGTCGGGTTCACTGAGAGCTGAGCCATGATGGGAACTCCTAAATATTTAAATATACAGTTTGCTGAGGCACCACTTCATTAAGAATAGTGCACAGATGTTCAAATGATGTGTGAAGACCCATGTATTTTTACAAATGTATACACGCTTGTAACTGCCATCCTCATAAGAATACGGAGCAGGTCCAGTCCTCACAGTGACCCAAGGAAATTTTGACACCTTGATTTCTAGCCTAGCACTTAAGTCAAAAGACTTTGATCTGATGTCCACAATTGTAAAATAATAAATTTGTGCTGCTGGACACCACTAAATTCGGGGTAATTTTTTAAAGCTGCAGGAGGTGGTAATTTGTTAAAACAGCAATAATAGAGGACTCCATCCTCTCCCATTCGCACCAAGAAGAGTAGGAAGATGCTTGATTCCCCAAACCTTTCCAAACGCTAGGCTAGAGTGCTGTGTGCATACTATCGTTTGACTGTCACAGCAACAGCAGAAGCAGGTCTTATCACTATCACGATTCTTATCCATAAGGAGCCTGATGTTCGGAGAGAGAAAGAATCTGCTAGTTCTGGCAAAGATGAGTTTCAAGAATCCAGCTTTTAGCCAGTTACTCCTTTTCACCCCCATTTTGGCTGAGGAGGGTCCCAAGAGAAACTAGCACCACCAGGAAGTGCTCCCAACAGGCCCCGCCTCCACGCTGGCTCCAGACCTCCCCGCCATCCCTGACTCTGTCTGTCCCTGTCTCTCCAGCTTCTGTCCCACCTCCAGCCCCTCCCTACTGCCCACGGAGAACAACCATAATGCCTACAGTCGAAGCCAGACAATCAGTCCTTTATGCTTTTCTCTTTTAGGACAGCTGCTGTTTTAAGGCAGGCTAACTTGCTGACACCAATTACATGGCAAGCTTTTTTTGAGGTGACAGGGGATGGATACATTCAGCAGACACAGATGGAACACTTTTTTTTTTTCTTTTTGTCTTTTTAGGGCCACACTTGCAGCATATGGAGGTTCCCAGGTTAGGGGTCAAATCGGAGCTGTAGCCATTTGCCTATGCCACAGCCACAGCAACGTGAGATCGGAGCCACGTCTGCAACCTAGACAGTTCGTGGCAAGGCCAGATCCTTTAACCCACTGAGCGAGGTCAAGGATCGAACCTGTGTCAAGAATACTAGTCAGATTTGTTCCACTGAGCCACGATGGGAACACCACATGGAACACTTTCGAAAGGCACTGGCGCTATGGTGGTGAGCAAGACTGATGCAATCTATATTCATTGACTGTATTCAGTAAATGCTCATACAATTAACGCTGAGGGGTAATTTTGATAAACGCAAGAAGGTCAAGTATGGAATGAGCAGAGAGTATTTAACAGAGCAGCTGGGACCTAGGTTTCCAGGAGGATGGGTGGGTTTGTTTGTTTGTTTGTTTTTTGTCTTTTTGCCTTATCTAGAGCCGCACCCGCAGCATATGGAGGTTCCCAGGCTAGGGGTCTAGCCGCCGGCCCTAACCACAGCCACAGCAAAGCGGGATCCGAGCCGCGTCTGCAACCTACACCGCAGCTCATGGCAACGTCGGATCCTTAACCCACTGAGTGAGGCCAGGGATCGAACCTGCAACCTCATGGTTCTTAGATTCGTTAACCACTGAGCCACGAAGGGAACTCCATGTTTGTTTGTTTGCTTTTTAGGGTTGGACCTATATAGCATATGGAAATTCCCAGGCTAGGGGTCGAACTGGAGCTCCAGCTGCCAGCCTACGCCACAGCCACAGCAACACAGAATCAGATCCGCAAATGCGACCTATACCACAGATCACGGCAAAGCTGGATCCTTAACCCACTGAGTGCGGCCAGGGGCTGAACACACGTCCTCATGGATACTAGTCGGGTTCATTACTGCTGTGCCACAACAGGAACTCCAGGAAAGGCATTTTAAGTGAGGCTTGAAGGTTGATGGGAGGCCTGTGTTTGTGAAGACGGGGAGGTGGGGCAGGTTCCCGGCAGACAGGGGCAGGTGTGAGCATCTCAAAAGGGACAAGAGGGAGCCTGGGACCCCAGGATGGTCTGAAAAGAGCTTTTGTTGTGGTTGTTCTCTGAACCTACACCTCTGAGTACAGAGTGAAGATGCTGATGACAGGAGGAGTAAAGTAAAGAAGAACCTGTGGCAGCCTTGGATAGGCTGCACCCAGGCGGTCAGCCCTTTCCTCACTGCAGCCCCAGCCGAGTCCATGGAACTTTCTCCAGCTCAAGAAAGGCTGGGCTCCCTGCCAGAAGTGTTTAAGAAATGCTCCAACTGGGGGCTCTCTGATTTCCCCTTTCCTGTTGGTCTGAAACTCCAGAAGGCAGAAATCCCTGGGTTTTATTCTCACTAATGAGGGTGGAGCTTAGTGGCTGCATATTTTTAGCTCTGATAGCATCTCAGAGCATATTTTCCCAGGGAAACCCTCTGCTTTCCCCACTCTGCAGGAAGCTCTGGGTTGAGCCAGACCAGCAGCATCTGGGAACGCGGGAGAGAGGCTGAGAGCCGAGCACAGACTGAGGAAATGAGAGTAAATCAAAACAGATGGGGAAGTGGGGACTGGTTTTGGGGGCCGGTAACTCTCCCTCCTCACCCAGAGGGAAATGCCTTTTTGTCTCTTTCTCACCTCCCACTTATTCTCTTCAGGGGAACTTAAGGCAGGATCTGAGCAGCCCCCTCCCCGTGTCTGCAGGGTCAGGGGCCAAAGTACCACATACCAGATGTCTTTAAATAAGTAAAAGCTCTAAGTGACGCTGTTAAACTGTTATAAAATATGTTCTGTCTTCCTGAAAACAAAATACGCTCTTAAACCTTAAAGTGAGGCATCTATAAAGTCATGGGTTTTATATGACTGTAAGTTGGTAAAAATACCGAAGATGACTGAATTTAAATATCATTGCATATTTCTGGGTGTTCTGTTGTTGGGCCAGTGATGTCTGGATGGCTAAAACTAAGACATATATAATACAGAAATTAATATGTATTTATGCTATAAAATTTATTTTTCTTGCCTTCATTTGAACCTATGTTTTCATAATCAAGATTTCTCCACCCACACACCTATGGTCAATTAATCTAAACAAAAGAGGCAAGAACATACAATGGAGAAAAGACAGTCTCTTCAATAACTGCTGCTGGGAAAACTGGACAACTGTATATAAAATAATGAGATTAGAACATTTCCTCATACCATATACAAAAATAAACTAAAAATAGATTAAAGACCTAAATGTAAGACCTCAAACCATAAAACTCCTAAAAGAGAACACAGGCAGACATAATTTGTTCTTCGACATAAATTGCAACAATATTTTTTTGGATCTGCCTCCTAAGGCAAAAGAAATAAAAACAAAAATAAACAAATGGACCTAATTAAATTTAAAAGCTTTTGCACAGCAAAGGAAACCGCCAACAAAGAGATAAACAGCCTATGGAATGGAAGAAAATGTTTGCAAACAATATGAATGATGAGGCATTAATATGCAAAATATATAAATAGCTCATACAATTCAATATAAAAAATAAACCACCCAATAAAAAAACAGGCAGAAGACCTGAACACTTTTCCAAAGAAGACATACAGATGGCAAACAGGCACATGAAAAGATGTTCAACATCGATAATGATTAAGAAGTCAAAACAAGATATCACCTCATACTTGTCAAAATGGCCATCATCGAACAGTCTACAAATAAGCAACGTCGGCAAGGACATAGAGGAAAGGGACTTACGCACTGTAGGTGGCAATGTAAGTTGGTGCAGCCACCATGGAGCACACTATGGCGGTTCCTCAAAAACTGAAAAAAGAACTACCAGCAATTCCACTCTTGAGTATATATCCAGAAAAAAATGAAAACACTAATTTGAAAAGACACACGCATCCCCCTCAATGTTCACAACAGCACTATTTACAACACCAAGACATCAAAACAACCAAGGGTCCGTCAATAGATGAATGGATAAAGAAGATGTATAAATAGATAAATGGATAAAGAAGAGATAGACTGGACTATCACTCAGCCACAAAGAAGATGAAATTCTGCCATTTGCAGCAACATGGACAGGTCTAGAGAATATTATGCTCAGTGAACTCTGACAAATACTGCATGTGTCACTCGTGGAATCTAAAAATGAACACAGGAGCTCCCATTGTGGCGCAGCAGAAACAAATCTGACTAGGAAGCATGAGGTTGCAGGTTCCATCCATGGCCTCGCTCAGTGGTTAAGGATCCAGTGTTGCTGTGAGCTGTGGTGTGGGTCATATACGCAGCTTGGATACCGCATTCCTGTGGCTGTGCTGTAGGCCGGCAGCTGTAGCTCAGATTAGACCCCTAGCCAGCACCTGCAGCTCTGATTAGCCTGGGAACCTCCATATCCTGCAGGTGCGGCCCTAAAAAACAAAAACAAAACAAAACAAAACAAAAAAAAACGATGAATGTATATAGCAAAATAGAAACAGACTCACAGTTACAGAAAAAAAAACTACTGGCTACCAGTGGGGAGAAGTGGAGAGGGGCAAAACAGGATATGGGATTAAGGGATACAAACTACTATGTATAAAATAGAGAAGCAACAGGGATATAATGTACAGCACAGGGAATTATAGCCACAAACATGTAATAATTTTTAATGGAATAGAATGTAAAAATATTGCATCACTACTCTGTACACTTGAAACTAATGTTGCAAATCAACTATACTGCTTAAAATTAAAAACAAAAGATTCCCCTATCCCTGGCTTTATCAAGATGCAATTAAAAATAAGAATTTTATATCTTTAAAGTGTACAAAATGATGATACATGAATGCACTGTGAAATAATCACCACGATCAAGTTATTAACCCATCCATCACCTCACAACTTTGTGTGTGTGTGTGTGTGTGATGAGAATACTTAAAATTTACTCTCTATAATCAAGATTCTTAACATAATTCATATTCTATTGTCAGTAATGTCAAGTTAGACAAACTTTCTTGAGTCATTGTTAACTCAAAGTTTTAAATTTCAATCTGAAGAAATTCTGTTCAGATAAGGGGTAGCACCTGATTATCAACAAAGCTTTTTAAAGTAATGCTTAGATTCAGAAAAAAATATCTGCATTTTATGTATTACATTCGACTACTCTTGGGGTCATATGTAATTATTGTTATTAAAGAAAATATTACAAAAGGTTTTCATTTTATTAAATAAATTATGTAAATATCCTTTACATGATCGTTTTCATTATCTTTTAAAGTAACATCTGGAACATAACAGTCTTTCTTGAATTATTCTTTCTCTTTCAATTCTGGAATATTATGAGGAAAATTCCTTAAAAGCAGTATGTGGGTCAATTTGTTCTGACCTCCCTCAATCAAGACTGTACTTTGACCTAAAGTGGCCCAAAAATATTTTGCTAACAAGTTAGTTTGGGATCATTTGTATGTGAATCTCTTCTTCTTAGACATGCAAAATATTTTTGTTTCATTGTTTTCATCCTTTATATTTCACTGGAATGACATTTCTGTTGCATATTTCACATGCATTTTCATTGAGGAAAGCCAGTTTCTGTAATCTTGTAAAAACATATTTTGTCCTGCTGTATAGCACTGGGAACTAGTCACTTATGATGGAGCATGATGGAGGATAATGTGAGAAAAAGAATATATATATGTATGTGTGACTGGGTCACTTTGCTGTACAGTAGAAAATTGACAGAACACTGTAAACCAGCTATAACGGCAAAAATAAAAATCATTTAAAATATAAAAACTATTTTTAAAAGTCAAAAAATACATATATATTCTGATCCTCTTAGACAAATTTAGATGACTGATTTTTTGTAATGTTAATAACTGTGAACAACAGTTCATAGTGTACAGTGACTGTAAATTCAAAGTTAATTTTATTTCCCAAGACTACAGCTCACTCTTTGAGGATTTTCTGTGACTTTACTGAACTCTGTCAGTGCATCTTTTACCTTGTCTAAACCAAATCTAATTACTTTAACAGCATTTTATCAGCAATGCCATTGAGCGGATGAAGCTGCTTTTAATGTGAAATCTGGTATGTTTCACCAGATGTTCCATCTTTGAACAGCTCCACAAAATGTTGTACATCATCTTTTTTGGTCTAAAAAAACGACATCACTAGAGGCACGGTTGTGACTATGTTGCCTTGTTACGAATTCAAACCTATGTGCTGTTTATGGCACAAAATACGCTCCTGGGTTTGCAGCTAAAAGTGCCATTATCGAAGACTTGCTCTCTTTTCTTTTCCCTCTCTTTCCTATTCCTCTGATAGGGATACAGTATGACAGTTTCAACAGGTAGTTGTAGAAGTCCCAGTAGGGGGACCATAGATGGAGAGGGAAACCTAGGGAACTTCATGAGACCACAGTAAATTAATGACTGCTCAAGGAAGCTATCAGAACATTGTGGAATGAAGTAGGCTTGCTTAACTATAAAACCATAAATAAAAGCATGAGATACACCTCAGGTCATTAAGTGAAAGATAAAATGAGGCCTGGATTCAAGTTCAGCGAGATAATAATTCTTAGGACAGGAATTTAAGGGAAAGATGACACTTCAAAGTAGGAGAACCTCATTACATAGAAACCTGAGATGATGCAATGTATTTCTGAATATACCACCCTTCTGCTGATTTGAATAAGCACCATGACAGTCCTAGTTTGACTTCATAGGGTCAAATACTCTTACCCAAAACAGAGGAGGAGGCAGTGATATAAGCCTGATGTCTACCCAAAGAATGAAGAAGAAGGTGGTCTTTCTCCCCTCACCACTTTCCTTGGAACATAAAAATGCAGCCTACCTAATCCTTGGGGCAGAGTCTCCTCGCCTGCCTGCTTGTATTCCTCACAAGCGTCCTATCTTAATAAATCTATTTCTTGCCAAGCATTTTGTCTCTCACTGAATTCCAACTGTGCTGAGACACAAAGAACCTGAGCCTCAGTAAGTCCAGATGCCAGGTACATGATTCTAATTAAAAAAAAAAAAAAAAAAAAAGTGGGTACCAGCACATGGGTTTGAGTCCCAATCTGGGTTTCGGCTGGGTTCAAGTCAGAGGTATTTCTGTTTCACCTCTACAGCTCAAGCTTCCCCAGTTCCAAGCAGGGTTCATCCCAGGTACCACTGGCAGTGCGGTCCACACAACTTCATTGCACTTGAAAGCAGCAGTCCTTGGTTTCAAGGACATGGGTGAGAGGGAAGGAGAAATGTCCCACTGAGGGCAGTCACAGAGTGATGTTTAGGATTACATGTTGCACTGAGCCAGCACTGGGCATCAGATTTCAGGAGACAGAGTTGCAGGGGGTTCTTTCATGAATGTATGTATAGTTGTGACATTCAGAGCCCAGCAAAGTGCAGGGCTGGGGGCAGAAGCATGTTTAACCTAATGTAAGCTAGCAAAGGTCAGGGCTAACTCTTGGCCAACACTTGGTAGACGATTCCTATTCAATGTCTTGGGATCTCCATTTCTATGCATCCAAATTCTCACTCCTCAAGTTTATGCAAGAATGGAAACTCTTCCATGAAGTCCTCCCTGATACTGCCCTCATTCCGCCCATCTTACTCCAGCGAAGAGAACACTCTCCTTTCTCTGATCGTGAAAACACCTGGTGTGCTTGTCTCTTGGGACCCCACAGGCTAGAGGCACTGCACAGTGCATTGTGACGTGCTTAGTAGTTAAAAGCCTGGGTCCTAGATCCAGATTCACTGGACTTTGAATCTTAGCTCCACCCCTTACCATCTTTGAGACCTGTGTGCCTCGGTACCTTCATCTGCAAATGAAGATAAATAATCCTACGGACCTCCCAGGACGTCCCACAAGTTGTCGTGAGCTTTAAATGAATAAAGCGTTCAAAGAGTCCCTTCTGCTGCCTGGCATGGAGAAAGCTCAAAAATGCTGGTGGCAATTATACTCCCCACACTCTCCTTCATGCTTTAGTTCATTGCATGCATGTTTTGTCCTTCCTAGGACCTCATGCGTTCCTTCATGTTGTGGCCATGACAGATGTACAAAGAGTCTTGAAAACAGTGTTCAAAAAGTGTTTCTCAGAATTCCCATCCTGGTTCAGCGGTAACGAACCCGACTAGCATCCATGAGGATGTGGGTTCAATCCCTGGCCTTGCTTAGTGGGTCAAGGATCTGCTGTTGCTGTGAGCTGTGGTGTAGGCTGCAGACATGGCTTGGATCTAGCATTGCTGTGACTGTGGTGCAGGCTGGCAGCTGCAGCTCTGATTCTACCCCTAGCCTGGGAACTTTCATATGCCTCGGGTGCGGCCCTAAAAAAAAAGACCAAAAAAAGGAAAAAAAAAGAAGTGTTTTTCAAAGCAATTACATCTTAGCCTTCAAACAGCCCACAGCCCCACGGAGAGCACCTTTTCTATATCTATTCTCCTCTTCTCCAGGATGACAGGCTAAATCCCTCCCCCTACTCAATTCATATGTCGAAGCCCTAAACCCCAGGACCTCAGAATGAGATTCTATTTGTAGCCTTATAGGATGTAATTAAGCTAAAATGAGGTCATACGAATAGGTCATAATCCAAGGGGACTGGTGTTCTTAAGAGATTAGGACACAGACACACACAGAGGAAAGACCAGACACAGGGAGAAGACACCTGTCTATAAGCCAAGGAGAAAGATCTTAGAAGAAACTAACACTTTGATCTTGGACTTCAAGACACCAGAATTGTAAGAAAATAACCCCGTTGTTTCAGCCACCTGGACTGTGGTTTTTGTTAGGGCAGCCCTAACAAGTGATGCCACTCAGCTTCTCTCTGCTCTTGAAACATGAACAGGCTTCCCCTTTTCACCTGACTTTCTTTAATACTTTGCCAAGTCCCTGGTTCCCCCATTGTGCCCATGAGTTCTGACTGTCCATGTGTAAGGGGTCCTTCTTTTGTGGGAGTTTTAAAAACTATCTTAAGATGGATTTCGATGCCCTTAGCCCAGTGGTTTTCAAAGGGCGTTCCATGAGAGGGTCATGAGTACTGCAGGGAAAACCTAAGGTCATGGCCATCTGGGAGATGTGGTGTTAATGCAGGCTGATTAAGCTCTGTAGGACTCCTCAGAGCACTGCAGATCTTCAAAAGGGGAGCGACCATGACACATTTCCCAAATTTATATGACCTTCTTTGCACTGTGCATCTCTCACTAATAGTGCTGCAGTGACATTAGCCCTAATGGATGAGATCCTTGGAGATGGTGACATATAGTTGAGAATATTTCATGAAGCAATCAGGACCCTCAAAGTACACCAGTAGGAAACGACCTAGAATGGGGATATCGGAGCTGGAAGAGACCTCAGGGTAATTGTTGACCTTGAAGATGAGGAACCTGAGGCCCCAAAGACTCAAGGGCCGCGCAGGGTGCAGCAGCCCAGGACTCATCTCTGTGGGTGGTCTTTAGGTAACATGTGAGGCTCTAGGCACCTGTGTTTGGTCCTAAACACAGCCTTCTACAGATCTTCCTACTGTCATCGTTTCTGAAGAGTGTTAAAGGTCCCCAGGTGCCTTCGGCCTGGGGACTTCTCTGCCACTATGCTGGGCCTCTCTTAATACCAGGTTCTGCTCAATGTTACTGACCCAAAGTTCCCCAAACTGTTAGGTCTAGTTTTGGGGTCTGGTCTGGCTGATCAGTTTATTGTACTGTAACAACAAAAGCCTGGCCTTTGGAAGTAGGTTCAAATTTCAGCTGTCACTTCATAACTGGGAAAATAAACACCCCGTATAGCTTCTCTTTCAAAGGTGGCATATAACACAAAGTGATCATGGTTGAGTCAAAGGAATGAATGAATGAGATTTAGCATGGTACCTGCACACATCAGCCCTCATTAAATATTAGTTCCCTTGCTTCCTCGTAAAACTAGGGATCTATTGATAAATGATAAATATGGAACAGGATAGAAAGCCCAGAAATAAACCCATCCATTTATGGTCAATTTATCTATGACAAAGGAGGCAAGAATATACAGTTATTTCAATAAGTCATTCTGGGAAAATCAGACAGCTACATGTAAAGTAATGAAGTTAGAACATTCTCTTACGCTGTACATAAAAATAAACTCAAAACGGATTAAAGAACTAAATGTAAGATGATAAAACTCCTAGAGTTAAGCATAGGTAGAACACTCTTTGACATAAATTGTAGCAGTATTTGGTTTTTTTTTTTTTTTGGATCAGTCCCTTAAGGCAAAGGAAACAAAAGCAAAAATAAACACCTGGGACCTAGTCAAACTTAAAAGCTTTTGCACAGCAAAGGAAACCATCAACAAAACAAAAACAGCCTACTGACTGAGAGAAAATCTTGGCAAATGATATGACCAATATGGGGTTAACAGCCAACATATAAAAACAGTTCATACAAGCCAAAATCAAAAACAAATAAGCAAGAGTTCCCGTCGTGGCGCAGCAGTTAATGAATCCGACTAGGAACCATGAGTTTGCGGGTTCGATCCCTGGCATCGCTCAGTGGGTTAACGATCCGGTGTTGCTGTGAGCTGTGGTGTAGGCTGCAGATGTGGCTCGGATCTGGTGTTGCTGTGGCTGTGGCATAGGTTGACAGCAACAGCTCCAATTAGACCCGTAGCCCGGGAACCTCCATATGCCGCAGGTACACCCCTAAAAAGCAAAAAAAAAAAAAAAAAAAAAAAA